>CM038682.1:413118765-414318765 GCA_021605205.1 Aegilops longissima | reverse complement strand
CCATCTTCACCAACAAAGCATTCAAGACCCTCGTGAGGGTCCAAGCCTCGCGAGGGGGACGAAGCAAAACCTCCTCAGGAGCGGCCTCACCAGGCTGCCTCACGAGGAGCGGAGATATCAAGGCGGGGCAAACCTCGCAAGGTTCTCGGGACGTGAGCCATGACGATCGACACCAGGCGGGCCCCAGGCGGGCGCTAGCGCGCGCAGCGTCCTTGTTTCCTCTTTGGTGCTAAGGAGGCAAGCACCGGCACAGAGTACCAAGGCATCAGGCAAAGGTTTCCATATCAGTGCAACGAGACCAAGACCAGCAGGCCAGCAGGACGGAGGTCATCGTGGAGCCCAAGACGGCGTCATCACCAGAGCCCTTTCGCTGGCGAAGATCGCTTTTGTCAGGATAGCTTGTACTAGCTATCCCCTTTCAAATTCACCGCCGTTGTTGGCTCCCTTCCCACTCAATATTTGGGAAGAGGACCAGGGCCTCTATAAATAGGACTAGCCACCATAGTAGAGGCTAGGGGATAGCTCATTGAGAGGCATCTCACCCACACAAGTCCGCAGAGCACAAGAACACCTCAACATCAGGAGGTTGTTCTTCCCCTTGTACCGTTCTTCATCAGCCCAAGAGGCAATCCACCACCACACACTGGAGTAGGGTATTACACCACAACGGTGGCCCGAACCAGTATAAATATTGTGTCTTTCTGTTGCTAGTTCGTCTAGTTCCTCCGCAAGATCTTAGCGAGCTAGGGCATAGATTGGTAGGAGGGAAAGAACTTTGCGCGCACCCCAGAGTTCGAACCTTAAGGGTTTTGCTGGAACCCCAGATCCGACAGCCACACCCGATTGGACGCGGTTTGCCTGCTCCGCTTCGGTGCTCCGATCCGTACTCCCACACCATCGAATTTTCATCCAGAGGCTGTGACACCTTTCGTCCCGTGCATCAATCCTCAGCTGGAGCACTTCTGTACTACATGTAGTACCCGCCGGTGTGGCCATCTACGCCTTGTAACGCCCCGACGCCCAGCTGTGGCACCCTCGCCACGGCCACGCCACCATCGGCCGGTTCATCTCGAACGAGTGAGTCGCGAACCACGCCACCACCATGAGAATGACATGTGGGCCAGCCGCATTTAAGGTCCGCATGTCATTGACTCATAGGCCGGTGCACTAAGCCACTGAAGCTCGGTCCCGTGGGCCCCGAGAGGGAAATGGAACTCCTGCGGGAGGCCTTGTGGTGCTCCCGCAGTATGAGCTCGTGCCAAACCCGGAATTTGTTTCTTACTACTACCAACTATTAAGGTACACGTGCATTGCACGCATGAGATTTGGTAACCAAATTATGAATAAATAACACACTATAGCATGTAAGCTTTGAGCCATATATGCATGATGTAGATGTTCGTTTAATTCTTATAGTTCATCTAGTTCAAAATCAATTAGTTTTACAAAAAAAATCTATTTTAAGATTCATGGAATTTGGCATTCTAAAGCATAAAGTAAAAAAATAGTGACAATTCATTTTTAAAAAAGTTTGGGCAATTAAGATATGGAAGATTATAGAACAAAGGAGAAGTGCTTGTGTTTTGAGGTTTGTGCATTATGCTTAAGTTCAACCATGGAGTCTTCTAGATTCTACATGCAGCAGAATTTCGTGGAATGTAAATGATATCCAATGGCCAGTAGTGCTCGGATTTGCCATCGTTGTACCGTCGGATTGGCTTCATCCAACTACCAACTTTCAAAGTTATTCACACACTATATAGGGGTATAGATGTGCCGGCCCATGCATTGCAATGGATCTGAAGTATATCTATTTAGTGGAGTGTACTCTAAACACATTATCTATTTATTTTTCTCTAACATTTCATAGCCATGCAATCAAGCCACATAAGCTTCATGGGTGCCCCCACATCATATTATTCATAATATGTTGACTGAAAAAAAGATAAATCACCCAAAACAAGATCTTCCCATTTTTTGTTCCTACGATGCTGTGCCGTGCATGTACCTAGTTGTATAGTGGTAGTACTAGTTGTAGTACAAACTTCGTACTAGTAGGAGTAGTAGTACGGAATGCTCCTACTCTATCAACGAGCCCCATCTGACACCAAATTTCTTGGCTTCCGTGATACAGCTAGATCTTCCCCTCGTTTTTGTTTTCCAACTCAGCGGCGGGCGGGGTGCGGTTTGCCAATAGTCAGTTTGCTCAATGGTGGTCCCACATGAAAGTGAAAATGCTAGGCAACACGCCTTCCCTAGCTATGTGGCGTGCCGGACGGGCCATGGAGTACTCCCGATTCCCGGGCATGTGGGGGTGTGATGCAAACGCGTCAGGCCTTTTCCTTTTACTAGCAACGTGCCTGTGCATTGCGACGGATCCAAAGTAGTAGAATAGTAGTACTTGTTCACAAACTTAAAAGAAATCACTCTTGTTTTGATATACTCCTAATATATTACTTTTCACTCAAAATATATTTCTCAGGCTCTTTTGATGAGGTGAGGGAGGGATGTGGTTGCTTCAAGATAATAAGGGGTTTTCTGCAAATTGGAGCAGAGAAGTGGGCTATTGTTGCAAAATGCCACAACTTACCTCACATCCATTAGATGTAGATCTAATGGTCAGAAACGATGGATGGCAGACACACCACCATCACCAACCGAGTCTTGTATAGGAGTTAGAGTATAGAAACATGTATAAATTATAACATTTGGTTCTGCTCCTTGGCACGATCGATAGATAGAAACAACGATTGGAAACGCTAGGGTGGGGCTATTTCCACCAAATAACAGGGTACGTAGTAGCTAGGTTGGCGCACCGTCAGTTTGGTCACATGCGGTCCGACATGTTCTAGTGTTTCTAGCAAGATGCCCGTGCGTTGCACGAAGTTGATGGAAAAGGTAAGCACAACTTATAAATTGCCGGATGGAGTACTAGTTACAGTGATGCATATAATTAAGCAAAGGGATCGCACATGTCGGTATTGACTGGAACGAGAATGCAATAGCAAAATAAGAATTAAGGCCATGATGATGCGATCGCAGTGGTGGTTACAAGAGGCAAGAAGAAAGATACATCCATCAACGTATGACCTCCTCCTCCTCAACTTAGTGCGCGGGGCCACCAACCGGCGGCTAAGGAGCGGCGGCTTTTGTGGCGAGGTCAAGGTGCTTCTCAGCAAAGGCATCCAAGGCTTCCAGCTGGTTGAGGAAGGCCAATGTCGTAGCGTCCTTACTGGCCTTGTAGATACCTATGTACACGATTTGCTCATACACGTGGATGTGTAGGTTGATGAATTCTTGCAGGGCGAGGTGCCTCAAGCAGCCTTGACCTCAGTGGACATTCTTCGTGGCGTCGGCGGGCAGTCGCAGGGCTACCAGTGCTTGAAAGAGGTTCTGGCCATGGAGGCCGATTAGGGTGGCAGGCAATGAGGAGCCCGGGCGCGCAGGCTGGAGGAGTACGGCGATGTTGTCTGCGAGCTTCTTGAGGACGATGAACTTGTTGGTGGTGGCAACGATTATCTGGTCCAACTAAGAGTTGTAGTTGGCATCAATGGCGGCCATCCACTAGCCGGTCACCAACACCGCCTGGAGATGATGCTCGGCACCATGCCGCAGGCCGGCATCATGGACCATCTGGCACAGCCGCTGGCCGCTCGCGCGCATCGCCGCCATGGGTATGGAGTGAGGACTTTGGCGCTTAGTGTAGGTGCTTAGGCAAATGCTTAGGTGCGTACGATGTGGTAGATGCATTGGAATGGAGGGGCTCCTTTATATGAGTGCAAACTGCGTTGCATTCACATCGTGCAGCCTCTTTTCCCAGTCCTCCTCCCATGACTTCCCTCATGCATTCACGATGCTAATTGAAGGAGGATGTATCATTGGTCGTTCAACATTTGGGGAACCACTACCCCCTCCCTCGTCTGCGTTAAAGCCGTATCGAGAACTGCGCCATGTCAAATCGAATAGTACTGCGCCGCCCTTTGCACGCCCGGCTGAACACGCCTCCTCGCCTCCATCAAACCCCTCTGTTAAACCCGCATGCAAACCGAGAAACCTACTCCGGCCACACGTCTGTTCATGAGCGGGTCGGAATTAAACACAAGATCGGCCGAGCTCCTCCCATCCGCCCTCAGTTTAAACAAGGCCAGATGCCGGCCAAGCTCCTACCGTCCGCCCTTTATTTAAATGAGTCCAGACAGATAACGGGCAAGAATCGCACCCCTCCGCCGCTCCCCCATCTCCTCCTTCACCATTTCTCCACTCTTCTGATGGCTTCCGAGGAGCCGTTCCCCGGCATACTACCCGGCTGGGTGGCCCCCCGAGCTCTCCTGATATGGGCGAGGCCGCTCGGTGCTTCGCCAACTTTGCTTGGCCTGACAGAGCTAGTTGCTGCCCCAAGCCAGCGCGTGGTTCAACAACTCACTGCTCCAGTTCAGTTCGATGAGGAGTGGCGAGTTGCTCCACGCCGGCACGGCGGCGAGCATGCCGGTAAGGGCGTCGTCGCTACCGCGTCGTACCGCGCCACTAGTGTCTGCGATGGCCACGCCTCCCGTGTCTGTTGGCGCGCCTCCCGTGCCTGCGGCCGCGCCTCCCATGCCTGCGGTAGCGCGATGCAGGCAGAGACAGAATCCGGGTGCGTGGAGACCTATGAGTCGGTGGCTAGCTTCTCCGTGTCCGCCGCCATCATCGAGGAGAAGTAGAACACGGGAGGCCGCCGCCACTTGGGTCCCATGAAGGCCACCGCCGAGGCGACGACTGCGCATTCAGGTGGTTTCTTTGCTGCTTCGCCTCTTCCGAGGACCTTGGTCGACCCCACAAGTGTCTGCCGGACATGAGGAAGACAAAGGGATCCGCGGACGGCCATTTAGATTAGGTACTCCCTCTCCAGCTGGCGGGAAATATTTGTTCTAAGAAAGGATAAATTGGATGTATCTATAACTAAAATAAGTCTAGATATATCCATTTCTAGGACAAGTATTTCCGAACGAAGGGATTGTTAATTATACCAAGAGAGCCGGATTAGCACCGCTTAGTTCATGTAAATGTAATAAAATCCATCATTTTATATGAAGATCCGGCTTTTTTATACGAAATCCTTCATGCTTATACGAAATCAGTCCGTGTTTGCACGTATTTCATCTGGTTGGTTAGAGTTGTGAAAATGTACGCCGCTGGCGTTTGATGTCGTCGTCCGCGGAGGGAAGCGGGAGGAAATTTGCCGGCTGCCATTGGAGATGCTCTTATGCTGGAATAATAGAGTCACATCCAATCCATTTGAGTTAATTGCGTGTATGATTCTCCCTCTATAAAAAGTTAATTGCATGTACAGTGTACACGCGACTTGCAGGGTGGCTACAGCTTCATACAGAAAGTTAAAAAGAAACTAGCAAGATGCCCGTGCATTGCACGGAACATCAAGATGCATTTTTTTACAAAACACCTGTTGTGATTGACCCATGTAGGAATAATCCCATGTGTAAAAACTAATGATATCTCAAGAATTTTATCGGAAAAATGGTATCTCGAGAATTTCATCAAAAAATGAAAGATGAGAGATAAGGTGAGGAGGAGTGGAGCGTGGTGGTGACTGGTGGTCGACCGGCGAGGCATGGGGATGCAGGCGGCGGCGGGTGGCAGGCCACCACCATGCTAGATTGTTCAAGAGACTTCCTTTTTTAATTGCTCAGCAATGAGGTTGTGGGAGATAAGGATGAACGAGGCAAGACCTTATCTGTAAATGTGGAGAGAGGTGCGGGTATCTTTTGTAAAATTGTCATAGTTTTCTTTCTATCCGTCAGATATAGATCGGGCAGTCTATATTACAAGATGGCAGGCACACCATCATCATCAACTCGGTTTTTTATAAGAGTAGAGACAAGTCCATCCTTAATCTTGTACTCTAAGTACTATGTGGGTTCCACTGTCAGTACAGTAGCAAAATAAATATATATTAAATAAGTAATATATAATATAAAAATCTAAAGTTCAAGACAGAATTCAAACTCAAGTCATCACGTTGCAAGCATCCGATGCTAACCAGTCCAGCACATTTTTGTTGTGGACCATGCTGGAGATATATCTCCATGTCTACTCTTATACTCCCTCCGTTCCTAAATATTTGTCTTTTTCAGATTTCAAATGGACTACCACATACAGATGTGTATGTAGACATATTTTAGAGTGTAGATTCACTCCTTTGCTCCGTATGTAGTCACTTGTAGAAATCTCTAAAAAGAAAAATATTTAGGAACGGAGGGAGTAGAAAATAGAGTTGGTGATGATGATGTGCGTGCCATCCTGCAATATAGGCAGTCGGATTTATATCTAACGAATAGGAAGGAAACTATGGCAATTTTGCAGAAAGATACCCACAGCCCACTCCGTGTTTGCAAATAAGGCCTTCTCTCGTTCATCCTTTTCTCTCACAAGATAAACTACTCATTGAGGGAGTCCTGGACTAAGGGGTCCTCGAGCGCCGGCCTGTTAGCCATGGGCCGGACTGATGGGCTGTGAAGATATGAAGACCGAAGACTCTCACTCGTGTCCGGAGAGGACTCTCCTTGACGTGGAAGGCAAGCTTGGCGATCAAATATGAAGATTCCCTTCTCTGTAACCGACCTTGTACAACCCTAGTCCCCTCCGGTGTCTATATAAACCGGAGGGCTTAGTCCGGAAACGGATATATTCATTACCATAGTCAAACAGGCTAAACTTCTAGGGTTTGGCCATTATGATCTCGTGGTAGATCAACTCTTGTAATACTCATATTCATCAAGATCAATCAAGTAGGAAGTAGGGTATTACGTCCATAGAGAGGGCCCGAACCTGGGTAAACATTGTGTCCCCCGTCTCCTGTTACCATCGACCTTAGATGCACAGTTCGGGACCCCCTACCCGAGATCTGCCGGTTTTGACACCGACATTGGTGCTTTCATTGAGAGTTCCACTATGTCGTCCCCAAAAGTTTTGGTGGCTCCTTCAGTTGTTAACAACGATGTTGTCCAAAGGAAAACCTTCCTCCTCGGATAGATCTTCGTGTTTGGCAGCTTCGCACTGCGGACCAACTTGCTTGGCCATCTGGAGCAGATCGATTGCTACGCCCCTATCCATCAGGTCAGATCCGGGAGCTTGAACTATGACGCGGATATCCATGGAGACTTGATCTTCGACGGCTTTGAGACCACGGCAGCCACTCCCTATCCCTACGGTGAACATGACCTAAATCTGTCACCGGTCCATACTCAGGAAATTGCACCTGTAACTACTCTGGCCCTAGATCCGGATCAGATTGCGCTATCCGAGGACGGGAAGCTCAACCCCACCACGGAGGCCGCAGATTCCGCGGCGTTGGAGCCACACACAGACTTAACCTCATGTGATATCTGTGTCACCAGAGCTCCGGACTCGTCTCTGGTTATAAGCTCTGAACCATGCGGGTCCGTGGACGCCGAGATTGATCAATTATCGATCTTCAAATTCAGCGCCGCAGATGTCTTCCGACACTCGCCTTTTGGCGATGTGCTAAGCTCATTAAAAAATCTGTCCTTGGCGGGAGACTCACAGCCGTACTATGTCCGGTTTGAACTGGAGGCTGATGATGGGGAATTTCGTTTCCCACCCGCCACCCACTACATAGCCACTGTCGAGGACTTAACCGACATGCTTGATTTCGGCTCCGAAGACATCGACGGTATGGACGACGATGCCGATGAGGAGTAGGGCCAAAACCCGCCGTTTACTGGACACTAGACGACCACTTCTTTGTACGACGTATTCATGGTGGATACACCTAATGAAACTAACAACGATGACAAAGAGGATCCAGTTGAGGACAAACCTCCTGAGACACAGCCCAGACACTGGCGTCAGTGGTGCCGCTCTAAGCCACGTCGTGCAAAATACAACAACACCGGCACCGGAGAAAACAATACTCCGGACGATGCCGAAGACAGTGAAGACCCTGTTGGGGCAATCTCCAAACAGGATGAACGGGAAGACGGGCACGTTATCCCTGATGAACAGACCATAAAAGAAGACTCGGAGGACAGTAATTATCTTCCGCTCTCCGAGGAAGAGGAGAGCCTCGGCAACGAGGATTTTATTGTGCCTGAGGAACCTCTCGAGCAGGAGCGCTTTAAACACCGGCTAATAGCCACTGCAAGGAGCCTGAAAAAGAAGCAGCAGCAGCTTCAAGCTGACCAAGATCTGCTCAATGATAGATGGACTGAAGTCCTGGCCGCTGAGGAATACGGCCTTAGTGGCCCAACCAAAAATTACCCGAAGCGCAAATTGCTACCTTAGTTCGATGACGAGGCGCTGAAGCCCGTACCATCATCACGCAACACGGCCGATCGACCGCCACGCGGTCAGGATAAAGCGGCAACTCAAGCTGAACACCAGACAGCCCCACCTCGTCGTAAAGGCAGGAATAAAATAGTTCGGGGTTATACATACGACCTTCGGCATGACCTGGACAGTAGAGCAGGACATACAAGATCGATCTACGGATCGCGAGGATGTGCCTCGACACGCAACGACGACTACCTATGCGGACGTGACAAACCTAGCCATGCCCGGGCCGAAAACCGCAAACGGACTCCACCGGAGGTACGTCGCAGTGTGGCCCAATATAGAGGTGCCGCGCACCCTCTTTCCTTCACAGACGAAGTAATGGAGCACGAATTCCCAGACAGGTTTAAGCCCATGAATATTGAATCATACGACGGAACAACTGATCCCGCAGTATGGATCGAGGACTTCCTCCTCCATATCCACATGGCCCGCGGAGATGACCTTCATGCCATCAAATACCTACCACTAAAACTCAAAGGACCAGCTCGGTACTGGTTAAACAGTCTGCCGGAAAACTCTATTGGTAGCTGGGAGGACTTGGAAGACGCCTTCCGCGACAACTTCCAAGGAACATATGTTCGGCCACCGGATGCTGATGACTTAAGTCACATTGTCCAGCAGCCCGAGAGTCAGCCAGGAAGCTCTGGACTAGGTTTCTTAGCTAAAAAGAACCAAATCGTCGACTGTCCGGACGCGGAAGCCCTAGCGGCCTTCAAACACATCGTCCGGGATGAATGGCTCGCCCGCCACCTCCGTCAAGAAAAACCATAATCCATGAGAGCCCTTACCGCTCTAATGACCCGCTTTTGCGCGGGAGAAGACAACTGCTCGGTCGTAGAAGCAACAGCACCAGCGATCCGGGCACTTCCGAAATCCGAGACGGCAATGGCAAGCCACGACGCAGCGAGCACAAACGCCGCAATGATAATGAAAGAACGTGCGACACAGCGGTCAATGCCGGATTCAGCGGTCCAAAACCCGGTCAACGGAAAAAGCCATTCAAGGCGAACAGAGACGGACCATCCAATTTAGACAGGATATTGGATCAACCCTGCCAGATTCACGGCCACCCCGACAAGCCAGCTAATCATACCAACAGAAGTTGTTGGGTCTTCAAGCAGGCTGGCAAGCTCAACGCCGAACACAAGGGGTGGAGTCCTCCTGGTGATAGCGACGACGAAGAGACTCACCAACCAAATACCGGGGGTCAGAAGCAATATCCCCCTGCAGTAAAAACAGTGAACATGGTATACACGATACACAACTCTACAAGGGAGCAGGAGAAGCACTCCCTCCGGACTGAAGACCATACTGCGGCAACTTTAGTACAAAGTGCTCTTATTAAACCGCATACCTTGTCGGTCATTAAGCCACCGGTCTCCATTCAACATGATCGACCAATTCCGGAGCGGAAATAGCAGTTCGGCTTCCGCCGCTCACCTCATATATCTAGGAAATATGTACCGCGCATACATAACTATGCACTTAAGATACTCTGGGCATCGGCGGAAGCACAATACGGACGAGCCTGCAAGCATTGCCATAACTTTTGTCTCTTTCTAATTACTCTTTCTCCTTCATTTACCACAAGTGATGCAAGGGCTAATCATCTCACGGACTCTATCGGAGTTCGGATTCGTACACTCACCCAAGGGCTATTCCCGTCAAGGAGTCCCCTCACCGAGGACAGGCGGCGCAGACGTGCGACAGGAGGTCCAAAATAACTTTTTGTAGACCGCACTCTTTATTTTGAGCCTGTAATGTGCCTTATCCCTCCGCCTTCGACCCCAAGCATGTCAAATAGCCGGGGTTGCGGCTTTTTTATCTACATAATAACGATTGGCATATCACTCAGGTCCCAGTAAACATAATCCGCATCCAGCATTCACTTTTTTCTAAAAAGAACTGAATTTGGCTCCTGTGGTTTTTTCACGCATACACCTTGGCATAACTTGCCAGGGGCTCGGTATGGGAACAAATGAGTTGCCGACAAGTCCGAACAGCTTTATAGCGCACTTCGGCGTCGCGAGTTTAGCCTTATATGCATCAGCTCCGAATCATGTCTTGGGTCAACAGTTGGGTTGCCCGGCTCCTGTGCTTGCTACCTTACATTCCGCTCTATCGGCTAGGGTAGTAAAGGGAGAACTACTGCGATTGTGCTTCCGGTTCATCTGGTCAAGCACCTCAGTAGAGAAAGCCGAAAACTGACTGTCATGATGTGGCGAGAGCTGGTCAACCACTCGATGACTTATCAGAATATTTCGCGATTCCCTCCGTATTATACGAAGGACCTTTTTCTTCAGGTCATATATGTAACGCACCATATTGGAATAAGCCGTACACATACCAGGGGCTATATCGTAGTCCCCCTATAAAACTCCTATGGCTAAGTCAAAGTGTTAACGCCCTATAGTTCGATGGCCACGTTCACCGCATTGACACATCCTTAATGGACCAATACGTTGGGTTAAGAGTGATCAAATGCTTTTCCGAACACCACCGTACTTTATACGAGGGGGCTGAAGCCAACGACCAGAAAACTTTCAGATTAGTACTAAAACGGTCGCACAGGAGGAACAAAAGTTTTAGGCAAAACTACAAAAATAGCCTTATTGTAATATTTTCTTTTACCAATTTCCATAGATTTCACTCGAATATCATGTTTTTCGAGCATTGACCCTCTATCAAGCGGGCACCCTCCAGGACATCCTCGAAATAATGCTCAGCTGTATAAATTGCAGGCTTTCGCCGAGGACTTGGCTTCCAAGAGGAGATGGAAAGATGAGTCTACACTGCGATCTCCGGCAAGCCAAACAGATAAGTTCTATCTCTTATCCATACGTGTTCTGTAAGTAAAGACTTGTGCATAAGAAAACCTCGCCGCTTTTTGAAACTTAGGTGCTCCCATCCCTTGACTCAAATGTTGCTTCGATCGGGACAGTCGCAGTGGCCTTTGACGAAAAAAGATTGGCGGGGGCTGGCCCCTCTTCACGATTTGTGCCCGGTAGGCCTAACTCCTCGGCAACAAAACAGAGGGTACGGGCAGGATAGCCTGCCGGGGGAAATTCTTTTATTTAAAAATATAGAGGCATCCCACCTCTCAATGGACATATACATGCATGAGTCCCCGACAAGGTTCATCTTTTTCATTAATATGCTGATCAAACAAGTACAGACCTTACAGGACACAAACATGGATTCAAGAGATTACATAATTTGAACTAAAGTTTGGCAAAAGCCTACAGGTTTAAGATCGAAGAAAGATAAGTGCCCCGTGATGCCCTTTCTTGTCCCTCTCCTCCTAGGCACTGCAGCAGGAGGTGAAGAAGGCAAAAGGAGTGCCTGAGCAGAAGCCCAGCCTAACCCTGTCGGGCTCCAGGAGAGGTAGCCTGACAGGAGCAGGAGGGCGCGAACAAAGGCGATGGTGAAGAGACCGGCGGAGGCGACCCGTCAACCGCCACCACCAGGGCCAGCAGGACGCGGTAGGGCTAATGGAGCTGCAGCCCGCGAGGAAGCCTGCCGAGATCCAGCTGGAAGGGTACTGGAGGAGCCAGAGGAACCACCTCCACCCCTGCTCCTAACTCCCCGGCAAATCACCTTGCCGAAGAGGGAATACAAATGGTGCTACCGCCGCCTGGCGGTGATGGTCTGGCTGATGCGCAGCCAGAGTCAGAGTCGTCGCCCTCTCGGTCGGTGTTGTCGTCATCGCCATCACTGTCCTCCTTGTTGCTATCGCTCGAGGAGGAGTTTTTCTGATCGGTTGAGCTCTCCGCGCAGCACCCTAAGCGAGCACCCGAGCTCCCAAAAACTTTGACGGAAAGGAAACCATCCTCCATTAACTTAAAATAAAGGAGTTGCCCTTTCGACAAGCTATGTGCACGAGCAAAGGTCTTCCAGCCTCGGCGGAAGTACATGACATGGGGGGCTGGGAAATCTACATCCACCCGCATGCTACCATTCTCGTAGCCCCTCATGTGCAGCCTCAACGCTCGTGGTTGTTCGAGCTCCATCACCCTTGCAAATGGAGTACGGAGGCTGAGGTGGCTGTGGGGAGGCTTGTATAGCCTAATGAAGAACTCCCGAGGCTAGTCAATGTGGCCCTCCAGCGGAGGATGAGCGTCCGACGGGAGCGCAATCAGGGCACCTCCCCATCCTCCTCCCCCTCGGGCGCCATGACGACCATGACCCCGTCCCCTCCCTCCTCCTCTCACGCGGGTTCTGCCCCCGCGTTGTCCGAAGGAGGACGGATGTGCTGTCGAGCAGAAGCTCTCGTCGCCGCCGCTGGAGCGCCATCGCGTCCACATCCTCACGCCAGGGCGAGCGAAGAAAGTTTGAGGAAGGGGAGAAGGAAAGTGTGTGTGAGCAAACACACCGCTCCTGCCCCTTTTATAGGGGAACGAGGCAGGGGGCTGGCCTCTCACTCAGGAAGCTACCGCCTCGCTCCCCCAATAGGGCCTCCCTGTGCCTTCAACAGCTCGGGGAATCATGGCCGACCCTCTGCGCCAACCAGTGACGCCTGGTTTCCTACCATGGCGCCCGTCCCCGCGCCCTCCGCATCCACCACCTACCCTACCCAATGCATGAAGTACATGTGGCGTATGCACCTCGAGCGGGAGGCGAGTGGGATGGCAGTTTCTGCCCCGTGATCATGGGGCGTGGGCGATCCGCAGGCCATGACCCGAGTTCTTCCATAACGTTCGGCACGACGCGCAGGAAAAATGGAAACTCGCCCGGGCTCAAGTTAATGAAGCAAAGGATATCTCAAGGGGCCAGCCACCTCTACGCCCCTACCTGTGCACTGGTTAGGTCCTACCATGTCGATGCCCCACAACGCGTTCGGGCCAGGCCTGGGGGCTCCTATTGCTACAACAAATGCTAGGTCCGTTCCCCAGACTGTGCACAGGCGCAGGAACAAGATTACAACACCAACTCAGATCAAAGCACAAAGAACCAGTTCATTGAAGGACCAAAGTGAAGATCAAGAAGACTAAGACTAGCCAGAGAGACAAGGCACAACTATGAGAAGAACCTCCCTTTCCAGGCAGGCGAACCTGGCGAGGGCAGGGTTACCCCCGGAAGCATGTCTTCAGATCGTCCTAGCAGGCCTGCCGGGGCTCACGGAGGAAAACCACTCCACCGCTCCATCTCACGAGCTATACAGGTCATCGATTAGTGCGGTGTCAAACCGCAAAGTGACTAAGTGGCCGCTATTTTCCACATGGCAGACACTTCCTATAGAAAATACCTCCAAGCAACACCCGTCCTGAGACGTGTCAAGCAAGCAGGCACGAAGCTGGCAAAACAGCATGGCAGGGCCTGCTGGGCAAGCTGTGATGTGACATTGAGCGACGCGTTTAATGCGCTCTGTGAGCCTGCAGAGTTAGGTATGATAGCATTGTTTGCTATCTAATCAGTATGTAAAGACTGATTTGCCACTTTGGTGACCCCTTTATCAATAAAGGGAGGCCCATGGCAACCATAGAAGGGATTTGGACCCCCTCACACTCATACGCGCGGAGCTCCTCTCGCCCCGACGCAACCTTGTCGGGCAAGAGCGATGTGCTTCTCCACCATTTTCCACCATCAATCCACCAAAGAAGGAGTAGGGTTTTACGCCTCGCGGCGGCCCGAACCTGGGTAAAACTGCCCGTGCGATCTCTATCATGCTGTGTTACGCTTCTCCACTCTTTGGGCAACATGTCCATCCCCCCGCCGAACCAAAAGGGGCTCTTGGTCCCATAGGTGGTCGTGGTTTCCCGCGACACCGTGCTACTGGGGGCTTTGAATTCTTGTACGTGGCAATCAACAAGTTTACAAAGTGGCCCGAAGTAGAGCTAGTGAGGAAGGTGACTGCGCAAAGCAGCTATCAAGTTCTTTAAAGGATTGGTGTGTCGTTTTGGAGTGCCCAACAGGGTGATCACCGACAATGGCACTCAATTCACGAGTCGTGCCTTCATGCAGTATATCCATAGCCTTGGAAGCAATGTCTCTTTCACCTCTGTCACCCACCCGAGGAGAAACAGACAGGCAGAAAGAATGAACACTGAAGTGCTGCGTGGGCTCAAGTAAATAACTTTTGATAAGTTGCGAAAATGCGGCAGGGACTGGCTCGATGAGTTACTGGACAAACTCCCTTCTCACTAGTATATGGTGCAGAAGCAGTGCTCCCCACGGAACTCACAGACGGGTCACCTCAACTACTTGCCTACGATGAAGCAGCGCAAGAGCAGCTACGACATGACGATGCCACGCTCCTCGAGGATGTGCGTGTTGCATGCTACCAGCAAGCCCTGCGCCGCTATCAAAGTCGCAAGGTTCACGCCTGGAGCCTTGAGGAAGACGACCTTGTCCTTAGGCGTGTTCAGTCCTCCAAGGGTTCAAACAAGTTGGTGCCAAAGTGGGAAGGCCCTTACCGGGTAGTGCGTATGACCATACCTGGCGCAGTCCGTCTAGAGACCGAGGATGGCATCCCAATGCAAAACTCATGGAATATTGAGCATATTCGCAAGTTCTACCCATAATGCACGGTTGTCGGTGTCAAAACTTGTGGATCTCGGGTAGGGGGTCCCGAACTGTGAGTCTAAGGTCGATGGTAACAGGAGACAGGGGACACGATGTTTACCCAGGTTCGGGCCCTCTCTATGGAGGTAATACCCTACTTCCTGCTTGATTGATCTTGATGAATATGAGTATTACAAGAGTCGATCTACCATGAGATCGTAGTGGCTAAAACCCTAGAAGTCTAGCCTGTATGATTATGATTGCCTCTACGGACTACACCCTCCAGTTTATATAGACATCGAAGGGGACTAGGGTTGTACAACGTCGGTTACAGAGAAAGGAATCTTCATATCCGAACGCCAAGCTTGCCATCCATGCCAAAGAGAGTCCTATCCGGACACGGGAGAGAGTCTTTTGTCTTGTATCTTCACGGCCCATTAGTCCAACCCATGTTACATAGCCCGCACGCCCGAGGACCCCTTAATCCAGGACTCCCTCAGTAGCCCCTGAACAAGGTTTCAATGACGAGGTGTCCGGCGCGCAGATTGTCTTCGGCATTGCAAGGCGGGTTCCTCCTCCGATTACTCCAAAGTATCCTTCGAGCGTGTCCGGCTCTGCAAAACAAGTACCACACACAACCGCAGAGAGTATAATATTTCACAAGTCCAATCTGCTGACAACTTTTGTAGTGTGACATCACGTCCCTGCCCGATCATTATTTCAAACCGTTTTTTAGCCTCCCGCTCCATATTTCGAGATGCGGTTTTATTGGCACGTCTTGTCAAAGTAGAGATCGTGTCCCCCTATTGCGGGATTACCATCAGTACGGGAGTGGGTATTCTAAACGTGCCGTCTGTACAACCCTTGGGGAATAGGTGAGTTTTAAGGAGAGTGGGGAGGCGCTTGATATTCGCTGCCTTTATAAGGAGATAAGGATTCACCCCTTTCACCCATGCCTTCTCTCCCTTTCTCTCTGCCCATCCATTCTCGAGCTCCAGCGCCCAAGTTCTCATCCTTTCCGCCTCAAAAAAGCACTCCGATCATGTCCGGATCTGGAGCACAGGGCAAGTGGATGGTCTCGTCCATCAAGGAGAAGGACACCACCAAGCTTCGGGAGGCCGGATATTTTGCCAAGGAGGTCGCCCACTGGCTCCCGACCAAGGGACAAATCGTCCCTACCCCGGAGCCCCATGAGAGGGTAGTGTTCATCCCCCACTTTGTCCGTGGGATGGGATTTCCACTCCACCCATTCGTCTGTGGACTCATGTTCTACTACGGGCTAGATTTCCACGATCTGGCCCCCAATTCCTTCATCAACATCTCGGCATTTATTGTCGTGTGCGAGGCCTTCCTCCGCATCTCACCCCACTTCGGATTGTGGCTAAAGATTTTCAATGTGAAGCCGAAGGTGGTGGACGGCCAACACGCAGAGGGCGGAGGTGCCATGGTGAGCAAGATGCCCAACGTCATATGGCCCAAAGGTACTTTCATGGAGACTATTAAAGGGTTGGAATAGCAGTGGTTCTATGTCACAGAGCCCCATGACACCACCTGGGCCGCGGCTCCCGAGATCAGGCCCGGGGCCCCGATGCGGCTCACCTCCTGGCTAGAGAAGGGCCTGGACTGGGCCTCGTTGGACGAGCTGATAGCGCTGCAAATGCGCATCAAGAGCATGGTCGATAAGGACATCAAGCTTGTCAACGTGATCCAGGTGATGCTCTCTCGCCGAATCCTTCCATGCAAAAGCCGGACCTGCGATTTGTGGGAGTTCGATCAGGCCAAGCACCAGACCCTACAACAGTTCTTCAGCATTATGCATGAAGGTATTTGGAAGGTGCTCTTCAAGGCCAACGAGACGTGGCCGAAGGAGACCGAAGATCGTGGGTACAACTTGACCCACCCCGCCAGTCCGGTAAGTTTTTCCGTGTTTTCAAGGTGTATCCTTTACTTATATACTCAAGGAGAACGTCTGAGCTTCCCCATCTCACTTTTTTAGGGCTGGACAAAGAAGGTGGAGCTGGTCAAGAGTCCGGCTCCATTGCCCGAAGACCCAGCAATTCTACTTCTAATGAAGATGCTGGTTCCGGCGCCCTATCAGGCACCGGAGAAGAAGGCCAAGAAGAAGGCCAAGGGGACCAGAGGTGGCCTCCGCCACAAGGGCACTTCGGACATGACATCCAAAGATGCCGAGACCCATTCCTCACCCGCCACCGATGACGAGGAGGAGGAGGAGGAGGAAAGCAACTCCCCCCTGAGGGGGAAGGAAGAAAAGGGCGGCCTCCACGCGTCTGGAGGCTGAAGCGTCCAAGAGGGGGAGGGCCTCCCTTGCAGACGACACCGCACCGGACACCGACAGCAGCTCGGAGTGGCGCCCCAGGGATAAGCCCACGGCCAAATCGTAAGTATTTGAAGGCACTGACGCACTTATATGTCCGACTCCTTTATCTTGTGATTCTAATGTGTTGAACCATGCACTGCAGTCCGGCCCATGACAGCTCCCAGCGATCCTCATCGGGGGGTTCGCTGGATCCAAATGCTATGGACAGCGGGTCACTGCTGAAGGCCACCTCTCCCAAGGCCACGGACGACACCGAGGCGGTATCCCAAGGACCTTCGCAAGCCAGGGGGAGATGCAGGAGGCCGTCAGGCTGGCGCCAGAAGGTGGCACCTCGACCGCCGGGCATATGAGGGAGCAAATCCCGCTGGAGACTGGCGATGGGGGCCATATCCAATTCGGCCCCCATTCGAATACTGTTCCGGAGACCCATACGGCTCCGGAATCAGGCAGGCAGCCTCCTTCGAGAGAAGGAAGTGTGCCTGTTCCCCCGGTGACCTCTATCCACCCAGAGGCACCGGATACTTTAATGGAAGTGCTGCGAGGTGCTTCTATCAGGGAAGAACACCGCACCCTCATGGGTACGATGATTGAGAGGGTTCAGTCCGTTAAGAGCGGACTAAACGAAGCCTACACTAGCCTTTCTGACAGGCTTTGAGGTAAGGGACACAATTATGTATAGACAGTAGCCCTTGAGACTCTGTCCGGTGTTCGGAAAGAAAAGCTGAACAGAGGATCAAATAATTTTCACAGGAGACTAACCATACATGTCTATGTGAATGAGCAGGCGTCGTTGCTAGCTGCGACCTCTCATGCAGTCGTAGTCTCCGGACTGAGGCAGAGTTTGGAGCGGGCCGAGGAAGAGCTCGGTCAAGTGTAAAAACAACTGGAGGATAAACAAGGTATGTAAGGACCTTCTGTATATCAGAAAGGGTGAATGATTTGTGTTTGATCAGAGTGCCATGATGTTTGTAGGAGCGGCGATCGAGGTGGAGACCCTCAAGAAGGCGCTGGCCGAGGCCCAAAAGAAAGCGGCAAAGGAGCAAGCCGCCCGTGAAAAACACGAGGCCAGGGTTGATGAGGTCCAGCAGGAGCTCCAGGGCGCCGTGAAGAAATGCGAGTCCTTGGAGTACAATATTACGGATCAAGAGATCGAACTCGCCAAGGCTCGTCAAAGCGCACAAGATGCCCTGGTTGAAGCCCAGGGTGCCCTCCAGGAAATCCAAGAGGCTAGAAAAATCACGGCGGATAAGGTCTTCATTATGCAGAGCAAATATGTGAAGAAGAGGTATCTCTTACTAACCTGGATTTGGAGTTCTCCAGGAGCGTTTGCAGATTTACCGCGCAGTGTTGCCGATGTTGCAGAGTTCTTCTGAGCCGAAGAGGGGAGCTCGGCGGAGAAGCTGTTCTGGTCGCAATACCTTGTGCCAGAACATCCGGTGCCCTTTAGCGACCAGCTAAAACAGCTGGTTGAACTGCATAGGGTGGCCGAACTAGCCATGAAGGATTTAATAATCCGGCTGTGGCCTGCCGAAGCCATACCCAGCAGTTACTCCGGGCTCGTGAAGCGGCTGGTCAATGCCTGCCCCCGGCTTGACACCATCAAGCGGTCGGTCTGTATCGAAGGTGCGCGGATGGCCTTCGCCCGTGTCAAGGTGCAGTGGGTGAAGATGAATGCCGTCAAGCTCGTGACCGAGGGACCGCCTGCTGGCAAGGAGCACCGCATGCCTGCGCGGTATTTTGATGATGTTCTAGAGGGATCCCATATTGTAGCGGAGAAATGTGCTAAGGACATCATTTTTGAATGAATACATTCATGTTATCCTGCCTTTATGGTGAATCAAAGCTGATATGTAATATAATGTTTGTTTATTATTTAAGATTTTACCTCCTGTGCGACCATTTGGTTTAAATCTGAGAGTTGGCCAGTTGTCGGCTTCAGCCCCCACGTAGGTAGTACGGGGGTGTTCGGGATAAATTTAAACACTCTTGATCCAAAATTTTGGTCCTTTAAGGAGGTGTTTAGCGCAACGAACCAGGCAATCAGACTATGTGGCTTTATCACCCACACTTAGCCATAGGAGTTTGACAATAGAAATGTAGGCGCAACCCCTAGTTAGTTTTTAAACTGGACTAGGGTGCTGTAAACACCTGATCAGATGAAGGCCGATTCATCGCATAATACGAAAAAAATCGCAAAAGATTTTTAACCTCCGAATAGCTGACCAGCTCGCGCCGCATCATGACAGTCAGTTTTCAGCTTTCTCTACTGAGGTGCTCATCCGGATAAACCAGGACACAATCACAGTAGTTCTCCCTTTACTACCCTAGCCGATATAGCGGAACGTAAGGTAGTAAGCATAGGAGCCAGGCAACCCAACTATTGACCAAAGACATGATTCGGAGCCGATGCATATAATGCTAAAATTCAGGGTGCCGAACTGTACTGTAAAAAGTGTTCAGACTTTGCTGCCGTAGTATGGAGCATAATGAAGCCCCTGGCAAATTAAAACGTACCAAAGTGTACGTGTGCAATCAATTAGAATAGCGAAATAAAATGAAGTAGTAAGCTAGTGCCACGTAAGTTGGGTCGCAAATTGTTTCCATTATAGTTTGATTAATACGTCAAAGCATATTTGTACAAATAGTGCGATAAGAAACGGGGCTATTTAACATGCCACGACCAAGGGAGAGCTGCGTGCGGGTCCTGAAAACAGGTAAAGTGATCGTCAAAAAGACCACCTAGAGGTTCCCTTATACGTCAATTCTTCTTGCTGTCTTGGTGTATCTATCCTTCGAAAGGACTGATGATCAGGCCATCAGGAAAGGCCTATGGAAAACAAACCTGAAAAGGATGAAAAAATAAAATGTGAAAGTATGTGTGTCCAGGGGAGGTCGAGCCGTATTATGGACCACAATCTAGTTATGCCTCCATCTATGCCCATGGTATTTTGAGTGCGTAGTTATGCATGGATGGTACGAACGCCGCCATTTGGTCGGGACTGGGACGGGGGCCAAATTGCTAGTCGAGCTCTTGACGAGCTGGACTGTCTTGCTGCAGAGTAGTCCGGACGCGTTTGACAATGTCCGGGAGCTTGGCCGCCGAATTAAGGTTCTGCTTGCTAAGGCCGCTCTGCACTTCTGCTGCCAGGGCCGCGGTGCGCTCCTCGGTACGGAGGGAGCGTTTCGTATTTCCATTAACTGTTATGACACCGCGTGGTCTGGGCATCTTGAGCTTGAGATAAGCATAGCGTGGCACCACATTGAATCGAGCGAATGCAGTTCGTCCAAGCAGTGCGTGATAGCTGCTGCGGAAGGGGACGATATCAAAGATCAAATCCTCGCTTCGGAAGTTGTCCGGAGATCCGAAGACGACTTCCAATGTGATTGAACCCGTGCAGCGGGCCTCTACACCTGGTATTACTCCTTTAAAGGTTGTTTTTGTGGGCTTGATCCTTGATGGATCGATGCCCATTTTGCGGACTGTATCCTGATAGAGCAGGTTGAGGCTGCTACCACCGTCCATGAGGACTCGCGTGAGGTGGAATCCATCAATGATTGGGTCAAGGACCAGTGCGGCTGAACCACCATGACGGATACTGGTCGGATGGTCCCTGTGATTGAAGGTGATCGGGCAGGACGACCATAGGTTGAATTTTGGGGCGACTGGCTCTATCGCATAGACGTCCCTGAGCGCACGTTTGCGCTCCCTCTTGGGGATATGGGTAACGTATATCATGTTCGCCGTTTTAACCTAGGGGGGGACTTCTTCTGTCCCCTTGTGTTCGACGGACGGGGCTCCTCGTCGTCGTTCTCACTTTGCGACCCCTTCTCCTAGTTCTCAGCATTAAACTTGCTGGCCTGTTTAAAGACCCAACAACTCTGGTGGGTATGATTGGCTGGTTTATCAGGGGTGTTGAGGATCTAACATGGATGATCGAGTATGCGGTCCAACCTGGAAGCGCCCGGATTGTTCCTTTTGTATGGCTTCTTCCGCTGACCGGACTTGGAGCCACCGAATCCGGCGTTGACCGCCGTGCCATCCATATTGTCACCATTGTTTTGACGCTTATGACTGTTGCGCCGGGCCTTGCCGTTGTTATTCTTGGCTTCAGAGGTGCCAGGTTCACTTGCGTTATTATTGCTATGGGCTAGCCAACTATCTTCGCCCGCGCAAAAGCGGGTCATTAGTGCCGTGAGGGCTGCCATGGACTTTGGCTTTTCCTAGCCGAGGTGTCGGGAGAGCCATTCATCGGGGATGCTATGCTTAAAGGCCGCTAGGGCTTCGACATCCGGACAGTCGACGATCTGGTTCTTTTTAGTTAAAAACCTAGTCCAAAATTTCCTGGCTGACTCTCCGGGCTGTTGGACTATGTGACTTAAATCATCTACATCCGGAGGTCGGACGTATGTACCTTGGAAGTTGTCGAGGAAGGCGTCTTCCAGGTCCTCCCAGCCGCCAATTGAGTTTTCAGGTAGGCTATTCAACAAGTGCCGAGCTGGTCGCTTGAGTTTTAGTGGGAGGTATTTGATGGCATGAAGATCATCACCGCGGGCCATATGAATGTGGAGAAGGAAATCTTCGATCCATACCGCGGGGTCTGTTGTCCCATCATATGATTCGATGTTCACGGGTTTAAACCCTTCCGGGAATTCGTGCTCCATTACTTCATCAGTGAAGCAAAGGGGGTGTGCGGCTCTATATCGGGCCACGTCGCGACGTAGCTCGGATGGAGTCCGTCTGCGGTTTTCGGCCTGGGCGTGATTATGCTTGTCACGTCCGGCTAGGTAGCCATCGTCGCGTGTAGGGGCACGCCCGCGCGATCTGTAGATCGATCTGGTCTGTCCTGCTCTACTGTCTAGTTCCTGCCGCAGGTCATATGTATATCCCCGAGCTGTTTTATCTCTGCCTTTACGGCGAGGTAGTACGGGTTGGTGTTCGGCTTGAGTTGCTACTTTGTCCCGGCCACGTGGTGGTCGGTCAGCCGCATTGTGCGATGATGGTACGGGCTCCAGCGCCTCGTCATCAAACTGAGGTAGCAATTTGCGCTTCGGGTAGCTTTTGGTTGGGCGCTCGAGGCCGTATTCCTCGGCTGCCAGGACATTAGTCCATCTATCGTTGAGCAGATCTTGATCAGCTTGAAGCTACCACTGCTTCTTTTCCAGGCTCCTTGCGGTGCTATTAGACGGCGCTTAAAGCGCTCTGTCTCGAGAGGTTCCTCAGGCACGATAAAATCCTCGTTGCCGAGGCTCACCTCATCCTTGGGGAGCGGAAGATAATTACTGTCCTCCGAGTCTTCATTTACGGCCTGTTCATCCGGGCTGACTCGCCCATCTTCTCGTTCGTCCTGTTCGGAGGTTAGCTCAACGAGGTCTTCATTGTCTTCGGCATCGTCTAGAGTATTGTTTTCTCCTGTGCCGGTATTGCTCTCTTTTCCACGGCGTGACTTAGAGCGGCGCCGCTGTCGTCAGTGCTTTGGCTGTATCTCAGGAGGTTTGTCCTTGACTGGGTCTTCTTTATCGTCGCCGTTAGCTTCTTTAGGTGTATCCACCATGTACACGTCATACGAAGAGGTGGCCGTCCAGCATCTGGTAAACGACGGGTTTTGGGGCTGCTCTTCTCCGGCATCATCATCCATACTGTCGATGTCTTCGGAGTCGTAATCGAGCATGTCGGTTAAGTCCTCGACAGTGGCTATAAAGTGGGTGGCGGGTGGGATGGAAAATTCCCCGCCCTCAGCCCCTAGTCCGGGCTGGGCATAGTTCGGACGTTGCTCCTCTGTAATAACAAGGGATCGCATTAAATCCAGAGCCTCGCTTAAAGGCGAGGTTTGGCCCGAGAGAAGAGAGCCCGTGGAGTACGGTGAGAGGGAGACTCCTTGGCCGGACTCACACGATGCTGACTCCGAGGGTTCGGAGCCAGTGTCCAGAGACGTGTCCGGCTTCATGATGGTTACCAGCGATACTACTTCCTCCGGCTCTCCCGTAATGGGCTTAGTGTCGCAAATAGTTCAGCGGGCTCAGGAAGCGCGTCTTCGGACTTGGCCATACGCTCCGGATCTAAGGATAGAGCAGAAGTTGGGGGCGCGAATCCTTGGAAGATCAAGTCTCCGCGGATATCAGTGACGTAGTCCAGATTTCTGAAACTAATCCGGTGACTTGGGGCGTAGCTATCGATCTGCTCTAGATGGCCAAGCGAGCTGGCCCGCAGTGCGAAGCCGCTGAGTACGAAGATCTGGCCAGGGAGAAAGACCTCCCTCAGGGCAGCATCGTTGTAGATGATTGACGGAGCCATCGAGCTTTCTGGTGACGGCACAGCGGAACTCTCAATGAAAGCACCAATGTCGGTGTCAAAACCGGCGGTTCTCGCGTAGGGGGTCCCGAACTGTGCGTCTAAGGTCGATGGTAACAGGAGACAGGGGACACGATGTTTACCCAGGTTCGGGCCCTCTCTATGGAGGTAATACCCTACTTCCTGCTTGATTGGTCTTGATGAATATGAGTATTACAAGAGTTGATCTACCACGAGATTGTAGTGGCTAAAACCCTAGAAGTCTATGGACTAAACCCTTTGGTTTATATAGACACCAAAGGGGACTAGGGTTGTACAACGTCGGTTACAGAGAAAGGATTCTTCATATCCGAACTCCAAGCTTTCCATCCACACCAAGGAGAGTCCTATCCGGACACGGGAGAGAGTCTTCTGTCTTGTATCTTCACGGCCCATCTGTCCGGCCCACGTTACATAGCCCGGACGCCTGAGGACCCCTTAATCTAGGACTCCCTCAACGGTTGCCGGGCCCTGTCCCGACAACCTGTTTTGTACAAGCATAGTCTCCGAGACTTGTAACCCTTTGTACAAAGCTAAGCGCAGGCCCTGTGCATAGTTGAATAAAACAAAGTGTTTTCACAAAACTTGCATGCATGATTTCTTGTTTGCTTGAGTATGATATTGTTGTGATTACACTAGTTTTAAGATAAGATGACTAACATACCGTAAAAGGCCTTATATTATTGTCTTTTCTTCTATCTTTTGATGAATACACACGGGTTCCTCGCCAGCAATTTTCCTGGGAGGAGGGTAAAAGCAAGCTCGAGCGTTTTGATCCCCGACAACTTTTTCTTATCTGAAATGAGAAGAAGAACAACAAAGAGAGATAGGTTTACTTTGTTACGTCCCGTCATTCCATGATATACTTATGTATGATAAACTTGGACGTGAGGAAACTTTGCCACATCCATGATTCGCGCTCCTGTCCTTGACTCGAGTCCACTCGACAACGTTGGTTGTAGTTGCATTTGGAGAGATGGGTGAGGGACCGACCTTTATTCGCGCTCCTAACCCATTTTTGAGCTCATTAGATGAGGTTTGATAGCAATTGCGTCAAAGGCCGGCAAGTGGCTTTGCCGGAAATATTACTCATGAAAGGACATTGAGGACTCATCCTTCAATATGTCTAAGTGCATGCACAAGTATCCGACAAGCCCTTTTTTCCAACAATGCGTGGACAAACAAGTACAGATCATCCTAGTATTTACATGGATGAAGGATTACAAAATTTTAGTTCAAATTTAGCAAAGTGCCTACATTTTTTGACTTAAAAAAGATAAGTGCTCTGTAATGCCTTTCTTGTCCCTCTCCTCCTACGGATTGCGTTGAGAACGAAAGGGGGCAAAAGAAGCGCCTGGGCAAAAGCCCAGCCTGACCCTTCAGGACCAGTGGGACACAGGCTGACAAGATCGGGAGGGCCCCTCCCGGGCAAGGAAGAAGAGGTTGGAGACGGAGAGAGCGGCTAGGCGATGCACTGGTCACCCCTGCCTGGACCAGAGGGATGCAGCTCGGCAGGGACACCTGCATGGAAGACGAAGCTGGAGTCCACGAGCCTACCGGGGTCCAGCTGGAGGTGACGGTCACGTCCAGGCCAAGCATCCCCGACAAATCACTCTCCCAGGGTCCAACTGCAGATGATGGTGCTACCAGCGCCTAGCTGATGGTGATGGTGCACCCGGCATTCAGCCAGAGTCTGGGTCGTCATCTTCTTGCTTGACGACCGGGGGCTCACTGTCGCCGTCTTCACCATCAGTATCGTCCTCATCATTGTCGCTTGAGGAGGAGCTTTCACCGTCGCTCGATCTTTCCACGCGACACCCAAGGCGAGCATCCGAGCGTCAGAAGACCTTGATGGAAAGCATATCAAAGTCCACCAACTTGTAGCGGAGAACGTGCCCTTACACAAGACTATGGGCACGGGCAAAAGTCTTCCAGCCAGTCCGGAGAAGCATGACGTGAGGCACGGGAAACTCGACGTTCACCCACATGGTGCCGTTGTAACGACCGCTCATGTCCATCCTCGACCCGAGCGGCTGGTCGACCTCCATCACCCTGGTGAAGGGATGAGGGAGCCGCAGGTGGCTGTGTGGATGTTCGTGCAGCCTAACGATGAACTCCAGTGCCGTGTCTCCCACGTGGCCTTCTATCGGAGTTGGAGCAGTTGGGGGAGGCGTGGCGAGTGCGCCGCTCCGTCCACCTCGACCACGAGCATTGTGTCGTCCCTGTCCGGGTCCCGCAATTCCACCTTGGGCAGTGGTTCCAGCCTCTGCAGTTGCAGCAGAGGCCAGGACAGAGTGTCGAGAAGAAGCTCTCATTGCCACGGTCGAGGCACGAGGGTGGCCCCTTCCTCTCGCCATGGTGGGAACAAAAATGAAGAAGGAGAATGAAGAGATGGTGGATGAGAATTGCCAACCCCATGTACTGTCAGGGTACACAAACAAGGGTATGTGTTTCCCCTGACTTGTGCATGGATAGTGCCCAAGCATACAAGACAAGACCAAGCTAAGGAGATATCTCTTTGAGGAATCAAGGGGCGGATCAAGAAGACCAAGGCAAGCCGAAGAAGCAAGGTATCACTAAGGAAAAACCTCCCTTGCCGGGCAGGCGAGCCTGGTCAAGTTGAGGTCACCCCGAAGACAAGTCCGAAGACTCCCCCGGCAAGGGTTGCCGGGGGCACCGGCAGTGTACTTCCCTGCCAAGACTCCAAGATGCCACCGCTCCACCGCATCACAATGCAAGACATCCATCGATGCGGTGTCGAGCCCCTAGATAGCTAAGTGGCTGCCTTTTTGGCATGTGGCAAGCATTTGGAAGGGAGATTATCTCCATATGACACCCGTCTAGAGGCGTGTCAAGCAGGCAGGCGAGAGATAGCTAAACTAGCGTGGCAAAGATTGCCGGGCTAAATTCGCGACGTGGCACTAAGCGGTGCATGTAATGCGCCTTGTCCTGTCTGTATAGTTAGGTATGATAGCATTGTTTGATATCTAATTGCTGGATAATGACTGTTTTGCCATTGTGGTAACCCCTTTACCTATAAAAGGAGGGTCGTGGCAACCTTAGAAAGGATTCGGACCCTGGTGTACTCGTACGCGCGTAGCTGCACTCCCTGAAGCAACCTTCCCGGGCTTGAGCGCGTGCACCTTCCATCGTCCTCTCATCAATCCACCAAAGCAGGTGTAGGATTTTATGCCTCACGACGGCCCGGACCTGGGTAAACACCACCCATGTCACCATTGTCGTGCTGCTCGGCGGCCTCCACTCTTTGTGCAGCATGCCCCTCCCCCTCACCAAACAACAAAGGGGTCGATGGCCCCATAGGTGATCATGTTCTGCCACGACAGCTTTGGCACGCCAGGTATGGGGAGTGCTTGCTCGAACCCGAGGTCGTGATCAGCACGCCAGACCTTCATCTTCATCAACGGCTTCATCCTCCATAGCACCCGAGAAAAAGTCCGACACAACAGTTCGGGAAGGAAGCGACATCGCTCCTTCGTCCGTCCTGTCTAGTTTCCGTCATCTGTCTCCATCATGGCAGCAACAACATCGGAAGCAAGGGATGGCGGTGGTGCGGTGACCCCGAACAGCTCAGGCAGCATGGCCACCATGTGGGCCCCATGTGGGAAAGGGGCAAGGTGATAAGGTACATGGTTTCTCCCTCCGCCACTTTCACTTGTCAATGGTCGAGCAACACTGGGTTTAGCGTCATCAACGTTGATGATCCCGCACGAAACCTGGTCCAGCATTTGCCTAGCTAAGGGAAAATCCTGAGTAGAGCACTGGTGCGAGTCCATTGATTGACGCCCCAGCAAGCATGCTCCGGCAAGGCCTTCCACAACAGCATGAACTTTGTGCCAACTGTTGTAAGATCGTTGAAAGTTTAAGGGGAAGGAGAGAGAAACCGGCCCTCCCTTGCACCATGCTTTGTCACCCGCAAGAGATTTGTGATCCCCTCCGGCCCTTGCCGGGGATCCGAAAACGACAGGCGAAATACCATCCTCCCAAGGCACGCAGACGTGGAGAATGATAGCGATGGGAGAAGAAGGGAAGCATGGACGAAAGCTAAGTCAACGTATCCATTGATTTACTCTCCAGAGTTTGTATTTGCTTATCCCTTAGACAATCAATGTTTTCGTATGGTTTACACCTTTCCGTGTAATGGCACCTTGCTGTATTTATCTGCGCCCCCACTTTGTGTCGATCCTGCTCAACGAAGTGGGCGGCTGCGTCAAAGACTCCTAAGGAAAAACCTGCCGGGACATGTCCGCGCCAGCTGAATGCTAAGGACCCATTCCTCACAGCAATCGCGGTAGCATGCTACTGGCGGGCAACCAAAAACACGCGAAAAGAAACTAACCATACACACTTCGATGGATACAACGCAAGAGGGATAACATGCACTCGAAATTAATTAAACACCAGTTCAGTACGATAAAAGTAGTACGAGATCTAAACACAAGACATGCAAAATGTTTTGTTACAGGGCAACGCGGCAATACAAATGATTCAAGATAGCGCTTGGCAGCCTTTTAAGCCCTGGGGACCGAGAGGACCTTGTCAGCAAAGGGGAAGACTTTCTCTTCGGCGGCAGAAACGTCAGCACCTGCCGGGAGCCTCCTGAAGCCATCAGCAAGGTTGAGGTCCGGTTGGCGATAGGCGAGGTTGCTCAAAACCATGAAGCGGGTGTTGTGAGCGAGCTTTCGGGACTCGCTTGAGAAATGTGAAGCTCTTCCTTCTTCATGTGTCTTCAGTCCTTCGATCAATCCATCGAAGAAGAGCACTAGCTTGACGCTTGGGACCTTGCGTCTACTGAATGAGAAGGCTGGGCTCTCCAAGCCCATCGCAGCGATTTGGGCAGTGAGGGGTTCGGCGATATTGACTAGGCTCTTGATCCAAAGGTCGCGCTGCTGGACTTGGTTCGCCAACTTGTCCTCTGCATCCTTCTGTAGGACCCTTCTGTTTTCCAAGTCTTTCATCAACTGCTTCTCACGAACCCCGCTAAACTCGATCGCGCTCTCCAAGGTGCCGAGCCTTGCCTTTATGTCAGTAATGGTGCCGTTGGTGGTCTCAATCTCTCGGCTCTTGGATGAGAGTTGTGATTGCGCATCCTTCAGAAGAATCTCTACCTTCTGAGCTTCCTCTTTAAGAGCCGCAACTTCCTTGGCACTCCCGGCAAGGTCTTTCGTCAGCTTGGTCACCTGTCGATCAAGATCAGCCCTAGCAGTGGATGCGGCAGCAAGGTCATTAGCAATCTTCTTCAGCTGAGCAATGGAGTCAATGGAGAGCGTGTTGAGGGCTGCCTTGTGCTTGTCCTCTAGCTCCTAGGTGCGCTACTGGACAAGGGCCTCCAGTTCCTTGTCCTTGCTACGGAGGGTGGCCCCGAGGTTCTCTTCCCGGGAAGAGATGCCGTTCTCCTTGGCATTCAGAACCGCTGTGCGCTTCGCCAGACGGGCCTCCCGGGAGGCGACATCCTCTTTCGCCATGGCGATCATCTCCTGTTGCCGTAGAAGGACTTGGAACTCACTACAAAAAAATACACTTCCGTGATGATACGTGTTTGTCACAGTAGGTCGCGTTTTTTTTCATGCATGTACATCCATGAAAAATTTATGACAGAATCAAGATAGTCATACCTGTGCTGTCGTAGAAGTGTTCCATGACATTACCAAAATTATCATCACGGAAGTGTCCACTTCCATGACGATAAATCACGCGTCACAGAAGTGCTTTCATCAAGGGTGACCAACACGTGGCATCCACCGTAACGGAACGCTGTTAAGCTATCGGGTCCAGTTTTGGATCCGATAACCCATTAACAGCCCCGACCAATGGGGATTTTCCACGTGTAAAATCATCATTGGCTGGAGGAAACACGTGACGGCTCACTGTTGGGACAGATGTCATCCACTCATTGGACCCAAAGCGCCTATGATACGTCGACACATGGCACGGCCCAACAGAGGCCCATTCCTATGAAAAGGCTAGCCCGTTTGACTTGGTCAAAAGGTGGCGGGCCGGCCCACGGCAAGCCTGTTAACGGCCTGTTCGCATATAGCCCATTTACAGCCCGCTAACCCAGGGCCCATTTACGGCCTATCCGAATTAGGCCCAGTAGCGTCACCTGGGCCTTCCAATATAATTCCATCCCGTTTTAACTTCCGGCCCATGTATGGCCCATCACGTCTTTTGGCCCATCTGAGGCCCTTAGTAACCCTCGGTCCGTTAACAACCCGTGGTAAAATTGGCCCGTAATGAACAGTGTATCACTTTATACCCATTAACGGCCCATTATTCCATTGGGCCGTTTCCAGCCCATGTTATCTTTCAGCCTTCTCAGGGCCCATTTATTCTTGGGCTCGTTTCCAGCATTCCGTTACTTACGGGCAGTTACTGTCATTTTCTGCTTGTGGGCCAAATTCAGCCCGTGCATATAGTCGGCCCGTTTGTGGCCCGTTAATACGTTGGGCCGTTTCCATAGCGTCATCAAATACGGCCGATTAATGACGGCCCATTATGGTCGGCCCATGAACGGACGATTCCAACTCTAGTCCGTTTACGGCCATAAAGCGGTATGTTATTGGCCCATGTTTGGGCAATCGATCATACGGCCCGTAGAAGGCCCATTGATAATACGACCCGTAGAAGGCCCATTGATGATACGGCCCGTAGAAGGCCCATTGTTTCTACGCCCCATAGAAGGCCCATTGTTTCTACGGCCCGTAGAAGGCCCACTGTCACTACAGTAAATATGTAGCCCATGGTTATTGTGGCCTAGTTTAAAAAAAGGTTATTGCGGCCACTAGGAAACCGCGGAAAAGAACAGCACTGACTACAAGCAAACAAATAAACAAGACAACAAGGAAATAAATAAGCAAGCAACTTACGCTAGGCTATCACGGCTATTACACATATTACATCCAATGGGCATCAAAGTTCGCCACCAGTGCAAATATAGGGAACAAAGCAGCATATCATATACACTAGTTGTCAAAGTTGGCGACCGAAGCAAATAAACGCTGCAACAAAACATGTCCGAACTAAAACCACTTGAAGATCTCAAGAAACAATATCCTGGTACCCATAATGTTGGAAGATGCTTAGCAAGTTTATTAACTTTCTCTTGTTTACGCTTAAATCCTCCAAATATTGTCGTTGCACCGAAAGTATGCATCTGAATTCTACAGGACTTCCTCCCTTCACCGTGTCACAACACATCCGATCGACGCCTTTCAACTTGAAGCTGAGACTCAAGAAGACAACTGATTCAGCAGAAGTTCAAGAGCTTGTGCTTGTGGTAGTGGCCAAGAATCGAACACCGCATCAATACAGACTTCGGGTTCTCTCACCGTCAAAGGTAGTTTTTAACAGCTTTCTTGGAGACCAACAGGATGTCTCACTATCTTGAACCTTATCTGCATTACTTCCTTCACCATTGCATAACGGGGTACTGTTCTCCAATATTTTGTCCGCATTCTAAAACAGAAACAAGTAGACACATCATAGGTTTACCATGTTGTATATGAAACTCATTTTGGTAAATCAGTTCAGTAGTAAAGTGCACAGGATAACAACATGGAACAAACATATATCTATGAACCATGGTCACTTTATGGTCTATATCATTCTAGTTTTTGTTGCCAAATCAAGATAGAGACACAGTTCAAATAATATTTGTTCAACACAAAGCAGAATAGATAGAATATAAGTGTGGGAAACTAATAGAGACACTTGTAGTGTGCATGACATGAGAACATAACTGTTTATTCAATTGAAACTGAAATCAATATAGAGCAAGTTACAACAGCAAACCTGAAAGTGCAACTATCCCTAGGTGCTTTTGGTAATTCATAACAACATATAGCTCATTGAGCTAATGCTATTCCAAGACTATTATTTCAGGAAAGCTCAATGAATGGCATGGCATGGATGATGAAAGTGGATCCCTCAAAATACTAAGGACAAAGGATTGGCTCAAGCTCAAAAGCTCAAGACTCTTCATTTTACATTTTAGTGATCCAAGATCACATTGAGTTTATAGGAAAAGCCAATACTATCAAGAAGGGATGAGGTGTTGCTTAATGAGCCTTTTGCTTCATGTGCTTAGTGATATGCTCCAAAACCCTCAACTACTTTCCCACATCCACAAATGACCTAAACCTAAAGCCAAAATCGGTCACACCGATTCTTTCTATCCGGCGCCACCGATTCCAAAAGTCATAGCCACTGCCACAAACCCTAAGCAAATCGGTCTTACCGATAGGGATCTCGGTCTCACCGAGATGGGGTTGCAATCTCTCTTTTTCCCTTCGTAACGTTTTGGTCTAACCAAAGTGAGCGATCAGTCCCACCGAGATTGCAATGTAAACTCTCTGTTTCCTTTTTGTAACATTTCGGTCTCACCGAAAAGAGCAAATCGGTCCCACCGAGTTTACCTGACCAACTCTCTGGAAAGCTTATTACCTAATCGGTCTCACCGAGTTTGTGTAATCGGTCTCACCGAGATTACGTTATGCCCTAACCCTAACCATATCGGTCTCACCGAGATGCATGTCAGTCCCACCAAAAATCACTAACGGTCACTAGGTTTACTAAATCGGTTCGACCGAGCTTAACTATTCGGTCCCACCGAGTTTGGTAAATTGTGTGTAACGGTTGGATTTTGTGTGGAGGCTATATATACCCCTCCACCTCCTCTTCATTCATGGAGAGAGCCATCAGACTGAACCTACACTTCCAGCATCCTATTTCTGAGAGAGAACTACCTACTCATGTGTTGAGGCCAAGATATTCCATTACTACCATATGAATCTTGATCTCTGGCCTTCCCCAAGTTGCTTTCCACTCAAACCCTCTTTCCACCAGATCCAAAACCTATGAGAGAGAGCTGAGTGTTGGGGAGACTATCATTTGAAGCACAAGAGCAAGGAGTTCATCATCAACACACCATTTGTTACTTCTTGGAGAGTGGTGTCTCCTAGATTGGCTAGGTGTCACTTGGGAGTCTCCGACAAGATTGTGGACTTGAACCAAGGAGTTTGTAAGGGCAAGGAGATCGCCTACTTCGTGAAGATCTACCGATAGTGAGGCATGTCCTTCATGGGCGACGACCATGGTGGGATAGACAAGGTTGCTTCTTCGTGGACCCTTCGTGGGTGGATCCCTCCGTGGACTCACGCAGCCGTTACCCTTCGTGGGTTGAAGTCTCCATCAACGTGGATGTACGATAGCACCACCTATCGGAACCACGACAAAAACATCCATGTCTCCAATTGCGTTTGAATCCTCTAAACCCTTCCCCTTACTTTCTTGCAAGTTGCATGCTTTAATTTCCGCTGCCTATATATTCTTTGCATGTTTGCTTGAATTATGTGATGATTGCTTGACTTGTCCTAAAATAGCTAAAATCTGCCAAACTATAAAATTGGGAAAAGGTTAAGTTTTTATTGGTCAAGTAGTCTAATCACCCCCCTCTAGACATACTTCAAGGTCCTACAAGTGGTATCAGAGCTATTGGTCTCCATTTGCTTTGATTTCCATAGCTTTTGGTGGTCATAGCCTTGGTTTCACAACCTAGGAGAGTATGGCGCCTAGCGAGGAAATTATCACCGAGAGGTCCTTACTTTGATGGTACTAATTTTGCTAGTTGGAAGCATAAGATGAAAATGCATATTCTTGGACATAACCCGCCGCTTGGGCAATTATTTATATGGCTTGCAAGGTGAATTCTTTGATGGGAGAGAACCGAACCGTGAAGCTAATGCGAAGAATTGAAGATGCTACAATACAACGCCAAGCATGTGACATCATCTTCAATGGATTGTGCCCTCAAGAATTCAACAAAATCAGCCGCCTTGAGAATGCAAAAGAAATTTGGGATACTTTGATTGATATGCACGAAGGTACCGAGTCCGTCAAGGAATCCAAGTTGGATGTGGTCCAAAGTCAGCTTGACAAGTTCAAAATGAAGGATGGTGAAGGTGTCGCTGAAATGTACTCTAGGCTTTCTCTTATCACAAATGAGATTGCCGGCTTAGGGAGTGAAGAGATGACCGACAAATTCATCATCAAGAAAATCCTAAGAGCATTGGATGGAAAGTATGATACCGTGTGCACATTGATCCAAATGATGCCAAACTACAAAGATCTCAAGCCAACGGGAGTCATTGGAAGGATTGTTGCTCATGAGATGTCACTCAAGGATAAGGAGGAACTTCACAACAAGTCAAGTGGTGCTTACAAAGCCTCAAGTGAAGCCCCCACATCATCATGTAAGAAACCAACCTTCAATGAAGAATTGAGCTTAATGGTGAAGAACTTCAACAAATTCTACAAAATTAGAAGCAAAGAAAGAAGCTCCAAGTCAAGGTCTTACAACGACAAGAGATCTTCTAGTCGAGAGCGCAATTGCTACAATTGTGGGAGACCTGGACACTATTCCAATGAGTGTACGGCACCCTACAAAAGAAGAGAAGATTCTCCAAGAAGAAGGAGCAACAGGGAAGAATCACCACCAAGAGAGAGGAGGAGTAGAGATGATCGTTATGAACGAAGACCCTCATGAAGAAGCAAGGATTCGGAAAGGAAGGACAAGTCATCAAAGAGCTACACAAAACGAAGACATCAAGCTCATATTGGTGAATGGGTTTCCGGCTCCGACTCCGACAATCACTCTGAGAGAAGCTATCACTCCGACTCCGAATATACTCAAGATGAAGGTGTTGCCGGTCTAGCACTTGTGTCAACCAACTCCTACGACATATTTGAATCACCAAATGAAGGAATTGGTAGATGCTTCATGGCCAAAGGTCCTAAGGTAACACACCCCGAGTATGTTGATTTTGATGTTGATGAAGATGACTTGCTAGGTGATGATGATTTACTTGTTGACAACTCTAGTGATGAATACTATGATGAAACGTCAATTAATCATGCTAATCAAACGAATGACAATGATAAGGAGAAAATTGAGCTTCTAACTAAAGAACTAAACACTCATAAGTTGGCTCATGAAACTATCTTCGAAGATCATCGAGAACTTTTAAGGGCTCATGAGAAGTTACGCTTTGAAAAGCTCAATCTTGAGCAAGAGCATGAGTTCTTAAAGGCAATCAATGATGATCTCCGCAAGAAAAGTTCTTCTTACATTGCCAAGCGCTTACTCTTATCTACTTACATGCCTCAAGTCAAGTCTAGTAACAAGTACAAGAAAGATACTTCCTCTAGTAGTAACAATAATAATGTCAAATCCAATGTTGTTGCTTCTAGTAGTTCTCTTGATTCCACTAATGATTCTCTTAGCCAAGTTACTCTTGAGCAAGAAAATAGTTTATTGAAGGAATTATAGAGAAAGGTGTTTACAAGAGCCTTGCCGGAGTAATCAATTTGAGGAAATTGTACGCAAGCAAGGAAGGCACCGAAGAATCAAGGTGTTGGTTTTGAACGAAAGTTCAACGCCAATGGAGTTGAGTGGGAAGAAGATCAATACCCCAAGACAAAGTTTGTTCCTCAACAAGAGAAGTATGATCCTACTTCCTTCAAGGGACACAAGCTCAAGATGATCTTCCACCACAAGACCACAAGAACAAAGGCAAGGACAAGCTTCAAGAAGAGATTGATGCATTTGAAGAAGCACCTAAAGCCTCGCTCGAGTGGGTCCCCAAGACTACGCCAAGTTCTACTTCATCAAGTACAACTACAACTCCAAGGATTCCCATCAAGATGATGTGGATCCCAAGAAGAAGAACTAGAGAGTTCTTGAGGGTGACTCCGCCAACATTCTTCACTCATATCATTTTGGCAAGAACAAGTGCAATCAACTTTCACATCTTGCACTAGTTCAAGGAGTCACAAACCCTCATGTTGGTAAGACAAGGGACAAGGTAACCTAATGTTTTCATGGACATCATCTTGTGTGTGCATCACTCAATGTCTATGGATATTCTTGTTTGTTCCTTGTGGGACTAACCCATGTAGGCAAGTTGAAAGTGCAACTCACTCCAAAGGATTGCTCCAAATGATCTACATCAACATTGAGCATCTACATCTTCAACACCTACATGAAGTCATCATCGACAAAACCAAAGGTTAGTTCATCCCTCTAAGGGGGGATCTCACATCTAGGGGGAGCTTAACTCTAAGAATTGAGTCAAAGCAACTCTAATGGTGTGAACACATAAATGCATTATGTAAAAGTGGTAACCCCACTTGAGCTTAAACGATGAGTATGACCTATGATCAAATGTTCTCATTTGACTCCTAAGTCAATATACTCATATATAGATGATCTAGTCATCGCCAATTGCTTGATAGATGCTAGAATTGGTTGTGCAAGCTTTGCCACATATTTTAATTGCCATCTTATTGTGTGAGCATGTTGGTGCATATTTTACTCATTCAAGGACATCCACTTGTTGTTTTGTTTGTCTGGTTTCTTTCTTTGTGCCAAGTGGATGGACAAGAATGCCTAAGAACCTTCTTTAGCTATCTATGCTTTTCTCGTCTCAAACTCTATTCATGCTACATCACAAAATTTGATCAAGTCAGATTCGAACCACTCTGTGTGAGGAGCACTCGGAGTCCCCGATTCGTCATAGACTTAAACTTCCAAAACCTCTTATTGATTCTCGGTCTGACCGATCCTTCCATTTCGGTCCTACCGAGATCATCAAGTTGATCTGAGTTTTCAATCTTGGTGCAACCGATTTGAACTTTTCGGTCTCACCGATTTGTCAGAATCGAACACGCTTATGCATCTCGGTGCCACCGACTTGTTCCACTTTCGGTCACACCGGCTGTGGTCGAGCTATATATAGCCACAGCAAAATTTTGAAATTTCTCCAAACCCTTCGCCCGCGCAACAGCTCGCTCTGCCATCGTGGTCTCCGGATCGTCTCCTTGTCGCCAGCAGCCTCCTGTCGCTGGTCTTCGCCGCCGTCAACGGATTTCGTCCCCGCCGTTGCCGCCGTAGCAAGTCCACCGCCAAGTTAGGGTATGGACTTGATCTTTGTGCTATCCACGTCTGATTCCTGGCACATTGTTTTCATATTGAATCTTGCCACGATTGAAACTCATCTATCCAGCCAAAGTAGTTCATAGATTAGATGTGATTCAAATTTTAGGTTTTGGTTTCACCAAACCATCTCGACCCACCGAGTTGAAAAACTCGGTCTCACTAATTTGGATTATGCCATTGCACAAGTGACTCTCGGTCGACCGAGAATTACTAATCGGTGCAACCGATTTGAGAATTCTGTGAAACCCTAGCAGTCTCGGTACCACGAATGAAACTCGGTCCAACCGAGATCATCGCTTAGGTTCCAAAACTGCTTCGGTATCACCGAGTTTGAAAATCGGTGGATCCAAATGCTTCTGTGGAAAACTAAAACTGAACTTTTGAGTCATTCTTTGCAAAACCTCTGCATTTTGTGATGCTCATCTTTTCTATCTCATCTATAACTCTTCACGTGGTCAGCAGTCAGCCTTTGCAAGATGTCCGATCAAAGTGACAGCGAGCAGTCAAGAGCAGATGAACTTGAGTGAGGGCACTAGTCCCTCAACTTCAGATGAAGGGAGCAGAAGTACTCCTAGCAACCCGCCTAAGGCAGCAACTAGGCAAAGGAGGAAAAGAACTTCAGATTCAGAGGATGAAGATTATAGAGCTGAGGAAGATGAGGCTATCTCCAAGAATGTTGTGCTCAAGAAGGAATATGGCTCAGCAAAGAATGCAAAGCCAAGCATGAAGATCAAAAGGCCTGCAGGAAGATAACCAATGTCCAAAGCCAGAGTGTCTACACAAGCTTCTGTGGAAACCCAACCCAAAGAACCTGCTGAAGAAGGGAAGAAAAGAAAGGAAAGGGTCAAGATGACCATGGCCAGAGTTATTGGGAAGCCTTCCATGATGGAAGAAGAGGATGAACCTGCTGCACCAGCTCCAAAGGCACCAAAGCTTATGGGTGATGCTATTAGACCAGGGGCTGCCACATCTAAGCCCAAGGAAGCACCCAAAGCTGCCCCTAAGGCCAAGTCTACACCAAAGAGGAATACCAGGAGTATTCCGGCTGCTGAGAAGAACAAGGCCCCAGTGCCTGAGGATGCTGATGAGGAAGATGAAGAAGGACAAGTTCTGAGAAAGATCAAGCCCAAGATACCAGACCACATTGATGCCCATCCTGTGGCTGAGGACATGAGAATCTGAAAGGATTCAGGGCTGAGGATATGGAGGATGGAAGATCCATATGCTTCAAGGAGAAGAACTGCTGTTGACTATAGGTTCCACACTAAGGAACAGTAGGACTTTTATGAGACCATTCTGTTGGACAAGAAGCCCATTGTCTGTGACATGAGGTGGGTTGACTGGAACTTCATCAAGGAGAATGAAGAGCACTATCCTGGAGTGCAAAACAACTTTTTTGCTTGTGGAGTTGCAGATTTTGTTGGGCAAAAGCTCACAAATTGGAATGATGAACTTATCATGCAGTTCTACTCCACATCACATTTTTACCCAGATGGGAGAATTGTTTGGATGTCTGAACGTACAAGGTACCACCAGTCCACTGTTGAAGAATGGGAAAAGCTGATAAATGCCCCAGAGGAAAATGAGGATGACCTAGACATTTATGCAAAGAAGAAGATGGGTCACAATTCAATGGCTCACATGTACAAGGAGATTCCAGACAAGGCATTAGGAACTCACAAGTTTGGATCAGTTCACTTTCTGCTGTCAGGGTTGCCAACCATAAATTGGATTCTGAGGCACACATTGTTGCCCAAGTCTGGTGACCATGACATGATCAGAGGGCATGCCATCAACATGTTGCATGTGTTTGATGTGCCACAAAAGTTCAAAGTCATGAGCCTGATCATAGAAACAATCAAGAGGACTGCAGCAGATCAGAAGAGGAGCTGTGGATATGCACCTAGATTCAAAAATTGATAAACTCAAAGACGGGCACAGGAAAATATCAGTTGGATACGGAACACTTTCCACTTTATCCAGACTTTGAGGACAATGAGGTTGTCATGAATGAAGATGATCCACAATCAGTTCAAGCTCAGGAGAAGAAGGAGAAGGCAAAGAGGGAGAAGGCTGCCAAGATGCCAACTCAAGAGGAGGCATCTGAGTATTTCTTGAAGAACAAGTAGGAGCAGCTCGGATACTTGATAGCATCAACCCTGAGGATTGAGAAGGGATTGGCCACCCTCTCTCAAAATCAGGAGAGCTTGGAGAGAATCATAGAACAAAAGTTCTATAACTAAAGTAACTGAGATTCAGACTGCAGTGGAGGAACTACAAGATGACATGCAGGAGAGGAAGGGCAAGACTACCACCAATGTGTTTGCCAGAGTGCCTAGAGCCCAAAGGTCAGATGCAGTGCCAGTGACAGACACAAGAGCAACTTCATCTGCACCAGCTACAGCCTCAGTGCCACCAGCTCCAGCACCTACATCAGCTCCAGCTCCATCTACATCAGCTGAAGTCTTCGTCCAAGGAGCCATCTCTACACCACCACCTGAAGATCAAGCCTGAGAGTCGATCTAGCACTATGCATTTTCTATGAACTTTTGGTAACTTGTTGCCAAAGGGGAGAAAATGTATAGATCATAGGCTTCGAGAGAGAGTGTGTTGCTTTTGTTCTCTCTTGCTTTATTTGGTGGTTTTTCAATCTTTGTTTGCTTTTGGTTGAGATACTATGCTTGTGAGACATTGATGATCATGTGTTTGATCATAAGCTACACTTATGCATGTTTGATGATATTATCTTATCTATCTTATGTGATCACTCACTATGCTTGGTGATGAGTGCATGTATTCATTGTTTATTATTTTGAGCGCTCCACCAAGATGTATGTGACATGGAAGAGTAACCCATGAGCCTAATTCATTGTGCATTTGCAATCCAAAGCAAATCTAAAACTATGCACAAATTTAGGGGGAGCTCTTGCTTATCACATACTTCTCAAAGCGACGATGTTATTTAAATTTTATTATCATTTGTCGAAGCTTTGATCTATATGTTGTCAACAATTACCAAAAAAGGGGAGATTGAAAGTGCAACTATCCCTAGGTGGTTTTGGTAATTCATAACAACATATAGCTCATTGAGCTAATGCTATTCCAAGACTATTATTTCAGGAAAGCTCAATGAATGGCATGGCATGGATGATGAAAGTGGATCCCTCAAAATGCTAAGGACAAAGGATTGGCTCAAGCTCAAAAGCTCAAGACTCTTCATTTTACATTTTAGTGATCCAAGATCACATTGAGTCTATAGGAAAAGCCAATACTATCAAGAAGGGATGAGGTGTTGCTTAATGAGCCTTTTGCTTCATGTGCTTAGTGATATGCTCCAAAACCCTCAACTACTTTCCCACATCCACAAATGACCTAAACCTAAAGCCAAAATCGGTCACACCGATTCTTTCTATCCGGCGCCACCGATTCCAAAAGTCATAGCCACTGCCACAAACCCAAAGCAAATCGGTCTTACCGATAGGGATCTCGGTCTCACCGAGATGGGGTTGCAATCTCTCTTTTTCCCTTCGTAACGTTTCGGTCTAACCAAAGTGAGCGATCGGTCCCACCGAGATTGCATTGTAAACTCTCTGTTTCCTTTTTGTAACATTTCGGTCTCACCAAAAAGAGCAAATCGGTCCCACAGAGTTTACCTGACCAACTCTCTGGAAAGCTTATTACCTAAATCGGTCTCACCGAGTTTGTGTAATCTGTCTCACCGAGATTACGTTATGCCCTAACCCTAACCATATCGGTCTCACCGAGATGCATGTCAGTCCCACCAAAAATCACTAACGGTCACTAGGTTTACTAAATCGGTCCGACCGAGTTTAACTATTCGGTCCCACCGAGTTTGGTAAATTGTGTGTAACGGTTAGATTTTGTGTGGAGGATATATATACCCCTCCACCTCCTCTTCATTCGTGAAGAGAGCCATCAGACCGAACCTACACTTCCAAAGATCCTATTTCGAGAGAGAACTACCTACTCATGTGTTGAGGCCAAGATATTCCATTCCTACCATATGAATCTTGATCTCTAGCCTTCCCCAAGCTGCTTTCCACTCAAACCCTCTTTCCACCAGATCCAAAACCTATGAGAGAGAGTTGAGTGTTGGGGAGACTATCATTTGAAGCACGAGAGCAAGGAGTTCATCATCAACACACCATTTGTTACTTCTTGGAGAGTGGTGTCTCCTAGATTGGCTAGGTGTCACTTGGGAGCCTCCGACAAGATTGTGGAGTTGAACCAAGGAGTTTGTAAGGGCAAGGAGATCGCCTACTTCGTGAAGATCTACCGCTAGTGAGGCAAGTCCTTCATGGGCGATGGCCATGGTGGGATAGACAAGGTTGCTTCTTCGTCGACCCTTCGTGGGTGGAGCCCTCCGTGGACTCGCGCAGCCGTTACCCTTCGTGGGTTGAAGTATCCATCAACGTGGATGTACGATAGCACCACCTATCGGAACCACGACAAAAACATTCGTGTCTCCAATTGCGTTTGAATCCTCTAAACCCTTCCCCTTACTTTCTTGCAAGTTGCATGCTTTAATTTCCGCTGCCTATATACTCTTTGCATGCTTGCTTGAATTGTGTGATGATTGCTTGACTTGTCCTAAAATAGCTAAAATTTGCCAAACTATAAAATTGGGAAAAGGTTAAGTTTTTATTGGTCAAGTAGTCTAATCACCCCCCCTCTAGACATACTTCAAGGTCCTACAAAACCATTTAAAGAAACAAGTTTAAAACATACCTGTTGCGCCATTGGAGTTTCAATTCCATCCTTTAAATTTGAAAATAGTTGGTCTGAGTAAATACAGTGATGCAAGAGCAAAGAAGTATGAACCATAGCTACAGAACCTGACCTGAGAACAATTCTTCTTCTCCTTTAACCGTTGAGTTGGGATTCGGAGTGGTGGTCCTCGTGCTTTGGGCACAGCAGTTCCCTTACTAACTGCTCGTGTTTGGGTGCTCTGTGGTGGAGATGGTGTTGTGTCAACTGGAACTAGGTTACTATCTGCTAGGGTTGGTGTTAGAAGGGGTGTCGCTGGTTCTCTGTCCAACTGGGTAGGGGTACGGTTGGGGTTAGAAGGGGTGTAGCTGGTTCTCTGTCCAACTAGGTAGGGGTACAATCTGCGAGAGTCTGGGTTATGTGTGGTGGGGCTGGTTCTTGGGCAAGTACAACCGTGGTTCTATCTGCATCAACTGGTAGCACTATCTTTTCTGAAGACCATGTTGTTACTCCCTTAGATACTGCCATCACCCTCTCCAATTCAAATGGCTGATAAACAAGAAAAGTAATTGAATGTACAGACATTGTATGATAGACATGTGCAATGGATAGTGGGGAATAAAAGAGGGCATGAAATAATTCACATTTATGTTGTCTAACCAAACAGGATAGCATGACACAATTTCACATATATGATGGCTAACTAAACAGGGTAGCATGATACAATTTCACATTATGATGGCTAACTAAAAAAGATGGAAAGACATAGTTCAAAATATGATGACTATGTAAACAGGATGACATGATATAACTATATAATGTGTTTATTAAATAGGTTGGCATGCCATAATTCACATACATGCCGCCTATGGAAACATGATAGCATGATATAATTCCCGGATAGAATGACATAATTCAAAATATGATGACTGTAAACACTAAACATGATGAGATGATATAACTATATGATGTCTTTATTAAATGGGTTGCCATGCCATAATTCAGATAGATGTTGTGTACGTAAACATGATGGCATGATATAATTCAAATATATGATTTATGTAGTAAGCAAGTAAGCAGATGGCAATCCATATATGATGTAAAAACTAAGAAATGCAAGAGAACATGCATGACATGGGTAATATAACCCTGCCAAGTTTGAGCATAGACCTCGGGGAATAGGACTGGTCATTAGTCTCGAATCCTCCTCCTCGAGGAGCTCTCAGATCCAACAAGATGTCTGCTTGAGCAGTAGCATTGTCTGCTCTGAATACCTTGTTTTCACTCCAGATACTTCCATCACCGCTTCAAATGGCTGATGCACAAGAAGAGTAGTTGAATATACAAACGTTGTCGACAAATGGAACACATAATGCAAAAAAAATGATAGCATGATATAATTCACATACATGATGATTGGCTCAACATCATGGCATTGCATGATTCACATATATAATGCCTTTGCAACAAGATAGCATTGCATAATTCACATATATAATGTCTTGCAACAAGATGGCAATGCATAATTCACATATATGGTAATTAGACACTAAACAGGTGGCATTCACACAAAGCATGTCTAAACTAATCAAATGACATCGCAATGCAAGACATCATACGCACGATATGAGCAATATAACCCTGCCAAGTTAATTAGAGCATACACCTCGGGGGGAAATAGGACTGCTCATCTGTCTCTGAATCCTCCTCTGAGGAGCTATCCGTAACCAGCGAGATATGCGCTTCGTCAGATAGCATAGTCTGCTCTGAAGACCTTGTTTTCACACCAGAATTTTCCATCACCGTGTCAAATGGCTGATGCACACGAAGATTAGTTGAATGTACTAACATTGTTGACAAATGTAATATGTAATGAAAAAAAGGATGGCCTGATATAATTCACATATAAGATGACTGGCTAAGCAGGATGGCATTGAAAAATTCACATATATGATGCCTGGCTAAACAAGATGGCATTGCATAATTCACATAAATGATGAATAAACTAAACAGATGGCATTCACACAAAGCATGTCTAAACTAAGCAGTTGACATATTTGATGTATAAAGTAAGCAATGAAAGGCACCATATGCATGATATAACCAACATCAGCATGCCAAGTTAGAGCGAAGACTTCATGGGGTAAATAGGAGTGGTCTTCGCTACAATCCCCTCGAACAGTTATCTTCCTCTTGATTACGATCAGAAATGGGTGGAGGGGGGGCTGCCTTTGCGCCCACCATGGAGCGACGTCTGCATGAAATTTTATTGCCACGCAAGGCTTGTCTCTTTTGCTCTACATGTTCAGTCCCATTGTGTACAATAACTGACATGCATAGGAATAAAACATAGTGAGATTATGTAAGGAGTGCATGCACAAATCCAGAGTGATGGTAGCAAACTGTGGATAGACCCAAAACCAATGATAGCAGGCAGATAATAGCTTTAGTTAAAAAAATACAGATAATGTCTCCTTTAATGTTTGTTTGCACCCAACATGAAACTCATAGTAGACACCCGAGATTAACCAGATAGTAGACATATAGTACTGATTGCTGCCCCAATATGTACCCCACAACCATTTAAAAACTCAAGTTTCAGCATAAGTTTGGACCCGACTCGGAGTCTAATAGGTGAACACGACGATAAAGTAGCATGTCATCATATTAAGCGATGCATAACATAAGCAGACAGGAAAGAGTGCGACCTCTCTTGCGTGTAGTCCTCAAGGTCATCTGCTCAGCTGATGATGGTAATGCAGTTTTCGTGGCTGTCGGCGGCGGGGAAGAAGATCTGAGGCGGCGAAAGACAGTCTGGAGAGCGGATCCCTGCTGTGGTGAACCCTTACGTCGTTGGAGCAGCTGAGTAGGGTGGAACACAACACCACAGGAGCAGGAAAAACCACACAAGGTTTTCTTTTACACATATCTGTAATAGAAATAATTGTGTAAGGGCTTGTTTGAATTTGAGGATTCTAACAATGCAGGGATAGGAAATAGACAGGAATAGGATAGGAATGCACGTGCAAAACAGAGAATTTAAAAACACAGGATTTCTGCCAATCTGGGTGTTTGGTTCACAAGAATTGGAAGATCACAGGATGCAAAGAAGCATGGTGAGATTAAGTCAAACTACAAGAAAATGTACGGTTATAATGCTATTATGCTACTATCTCTTAGTCTTGTGCTTCATAAATAGGAATTTGGAAAGGAGGACAAGTGGAAACTAAAATTCCTACGGTTTTTCTTTCAAGGAGACACTAAAGGAACAAATCCTACAGTTTTCCTTTGCTCCATTCGTTTGCACCAAATTCATGAAAAGTAGTACCATATGAAACTTTCCAGTTCCTTTGTTTTTCATTCACTTTTCCTTTCAAGCACTGGCGATTCCAGTAGGCAGGCTTGAGCAAGGAAAAGCCTACACTAAAAAAATGTTTTTATGCTACTTCTATTACTTTGGACCCAGGCCACTGCCCTACTAGCTCAACTCCTGTACCATCGACAAATGCACAGCTCAAACACGCAGAGATAAATAATGATGGCGTTCAAGAGAGTCCATCATGGATAGCTAAGTTGCCTGGTACCTCACTGCTTGTCATAGTAGGATAAAATAATCGTATTTCCCGTTACTCCGTGTGCTCACTGGACAATATATATAACATGTAGAGTAAAAAAGATATGCAACAAGTGTACAACCTCTTTGGCGAAGCCATGTCGATCTCAGCGTGATTGGGTTGGCCGGAGAGGATGCTCCGGCTGACTTGGCTGTCGGAGGAGGGGAAGAAGATCTTAAGCGTCTGGAGATGGAGTCCGAGGTACTGCTCCACTGTGATGGAGGGTTTAATTGTTGGAGTAGCTCAGGTGAGTTGTACGACGCCGAGGCTGAAGCAGGACAAGAGAGACAACGTTAACCTGAGTGGAGTTCTAATATCATCTCCAATAGATGACGTAAAATACATAACCACAAAGTGCTAGATGTATACATCAGCCGCTCATCTCTGAACTTAACTGTTGAAACTGAATTTAACTATCGAAACTGAAATTAACTGTGGAAACTGAATTTTGCTGTCGAAACTGGATTTTACTGTCGAAACTGAACGCACTAGAGGTGAGGCTACACGTCAGTCAACTGACTTTTTCATCTCTGGTCAGTCGATTTTGCAGCCCTTGGATACGAAATCAAGGGTCTGCAGTTCATCTTCAACCTCCACCCCCCTGAGCCGCCAGCCACCACCGGCCAAACAGCCGCCCCGTCCGCCCCGAAAACACTCCCCACCGCCGGTTCGCCGCCGCCCCGGCCATCCCTCTAGGCCCCCCCCCCCCGTGCCGAGCTTTTTCTCCGGCGATCCCCACACCACCGCCCCACCATCGCCCCCAACCTGAACCCTAAGATAGATAGTGGGGTACTTCTCCAGTGAGCCCCCTCCCACTGTGGCTGGTTCTTCCTTAACTCGTGAGCCCCCCACCCCTGAAAAATCAACGGACCCAAAATTGATTCATCGATCAAGTGTAGCTAAATCGAGCAGCATCACAAGCAAGAGCAAGAGCGAGAGCAGCAGCGCGAGCAAGAGCAGACCAGGCAGGGGAACAAGAGCAAGAGCAGAGCAGCAGCGCGAGCGAGAGCTAAAGCAGCAACAGCTCCTACTGATGTGGACGTCGCCGCCGAGGGAGCGACGCCGTGGAGGAAGTGGCCGGCGACGCCGCGGTGGATGGAGCCGCGCCATGTCGGCTCGGTACCGAGTGCCGGCAGCAACGTGAGATCGAATCAAGAAGAAAATGCGGCGATTAGTGTACAACCTCTTTGGTGGCGCCGATTAGCCTGCAGCTTCATCCAAGGAAACGGTGATGCTGATGCTCTTCTGGTGGTGTAGGTGAAGACGGTGGTGTGGGAATGGAGGTGGCGCGAAAGACGAGGGGAACGTCGAGGCAGCTCCATGGAGGTGGAGGACAGGGTGGCTGAACCGGCGAGACGACCAGATCGACGACGGATCCTCATCCAGTACGGTGGATGAGGGACGTCGAGGTGTTGTTGTGGACGACGTCGTCGGGGAAGAGGCTCCGGCTGGGTGGCGGACGGAGGAGGGTGTGGGGCTTCGCGGGTTTTCCCGGCCTCGGTGTATGAATGGGTGGGCGGATGGGATGGGAGTGGGGAACCATGGCTTAGGGACGCGCTTGTCCAAAATGAGGCGTAAGTTATGAAAGTACCCCCACCGATATGAGGCGGTTCTTTCGGTTCAGGGGTATCACGGGCATTTCGCGTGTCGGGATTTCACAGGAGGTGGGAGTTTTCGCGCGCATTGTAATTTTGGAATAGCAAGGCGCGGGTTGAGATGGAGGGAGTTGTCAGAGCACAACGAGACAATGATATATCTTAAATATTTCGGGCTAACAAGGCGCGGGTTGAAGAGGCGGGAGTTTCGCAGCACGATAGATAGAGATGCTAGCTTGAAATTTCGGCATGACAAGGCGCGGTTTGAAATTTCGGGAGAACAAGCTTAACGTGTACCCAAAAGAAAAAAAATCAATTTAGACTAGTATGATATACTACGTACTATGTGTTTAACACGCACAACACACACACATACACCATTTAGACTAGTAAGGTACACGTGCATTGCACGCATGAGATTTGGCAACCAAATTATGAATAAATACCACATTATAGCATGTAAGCTTTGAGTTATATATGCATGATGTAGATGTTCGTTTAATTCTTATAGTTCATTTCATTCAAAATCATCTAGTTTTTATAAGAAAGCTAATTTATTTTAAGATTTATGGAATTGTGCGTTGTAAGGCATAAAGTAAAAACAAATCATGTAGAAAAACATTTGGGCAATTCTGATACGGAAGAATCTAGAACAAAGAAGAAGTGCTTGTGTTTTGTGGTTTGTGCATTACGCTTAAGTTCAACCATAGAGTCTTGTAAATTGTACATGTGGCAAAATCTGGTGGAATCTAGATGATATCCAACGGCCAGTAGTGCTCAAATTTGCCAGCTCTGCACCATCGGATTGGCCTCATCCAATGACCATCTTTCAAAGTTAAAGTTATCCGAACACTATATAAAAAAATATAAAATATAATATATATATAGGGGTATAGATATAGATATGTGATGCGAAATCCACCCATCATCTCCAATTAGAATAGTTTGTCCATGCACGGATGCAATGTGGCCAAACGATGTCTGCCATCGGTATCTCAAATTCAAACCAATCTTACCTTGTTCAATGTGTATACATTGCAACATGCTCATTTCCAAACCACACGGCGCAGATCTCTGTTATATTCATGCATGCATGGGTTTCGAACATCATGATCTCTTATTCAAATATTTGAATTCAACTTTACATTGATTATGACCTCAGCTAGTCTTTTACACCCACACATTGGCCATCTCTTTATGATTGTACCACTAACTTTCTATCGTGCATGCATGCACACGCACTACTAGTCAGCATTATCCATAGCACACATGCAATCTTTTTCTTCAGGTCGGTCTCCCATGAAGGCACACACATACACATCCCCCTCTCCATCATATCAGGCATTCTTTATCTCTGACGTGCATGCGCAACGATCGATGTTCCTCTATGTGTGTGTGTATATAGTTAGGTCTTCCATAGTTTTCCACATAAACCGATCAATCTATATATCTAGTGAGGTCTCACCCTCTTTCCCACGTCCACATCGATCAATCTATACCTCTCTATATAGGATTACATATATAGCTAATACACCCACATTAATTTATATCAGATGCCCCCTCTCATCATCCATGCCTTGTGCTTCATCTCTCAGATGCGCGCACAATGGCCAAGACATGGGGCAGCAAGGGCCCTGCCCCCCTAACATCACTATATATTGAGGCTAATATGCATGTGATCATTAGACAATTGCTGGTAAAAATGGTTTAAGTTGATGAATTGGCCCTCCTCGTAAAGGATTAGCAAGGCTTGTCCCCCTAGCTCATGGGACATTTTTCATGGCTCCGCCACTGCGCGCAACAGCGCATGTTCTAGCGCCCTCTCTCTAAATATCGATCTCGTAGTTGTGCACTCCTTCATAGTCTCCCTCCACTCGGTTCCTCGCACCATCCTCTAGCCCCCCACCGGATTTTGCCACATGTACAATCTAGCAGACTCCATGGTTGAACTTAAGCATAATGCCCAAATCTCAAAACAAAAGTGGTTCTCCTTTGTTCTCGTAACTGCCCAAACTTTTTTTCTAGTTGAATTGCCATTCTTTGTTTATACTTTATGCTTTACAACGCACAATTCCATGAATCATAAAATAGATTAAGGGCTTGTTTGATACAAAGGATTCTCGAAGGAATTTTGGAGGATTCTAATCCTTAGGAATTTTTCCTATCTTGGTTGTTTGATTCGTAGGATTGTAAACCATAGGAATTTTTCCATATGATTCATTTGCACTAGATTTCATAGGAAACATCCCATCCACTCAAACCTCTTTGAAAGAAATCTGCGTTTTTTCTATGCACAATCAAACACTCGTACCATCCTGTAGGATTCAAGACGACATTCCACTCTAATCCCATGTTCTTCCTATTCCCGCGTTTTGGAAATCTCAAAGAGGCCCTAGGTTTTTTATAAAAACGAATTGATTTTGAATGAGATGAGCTATAATAATTAAACGAAGGTCTACATCAAGCATATATGACTCAGAGCTTACATGCTACAGTGTGGTATTTATTTGTAATTTGGTTGCAAAATCTGACGCGTGCAATGCACGTGTACCTTACTAGTACTTCAAGTATGTGAAAAACACAATGGCACGCTACACAGTGTCTCTCTTACAGTTCATGAAGCCACGTGGGGACGTGACACATGTGCAGGCGTTGCCGCGACATCCTTGTGTGGATTGATCACAGTGACGTGCTGCTGGTTCCAGAAGAATGTACTCGTCCTCCCTGAGCCGCACTGGCGGTACATGCACGGTTTAAGATGTGCACCACGCCACGCACGCACTCATTCCCTACATGCGCACACGCGGGTACACGGGCGGACGCAATTTTGTACCAAGATCCACCCCATGTGATAATTTGACGCATGTAAAGTCCTTCACTTCATTGATGGTCAATTAATATAGCGCATGCCAATTGAGTGGACGTGAGGGCGGAAGAAAGACATTACTACTCCACTGCGCGCATGCGAGTAGTTAAATCATGGGTTGCTAGTAGTACTTCCAATGGTCTCCTTCGTATTTTGTGCCAATTTTTGACAGTAACATAATATTTACGCATCTGAGGAGTGCAGTCTACTTGAAATTTATGTTCCACTAAACTCATCGGGAGCCATTTCGGGCCTCGAAACCAAAAACCATCAATTAATCTTTACTTTGTTCCCATCATATTCGAAAGTACTAGTGCTACAATTAAGTGCAAGCCTGCTCACACCTACCAGTACGTACCAAACCTGAACGTGTTCCCACTATGAAGGTTTTAGTATTAGTGCTAGTACTTAGGCTATAAAAAGGGGAACTACCTAACCGAAAATTACTCTACCGTCCTCCTCATAAGTCCTGCTTCTTCGTCCGTCCTTGCCATGGCCGGTGTGCAGAGCTCTAGGTCGAGAACTACTCATAACAAGGGAGCGGCAACCAAGGCTGTGGAAAAAAAAAGAGGGCTCGCAGCCACACAGAGACCTCGAAAGATCTCTCACGGGCAGGCGATGGCTCCCAGGAGCGCCCTAGACGTGGAGGCGAACATGCCGAGCAGGCGGCGCTGGAGTCGTTATCCCTCGACGGCATGCCCGATCAGCTCAATAAGCACCTCAATAAGCAGAAGGAGTTCCTCCACGACTTGGTGGAGCTATTGAAGGAGAGCCTCAACGACATGCCCGCTGAGCTCAATGAGCAGGGGGAGTTGACCGCCAGCTTGGTGATGCTGCTGAAGAAGAGCATTGCCTCGGAGAAGAAGGCGACCGGCCAAATCCTGCAACTTTAGGAGGACAACACGAAGCTCTGCCACGAGCTCGACCTGCTGAAGGAGGAGAACGCCGGCTGGAAGAAGTTGCATGAGAATAGTAGTTCCTCGATGAAGATGTTGCAGGCCCTCGTCATGGAATGTAAGCGAGTCTGGCGAAGCTCGCGATCGAGCACCCGACTGCTGTCAAGGTACGTAATGCGGCCGTGGAACAGATGATGAAGGCTCGCATCGAGAAATCCCGCGTCATGGACACAATGATGAAGATGGCGGAGGAGACCCGCAAGGAGATGGAGGCCGTGGTGGCGATGAAGAAGCAGTTACGACTCCGCGGCCAGCAACCCTTCATGTAGTGAAAGCAGCGCCCCAGACTTCTTTTTTTGCTCCTGTGTTTCTTATTTTGCTTCGGGTGTTTCACGGCACGTGTCACCTTCTCTGCGAGGCATGAATAGATCATTCTTTATCGCCAATAGAACAATGCCTCTTGCTAGTAATATATAATAAGAGTACAAAGTAGAGGATATGGCACTGGGCTGCCGTGTTTTGTGCTCCTCCGTCGTACTCCAGTGGAAAACTTGACTATACCGCACGGTTCTTTGCTCCTCCTCAGGTCGTCGGCACATTTATATGAGCAGTCAAATCACAAGGCCCCGCCTTCCAGCAGTAATGAGTCGTCAAATCACAAATGCCCTCGCCTCTTGTGAAAAGGACCAAGCTAGACTACCCCGCCCTCTAGCCTTTTAAAAAATGTATACATTTGTACAGTAGTAGTATCGATGGATTGCGCCATGGAGCAAAACTATGCATATACTACGTATATGACACTACCCACTATGAAGGTACTAGTAACATATACTAGTAACTGGTCTATGTTACTCTCCACTATGACCAGCCAAAGTCGAGGCGCGGATACCAACGAGGGCCTGGTTGTGTCTATGTAAGTGCATCTAGTGCCACCCCTAGTTGGTTTTGGAGTATTGACGACAAATGTGGTTGAGGGACTAATGCGTTTGTGAGAATTGCAGGATAACGCAGGTAGTGTCCCTCATTGATTCGGTTTACCTACCAGAGTCGACCCCTAAAAATGTATGAAGACATTGAAGACAATGGTGATATGTGAAGATATTCACATTGTAGACTATGACATGAGAAGACATTGAGTGAAGACTATGGAGCGCGAAGACTGTGTCGTTTCGTTGTTTCTTTTCTTCTTTGTTGAGTCATAGGAACCACCGTACTGTTAAGTGGGGTCCAAGTGATCATAGTCGAAATGATCAAGTGATGCTCAACCCAAATCCTATGTCTTCGACGAAGACAATGAGAGCAAAACTTATCCAGAGCTGGATGAGTCAGCTTTGCTTGTAGCCCAAGTAAAGTTGTCGTGAGTGTTTGAAATCGACCGTTGGAACACGTGTCGGTTCCTTAGTGACCAGGGTCATTTCGGACATAACAGGTCAGGTTGCCTAGTGGCTATAAATAGCCCACCCCTACACCATAAATTGGTGGCTGCTCGAGAGTTAGTGCACGGCTTTTGTCGTTTGAGAGCAACCCACCTCAAGCCTTTGAGAGAGAAAAACTTGCGAGGAAAAGCCCAAAACACCCAGAGCCAAAGAGTGTTAGGCATCACCAAGTTTTCCTGTCTGTGTGACCTCAAGACTTATTACACTTGAGGACTATGAATCCTCTAGCCGGTTAGGCGTCGCGCTCGAGCATCCAAGAGTCATTGTGGATTGCCGTGAACGCTCGTCTGTGAAGGTTCGAAGTCTACCTTGAAGACTTACCAGAGTGATTGGGCGAGGACTGTGTCCTTAGCTCAAGGGAATAAGGTGAAGACGCGGTCTTCGATTTGAATCTCAGCCTCCCTAACCAGATGTACAGTTGTCACAAAGAATCGAACTGGTCCAACAAATCTGTGTCTTCAACTAGTGACCGGTTCTATCCTTCCTCCTTTACCTTGAGTTTGTCTTCGTGAAGTCATTGCTTATATGCCTTATCTGTTTGACTTCATTGCTTGACTACTTTTGTTGATTGGCTTCATACTATCTTCCATCCTGATCCTTACTACATAGCTGCTATTAGTCTTGTCCGTTCACATTATCGCATACTTGACTATGGCTTGCTTGTTGTAGTTTATCTTTCGCTGCATATCAATTAGGTCATTTCTGTTGTTTGTCTTCGAAACATCCGTGTTTTGAAGACTTTCCTAAAAATCGCCTATTCACCCCCCCCCCCTCTAGTCGATAACTAGCACTTTCAATTGGTATCAGAGCAAGGTACTCCCTTTTTCTGTGTGATTCGGCTTAACCACCTGGAGTTTTAGCTATGTCGACTGCAGGGATAATCAAGGTCTCCGCTGCTTGCCCTTGTTCGATGGAACCGACTATCCCTCTCGGAAGAATAAGATGCGCATGCATCTTGAAGCCATTGATGTCGACCTCTGGTATGTCGTCAAGAACGGCGTTCCTAAATCTGGTGAAGGTGTCACCCCTAATGATGTCAAGAAGTTCATTCAACTGGACTCCACTGCAAAGAACATCATCTGTGGTCATCTGACCAAAGGGCAGTATGGCCGTGTGAGTGCTCTGGATACGTCGAATCTAGTCTGGGACTGGCTATCCAAGGTCAACGAAGGCGTCTCAACCCAGAGAGATCAAAGAATCAGTGTTGTTCGCAACCTATTCAACCGCTTCAAGAGAAACGACAATGAAAATGTCCAGCTCACGTTTGATCGCCTCACTGACATCACCAATGAGCTTCATGCTCTCGGTGCCACTGAGGTCACCATGCATGAAAACGTCAAGACACTACTAAGATCACTTGACAGCTCTTTTGACACCCTTGCCCTCATGATACAAGAACGTCCTGACTTCAAGACACTCGATCCGTCTGATATACTTGAGAGGCTCAACACACACGAGTTCCAGCTATCTGAGAAAAGAGATATCTATGGTCCAAACTATGGCCGAACTCGCGCTTTGAAGGCAAAAGTTGTTTCCTCATCTGAAGAAGAATCTGACTGCGGTTTTGATGATCCTGAAGACATTGGAAAGGAACTTGCTATGCTTGTGAAGAAGTTCCAGAAGTTCACTAGGAAGAAAGGCTTCAGAAAGTCTTCATGATCCAGCTCAAGAAATGATGAAGCTTCCACTCAAGACTACAAGAAGAGAACCTGTCACAAGTGCAAGAAAACTGGACACTATATCTCTTAGTGTCCACAGTGGGACAATGAGAAGAAGAAGAAGAAGAAGAGCAAGGAATATGATTCTGATGACAAGAAAAAGAAGAAATCTTCAAAGTCTTCTTCCAAGTCTTCATCAAAGTCTTCATCGCATAAGAAGAGCTCATCCGCAAGGCTCGTGCTTTTGTTGGCAAGGAAATGGATTCAGAGGAGGAGTCCGCTCGAGGAAGTGGAGGTGGAATCAAGAGGAGTCCGACCCGGGTGTTGCAAGTCTGGCTTTAGCCACAGCCTATGTTGCCAAGTCCATCTTCAACATCAAGACAATGACTTCTACACCAACGCTGAAGCCGATGACAAGGACGACCCTGCTCCCACCTCTCGCTTCATGGCACGCGTGCCAAGGTAAAATCACGTGATGCTTACTTTCAAACATCAAGTGAAGATGACTCGATTGTGAATCCATACCCAGCTACAAAACACTTGCTAAAATTGCAACGAACAACAAAGAGCTATGGAACATACTCAAAACTGTTAGACAAAAGCGATGACCTGTTGGACGCGGAATTGACACGCTCACGTCCTTAGTTGAAGACATTAAAATCTTCATGCTAAGTACCAAGAACTTGAAAGTCGTCATGAAATGCTCTCAACTACTCATGAAAGGCTCTCCTATGATTATCTTCAAAGGAAGCAAGAGCTTGAGAAATTGAGAGCGGCTCATGAAGATCTTCAAAAGAGAATGAGTCACCGTGCTCAACAGATCAGTTCCGCCAGGATGGATTTGAACCACCATGTCTAAAATGTCTTGAGCGTGATATCACTACCTCTGTTGTTTGAATGTTCAACTGCTGCTATCGTTGCATTGTCTTCAACTACCAATGTGGTTACTAACCCCTCTGGGAGGATACCACTTGCCATTGCCGATGAAAATGCTAGGTTGAAGACATTGCTTGAAACAGGATGTATAAAAGTCGGAAGGGCATCGGACACTTTGCGATGTCCTCAAAAGCAGATTCTGAACCAAACCCTAGGAAAGAGGGTGTTGGGTTCGAGAGAAAATGAATGTTGATGGTTCCTCTTGAAGCCCGAGCAGATTCCAAAACCACATGGGTTGTCAGCAAAGGGACCTTCATGGATCCATCCACCTTATCTGCTTTACCCGTGCTAACCCTATTATCATTGATGAATCCTTTGATGCAAACTATAAGCTGTTCAAGAATCGAGAATGGTGAAGTGTTTGCGGTATATTGGTACTAACTGCAGGAATGGACCGCCTATGAAGAAGATCTGGGTTCCCAAAAGCTGTCTTGAGAATCTTCCAGTGAATGTCATCATGACACCACCTGGGAAGAAGAAAAACCCCAGACCAAAGGCGTCATATGGTCCAAAGGCTTCATACAGACAGAGGACTCACTTGAGTCACCCTAACGCCAATGTTTTGCAGGGAAACAGTACTCAAATTTATGAATATGAGCGTGTGTCCTCAAACCGCTATGTTCATAGAACTAAGAACTTTTATGCTTATTCACATGAGTATCATTCATCTCCTGCAAGGCTATTTGCTAGGGCTCCAAAGCCGAAATTCTCAGATGCTGCACTTAGACTCATTGCTTCTAAGCCACCCCTGAAGATGTGGGTGGTTAAGAAGAATTAACTCTCTTTTGCAGAAAGGGTCTCCACCGAAAATCAAAGGCGTCGATGCTATTGTTTGGGGACCTAAAACATCTTGTAGGGCACAAGATCAAATGCCCAAATGGTCTCACTATGTATTTTGTTCCTGAATCGTTTGCCATTCATCCTATCAGTCCTAATCTTGATTTAAGCTTCAATAATCCACTTGCCCGTCAAATGTTTATGCTTCACAATGCTCTTGGTGAAGCCTATCCCCTAACTGCATCAGAGGGTATGACACCTCATGCTTCAGAATGGATTATGGACAGTGGATGCACTAATCATATGACTGGTGATCGAAGTCTTCTCATGGACTCAACGTTACGTCCATCAGACAAGAGTCACATCACATTTGCTGACACTGGTAAAAGCAAGGTATTGGGTCTAGGTAGAGTTGCAATATCAAAGGATCAACACATGGACAAAGTGATGCTTGTTGAGTCCCTTTGTTTCAACTTAATGCATGTCTCAATGCTTTGTGACTTGAACAAGATTGTGATATTCGGAAAATATCGTTGCCTTGTACTAATGGAATCTGACAAGTCTCTAGTCTTTGAAGGGTATAGGAAAGATGATCTATACATGGTAGATTTCTCACAGGTCCACGACTTGTCGTATGTCTTCTTGCAAAAGCTTCGAATCTTGGCTCGCATCGAAGGTGGGGCATGTTGGAATGAGGAACTTACACACTCGCCAAGAACAAGCATGTCATTGGCATCGAAGGTGTCAAGTTCAAGAAGGATCATTTGTGTGGTGCCTGCGAAGCTGGAAAGATGACTAGGGCAAAGCACCCCTCGAAGACAATCATGACGACATCTCAACCCTTCGAGCTGCTTCACATGGATTTATTTGGCCCTACTCATTACTCTACCCTTACAACAACTGCTTGTCTCTATGGCTTCGTCATTGTTGATGACTACTCAAGATACACATGGGTGCACATAATTCTCTACAAGACTGAAGTGCAAGATGTCTTCAAACGATTTGCCAATCGTGCAATGAACAATTATGGCGTCAAGATTAAGCATATCAGAAGTGATAACGACACTGAATTCAAGAACACCGGACTTGATCTTTATCTAGATACCATGGAATCACTCATGAGTTCTCTGCCCATACACACCCCAAAGAATGGCATCATGGAGCGCAAGAACAGAACCCTCATTGAGATGGCTCGAACAATGCTCGACGAGTACAAGACACCAAGAAAGTTCTGGCCTGAAGCCATTGATACAGCTTGTCACGTCATCAACCGTGTTTATATCCATAAGCTTATGAACAAAACCTCCTATGAGGTCCTTACTGGCAAGAAGCCAAATGTCAGTTACTTCAGAGTATTTGGGGCTAAGTGCTGGATCAAGGATCCTCATCACAAGTCAAAATTTGAACCCAAAGCTCACGAAGGCTTCATGCTCGATTCGGAAAGGACTCACACTCTACAGTAGTCTTCAATCTCTATCTCTACAAAATCGTTGAAACTGTAGATGTGCGATTTGATGAAACCAATGGTTCACAAAGAGAGTTCCTGCCAAGCACACTAGACGAAGCTCCACCCAAATAATCTATCAAGCTAATGGGAACTGGTGAAATCATGCCTTCAAGCACAGCTGAAGAGGAACTTATCATTTCTGCATCTAACCAACTCAAGACAATGCTCACCAAGACAATCCTCCCAATGATGACAATGATCAGCATGAGCAAAGTCTTCATCCGATTCATCCTCGAGTTGCAAATGAAGTACAGATTGAGAAGATAATCGATAGCATCAACGCACTGGTCCGCTTACTCGCCAAGAGCAACACAGCTAGCAAATTTCTGTGGGCACTTTTCCTTTGTATCAATATCGTAACCCAAGAAAGTTGCTGGAGCTTTTATGGAACGAGAATGGATTCAAGCTATGCAAGAAGAACTTCAACAGCTCAAGCTGAATAATGTTTGGGAACTTGTCAAGCGCCCCGACGCATAAGCATAACATTATTGGCACCAAATGGATATATCAAAACAAACAAGATGAGCATGGTCAAGTCGCCGAAACAAAGCAAGGCTTGTGGCTCAAGGATATACTCAAGTTGAAGGAATTGACTTGATGAAACATTTGCTCCTGTAGCTAGGCTTGAAGCTATTCGCATACTACTAGCCTATGCTAACCACCACAACATCTTGCTCTATCAAATGGATGTGAAGAGTGCATTTCTCAATGGCAAGATTGAAGAAGAAGTATATGTCACTCAACCACCTGGCTTTGAAGATCCAAAACATCCTCGATATGGTGTACAAGCTAAATAAAGCATTGTATGGCCTCAAACAAGCTCCTCGCTACCGGTATGATACAATCAAAGACTTCCTGAAGAGCAAAGGCTTCAAACCTGGATCCCTTGATCCCACACTCTTCACGAAGACATATGATGGTGAACTGTTTGTATGCCAAATATATGTGGATGACATTATCTTCGGCTGCACCAACCAGAAGTATAGTGATGAGTTTGGATACATGATGCAAGAGCAATATCAGATGTCCATGATGGGAGAGCTCAAGTTCTTCCTTAGTCTTCAAATTCATCAGCAAAGAAATGGCATCTTTATATCTCAATAAAAATACCTCCAAGATTGTCTGAAGAAGTTTGGAATGCAAGAATGCAAAGGATACACGACGCCAATGCCAGCCAAACACCACTTGGGTTCCGACGACAATGGTAAAGAGTTCGATCAAAAGGTATACCGCTCCATGATTGGTTCCTTACTTTACCTATGTGCATCTAGGCCAGATATTATGCTTAGTGTTTGCATGTGTGCTCGATTCCAAGCGGCACCAAAGGAATCGCATCACTTAGCTGTGAAGCGAATTCTTTGATATTTGGCTCACACCCCAACACTCGGATTATGGTATCCATAGGGCTCAAATTTTGATTTAGTTCGATTTTCGGATGCTGATTATGCTGGTGACAAACTGGATCGCAAGTCTACATCAGGCACATGTCACTTTCTGGGACGATCACTCGTCTGTTGGTCTTCAAAGAAGCAGAATTGTGTGTCACTCTCAACTGCAGAATCTGAATACATTGCTGCTGGATCTTGTTGTGCTCAGCTTCTATGGATGAAGCAAACTCTCAAGGACTATGGCATCAATCTGATACAAGTACCTCTTTTCTGCGACAACGAAAGCGCCATCAAGATTGCCAACAATCCAGTCCAGACTCAAGACAAAGCACATTGAAATTCGTCATCATTTTCTCGTGGATCATGTCATAAAGAAAGATATTGACATCATTCACGTCAACATCAAGAGCAAGCTGGCGATATCTTCACAAAGCCCTTGGATGAGAAAAGGTTTTGCAAGTTACGGTGTGAGCTAAATATCTTGGAATCCTCAAATGTCCTGTGATCAAGCACACATCCTAACACTTATGCATGTTGATGACTTAGATGTGGAACACACGAAGTAATGTATATCTTCAATCAATGAAGACTTACATTCTGTGTGTGAATACATTAACGTGGAATTTGACTTCGGAGCACCGCGATAATTGTGCGCCGTGTCTGGGTCTAATACTTCCTATACGGTGGGTAACGCCACCACAAAATTTCTTTGTTTGAAGTGTTTCACTCATGACGTTATTTCTTGAAGCTATTCACATTTGATTTGACTTCAACTTCAACCTATTTTCATGACTTTCTTCACTATGATGATTTGGTTGTTTCGATATATATATATATATATATATATATATATATATATATATATATATATATATATATATATATATATATATATATATATATATATATATATTTCTGTCCTCTCAAAGATTCACTTATAGCTATGTCTTCAAGTTGAATCTTTTGAACTAAGTGAATGTGATCGGACCCCAAATCTCTCTATGCTTTCTATCTCAAACTCTATCTGTACAAATCATATGCATTCTATTGAAACTGTCGAATGTCTTCTCTGCGTCCTTGTCAGCAGAAGACACAGAGACAAACTTCAAGTCTGTTTTAAATGATTCATCATTACTGTTGAACTCCGGAGAAGCCGGAACGACCATCCGACAAACCGGGCGGGTGTGAGAACGTGGGATAACTCATTGCATGTTGCATGCGTGCCACGTGCCTCTCAGATGTGAACTGCCAGGGGCACCTGAGTAATTGCGCTGCGCCGCACACCTCGTTATAAATACCTGTCCCCTGCGGTAAAGAAAATATTCTTCCACCTTCTCCACCTCGTCAAAACCCTAGCGCCACCGCTAGCTCTCGACGACGCCGGCGACGAAGCGCTTAGCTTCCGCGACCTCTCCGACGACGTCCTCACGCCGTCCGCGAACATATTCATCTCCGCCGCCGCCGTAGGTGTCCTCCGTCGCCAAGTTAGGGCACGGTGGACTGAACTGCTCGGCCTCCTCTCCTTCCGTCTAGCAGTTCTTCGAAGCGGTAAATATATCTCCATTTTTACCATCCTTTTGATCTTCAAGATTCATCCTAATTGCCAAAAATGGTTTCTGCCCATACAAAGTTAGATCTATTCTGTCTGCATCTCGTACTGCTTAGTATATTCACTTAAGCTTCACAACTAGTTAGATTCCTCACTTGTACTTATTCACGGATTCGTACAAATCTGGAACCAACTCTCAGTGTATAAGTGAATGTCTTCGCGTCATGAGGTCAATCTCTTCAAACCGATTTATTTTCAAAATCTTCTGAGAATGCATATGACCTCTTCCCCTTCCCTCGCATCTCTAATGCTGTCACAGGTACATGTCCGTGGGAGAATCGCTTGGTTCTCATAGTCTGCATTCGTTTGCAGAATTCTTACAGCATCAAACCAACTCTCCCGAAGCCAGTTCCTGTCTGTCAACCAAACGCAAGCCTTTGAAGCCTTTGAACATGAAGCCATTCAGTTTGAAGCTCATGGCTACAAATAAATCAGTCAGGAAGGGCGGCAGACAGCGTCGTGAGGGAACCTCAAAAGATCTGCCTGATGACCTCGCAGAGCTGTACAAGACAGATCCTGAAGAGACATATAACCAACGCAAGACACGAATCCAATGGATTCGACGCTATTGGGCTGAACAGTGGTTCAAGTACAATTTCGTCACACAAGAATATGCCGAGAAGTATGCCATCAGAAGCCCTTGGGGTGATATTCTGTTTCGAAGCCTCCCTCCCAAGAGCATGGCTGAAGCTGTTGCACAAGGTTTCTATCCGTGCATGGTCCGTGGACCTCAGCCTGAGAATGCCGACCCGACGTCTTTGCTCTGGTGTCGCGATGACAATCTCTTCAAGCACAATTTCCAGCACGCAAAGGCTTCTGCAAAGGAAAACAAGAAGTCATTGGGATTAGACTTCAACCCTGGTCCCTCTGCTCCCCGTCTTTGACGGCTCACGTGTGAACCCAATGTCATCGGTCCGTTTTCAAACCTTGAAGGCCTCATCACTTATATTTTGGTCCAAGGTGCCAAAGTGGATCACTCTGATGACGAGGCTGATTCTGATGAAGCCCCAGCTCCAGCTCCTGCTCCTGCTCCAAAGCCGCAGAAGCTCAAGAAAGTCAAGGCTTCAAAGTCAACTGCTCCTCCAAAAGCTTCACGTGTGAAGCCACTGGCCACTGCACCTCCTGAAGCCAGTGCACAGTCTGAGGATCAATCCCGTATCTCCAATAAGACGGAGAAGAGAAAGAAAAGTGTCAAGAATACTGAACTGACACTAACTCCTGCTGCAATTCTGCGTGAAGAGCACATTGATCTGTCAAGTGATGACGATCTTGCAGATGACGCTCTTGAGCAGCTCATCAAGAGCAAAGAAGAAGCAGATATCTTCAACAACTTGCCTCTCTTTGATGTGGCAATCATCCATCACTTCATTGATGAGTGGTTTGACACACCAAACATCAGCTTTTAAGATCTGCAACTTCCAATTGGCCTCAGCGTCTCCTTCAACGGCGCCATTGCCTCTGAGCTAGCTCTAGCTCAGCGAATTGTTGAACTGAAGCACAAGATTGACTATGAAAAGGCTCAGTTCAAGAAGCATATGGCTGCACTCAGCGTGCAAGACGTGAAAAACTTCAAGGTCATGCTGCACGACCTCAAAGAAAACTTTCTAAAGAAGCGTGAAGAAGCCAGAGGCTCTCGCGAGCGCATCAAGGCTTTGGCTGACAAGTGCGTGCTTGCCTACAATGAGGCTGAGAAGCGCAAGGCTCTTGGCCGTCCTGGCATCGATCCCAGGATGGCTGCCAAGAAAAAGAAGTCTTCATCTGACCAAGCTGCACCTTCAAGGCAGGAAGAGCCCCGCATTGTCTTCCCAAGCAGCATGACTGGCTCGAAGCCAAAGGTACGGTCAACCGCTTCTGAACAGAAGAAGACGAGGGCTGCCGAGGCTGAAGCCAGAAAGAGGAAAAATCCTGACGCCTCTGATGCTGCTCCCTCCAAGAAGAAGCTAAAGACCAAGAAGAATCGGGCTGCTCCCACAGAGCCCTTGATTGTTGAACCCATTTCTGTGGTTCGTCCCGCGTCTGCAACCCAAGAACTTCGAATGACTGTTCATGAGCCTGCTTCCACAGAGGCTCCTGAAGCTGAAGATATTCCAGCAGCTGATCCCCTCATTGCTGAAGACATTGGTCACCATGACAATGTTGAAGATGATGAAGTTCTTCCTCAAATCGAGTACAATGTGGTATCATCGCTTGTTCGTACGAACAACGAACTCATCAGCATTGCTCGTCCTCTGACGCCAATTGCTCAGGATGCTTCATGGGCTAATCGCCCGCAACAACAAGACTCCCCCAGTACTCCCCAACAACAAGTCACTCCCCAAGAGCAACACCAAGAAGAAGAGGAAGACTTTGAGGCCCAGGCAACCCCATCTCCAAAGGCGTCGCCAGCATTTCGCAGGCTTTGCAAAGGTCAAAGGCCTCAAGTGCCTCTTCAGAGCGTTCCAGAAGGAGAAGCGCACCACCAACCTGTTGCACGTCAAGTGTTTTCAGAAGCCACTCCAACTGTGAACGTCTCTGAGTCTGAAGCTAAAGCTGCTAAAGATAATCCGGCTGCATCAGCCGCTGACACCCAAGAACAAGAAGAAGAACGTGTCCCTACACCCCCAGTAACTGAAGAAGTCATACCTGATATCAACGTGCCAGTGCCCGACCCTCCAGCTCATCAAGTGGAGGTTGAAAACAATGAGGCTGCCACCTCCAACACCAATGAAGCCAATGACGTGGTCATGGCTGAAGCCAATGTGGAGCCTGTCCCAACCGCTCCAAAGCCAATGAAGGAACTGTGCTCGGCCAATGAGGCAATCGCCCGAAGCATCTGCTGAGCAGCCCAAGCCTCGATTCTTGCCATCGCCCGAGCCGCCACCAAGGCCCTACACAATCGAGCAAGCATACGACTATGGCGAGCTAGTCACGAGAAGATGGCCGCTCGTCCCTCCGCCTCATGCCTCTCGGTCCTCAATTCGACTATCATATTGCGCATAGGCCTCCGGTCCGAAGCCGGGCCAAGACTGCCAAGGTTCCTGAACACTTTGCCACCTCAACTGGTTCTTTCAATGCAAATGGCTTCAAAGCCCACAATACTTTCTTTGACAGTGCAAAGAACCCCTATAGAAGGCCAAGGATCTCATCTGACCGGTTCTGGAGCTATCAGCAAAGAAGCTATTACTCCTGTGTTCTGTATGACCAAGGCCGCATTTTCCCTCATATGCGCCTCGACACTGAAGCCATTGCCGGACTGCCGTGCTTAGAAGAAGCACTTGATTGCTTTCATGATGCAGGTCTGCTTGGCTTCGTAACAGACAAAGAGCACTGGAACGAAGAATTAGTGCTTCAATTCTTTGCCACACTCCACATCCGCGGCTTCAACAGAGATACGAAGACATGGGTTCTCGAGTGGATGACTGGAAACGTTCATCATGAAGCCAAAGCTCTTGACATCATTGAGCTCACTGGCCTACCCACTCCCGGAGAACTATTTGAACCTGGATGTCAACTCCACCGCAATGCTTTGGAAAGCATATTTCATAAGCCTGAACCCGACATGAGTCAGATGCTGAGCATGATGAAGCCACTGCCACATGACGCTGAATACCCTCAACACTTCTTTGTTGATGACCTTGAGTATCTGCCTCGTACCATATATCACATCATCAGGCGAACTCTATGGCCAATCAAAGGGCATTCATCGTCTGCAAAGCTTGAAGGAGCAATGAAGACATTGGTCTTCTACATTCTCAATGGCATCAGCTTCAACACGCAAGATTTCTTCATCAGGCAATTGGCTGCATCTGGATCTGATCTGTTTGGTCTGAAGTTCTATGCTCCATGGGTCATGCGCCTCATTAAGATGCACTCAGCTATCAACTATCAACCCTCTGCTCGCAATCATCTGATCTTTCTACCAGAGGTTGATATGTATGTTGAAGCCATATACCCTGAGCCTGCCAAAACGCCACTAAGTCTTCAGAACGCAGATCACCACAGCTTCTCTCAACACATTGAAGGCGTCCAAGCGGTATCTCGTGTCTATCCCCTGGCTGGGAACACCCGTCTTCCTCATGTGCACGGACTGAAGCCACTGAGAGCACAATTGGCCAAAGGCCTTGGAAGCGCTCTCGAGTCCTCAACGATCGAGAACTTCTTGTGGTGCTGCATCAAAAGCAAGATAAGCATCACTCCTGGCTAAAGCGTCAAATGCAAAGCCTCTTGGTGGACGTCAATCGCATTCGCAACCTTGCCACCAAGAATGCTTTCGTAACTCACGAGACTTGTCGGCGGTCATGGAAGAGTTTGACCCCTTTCGGTCTGAAACCGATCTTCAAGACGATGGCTTCACTGAACGTTTCAAGTTTGAGTCCACTCCTCCATGGAATGCAGTCCTACGGCGAACTCCATCTCTTGAAGACTCTGACTATTCTTCCTCCGCGGCAACGGTCAATGCCAGAGTGATCGATGATGAAGCCGATGCTACTTCACCGCCCCTACTTACGCATCGAATCGACATCGCACTAAGCTCGCTCACACCGCCAACCAACAACGACAACCCGCTACATCATCTTCTTCAGAAGAGGACGAGTAGATGCTCTATGTCTTCAAACCTTTTTGGTCCTTACTGACAAAAGGGGGAGAAGCATATGAGTTGGATAGTCTTCAAGCGGGTTCTTAAGGGCGGTTGCACTATATTTTGCCTAGTGTTGACAACTCTCATTTTGATACATTTGGTTCTTTGAGTTGTAACACTTAAACTCGATGGTCATCTGCTACTTATTTGCTTTACTCTGGTGCGATGATAAATTCCGCATGTGCGATGATAACTTCCGCACTTAGATCATTCTGCAGACGTCCATTTTTCATTATGCATGTCATTCTGTTAGCTATATCATTTCATGCATGATGAATTATCTTCATAAGTTGAAGAGGATCTCCACAAGTACAACCTGCCATGTGCATTTGCATTCCAAAAGCAAACTACTTATATGCACATCTTCAGGGGGAGCCTTTGCCACTTATGAAGACAATTCCCTATCCTTCACAATTTCACATATTTTATCCCCGTTGAAAACTTCAACCAGTTTGTCATCAATCACCAACAAGGGGGAGATTGTAAGTGCATCTATTGCCACCCCTAGTTGGTTTTGGAGTATTGTGACAAATGTGGTTGAGGGACTAATGCGTTTGTGAGAATTGCAGGATAACGCAGGTAGTGCCCCTCATTGATTCAGTTTACCTACCGGAGTCGACCCCTAAAAAAGTATGAAGACATTGAAGACAATGGTGATATGTGAAGATATTCACATTGAAGACTATGACATGAGAAGACATTGAGTGAAGACTATGGAGCACGAAGACTGTGTCGTTTCGTCGTTTCCTTTTCTTCTTTGTTGAGTCATAGGAACCACCGTACTATTAAGTGGGGTCCAAGTGATCATAGTCAGAATGACTGAAGTGATGCTCAACCCAAATCCTGTGTCTTCGAGCGAAGACAATGAGAGCAAAACTTATCCAGAGCTGGATGAGTCAGCTTTGCTTGTAGCCCAAGTAAAGTTGTCGTGAGTGTTTGAAATCTGACCGTTGGAACACGTGTCAGTTCCTTAGTGACCCAGGGTCATTTTGGACATAACAGGTCGGGTTGCCTAGTGGCTATAAATAGCCCACCCCCTACACCATAAATTGGTGGCTGCTCAGAGTTAGTGCACGGCTTTTGTCGTTTGAGAGCAACCCACCTCGAAGCCTTTGAGAGAGAGAAATCCTTGAGAGGAAAAAGCCCAAAACACCCAGAGCCAAAGAGTGTTAGACATCATCAAGTTTTCCTGTCTGTGACACTCAAGACTTATTACACTTGAGGACTATGAATCCTCCAAATGTTAGGCGTCGCGCTCGAGCATCCAAGAGTCATTGTGGATTGCGGTGAACGCCGTCTGTGAAGGTTCGAAGTCTACCTTGAAGACTTACCAGAGTGATTGGGCGAGGACTGTGTGTCCTTAGCTCAAGGGAATAAGGTGAATACACGGTCTTCGAGTTGAATCTCAGCCTCCCTAACTGATGTACAGTTGTCACAAAGAATCGAACTGGTCCAACAAATCATGTGTCTTCAACTAGTGACTGGTTCTATCCCTTCCCTCCTTTACCTTGATTTTGTCTTCGTGAAGTCATTGCTTATATGCCTTATCTGTTTGACTTCATTACTTGACTACTTTTTTTGATTGGCTTCATACTATCTTCCATCCTGATCCTTACTACATAGCTGCTATTAGTCTTGTCCGTTCACATTATCGCATACTTGACTATGGCTTGCTTGTTGTAGTTTATCTTCCGCTGCATATCAATTAGGTCATTTATGTTGTTTGTCTTCGAAACATCCGTGTTTTGAATACTTTCCAAAAAATCACCTATTCACCCCCCCCCCTCTAGTCGATAACTTGCACTTTCAGTCTATACTTGGACAACTCACCCGACTACATGCGCACCAGGCAGACGAAGCTCGTGTCGTGTTGGTGCCGTGTGCGGCCCGCACTTTAACCAAAACCTCGTGCCTCCATCTTAGCCTTTGCGTTTAAAACATCTCAATCTCAAGGGTAAGGAGCAACGTGAAACCTAAGATAGAGCCAATCAGATGGTTGAGAACACTACAATTTGTAGATACAGATGCGTGTGTGAGAGAGGACGAGTGCGTGTGTGCACCTCTTCTTAGAGTGCAACTGTATGTGGATGGCATTGGCCTAGGGAGCAGTGATGGTGCGTGCGAGAAGTCCCGAGAGATAGGTGTAATGCGTCTGAAAAAAAGACTAGTCTATAGCTCGCCACGAGGCTATTCCTGTCGAACGCCAAGCGTAAGATATGTATCCGACGGTGCCAGTTTTTGCACGTACACAGCAGTAGAAAAAGAACTAGTAGTACCATGGCATATGCTACACCACGGCCAAGAAAACGTGCCGACGTTACGCCATCCGGGAATAGTGCCGCGCCAAACTAGAACCGCTAATAAATCTTGAGCGCGTCTCGTCACATTCCAAATTACTACTACTACCACGCTATATTTAATTGCAAACCTGTTCACACCGATCACAACCTAAACGGTTTCCCACTTAGGAGCGTATTAGTAGTACTCGGTTATAAATACTACTATGCTAAGATGGCTGCATATTCCTCCTCAACTCCTCATCCACAAGAAACAATCAAGCCATAGCCAGCGTGTGTTCTGGGTCGAGAGATTTCCACCAGGGAGAGGTGAGCATGGAAGAGGAAGCACGAGAGATGTCCCGCCTCGCCGCAAAAGCAGCCGACATGTCCAGCCGCGCAACAGTAGCAGCATAGAGGTCCCGCCGCGCTGCCGAAGAAGCACGGAGGTCCCGCCGCGCCGTCGATGTAACAGACTGGTCCGGCCACGCCGTGGAAGCAGCAGAGATGTCCCGTCGCGCCGCCGAAGCAGCAGGGAGGTCCCGCTGCGCCGCGGCGGCCTGGGAAAATTTCTCGCGGGTAGGCGAGGACACTTACAGGCGCATGCATGTGATAGTCCATAGCCAGATGGATCAGATCTCCGGCTGGGCGAGGATGCAGGACGAGGCTACCGGCGTCATCCGACAACTAGGGGAGGGCAATGCGAAGCTCCGGGTCGAGCGCGACCTGCTGAGGGCGAAGATCGCCGGAAGGGCGAAGCAAGAGGAGGAGACCGCTGCCGTGTTGCAGAGGATGGGCGTCATCATCAAGAAAATTATGGACGAGAATGCCATGCTCCGCATCGAGCGCAATAGGCTGGTGGGGGAATCCATGGATGCTGCCAAGCAGCGTATTAAGGACATGAAACTGATGAAAGAGATCATCGCCCGCCGCGAGAACTAGTCTCCGCGACCTGCAACGCATAAAGAAAGTAGAGATCAGCGAGCCAGATCTTGTATGCGTCTTCCTTCTTCTTTTGCCCTTGTGTATTTCGGGCGTAGCCGCATGTGGCTTTTTTAATTATCTTCCTAATTATGTAAGACAATTATTATCCACTCTCTTCGTCCTTATATATATTCATCGATCTTGCTATAAGCCGCAGTAGATGCTATGTAGGTCCGTCGGATCTTACATCAAGATTCGTGCAAAATTTTCTTTTCAGATTTTCTTTTTTCTCTCTTAAATCTCAGTCGAGTGAGACATTTCCACGCCATTAAACAAAGGCTCGGGCGCCATTAATGGTACCTTGGGACAGAGGTGGACGGCAGATGGAGGTCAAAGGGCTCTCCTCCCGATAAGCACGCGCAGGGGTCTGATCGCACGCCTCCCGTACTCAAATAGCTACCCTGGATGGCGCCTCCTAGCTAACAAAAAAAGGGGACGCGTGGCGGCACGTAAATGTTAAATAGAACGCCCACGGTTTCAATAATACTTGTGTTTCCGACTGTAACGTGACAGCACTTGTGCCAAAATGACTTTGTTGATTGTTAATGTGTGCGCCTTCACAAATCGGACAACAAAATTACCACAGCATGTTGGTGCCATGTCATGGCACCAAGCCAAGTTTCATGATTTTCATGCGTGTTTCAGATTTACAGGAATTAAAAAACCAAGTTTCTCAATGTTTCCAGCCGAGCCATGACGCCCAGATGTTTGAATTTCATTCCCATTTCTGGCATGGGACCTAGAAATTTACCCGAGGACACACATGTGATTTTTCAACCAGCTTTGGTGCACTGGAGCATGTGCTTGTATTTAAAATTTGAATTATGCACACAAAGGTGACACGTTCCCTCTCAGAACCACGAGCCTTCTTGAGAGAAGCTCCGGTTTGCAAGAAACTTATACCAAAACTTGTTCCTATTCTGCATTTTTTTACCACAACATGGTAGTACCATGACATGGCACCATGCCAAGTTTCATGATTTTCAGGCGTGTTTTGGATTTACAAGAATTTTAAAGCCAAGCTTCTCAATGTTCTCGGCCGAACCACGATGCCCAGATGTTTGAATTTCATTCCCATTTCTTGCATGGGACCTAGAAATTCACCCGAGGACACACATGTGATTTTTCAGTCAACTTTGGTGCACATGAGCATGTCCTTCTCGTTCAAATTTGAATTATGCACATTAAATGACCAAAAACTCAATTAATGTATAAAAAAGGCCAAACGAACCTAGAATAATTCCAAAATTTAACACGGCACTCATATAGTTTTATGTTTCCTCTGTAAACAAAATCTGGCGGTAGGCAGCGTATATTGTTTGGCACACAAAGGTATAAAGAAATAAATAAATAAATTAGCCCTATTTAATTCTTGGGTTCTTATTTTTTATGCCACTAGTTGTGTATCACTACTCAGTTTTGCCATTAGAAGTTACAACTACTCAAAAAATGCCATCGATCCGTGAGATGCCTGCTCAAAATGCAATTAGGTATCTAAAAAATGCCATCGTTAAGTTAGATGTATGCTCAGAAATGCCATTAAACATTGTTATTTTCACGTCAAACCCCGTTGACCATGTTAAGAAATAAGCCGATTCTCACAATGATAAGTTAATGGTGTCCAGCACAACACACCCCTCAAATAAAACTAAGCACCCTGGAATTCTTTGACAAAACTAAGCACCCTGAAATTCTTTGACAACTAAACTGCTGGCTATATGATGTTCGCCATATATATTGTACGTATATAATGTCAAGAAACGAGGGGTAGTACTATACCAACTAAAAGATGAAATGTACGAAATATAACAAGAAGAAACATAACATAGTTCTGCTGGGGGCTTAGGACAACACACCCCTGAAATAAAACTAAGCACACCAGAAATTAAACTAAGCAACTAATCCGGTAGACACTGCATTAGAACCACCATGATAAACGACACTGCCACCTTACTCGGAGTCCTCGTCCACGTCCTCGACTTCGTCGTTGTCCCTCCCCCTCTTGGGCGATACTTCTTTGCTTGAACCGCACACTTGGCTCTTTCTCTTCATCCAACCCTTGTAGATATTGAAACAAAGGCAACCATCCATCGCAGCGTAGTGGATGTGGTCCATATCTAGTACATTCCACTACCATGCATGACGATGAAACGTGTACAGAGGTTTCTCTAGTTTGTGCGAAGGATGAACCATGGCTCCTGCCAGGATTAGCATTGAAGGCTGATCAAGGGAGGGCACCAGCCCTTGCTTCTGGAGGTCGAAGGGGTCACCTACAACAAGGCCTATCCGACCCAGGATTTCCTTGTCGTTCCTAAAGTCTACAGTAACAAATTTGACTCGGCCGCCCTTGAGGAACTTCTTAAATTCCTCGCACTCAACGTGGGCATGGCATATGTGGTAGACCAAGCATAAGTCATGCACGCAGACCTGGATCATGGCGGGCTTCTTCTTCTCTGCCTCCTTTAGTTTCTTCTCGCTTCCCAGGACTGTGGTGTACTCAACATCTAGCCCTGCGACCCACTCATCATTTGAGTTTTCGAACATGCGTTTGAAGCGAGCAAGGCATTCTTTTCACCATTGCGGAAGAACAGGTGTAGATGACATCGAACTCATCGCCGGTGATTGTTCTAACCTTGTACTCACCGCCGATCATGGAGATTTGGGACGCCATGGATTTGGGAGGAGGGTTAGTATTAGTGGAACTGCCGTAATGTGAAAGGACGGGACGACTAGGAGCGGTTTATCGATTGTAAAAATGTCGAGTGGGGGTGCGAATGGCAGGGTAGTGGCTTGCCAAGTGGATAAATGGATTCATGCACAGTACTATGGGGGCCCAATTAGATGCCATGTCTACTCGACGCCCAATTAAATGGCTTTTGATGTCATGTCAAGCATCGGGAAAATTACAGGTGATACGAAGCTTTCCATTCTCCCATGATACGGGCTTCCGAGAGCCCTTGGATCTGAGATCGAATGGTTGCATGGCGTGATTCTCGACCTATGGGTGAATATCCTATCTTGGAGGGTTATTCTGCAAATTTTCAGCAACTTAGCATGCGACCGTTCGATCTCATATCCAAGGGCTGCCAGCAGCTCGTATCATGGTCGCGCCTACCACGACCGTCATCTCGCTCGCGCGGTCGCGCCCTTGGATATTTAACATGGTGCGTTAGGCTATCTGATGTTGGCATGTCATATATAGTCATCACTTAGTCACTCATACAACAAGTTTAGCTATAAGGTTGGCTATAAGAGTATTTTTTGTTTACTTCTCTCTATCTCCTTATTTGTAGTATTTATTGCATTTGCCAAGGAGTGACCTCTTCCATGAAATGGTGCTTAGATGAGGTGCTATGGGCATTAAATGGCTTAGCAACTCAAGTCCCCAATGCATAGGTGCTTAGTTTTTTATTGCTAAGTTTGCTTCATCTAGGTACACACGCTTAGCACCATTTCTTCCTGGGGTCACCAAGCTAGTCTCTCTCTTCTTAATTAACTTGCCACATCAGACTTTATGCCTATGTGGCAGGCTTAGCACCTATAGGATTAAGTACAATAGTGGGCTATAAGCCCGCTTTACATGGCATTTTTGCATATGTGGGGGAAAGAGGCAAGGAAAAAGTGGAGGAGTGGGCTCTCAAGCAAGAGCCAACCTCTACATGGTGGAGCATCCAGAGAGGCACCTGTATGGAGGTGGTCAGGAATCGGGAGACTCAAGCCGGTCATAGCGCCGCAGTTAAAATGATAATGGCAAGTCAAATCACCGGGCCCCACCTGTCCAACAAGAACTCACCACAAATCACACAGCCCTACGCTTGCAGCAGCCTACTCCCTCATCTTCTCGCATCTCTGTCGAACCGACTAGGCGGAACTGCCCCGCCTACCACGCGGGAAAAGCCCCGCCCTCGACTTTTAAATAGTACAATATACTAATTTTGTATCCATGGATTGAGGCATGGAGCAAATCCTCAAGAAAACGGCGGTACACATGTACGGAGTATACAGCATGCCCATCGCGTTCGTGTCCCACCACAGACGGTCGGTCGGTCTGGCAAGCCGCTCTCCGAATGGAACGCGCGTCATATTGCGTTTGCACACACATGTGGGACCGCAATTGAGAATCGACCATAGGAACACTCCCCGGCCCCGCAAGTCAGCTGAGTTAATAGAAGCACATACTCCACCTTGGTACCTGGACGATCCCTGCAAGACACGGAAGATCAGTTCGTCCATGCATGTGACCAGACTCCAGCAGACACGCCTAGATTGGCTATCGTCTACATATCATGCAGGTTGTGTTGTACAGGGCTGTAGTTCTGGTGAGAAATCTAAAAAAAGGTTTCTTGCATCTCGCAAAATTAGGTGTCATGTGCTTCGGATCACTGGAGGGTTAAACAACGACAACTGAGTTGGGCTAGTCATTGGGGTCACATGCACGAAGACTACTATCGACGGACCCCTTTTCTACGAGTTTATCTTTAATTTGAGCTTTGATCCTCGTCTAGTTTGTCTGTCGGGATTCATCTTGTCTCCTTTGGGCAGTGAGGTTATGATTTCTTGTCATGTGGCATTTTTTCGTGTTATATGTTATAATCCGAAGCTTCAGATCAAAATGACGACAACTGCGCCTCCAGGGCACGTGCATGAAAACTTCTCGACGGTCATTGCCGAGGTCAAGCCGGCTCCGGCCGGTAGACAAAAGAAAACTAGTACTCCACTATATAGGCAGGAGCATCCGCGCTTGCTTGCTAGTGTTGCTCTCTTCACACTGTCTCGTCCTCTCCAGATCTAAACACGACAGCGGTGCCCACACTCTCTGTCTCTACTCACCGCTGGTCACAGATCCAGCCGGATCCTCTCCGCCGGGGAAGGTGAGAAGGTGCAACGTTCACGCGGTCGTCCTCGGCGACGGCTCTTACACACTGCTGGCGCGTCCCGATCAGCGTGCCTTGCCATTCTCTCCCAAGCATCGCTGGCGAGGGAGGGCCTCCCACACCTTCTTCAATTTCATTAAAGAAACCCAACCATAGAGAACCATTATCCGACAACATCTCAATGTAAACGGGCAGTTATGCAACTACTACTAGAATGGACTGAGTACAAGCAGAAGACAAGTTCACCACATAAGCTAGGCAGGTAGGGGGACGCAGCACCAGCTCGACCAAGTTTGGATTACAACCCAAATGCTACCACAGAAACATCAGGGGGAAGATAGGGACTGAAAGAGCCAGCTTCAGCATCCCAGTCTAAGCACCCACGGCCTTCATCCTTGCGACGCACGGTACACCTCGTTTGCCACCTTCTCGACCCTAGTGTCACTAATAAAATGAAGTAATAATATAGTTAAAATAGAGCGAGTGTCCTCTCTATCATTTCATTTCCAATGTAGATAAAGAAAGTGCTTCTCTTTGTTAATGTATGTTTCATCAACTAGTCTCATTGTTAATGTTTAAGCGTTTCTGCAAACTAGGGTGCTTAATTTTAGTTGATTTGCACAAAAATAGAGATTTGAATGTCTCAAGGCCCCTCCTTGTACTACCGCTGTACAATCGATGTTCATCACCGCGTAAGGTGTATCGGGAGACTTGGGTCGATTTCGAGATGATGTAATATTTTCTTCGCTTATTAGTGTATGTTTCATCAACTAGTGCCACTATAATGTAATCACGCCTTTTCATTATCTGTGCAAACAGGGTTATTCAGCTGCATTTTGGTGGAACTGCACAAATGTACGGATGGAACCGACATATGCAGAGTGCTAGGTGCCAAGTAAAAATTACCGACACCAACCCTGCTCCATCTAAGCATTGGCATCCACCACCATCAGTGGGATGTGTGGCACTCACTGTGGGCGGATCTTTCTCGGCGGCAAATCCTCTAACCAAATACTAGTAGCTTAGACTTAAAAAAATACTAGTAGCTTATATTGGTAGTTTTCTAGGGGTGTACTCTTTTTTGAAAGAAGCACCAACCTATTTTTCTTTATTTGTACACAGTGTCACAACTTTGACCCAAAGGTCCAGAGCTATTTTAGGGTGATTGGCGTAGTACTCGGGGACTGATTGTAAGCATGATTTTTATTAGCTGTCACACTGATTGTAAGCATGAGCAGATGGAAGATTAGGTTAGTGCGAAGCTTACCTTAAACCCTACCGACGCCGTTGAAACGAGGCGAGCGTCGAGGGAACCGTGGAGAAATGCGGGGAAGCGACGTCGCGCCATCCGGCCTCCTCTTGTGGTGGGAGAACGAATACTCCTGTGGCTCCGGCTGGCTCTGCACCCTCACGAACGGCACACCGTACTCGATCGATTCATTATCCTCTGGGTGCTCGACCTTTGACCTGTACACCCACCACCTCCGCCTGACTTTCACCTCGGGCGAATCTGTCTACTCCATCGCCCAGAGGAGATACTCGATGAACTCGAAGGACTGCGGTGTGACTGCCGCCGAGGAGTACATCGCCGCCCTCATCACCGCCGTCTCGCTCTTTCGCATACATTGCCACATGGCCCTCACCGTCCTTGAAATCTCCCACTCATTGTCAAACCAAGTAAGGATCTCCTTCAACCTGGCTAACTTTTCCTGGTCGCCGCCGGCGATCTGCCAGATTCCCTGCTGCATCCCCTCCATAGATGTTCTTCTGAGTGGTCCGGTGCTAGCTTTGGAAGATGGGAGGAGAGACGGTGGTCTTGCAATAGAGAAGAGGGAGAGGCGAGATGGTGGTTTTGGAATGGAGAAGAGGGAGAGGCGAGACGGTGGTTTTGGAATGGAGATGATGGAGAGGAGAGGAGGTCGTTTTGCAATGGAGAAGAGGGAGAGGAGCGTGCGGCAGCAATTTAGGATCGGACAAGAGGGCCGGCGTGCTGTGACTGGATCAAAATCAAAATCAATTTACCCTTCAATTAAGAAAGCGACCCCACATTAACTAGTCTCCCTTTTATTCTGGGTCATAATTAACTATGATTTTCGCAAATAAAATATATGTTATACGTTGCAAAAAATAATATAATTTGAAACCACATTCAGATACGAACCAAACGATACAATTTTGGTGACATGCATTCACATTTTGCTTGTCAAATACAGTACGTGGTCAAACTTTGACCCGAAATACGCAAAACAAAAAAATACTTCCAAGACCAGCGCCACTCTTCCGCTCTTCTCCTCTTAAACTACCACCGCTCCTCTCCTGTTCCAATCTAAATCTAGCGCCGCTCCTCTCCTCTTCCATTTCAAAACCAACTCCCCTCCTCTCATGTTCCAATCCAAAACCAGCGTCGCTCCTCTCCTGTTCTAAACCAAAACCAGCGCTGGTCCTCTCCTCTTCCATTCAAAAACCACCACCAGCGAGTGAAGGTGCTATGGAGAAGTAGATCGATGGAGGAGTACAGCCGATACGTGAGGATCGCAGACGGCGACCCTGTGAAGCTAGCTAGGATGTTGGAGATACAATCTTGGTTTGACAACAAGGACCAACTAGCGGCGACGGCGACATCCATGGCCAAATATCTGCAACAGAGCGAAAAGGCGGCGATACTCCTGGAGGGAGTCGCGCGGGAGTACATAGAGCTGCTCCTCTGGGCCATGGAGCAAACAGATTTACCGAATCCGATCATGAGGGAGCGGTGGTGGTAGTATCGATCCCAGATGGAGCATCCACCAGAGATTGAAGGATCGACCATCTACAGGGTGCTGTTTGTGAGGGTGACGTGCCAGAGCGAGCCGGTGGAGTCTTCGTCGACCGAACCCAACTGCAAGAGGAGAAAAACAGTTGGCCCGACGACGCTTCCCGCCATCCTCTCCCTCGCCGTTCACATCATCTCACGGGGCGGCTGTCTGCCACCGAGGAATAGGAGGGATTTGCCAACCCCTGCACTAATAGTCGGGCAGGTTGTGAATTTTCGTGAGGAGCTTAGGGTTGTTAGTATTTGCAAAGTTGTGAATTGTGTTTTGTGTTGTGTATTTTGAGAGTACTTTCAGATATGAATGTCTTTTGAATTTCAGATTTGCAGATTGAGCATATGAAGTATTTTATGAATTCTAGAGATATATTTTAGCACTTAAAAAATGTAGTTTCATAGGAGTATAGAAGTGCATAATGTGATTCTCAGAGAAGAAACTGCAAGTTTCAGCCAGATAAGAAACTCCAAGTTCAGGCCAGATAAGAAGTGCAACTTTCAGAGGCAGAGCATTTATATTAACACGGCCTTTTCAAATAAAGTTTTATTCATGGTCTAAACTGAACTACCAGCCAGCTTAACATCATGCTGATCAACATTCATGCATAGCACATCTTCATATGATGCACAACAAAAAGATATGCTATTTTCAAAATGCCCACACAATGTCGAAAAGTAAAAAAGAGAAAACGAGGGTCAAGTTTTGACAAGTGTAGGACGTGGTAAAAGGAGATGACAATTGGGACCCACATGTCAATAAAGGCAGAGGCAAAAATTTGGAGATATTTTCTCAAGCACAGTGGAATCGAACCCAATGGAATAGCTGCCCTGCCTAGGCTTTTTTTTAACATGTGCAGCCCATGACCTCGAATGGGAGGTCCATAAGGCTGTTTGTATTTTCTTCAGGGTCATTATGTATCGACCGCCTATGGACCTCCCATCCAAGGTTTTATTTTTCCTGAAACATCGGCAGCCCAATTTATGTTTTTTTAAGAAAACGCAGAGGTATGTTCTATTTTTCTCAGATAAGAATAGGAACGCTCGTCCAACTTATGTTTCCTTCTAACTATATTATATATATTTAAATTATTTTATATGTTATTATATATTATTGTTATTGTCATCATATATTTAATGATACTTACATATGTAAGAAAACAATATCCCACATCTTGTTAACTCGATAAAACTAGTATGTATACACGCAAAGGCACGATTAGTTGAAGAGAGTGATTTTGGTAAAAGAGAATAAGCCATAGATTTGCTGATAGATAAAAGGCAAAAAGAAAATATAGAAATGTGCGAATGTAGATATTAATTAATTATGATTGATAAGTATTATAAAGGTAGGGATTATTATTCATACAAGAAACTGTATGTGCACATCTAAAAAGACTGCACCTTACTTTTTGCTCCTTGTTTTACTCCCAAACAATCTCGTTTGGGTTCAAACGTACTCAAGCGGCAATACAGCACATGAGGCAGGGAACATGGGCTTCTTTTGTTCTTGAAAGGTCACGTGATTGTTCCAGAACACAGTAGAGGTAGTATCGGTCTACTGTTCATGGCGAATCTTGATGATCTCAGCCATTGGATTTAGGTGACCAACGGCTATGATTGATGCTCTAGGTCAAGTTCGTAACTGATACACTATATAGTAGTATAGATAATTTCTTAACAATAAATCCTGGAATTTTTTTGGCAACGAAAATCCTGGTGATTGTGTACAAAAGCTTGGTAAGATTTAAGGACCAATGTAATAATAAATCACTTCTTATTTAAATATATATATACAACAAAATGCCCCTGTTTATTTTTTGATAACATTGCTGCGCCCACCCCAACATTATAATTAGAATCAGCCCAGCAAAATCGTGTATTTCGAGAAAGTACAAATGGCCTGTAATTTTTTAGGAAAAACATAAATGGGCCGCATGGACGCTACATTATTTTTTCACCCAGCCCAGCTAATGGATTGTAATTAAAAAAAAGATCAAATGGACTGTAAATTTTACCCCGCAAAAAAAAGACTGTAAATTCTAAAAAAATTGGGTTGAATACGTGCCACATTTTTGGAGGCTGAAATGTGGGTCAATAGGCCGAAGCCAATGCAAGTCATTGTCAACTTAGTCAACAAATGATTCTGACATCGTTAGCCGTTGGATTTACATCCAACGACCGGCATCCATCTTCAATCTCTCATCTTTTTCTTCCAATATTGCCGGATCACTCGCTCCCGCCTCCCCGCTGCTAGAAGCTCAGATAGCACACTTTGCCGTGAAGCGCCACTCCACCGCTGGCTGTGCCATCCCTCCACCCTCCACACCTGCCATTCTTCTCCATCGACCGCCAACCACACCGCACTGTAACCGCTAACCATCGACACCTCTCCGCTCATGCTCTACTCCCGCGTCTTCCTATCTCTGGCTTGTTGCTGCCCGGGGCCTCACCATCGTCGACCACCTTGGATGCGCTCGGTGCGGAGTGGTCAACATGGTCAACGAATGACACCATCGGAAGTAGACTGTGCGTCGAGAGTCTGACAGCTGGGTCCACGACCGCATGCAAGGAAATGCCTCCTTATTACACGCAAAATAATGATTCCTCCAATTGACAGCTAGGACCTACCGGAAGGGCCTCTGTATTTCACAAAAAAACGTTCCCACCGCTGACAGGTCAGACCCACCAGCTATATCTTCGCACGCATGGAAGTGCCTCCTTATTACGCACAAAAAAAATGAATACTCCCCCTGCTAGTTGGAACCCACCTTGGTGGGAGGCTGACTTGTGGGCCTACTAAGTTGACGGGGACGGAGTGCTTTGTCAACTTAGTCAATATGAAAGATTCTCGCTCCAGTGACCGTATGATGTCCATCCAATGGCCATAGTGCTTCTTCAACCTCTGGTCTTGTTGCTCCACCGCCCAAAGCAGCGCCGGTCGTGTCAAGATGCACCTGCCTCCCGTGGGTCGGTCAGGTCAGCGAGGCCTCACCGCCTCTACTATTCCCACCGCTGGCTGTGCCATCCTCTACTCACCCACACCCCCGTTATTCTGCGAACGACGCAACCTCGCACCGCAGTGAACCAGTGAACCTCAGATTTACGCTGGGGCATCCATCGCCGCTTTTCCCGGCTCTCGCCGTCCCTTCCTAGGCTCGCTTGCCGTCCCACCGCCTCGGTGCTCTCGGCGCAAGCGTGGTCAATATGGTCAAGGAACAGCTTCCATCGGACGTGGATCAGACGTCGAGAGGTCGATACCGGGTCCACGGCCGTAGCAAGGAAGTGCCCGCTTATTACGCCGCAAAATAATTATTCCTCCACCGACAGCGGGACCCACCGGACGGGCCACCAGATTTCACGAAAAAAACGCTTCTCGACCGCCGAGACCCACCAGCTACATCTTCGCATGCAAGGAAGTGCGACGGAAAAACGATCACCCTCGATCGCTGGGACCCACCACCACATCGCTGGGACCCACCAGTCGGCGCGACGAAGCGCTGTCATTCGGTCGCGAATGTGTACGCATATACCGGTCGATGTAGAGGCGCCGCGACGCGTCATAGTAGAGGCGCCGACGTAGCATGTACACGCACGCATACCGCCAGCAGCAAGAAAGAAAATACGACCACATACGCACATACAGTGCAGGGTCTCAATGCCTACTCGCGCATACGCACGGGCAGGGCTCGTACATGGCTGGGTCGGAACGGAGAAACATCGCTGTCGCTGCTTTTCATGGGGAGCCAACCGGGCTGGGTCAGAACGAATGCGCCCTCGTGTTCATCGGGAGGGCTTGATGGAACAACCGAGGGAAACGAGGCCTGGCGTACCGCAGAACGGAGGAAACAAGATTGTGTTCGACCGCCACGTTCGAAACGGGATCCTGTTCATCGGAGGGGTCCGCGACAACAAAGGAGGAAACGGACCTCCTATTGTCGAAACGGGGGTCCTGTTGATTGGGAGGGGTGTGGCGTACCGCAAAATGGAGGAAACGGACTTGTGTTGGAGCGCTACGGTCAAAACGGGGGTCTTGTTCATCGGGAGGGTGTGGCGACTACAAACGGACTCCACGGATACCGCTCATCTTCACGGCCGACCCTTCAGCCTCCACGGCTACGCTTCATCCACCGTCGACCTCCTCCAGCCTCCACCGCGATCGCTCATCCACGGGCTCCTGCTCATCCAGCCTCCACCGCGAGCTACTCCACCGCCATCGCTCAACCAGCCCTTCCACGGGCTCCCTCGCTCAACCGCCTCCATGGGCTACTGCTCATCTAGCCTCCACCGCTCATCGCTCATCCTGCCTCCACGGGTGGTCCAGCTTCATCCTTCCCGCCACGGGTCCCGCTCATCCAGCCCCAACCGCCCGGACGATCGGGTCCTGTTCATCCACCCCCACGGGAACCTGCTCATCCAAACTCCCAAAGAACGCCATCGCTCATCCAGAGGCAATGCCACGGGTCCCGTTCATCCACCCCACCGAACTGTTCATCCAAACCCCCAAAGAACGCCATCGCTCATCCAGAGGCAGCATCAATCAGCTTCAGCTTAGCAGCAGATGGGCGAATCGCCGATCCGCTTCAGCTTAACAGCCATTGATCGATCTCTCGGTTCGTAACGCTGAGTTCGCAAAGGCAATCGCCGGGTTCGCTAGAGCCCAATGCCTCGCCGGTTCGCTTAGAGCCCAACGCCACACACACGCATACGTATGAGAGAAATGCGCATCGCCGCCCCGACCACCCACCATAACCAGGGACTCCCGATATTTTCCGCTTCTTTCTTACCATGGTTTTTTCCGCCATGGACGGCCCAAAGAATGTCATGCAACCGCCTCCGCCCGCCTGTGACGAAAAGCCCATTTTCTATCATGATTTTTGTCATAGAAGTAGGACCCCACCACATCTATGATGATACCGGGTGTTGTCACAATTATCGTCATAGAAGTGTCATAAGTGTGACAGAAAAGATTTTTGTTCGGTCCAAAATGTCACGGATGTGTCTTTTTTGTAGTGACTTCTTGCTATGCCACTCGTGCAACTCGCTACCCTTGTCCCCCAGTTTCTTATCCACACCACTGGCGGAATTGCACTGCTCCTTAAGTGTCTGCCACTTCTGGCTGTACCGTTTTTGCATTTCCTTGATACATGCCACCACAGACTCCAGGAAGGACAGGTGCATGACTGTGCGGCTTCTCCAACTTGCCGGGACAATGGAGCCATGATACGCTGGATCTCCTCATTAAGCTCTGCGTTCACTACTGTCGAAGAGCTGGGGGCTCCGAGACCGAGCTAGGCAAGCACCAACGCCAATTGGCTTGAAGATGGCTGCGAGGTCCCAGCTGAGGTGCCAAACGAGGGAAGGTGTCTCATGGATCAAAGAGGGAATATTCTCTTCAATCATCACCCCCGATCCTGCCACACTTCCAGGGGTCTTCCCTGCTTCCTTCGGGGGCTCCTGGATACCCCAGGCAGCATGTTCCTGCCCCTCCGTGACATCGATCTTGGCGGCCTCCTCAGCAGCATCTTTTCCGATGCTGGCCACTTCCTCCAACAACTCGGGCTCCTCAGCCAATGAAACTACAAGCAAGGGAAACGAGCGATGATAAGAATGCAGAAACCTTCGAGGATCAGAAACTTGGGACAAAATGGTGAAGGTGACAGAAGACAGGAAAGACGAGCAAGCTACCTGGAGTTGTTTGCCATGGAAGGGCTTTGGTTTCCCCGGCAACATTAGTTGCTGGGATGCGACCACCTCCCTCTTCCTTAGTGATCATGGCATCAGCTTGGACCGACCCTTCCGTGGAGGCCCTCGCCAGAGATCCCTCAGCTTGGACATCAAGAAGGGTGGGTTCCATCCTGCAGAACCTTGCTCAGAGGAATCTCCCCTTCTTCTTTTGCTGGAGATGAGACGTGTCACTCTGCGCCACCCTTGGCGGAGGAGACCTGTCCCATGCTTCCATGCTGGGGCTAGGCTGGGGGCTTGGCGCTGGATAGTTTGTGCTGCTTCCCGCCAAGCCCGTGCCCTCCGGGGGCCCCGATGGCTCCACCTGCCTAGGCCGTTTGGACCAGTGAATGAGAGTTTCTTCTTCCTCTTCTTCCCTGTCAAAGGAGGCAAGCAAGATCGAATCAGCAAGTCAGCAAATAAGCAAGACACAAACGGAAAAGGAAAGTATTTTCCTTACTCTGCGTCCATGAGTTCGGATTCAGGGCTCTGTAGACCCAACGAAGGTTCGACCTCTGGGGCGTGTGCGAAGAACTCAACCTCTCCAGCCAACCAGTTCGTCACCCCCGCAGCCTAGCTCGATGGACAAGGAAGAAGGTGGAAATAGCAATTTACCCAGGTTCGAGCCACCTTGCGGTGTAAGACCCTACACCTGCTTTTGGGTGGATTAGCCTCACGAGGGGCTGAGGATGAACTAGTACAAAGGAAGAACAACCTCGCGAGGTCTGATTTGGTGAGGAAATGAGTTGAGGATCAGATCCCCCCTCTTGGTGGTGGCTAGCCTATATTTATAGTGGCCTTGGTCCTCTTCCCCCAAAGTGTAGGCAGGAGGGATCCCACAGTGGCCAATTTGAAAGGGGACAAGTAGTACATCTTATCCTAATGAAAGGTGGTCTTCGCGTGCAAAGCCTCCGGTCGTGACGTAGCGGTGGGCTCATTGATGACATCTGTCCTGCCGGTCTTGGTCTCGTTGCATGGGAATGGATACCTTTAGCAGATACCTCGGAACCCCGCGCCTGCGCTTGCCTCCTTAGCACTAAAGAGGAAACCTGCTGCTCTGTGCCCGTTGGCGCCCGCCTGGCCTTCGTCATCATGGCTTGCATCACCGCAATCTCATGAGGTGGACACCTGCATAGAAATCTCCGCTCCTCGGGAGCCAGCCTGGGGAGGCCGCTCCCTTCGGAGGTCTTGATGTCGCCCGCCTCGTGAGGCTTGGCACATCGCGAGGTTCTTATCTTGAAGGTGTTTTAGATGTGCCGTACCAGGCCGTTGATGGAGCCATGCCATGGGCTACAGGTAGGCAAGTCTGGGTACCCTGATTCCAAGAACACCGACAGTAGCCCCTGGGCTCAAGGCGCGCTCGCACTTGGCTTCGAGGCGAAGCTAAAGGGCAAGGGCGAAGCGCCACGGGCCCCAATCACCTGCGGACCGAGTCGATGCGTGGTGCGTGATGGGACGTGGGCACCTCCACTTTCCCACGCTGCCTCGGCAACTGCTCGACTTGACAACTGCCTGATGCATGCAGAAAAACCATCATTACATGGAATCATGAGAGGCCCGCATTGGCCTCCCTCCAGCTATAAATGGGAGAGGGGGTGGAACCCCCAGCCCGTCTTCATCTTCTTGCCCCTTGCTCCTCCTTTTCCCTCTTCGCCCCGCCGTCTTGCCAGAGGGTCCATGGCGCCAGTGAGGAGGTTCTCTATCGCCGAGAAGGGAAAGGCTCCACAAGAAGGGCCGGGCTCGCCGCCGCCCAAGAGAGGCCGCAGACGCCGCCGCAAGTACGCTGCAACGCCAGCGATGGCTCCTCGAGGGCGTGGGTGCACCCCTTCGAAGGCTGGCGCTGCCTCTGGCAGCCGTGGAGGTTCTTCTTCCCGTGGTGGAAGTTGCTGCGGCCGGGGCGGCCCCGGCGACGGGGGAAGGCACGTGGTGGCCGCGGCCACGCTCCCACTCGGCCGACGCGTCCCCGGAATTTGTGGTGTGGACAGAGAGGCCTGCTAGTGTCTGGTTCCAGCTCCCGCGCATCTTGGCGGGAGCGCTGTCGGCCGGGGGACCCGGTGGCCTCTGGCTGCAGGCCGACGGCTGCTGCAGCAAGGCCTCATGGGTGGAGGTCGAGGTCAGCGCTGCCGGCGACATGTTCCTGAACCGCGGATGGCAGCCGTTTGCTCGTGCGCGCGACCCTCAACGTCAAGGTCTTTGGGGAAGATGGCCGGTGCCTGGGGTGCTGCCCGGAGAGCGATAGCGTTGATGACTATGACGACCGTTGGGGCGGCACCATCGCTGGCGGTGAGCTTTCCCTTGGCGACGGTCGCGCCACCTCCAGCAGTGGCCGCTGCTCTTCTGGGCAGAGCACGAGCGATGGCGACTACGACGAGCCATCTCACCGCCGGGCTCGAACTAGGGAGGGTGACGAGGTGCTTCGCCGCCGCGCCCTGGTGAAGCCGGAGGAGGACTCCGACTGAGCACGGGCGTTGCTGGAGCCGGGTCTCGGGAGCCGCTGTTGTCGCGCGGCTGCTTTTGCTTCTTTCTTCCTCCTGCATCAAAAAAGTATAAAGCCCTGTCGGGGCATGTAATGAACCATGGCACTTGCGCCATTATGCTATGTTATTGTTTTCATATTGCATCGTGATATCCGTGTGTCAAATGTGGGGTTCCGGCAAACCCTTAAGGTTCGAACACTGGGGTGCACGCGGAGTCTTTCCCTCCTACTGATCTATGCTCTAGCTCGCTAAGATCTTGCGGACAAACTCAATGAACTCACAACACAAAAAGACACGGGGTTTATACTGGTTCGGGCCACCGATGTGGTGTAATACCCTACTCCAGTGTGGTGGTGGTGGATTGCCTCTCGGGCTGATGATGTATAGTACAAGGGAAGAACAGCCTCCTGAGGTTGAGGTGTTCTTGTGGCTAGGGTAGGCTCTCGATCGGGTTGGATCAAGCTAAGATGAGATGCCCTTACTATGGTGGCTAGCTCTACTTATATAGGCCCTGGTCCTCTTCCCAAATATCGAGCGGGAAGGGAGCCAACAACAGCGGGCAAATTTGAAGGGGGACAACTAGTACAAGCTATCCTGACAAAAGCGGTCTTCACTCGCGAAAGCTCTGGGTGACGCCTCTTGGGCTCCACGATGACCTCCGCCTTTGCCGCCCCTCCTGGTCTTGGTCTCGTTGCACCAATATGGCAACCTTTGACTGATGCCTCGGTACTCTTCGCCTGCGCTGGCCTCCTTAGCACCAAAGAGGAAATGGGGATGTTGTGCGCTCTGGCGCCCGCCTGGCACCCGCCTGGCACCGTTTGTCATGGCTCACATCACGAGATCCTCGTGAGGTTTGCTGCGCCTAGATATCTCCGCCTCGTGTCTCCGCTGGCTAGGCCACCTGAGGAGGTCTTGGCCATCCGCCTCATGAGGCTTGGACCTCGCGAGGGTCTTGGATGCCTTGTTGATGAATATGGGTCGTACGACCTGCTGCTTAGCCACGGTGCGGGCTGCAGTGTGCAAGTCTGGGACCCCTGCTCCTGTAACGCCAACAAGAGCCCCTGTGCCCAAGCAGGCCAAAGCTTGGCTTTCAAGGGCGGCCAAGGGTCAAGTTCAGAGCGCCGCGGGCCCCAAAAGCCCGTGGCCTCGGTCGATGCGTGGTGGTTGATTGGACGTGGGCGTCTCCGCTTCTCCACATGGCCTCGGCAACTGCTTGACCAGACAAAAGGCTGGCGCGTGCAGTTCTCGTCTTCATTGCTTCTTCCTTGCGTCGCTCCAGATCCCCTTTCTCGCTCTTCACTGCTGCTATCCCCAGATCTGCTCCGCCCTTGCTCTGCTTCTGCCGCCCATGTCACCGCGCAAGGTCAGGACCTCCTCAGTGCCGTCTTGGTATGATCCGGCCCTTGAGGCGCCCACCGTCACGGAGAAAAGCCTCGCCTCTGTGCACCTGCTGATAGCGGGCGAGGGCAGTGAGTGGGGGAAGATGGAGCTTCGGCTCGCCTCCGACGAGCCAGAGCCTGAGGGGAGCACCTTCTTCCCCTTCTTCTCGAGCAGCCTCGCCGTCGGGTTGGTTCCTCCCTTCTCTTATTTCTTTTATGAAGCCCTCGACCACTACGGGCTGCAGGCGTTGCATCTCCATCCCAACTCTGTCCTCCTCCCATCCATCTTCGCCATCACTGTGAGGCATACCGGCGCCATGCCGCCTGTGGCGCTCTTGCGCCATTTCTTCTTCCTCCGTGTCAGTGGCGAGCATATCACCGGATGCGCTAATTTCGTCGCCTGCGGCAAGTCCAACTCTATCTCGAGCACCGGGAAGAGGGCCGACAACATCCAATCCAAATGGGTCATGATGGATGCTCAGCGCGCCAACCCGCGTCTGGCGTTGCCCACAGTGGCGCCTCCTCCCAATGGGGGGTGGCCCAAGGCGGAGCTTGTCGACGAGTGGGCATCGCTGGTGTTGGGGCAGATGATGACCGACCTGAGGCCGGGCAATGCGAGGACGGCCAAGGTAACGGGGGCGATGCTCCTGAGGGAGTTCCTGATGCTGCGGGTTGCCCCACTCTAGGCGCGCACGCGCCCCCTCTGGGAGCTTGAAAAAAAGGAAACCAAGACCTGCCTGAGGCCGGGGACTTGCCTGGCGATGAATTGGACGCTGTCCTGCGCCTCATAGTCGGGGACAACCAGGAGTACCCGGCTAGCGCCTTCCTTCCCCTGTTCAAGCGCAGGGACTGGGAGGAATTCGTCGCCTCAAGGCCAACTTTTGATGCGCGCGGGCTGGTGCCGCCGGTGCTTCCGGAAGCCCCTATGGTGCAGAACCCGGTGGAGGTGTCTTCCGGTGAGTCCCATGGAGAGGGAGAAAAGGAGGAGGAATCATAGAAAACCCTGGAAGAGGTGGGGAAGACTTCCCCTCTGAGCAAGGCCGAGATTCTCCGCGCCCTTCCTGATGATGCCGATGCCGACGCCCACCAAGGGGAGAGGGAGCTACCTCCCGTCCCGACGAGGAGCAGGCCTCACCAGGCCCGGCGCCGCCCGACCCGAGCACCTCCCGGGCTGGATCCGCATCGCTTCCGCCTCCGCCCAAGGCCGCCGGTGTCCGAACGCCCGCCTCGTGTCCCGTGAGCTGTCGCTTCAAGCCTCTCAAGCGATCAGTGGAATACGTCGCAGTGGATCGGTAAGTGCCTTAAGCTTTGCTTTGTCCTTGCTTGAACTCGTCGCTTCCTGATACCTGCCCTTGGTTGATCAGGCCGAAATCCTCGGCGAAGAAGAGGAGAGAAGACGTAGCGGCCGTGCCTCCCGCGGAGAAAGGAGGCAACAGCGCCCGCATCTCCCCGGCCCAATCATCCTCGCGAGGCCAAGAAGAGCACTGCCGGGTGGAGTCAGCCCCCATGGCCCCGCTGGCTCCGGAGGTTCCGGTACATGGCGCGGCCGATGGGGTCCCAGCTGCTCTGGAACCCGCAGTCTCCCAAGCCCTGGTGATGATGTCACTTCCTCCTACTGCTGCATCTCCACTTCCTGGTCCTTCTGCTCCCGCTGCCGTCTTGGAGCATGCCCTTTTGGAGATGACCCAGCTGCAGGCGGATCTCCCGAACACGGACCCGCACCTGGTGGCCAGCGTCTGGAGCTAGCCTCTGGCTGGCTTCACTCTGATCTGGCAATTCGCGCGACGCTGGGCTAGGCTGCTGCGGCTTCCGAGAAGGAGAAGCAAGGCGCCGCCAGCGCCGCAGCCGCTCGTGAGGTGGCGCTGAAAGACACCAAGGCTGCCCGTGACCGCTGCAAAGAGCTAGAGGGCGAGTTGCAGAGCCTGCGCGACAAGCACGCTGAAGAGGTACGATGCCGCCAAGCGAAGGAGGTGGAGATGAAAGCCCGGGAGGAAGCCGACAAGAACCATGATGCTGAGCTGGCGGAGCTGGGGAAGAAGCAGGCTACCGAGTGCAACCGGTTGGAAGAGTTGGAGCGGAAGATGGGGACGAGGGAGGCCGATCTTGATGCCAAGGCGCGAGTCCTGGCCAAAGACCGCGCGGCCTTCGCCGATCTCGAGAAGAGGTCTCGCACGACGCTGAAGACGCTCTAGGAGCACGGCCTGGAGAAGCCTCTGGACACCGACGAGGACGGCCCGGCCGAGCTGCTTCCTGTCGTGGTGAAGGCGCTTGAGGAGGTCGTCGACAGCCTCGGTCCCATGGCAGAGGCAGAAGCTCGCGTCCTATCTTCAGCTGCACTGACTCGGGTCTTGAGCCATCTGCACCTCGGCGACCCCAACGCTCGCCCCTTGACGATCTGCTAGAGCCTGTGGCAAAAGATCAATACGAGGCAGCTGCCGCGGCTGTGCGGGATCAAGTGGGGGCCTTGCTGAGGAGGTTCCGTGGCTTTGTCTCCGCTCCTATGTCCGTCGTCGTCGACCTTGTGGCTGGTGGTGAAGACAAAACGATCACGAGGGAGCGCCTTCCGCAGGCGTCGGCGACGTCTAGAGATGACCCGCGGCCATTCTTCCTGTTCCGTTCCTGCGACATGTAACAGGCTTCGTGGAGGTGTTTAAAATTTTATTTAGCATTGTGAGGACAATATGCTTGTAATATTTGCTTCGAGATTTTGCGATTTCCTTCCTATTTGCTTTATGCTCATGCGCAGAGCCCGCCTCACATACTCAACGCACGCTAGGCCGACCGGAGACCAGGACGGACCAAGGAGTGAGGGGCTACGTGACCAGTTAGGCTCCTGAGTCCTGATGCTCAGGAGTCCCAGTTGACGCGCAAACAACATATAGGGAGAGCTCGCGGGGATAGATTAGTTTTCTACGTTGGCAGAGCCCGGAACCGCGCATACCTCAACCGCCATTGGGCTGACCGGAGACCATGACGGACCAAGGAGTGAGGGGCTACGTGACCACTTAGGCTCCTGAGTCGCGATGCTCAGGAGTCCCCCTTGACGTGCAAACAATCCATACCTGCCCTCGCCGAGGCCTCGGGAGGGGCGCGTGATGCCCAGGTCCAGGGGACCTGGTTGGGTGGCGTGCGCTTGGGCGTGGCTCGAGTACAGCCCCCATGCACGGCTTTCCCGAGGGGAGGCGTTGCGGTAAGGCTGGGCGTTGAGCTCTGGGCTCCCTGAGGTTGGCACGACTGTGGGGTCGCCCTCAGTTGTTCATCACCAGCTCGGAGCATAGTGCTTCCGCATGTGCACGGCATAGCCGCTCCTCGGCAGTTGTCGCCACCAACATGAGCATGGTGCTACCACTTGGCGTGGATGGGGCCCCTTCGGAGGAGCCCCTGGCGTAGACAGCCCCGCCGACACGTGGCTTGCACGGCAGGGCTGCGAGGTGTATCCGGGCACTTTCGGAGCCAGCTGGGACTCACGAGGCCCTACATCAAGGCGGGTTGCGCCTGGTCTTGAGTCTTGGTGACTGTATGTTCCTGCAAAGCGGTTAGATGCAAGCACTCTACGTCCTCAGGTCCCGGCCCTTGAGCGAGCTCAACCGCTGCTGGTATGCCAGGTCGCGATGCCGTGGTCAAGGCCAGGGGGTGAGGGCTGGAGAGCTAATAAGAGCTCCTGAGTCACGATGCTCAGGAGCCCTCCTTTTAACGTGCAAGCGGATTGCATAGGGAGAACCGGCCCGCGGCGAGCGGCCATCAAGCAGGCGATAGCCGTTTGGGGTTAGGCATAAAGAGCAGATCGACTTGGATAAATGCAGGAGGATACATGCCATTGGGACTGGCCCTAGCGGCTTGGGGATGATGCAGCCCGAGGGGCGCCCCCAGCAAGGTAAGCTTAAGACTTAAGAAAAGGGGATACATGCCACAGGGACGGACCCATGTGGCCTGGGAATAATGCAGCCTGAGGGGAGCTCCTAGCTTAAACGAACTTGGAAGGTGTCACCTGGTTCTGTAGACGAAGTAGAGTTGGTTCGGCTGAAACCGTGCGCTGACGGAATGGCTCCTCATGAGCCTCCGGGACCCTGAGCCTTGGGAGGATCTGGGGGCTCAGGAGGTTCCCTGAAGACCGCCTCCATCTCCTCCAGAACAGCGTGGAACCTGGCCTCCTGAGTCGCCAGGACTTGCCGCATGTTGCACTGATAGGCCGACGCCATGCTTGGCAAGCCGAAGGGCATGAGAACATAGCTGTGCGGTGGGCCCTCACAGCAGCCTACACGTGATGGCCAGAAGCGCTCCTGAGATGCGGCCTTGTTGAGCCGTGGGACGTCGATGCAGACACGCAGCCCGGCATCCTCGCCTGGATGGGGAGCTGCGCCTTGTGAGTGGCTGTGGCCGCGCATGGCTCTCGCTTCTTGCAGTTCCTGGGTGGTCTTGGTGATGAACTCTTGGGTGTCGGGCACTCCTTGCCCTGTGCTCTCCTGAGGAAGGTGTGCTGTGAAGCACGCCTCCAAGCGGTGCCCAAGCGCCTCCCTCGTGAGGTTGGCAAGGTCTGAGGCTCTCCAGGAGAGAGCCCCCGAGTCCTGCCTGAGGAGGGTGCTGGGCGCACTTTCCTATGCGGTGGAGTGAGGCGCCCCTGGAGCAGGCACTGATCCTGACGAGGCTCCTGACGCGACACCATCGTCTTAGGGTCCTGCACGGCGCGGCAGCTTCTTCTTGGGGATGGTCTCCGGAGGGCCTTCACCTGCTGTCGGTTGTTGTCGATTGTCGCGGCTTGAAGGCGCGCCAATGGAGCACACCGCATCCTCTCTTCACATGGGACCGCTATGATTCCCCGCTCTCGTCATCTTGAGAACATTGTAGCCGTGGTGAGTGACTGCCATGAACTTGGCCAGGGCTGGATACCCGAGGATGGCATTGTACGGCAAGCGGATGTGCGCGACGTCAAAGTCGATGAGCTCGATGCGGTAGTTCTTGCACTCCCCAAAGGTGACAGGCAGGCGGACTTGCCCTATCGGTGTGGTGGAACCATCGGTCACTCCTGAGAAAGGCTTGGTTGGCTGGAGTTGCTCATAGGGCACTTGGAGGTTGTCGAACGTGTCGACGGATAGGATGTTGAGGCCTGCGCCGCCGTCGATGATAGTCTTGGTGACTTGCACATTGCTGATGACTGGGAAGCACAACATAGGGAGTGCGCCAGCGGTGGCTGCGCACTTGAGCTGGTCTGCCGAGTTGAAGGTGATGGCGCATTGGGACCACCTGAGCGGGCGCATGGCCTCGAGCTTGGGGAGCACCGTGTTCACCTCGCGAGCGAACTGTTTGAAGATGCGCTGAGAGGTTGGGGCCTATGCGCCGCCCAAGATGGAAGCGATCGCATGCGGCTCCTGGAAGCCCCCAGCCCCCTCGTCCTGGTGGTGGTCTTCGTTCCTTCTTGGTGGCGGAAGCGGGGGAAGACCAGCGTTGCCCTGGGGGCGATCCTCACGAGGCGGGTCCCTCTAGGCGCCCTCGCGAGGTTGGTCCTGCCAGCGGTCCTCACGAGGCCGGTCGCGCCACTCCTGGCGCGGGCCACGGTCGTCCCAGCATCCGCCTCCACGTCCCTCCTTCATGGCCAGAGCCCCGGTCAAGGCCAAGGCGTCGACCGTAGCGTCTTTCTCAGATGGCTCGAGCTCTTGGCAGTCACCGGTGTTGTGGGTGTTCAGTTGTGGAAGGCATGCAAACGATCGGTCGCTCTTGGACGACTCAGCTGATCTCGCCTCGCTTGGTGTCAGCTCTGCTGTGAGCACTACTGCCTCTTTGTGCTTCACGTCCTTGGCCTTGGCCTTCTTCTCCTCCGCTCCCACAGCTGGCAGCTCAAGGAGAGAGAGGTGCCCCTCCTCAGCTCTTGCGCACTTGGTCGCCAGGTTGAACAGCTCCTGAGATGTCCAAAGCTCCTCGTGGATAGCGAGCTCTTCCTTCATCTTGATGTCACGGACGTCGTCTGAGAACGCGGAGATGATGGCTCCGTCCGTGACCTTGGGGATCTTGAGGAGGGTGTTGTTGAAGCACTGGATGTACTTCTGGAGGGTTTGTCTTGGCTGTTGCTTGATGCGGCGAAGGTCACCCGCGGCCGGTGGGCGGTCGCGGGTGCCCTGGAAGTAGGCAACGAAGTGGTCGCGCATCTCGTCCCATTAGGAGATCGAGCCGTGCTGCAGGTTCAGGAGCCAGGAGCGGGCCCCATCCTTGAGAGCCATAGGAAACCAGTTCGCCATGACTTTTTCATCGTCGTTGGCCGCTTCGATGCTCAGCTCGTAGAGCTGCAGGAACTCCGTGGGGTCGGCGGTGCCATCGTAGTGAGGAGGCAGGTCTGGCTTGAACTTGCCTGGCCAGGCGACGCTACGCAGTTCGGGGGTGAAGGCGCATCACCCGGCCGTGGTCGCCGGGGCCCGCTTCTGAGGCGGAGCTTGATCTTGGTGAGGTCCGTGCTGCGCCACCGCAGGTGGCACGCGGTCTTGACGAGGTGGCGCGGGGAGCGCCGGTGCAGCTTCTCGCGGCCGCAGGATTTCTTGGCAGCCTCTTTCTTCATGCGCGGGCGCCGGGCACGGTGGATCACGCCGCGGAGGCGCGCGCCTTGGTGCCAAGGCACCATCTTGGGGTTGAGGCGGTAGAGGCATGCCATGGGCCCCGTCGCCCGCGGCTGGTTGAGGGGGAGGTAGAGAGTGGGACAGCGCCAGAGAGCCCCCTGCGGCACGGACGAGCTCGGCAACGCGGTCGAGCCACTCCTCATAGAGGTCATCGACGGGGCGGTAACACAGGAGCTCGTTTGCCGCGAGGAGTGCGGCCCGTGCCTCCATGGGAGCGCGGTGCGCGTGGGACGAAGAACCAGCAGGGGTGAGCGACGGAGTGGTGGTGCGGCTGTCCTGCCGCACCGAAGGATGCAGCGAGGACGCCTGCTGCTCGTTCCCCGTCGGGCCGGTGGCAGCGTTGGCGACGGGAGACGGAGAACAACAAGGTGGCCCGCCTACGGGAGCCGTCTGAGTGACGCGGGCAGAGAGGGCAGCCCGACGCTCAGCTCGAGCACGATGAGCGTCCGCCATGGAAGCGATGGAGCGGTGAAGGAACGAACCGACGGAAGGGGAAACTTCGGTGCACCCCTACCTGGCGCGCCAAATTTCGGATGCGAGGTTCCGGCAAATCCTTAAGGTTCGAACACTGGGTTCGCTCGGAGTCTTTCCCTCCTACCGATCTATGCTCTAGCTCGCTAAGATCTTGCGGACGAACTCGACGAACTCACAACACAAAAAGACACGGGGTTTATACTGGTTCGGGCCACCGTTGTGTTGTAATACCCTACTCTAGTGTGGTGGTGGTGGATTGCCTCTCGGGCTGATGATGAACAGTACAAGGGAAGAACAGCCTCCTGAGGTTCAGGTGTTCTTGTGGCTAGGGTACGCTCTCGATCGGGTTGGATCAAGCTAAGATGAGATGCCCCTACTATGGTGGCTAGCTCTACTTATATAGGCCCTGGTCCTCTTCCCAAATATCGAGCGGGAAGGGAGCCAACAACGGCGGGCAAATTTGAAGGGGGGATCTAGTACAAGCTATCCTGACAAAGCGGTCTCGCTGCAAGAAGCTCGGGTGACGCCGTCTTGGGCTCCACGATGACCTCCACCTTGCCGTCCTCCTGGTCTTGGTCTCGTTGCACCAATATGGCAACCTTTGCCTGATGCCTCGGTACTCTTCGCCTGCGCTGGCCTCCTTAGCACCAAAGAGGAAACGGGGACGCTGTGCGCTGTGGCGCTCGCCTGGCACCGCTCGTCATGGCTCACGTCACGAGAGCCTCGTGAGGTTTGCTGCGCCTTGATATCTCCGCTCCTCGTGAGCCTGCCTGGCTAGGGCACTCCAGAGGAGGTCTTGTGTCGTCCGCCTCACGAGGGTCTTGGGTGCCTTGTTGATGAAGATGGGCCGTACGACCTGCTGCTTAGCCACGCTGTGGGCCGAAGGCAGGCAAGTCTGGGGACCCCCGTTCCTAGAACGTTGACACCGTGTTGCTGCTGATTGTGATTGGGATGACTTAGCTTGATGTGCTTGCGGTAGACTCCTTTGCCATGAGAGCGTGCCTCTCTAGGGCTTAGATTTCCTGCACGCCCCTTATTTCAGGGAAGTTCTCTAGGGGTTTCCTTCTTGAAGATCCGAAAGTCGTCGAGCCTCAGGAGGCACCCTATGGCCGTAGGGTTAGGAAACTCTGGAGGTACCACACCTCGCACGAGCCCCCGAACATGGGCTGGTCACCGCCAGTATGTCGCGCCGCGATGCCCAGAGGCACGGAATCAAGAGGGCGTGTGTGCCTGTAAGCTCGTTTGAGAGCGTCGCACGAGGATTAAGATGCCAAAGGCTGGTGCACCAAGGCTTTGGCGAGGTGTGTTTGCAGGTCGTCCCAGCGCACACACCGTGCTCAACTGTCACTCTCCCTAAGACAAGACCTGAAAGAGCGGATGCCGTGAGAAGAAGTTGCAAACCAGCTACAGAAAGCAAGCAAAAGAACAGCCGCGTTCGGCACCTACACTAGTCTTCTTGTCTTCTGATACGTCTCCGGCATATCTATAATTTTTTATTGTTCCATGCCAATATTATACAACTTTCATATACTTTTTGGCAACTTTTTATACTATTTTTGGGACTAACATATTGATCCAGTGCCCAGTGCCAGTTTGTTGCATGTTTTATGTTTCACAGAAACCCCATATCAAACGGAATCCAAACGAGATAAAAATGGACGGAGAATATTTTTGGAATATGTGGAGAATATGGGAAGAAGAATCAACGCGAGACGGTGCCCGAGGGGGCATGAGGTAGGGGGGCGCGCCTGCCCCCACTCATAGGCCCCCTGTAAGGCGGTTGCTGCTCTTCTTTGGCCGCAAGAAAGCTAATTTTCAGAGAAAAATCTGGGCGAAGGTTTCAATCCAATCGGAGTTACGGATCTCCATATATATACGAAACGGTGAAAGGGCAGAAGACCAGAACGCAGAAACAGAGAGAGACAGAGAGACAGATCCAATCTCGGAGGGGCTCTCGCCCCTCCCAAGCCATGGAGGCCAAGGACCAGAGGGAAACCCTTCTCCCATCTAGGGAGGAGGTCAAGGAAGAATAAGAAGAAGCCCCCCCTCTCCCCTTCTCTTCCGGTGGCGCCGGAACACTGCCGTGGCCACCATCATCATCACCGCGATCTTCACCAACACCTCCACCATCTTCACCAACATCTACATCTCCTTCCCCCCTCTATCTAGAGCAGTCCACTCTCCCGCAACCCGCTGTACCCTCTACTTGAACATGGTGATTTATGCTTCATATTATTATCCAATGATGTGTTGCCATCCTATGATGTCTGAGTAGATTTTCATTGTCCTATCGGTGGTTGATGAATTGCTATGATTGATTTAATTTGCTTGTGGTTATGTCGCTGTCCTTTGGTGCTCATCATATGAGCGCGCGTGTGGATCCCACCATAGGGTTCGTTGTATGTTGATAGGACTATGTATTGGAGGACAAGAGTGACAGAACCTTCTACCTAGCATAGAAATTGATGCATACGGGATTGAAGGGGGACCAATATATCTTAATGCTATGATTGGGTTTTACCTTAATGAATGTTAGTAGTTGCGGATGCTTGCTAATAGTTCCAATCATAAGTGCATAGAATTCCAAGTCAGGGACGACATGCTAGCAGTGGCCTCTCCCACATAAAACTTGCTATCGGTCTAGTAAAGTAGTCAATTGCTTAGGGACAATTTCACAACTCCTACCACCACTTCACCACACTCGCTATACTAACTTTATTATGTCTTTGTCTAAACAGCCCCTAGTTTTTATTTAGGTGCTCTTTATTATCTTGCAAACCTAACCAACAACACCTACAAAGTACTTCTATCTTCAGACTTGTTCTAGGTAAAGCGAATGTTAAGCGTGCGTAGAGTTGTATCGGTGGTCGATAGAACTTGAGGGAATATTTGTTCTACCTTTAGCTCCTCGTTGGGTTCGACACTCTTACTTATCAAAAGAGGCTACAATTGATTCCCTATACTTGTGGGTTATCAAGACCTTTTTCTGGCGCCGTTGCCAGGGAGCAATAGCGTGGGGTGAATATTCTCGTGTGTGCTTGTTTGCTTTATCACTAAATAATTTTTATTTGCTGTTCTTAGTTGTTCTTTATCTTTACTTATGGATATGGAACACGAAATACCAAAAAAATTAGGTGTACTTGCTACTCATGGAGATGGGGAACCTCCTAAAACCCTCGATGCTCGTTATGTGAAAGATATTATGTATTACTTTGATAATCCTGAGAAAACACCATTCTATTATGTAATGGGAGACACATTGGACCAACGTGAATACTTTAGGGATTATCGCTTGACTCAAAAAGGGAAACTATTATGGGATCAAATTCATATGTTGAAGTGGTATGCTAGGCAACTATGCTTGAGATATGATTATACTTGTTGCTCTAGGATGAAGTCTCCACACCTTCCCTTTTCATGCAAATTTAATGATAATGAAACCTTGGCTTCTTATGCTAGAGGTATATATGATTACTATGATGTGGAACAAATAGAAGAATTTGTTGCTTTTATGGGTGCTTATGAAATTGAATCTATGCTCAAAGAGTTTGAAAATCTTTATGATGATGTTTATAGACCTGAAAATTTAGCTATCCTTAAATATTTCTATGCCAATTATGAATTCAATTCTGATATTGATGCATTTATTGAGAAAGTCTCCGCTGTCCAAGAAGAGACTAATATTTTGCAGGAATCTAAGAAAGAAGAAATTGATGAAACTGTGAGCTCATTGGATGAAAAAGATGAGGGGGAGAGCAAAGAACAAAAGGAGGAAGAGCGGATTAGCTACCCGTGCCCACCTTTTAATGAGAGTAACCCTCCAATTCATACATTGTTTAATTTCCCTTCGTGCTTACCGAAGGATGATTGCTATGATGATTGTTATGATCCCGTTGATTCTCTTGAAATATCCCTTTTTGATGATGCTTGCTATGCTTGTGGCCATGATGCCAATATGAATGATGCTTATGGAGATGAACTTGCTATAGTTCCTTATGTTAAACATGAAATTGTTGCTATTGCACCCACACATGATAGTCCTATTATCTTTTTGAATTCTCCAAACTACACTATATCGGAGAAGTTTGCCCTTATTAAGGATTATATTGATGGGTTGCCTTTTACCATTGCACTTGATGATTTTGATGAATATAATATGCATGTGCTTGCTGCTCCTACTTGCAATTATTATGAGAGGGGAACTACATCTCCGCCCCTTTATGTTTCCAACACGAAAAAATTGCAAGAAACTATTTATACTATGTGTGCATGAATTGTTCTTTTATGACATGCCGATGCATAGGAAGAGAGTTAGACTTCGTCATTGCTTGATATATGTTGCTTTGTCCTCACTACTAAATGCCAAATCATTGCTAATTAAAATTGGCTTTGATATACCTTGGGATCCGGGTGGATTCACTACTTGAGCACTATATGCCTAGCTTAATGGTTTTAAAGAAAGCGCTGCCAGGGAGACAACCCTGAAGTTTTAGAGAGTCATTTATTTCTGTTGAGTGCTTTATATAGTTTAAAAACAAAAAAATAAAGAGGGGAACCCAAAACTTTTCAAAAAGAAAAGTGAAAGTGAGATAGACGAGCATTGTGAAAGTGGGGGACGTCCTTGAACTTTGTTCATGCCCATGGAAACTTTGTGAATCTTAATTACAGAAACTTTTCAAAATAAAAATAATTATCCCCTTGTACAATTCCATTGTATTATAAAAATAATGTGCCAAGGTTTGCCTTTAGGATGTTTGCAATGTTTGTTGATTCGTGCGGTGCAGGACAGAAACTTTGCCTGTAGTTAGCAATTTTTAATGTTTTACTCGAACGTCAAACAGTTCTGATTCTTTTTGAACTGTCTTTCTTTACAATTTTTTTATTTTTCCAAATTTCTGCAGAATTTTTCAAGTATCATAAGTATGGTGAATGTTCAGATTATTACAGACTGTTCTATTTTAGACAGATTCTGTTTTTGATGCATAGTTTGCTTGTTTTGATGAAACTATCAATTTATATCAGTGGATTAAGCCATGGAAAAGTTATATTATAGTAGATACAATGCAAAAACAAAATATGAATTGGTTTGCAACAATACTTAGAGTAGTGATTTGCTTTATTATACTAACGGATCTTACCGAGTCTTCTGTTGAAGTTTTGTGTGGATGAAGTGTTCGATGATCGAGGAGGTCTCGATGTGAGGAGAAGGAGGAGAGGCAAGATCTTAAGCTTGGGGATGCCCAAGGCACCCCAAGTAAATATTCAAGGAGACTCAAGTGTCTAAGCCTGGGGATGCCCCGGAAGGCATCCCTTCTTTCTTCAACAAGTATTGGTATGTTTTCGGATTCGTTTCGTTCATGTGATATGTGCAAATCTTGGAGCGTCTTTTGCATTTCGTGTTCAATTTTCTTTTATGCACCATGCTGGTATGAGATAGTCATTGGTTGATTTATAGAATGCTCTTTGCACTTCACTTATATTCTTGGAGTATGGCTTTATAGAATGCTTCATGTGCTTCACTTATATCATTTGAAGTTCGGATTGCCTGTTTCTCTTCACATAGAAAACCGCCATTTGTAGAATGCTCTTTTGCTTCACTTATATTTGTTAGAGCGTGGGAATATCTTTTGTAGAAAGAATTAAACTCTCTCGCTTCACTTATATCTATTTAGAGAGATGACAGGAATTGGTCATTCACATGGTTAGTCATAAAATCCTACATAAAACTTGTAGATCACTAAATATGATATGTTTGATTCCTTGCAATAGTTTTGCGATATAAAGATGGTGATATTAGAGTCATGCTAGTGGGTAGTTGTGGATTAGTAGAAATACTTGTGTTGAGGTTTGTGATTCCCGTAGCATGCACGTATGGTGAACCGTTATGTAACTAAGTCGGAGCATGATTTATTTATTGATTGTCTTCCTTATGAGTGGCGGTCGGGGACGAGCGATGGTCTTTTCCTACCAATCTATCCCCCTAGGGGCATGCATATTAGTACTTTGCTTCGAGGGCTAATAAACTTTTGCAATAAGTATATGAGTTCTTTATGACTAATGTGAGTCCATGGATTATACGCACTCTCACCCTTCCATCATTGCCAGCCTCCTCGGTACTGTGCATTGCCCTTTCTCACCTCGAGAGTTGGTGCAAACTTCGCCGGTGCATCCAAACCCCGTGATACGATACGCTCTGTTACACATAAACCTCCTTTTATCTTCCTCAAAACAGCCACCATACCTACCTATCATGGCATTTCCATAGCCATTCCGAGATATATTGCCATGCAACTTCCATCATCATCATCATCATATACATGACTTGAGCATTTATTGTGATATTGCTTTGCACGATCGTAAGATAGCTAGCATGATGTTTTCATGGCTTGTCCATTTTTTATGTCATTGCTACGCTAGATCATTGCACATCCTGGTACACCGCCGGAGGCATTCATATAGAGTCATATCTTTGTTCTAGATATCGAGTTGTAATATTGAGTTGTAAGTAAATAAAAGTGTGATAATCATCATTAGAGCATTGCCCCAGTGAGGAAATGAAGATGGAGACTATGATTCCCCCACAAGTCAGGATGAGACTCCGGATGACAAAAAAGAGAAAGACCAAAAAAAGAAGGCCCAAAAAAAGGAAAAAAATGAGAGAAAAATAGAGAAGGGGCAATGTTACTATGCTTTTACCACACTTGTGCTTCAAATTAGCACCATATTCTTCATATAGAGAGTCTCTTGAGTTATCACTTTCATATACTAGTGGGAATTTTGATTATAGAACTTGGCTTGTATATTCCAACGATGGGCTTCCTCAAATGCCCTAGGTCTTCATGAGCAAGCAAGTTGGATGCACACCCACTTAGTTTCAGTTTGAGCTTTCATATACTTATAGCTCTAGTGAATCCGTTGAATGGCAATCCCTACTCCTCACATTGACGTCAATTAATGGGCATCTCCATAGCCCATTGATTAGCCGTGTCGATATGAGACTTTCTCCTTTTTTGTCTTCTCCACATAAACCCCATCATCATATTCTATTCCACCTATAGTGCTATATCCATGGCTTGCGCTCATCTATTGAGTGAGGGTTGAAAAAGCTGAAGCGCGTTAAAAAGTATGAACCAATTGCTCGGCTTGTCATCGGGGTTGTGCATGATGTGAATATTTTTTGTGGTGAAGATGGAGCATAGCCAGACTATATGATTCTGTAGGGATAACTTTCTTTGGCCATGTTATTTTGAAAATACATGATTGCTTTATTAGTAGGCTTGAAGTATTATTGTTTTTATGTGAAATGATAGACTATTGCTTTGAATCACTCGTGTCTTAATATTCATGCCATGATTAGATTACATGATCAAGATTATGCTAGGTAGCATTCCACATCAAAAATTATCTTTTTTATCATTTACCTACTCGAGGACGAGCAGGAATTAGGCTTGGGGATGCTGATACGTCTCCGTCGTATCTATAATTTTTGATTGTTCCATGCCAATATTATACAACTTTCATATACTTTTTGGCAACTTTTTATACTACTTTTGGGACTAACATATTGATCCAGTGCCCAGTGCCAGTTCCTGTTTGTTGCATGTTTTATGTTTCGCAGAAACCCCATATCAAATGGAATCCAAACGGGATAAAAACGGATGGAGAATATTTTTGGAATATGTGGAGAATATGGGAAGAAGAATCAATGTGAGACGGTGCCCTAGGGGGGCACGAGGCAGGGGGCGCGCCTGCCCCCCTCGTGGGCCCCCCGTAAGGCGGTTGCTACTCTTCTTTGTCCGCAAGAAAGCTAATTTTCGGAGAAAAATCTAGGTGAAGGTTTCAATCCAATCGGAGTTACGGATCTCCATATATATACGAAACGGTGAAAGGGCAGAAGACCAGAAGGCAGAAACAGAGAGAGACAGAGAGACAGATCCAATCTCGGAGGGGCTCTCGCCCCTCCCATGCCATGGAGGCCAAGGACCAGAGGGGAAACCCTTCTACCATCTAGGGAGGAGGTCAAGGAATAAGAATAAGAAGGCGCCCCCTCTCCCTTTATCTTCTGCTGGCGCCGGAACGCTGCCGTGGCCACCATCATCATCATCATGATCTTCACCAACACCTCCACCATCTTCACCAACATCTCCATCACCTTCCCCCCCTCTATCTACAGCGGTCCACTCTCCCACAACCCGTTGTACCCTCTACTTGAACATGGTGCTTTATGCTTCATATTATTATCCAATGATGTGTTGCCATCCTATGATGTCTGAGTAGATTTTCGTTGTCCTATCGGTGGTTGATGAATTTCTATGATTGATTTAATTTGCTTGTGGTTATGTTGCTGTCCTTTGGTGCCCATCATATGAGCGCGCGCGTGGATCCCACCATAGGGTTAGTTGTATGTTGATAGGACTATGTATTGGAGGGCAAGAGTGTCAGAAGCTTCTACCTAGCATAGAAATTGATGCATACGGGATTGAAGGGGGACAAATATATCTTAATGCTATGGTTGGGTTTTACCTTAATGAACGTTAGTAGTTGCGGATGCTTGCTAATAGTTCCAATCATAAGTGCATAGGATTCCATGTCAGGGACGACAAGCTAGCAGTGGCCTCTCCCACATAAAACTTGCTATCGGTCTAGTAAAGTAGTCAATTGCTTAGGGACAATTTCGCAACTCCTACCACCACTTCACCACACTCGCTATACTAACTTTATAGTGTCTTTATCTAAACAGCCCCTAGTTTTTATTTTGTGCTCTTTATTATCTTGCAAACCTATCCGACAACACCTACAAAGTACTTCTAGTTTCATACTTGTTCTAGGTAAAGCGAATGTTAAGCGTGCGTAGAGTTGTATCGGTGGTCGATAGAACTTGAGGGAATATTTGTTCTACCTTTAGCTCCTCGTTGGGTTTGACACTCTTACTTATTGAAAGAGGCTACAATTGATCCCCTATACTTGTGGGTTATCATCTTCCCACCAGCGTGGAGCATGGGGCCTCCTCTAGGATGTGGGTGGGAGCCCCCGCGAGGCCCAGGGGCGGCACTTAGGAGACTCTGGGGCGTGTACAACCCCAACTCATTAATACGTGAGAGTGTCACGAGCGGAGACTTGAGAGGTGCATGGCCTTGATCATGGATAGAAATTCCGGAGGTGCTGGATGTACCAGGCATTCTGGATGGGGGCCCCGTCCTGTGTCTCCAGGCATGCGGCACCAGGCCTGGAGACACGGGCGATCTTGAACGGGCCCTCCCACATAGGTGAGAGCTTGTGAGGCCCCTCCCTGGAGAGAACCCGCCTCAGGACGAGGTCACCCACCTCGAGAGTCCTGGAGCGGACGCTACGACAGTGATACCACCGCAACGCCTGCTGGTACCTCGCTTCACGGAGCGAGGCTTGGCAGCGGCGCTCCTCCCCCGCTCATTATTATGTGAGAGTGTCATGAGCGGAGAACTTCACAGGCACGGGGCCTTGCTTCATGGGTAGAACTTTCGGAGGTGTTGGATGTTCCATGTGTTCTGGATGGGGACCCCGTCCTGCGTCTCCAGGCGCGTGGCGCCAGACCTGGAGACACGGGCGATCCTAAACGGGCCCTCCCACATGGGTGAGAGCTTATGCGGCCCCTCCCTGGAGAGCACCCGCCTCAGGACAAGATCTCCCACCTCGAGCATCCTGGGGTGGACGCTGCGGCAGTGGTACCGCCGCAGCACCTGCTGGCACCTTGCCGCTCGGAGCGAGGATTGACGACGGTGTTCCTCCCCCAGCACGAGGTCCATCCCCCACGTGGCGTCCTGGCATGCCTCGTCAAACGCCAAGACCCGCGTGGAGTGATGCTTGACCTTGTGAGGGAGAACCTCTTTGGCTCCGTAGACGAGGTAGAATGGAGTCTCGCCCGTCGGCTTGGTCGCGGTGGTGCGGATGGACCACAACACGAACTAGAGCTCATCGAGCCAGCCCCTGCCGTAGGACTCAAGCTTCTTCTTGAAGGTTCTTGTCTTGAGGCCTCTCAGGATCTCTGCGTTGGTGCGCTCGGCTTGGCCATTGCTCCCGGGGTGTGCCGTTGAGGCATAGCATATCTGTGTTCCAAGGTTAGCACAATATGTTTTGAAGAGGTTGCTCGTGAACTGAGAGCCATTGTCAGTGATGATACGGTTGGGGACCCCGAAATGGCTCACGAGGCCCTTGATGAACTTGATGGCCGAGCCAGCTGGGATGGTGCGCACGGCGTCCACCTCCGCCCACTTGGTGAACTTGTCGATGGCGACATAGAGGTATCGGTAGCTCCTGGCCACTCGAGGGAACGGGCCCAGGATATCCAGCCCCCGGACAGCGAACAGCCACGAGAGCAGGATGGTCTGGAGGCCTTGAGCGGGCTAGTGAATCTGCTTGGCATGGAACTGACTTGCCTCGCAAGATCTCACCAGCTCAGTGGCATCGTTGAACGCCGTGGGCAAGTAGATCCCGCTGCGGAATGCCTTGCCCCCGAGGTCGGGCCGCAGGCTGGGGCACCCAAGGAGGGTGCATTGGGCGGCTCCTCCCGAAGCAGCGCTGGTCCTACAGTGGGGGAGCCGCCGATGGCTTGAAGAGCCGCTCCTTAAAGACGCCAGGCATCTGGGAGTCGTGCCAGGACGCCCTCTTGGCGATGTTGTCGGCCTCCTTGTTCGTGCCATGTGGTACGTGCTGGAATTCCAAGCCCAAGAATCTGTCGGCGTTCTGGGAATGAGGATCCCACACTTGCCTGCCTGCGGCCCACAGCACGGCTCCACCAGCGGGCCCGTGCGGCCCATCTTCACCAACAAGCATCCAAGACCCTCATGAGGGTCCAAGCCTTGCGAGGCGGACGACACAAGACCTCCTCAGGGGCGGCCTCATCAGGTTGGCTCATGAGGGGCAGAGAGATCAAGGCAAGGGACACCTTGCAAGGTTCCTGTGACGCAAGCCATGACGACCACCACCTGGCAGGCGCCCGCGCACGTAGTGTCCTTGTTTCCTCTTTGGTGCTAAAGGGGCAAGCGCAGGCGAGGAGTCCCGAGGCATCAGGCAAAGGTTTCCATATCGGTGCAACAAGACCAAGACCAGCAGGACGGCAGGGCGGAGGTCACCATGGAGCCCAAGACGGCGTCACCAGCAGAGCCTTTGGCAGGCGAAGACTACTTTTGTCAGGATAAGCTGTACTAGCTGTCCCCCTTCAAACTTGGCCATTGTGGGGCCCCTTCCCACTCAATATTTGGGAAGAGGACCCGGGCCTCTATAAATAGGACTAGCCACCTCCATAGCAAGGGGGATCGAAACCTTCACCAGCTCACCAAGCACAAGAACACCTCACCTCAAGAGGCTGTTCTTCCTGTGTAACTGTTCATCCTCAGCCCATGAGGCAATCCACCACACCACACTGGAGTAGGGTATTACACCACATCGGTGGCCCAAACTAGTATAAATCTTGTGTCCCTCTGTTCTTTGAGTTCATCGAGCTAGGCCGTGAGATCCTTGAGCGAGAGAGCCATCGAGGGAGAGAGAGATCTTCGTGCACACCCCAGTGTTCGAACCTTGAGGGTTTTGCCGGAACCCATGATCCGACATTTGGCGCGCCAGGTAGGGGTGTGCCGAAGCTTTGCTCCCTCGACGGCTTCGCATCTCCAACTAGCTCTCATGGATGGCGCCGCTTATCCAACTGGATCGACGGGCGCCCCAAGCAGCACCATGGACTCTGGGCCCTCACCCCCGCCTTGCCGCGGGTACAGTGGCCGCACAAGTTCAGGCCGGAGATGCCACCCTGCTACGACGGTGCGGCAGATCCGATGGCCTTCCTGCTAGCGTACGAGGAGGCCGTTCTAGAGGCCGGCGGCGATGATAAGATCATGGCCAACTAGCTCACCATGGCCCTCCCAGGAGTGCCGCACGCTTGGCTACTCCATCTACCAGGATCTTCAGTGGCCTCCTGGGAGGAGCTGCGCGACCTCTTCATCGCGCGCTTCGGGGGACCAGCCCCCTCCCATCGTCACGGCCCTCCTTGGTGGCTCGCAAGCGCCGCCCTCGGACCGTCATACCAAGCCGTTCTTGCGCCAGATCAGCGTCGCCTCCATGCGGCAGGGGGCTCCCCCGGGTTGGGCGGCGCCCAAGGCCGACCTAATATTTGACTCGGGGGATCACCCTGTCACCACCATCGGTTCGGGCATGCTCCCAATGCTTTGCACGCCCACATCTGCAGTGTAGACGTCACCAAGACTCTCATCGACGGTGGCGCCGGCCTCAACGTACTCTCTATGGAGGATTTTAGCCTCCTCCACGTACCGCTTGAGCGGCTCCGCCCCAGCAAGCCCTTCTCCAGGGTCGGCGGCGGCTCCTCCAACCCCCTGGGGCAGATCCGTTCCCTCAGGACCTTTGGCACACGCGACAACTACCGCACCGAGCTAATCGACTTCGACATCGCCCTCATCGACCTACCGTACAACGCCATCCTTGGATACCCGGCGCCGGCCCGATTCATGGCAGCTACTCATCCTGCCTACAACCTCATGAAGATGCCGGGGAGCAAGGGCGTCCTCACCGTGGTTGGGGACACCAAGGAAGCCTTGGCGGCCCTCAAACTCGCCTTCAAGGCCGCGGCGCCAGCTTGTCCGGCCGGCAAGACTGAACCCAGAGTCAAGGGGGCTGCGCCAACCAAGAAGAAGCAGCTATTCTGATGAGGACATCAATAACATTGTTACACCCACAACCCCTGCTGCTATACATACTGGACCAATTACTAGAGCTCGCGCACGCCAATTAAATTATCAGGTACTTTCTTTTCTTGGTAATGATTCTAATGTTCATGAGAATATGATGCTACCTAAATTGGATACATTTGTTTTGCTTACAAATGAAGGGCCTGTCATGTATAAGAGGGATGAACACTGGAGCAAGACCGAGCATGTAGATGATGGCATGCGCGAGGGGGATAAGAACGGAGTTACAAGTGATGATTTCAGGACTTTGAAGCCACCATAATGAGTGCATGAAGCCTTGGACGAAATATACAAGATGCCACTTCATAATATTCGTCCATAGGCTATTCTAGGTGCTGCGTCGCCCTATTATTGGGCCAGGCCCATGTAATTTCGAAATACATAAGTATAGGCTGTTTTTAGAGTCCGTATGTGTAGGGAAACAAGAGATAGGGTTGGTTTCGGACCCCTTCTCCAAGGGCCACGAAATCCCCCCCCCCTCTTCCTCCATATATACAGCCCTTAGGGCACTGTTTAGTCTTTCAGTTTTGTTTAGATTAAAGTTCGCCATAGCTGCAACTTTGCATACTTCGTTTGTGTTCAACGACCAGACAAAGGCGTCACAGAACCCCACCTTGATCAATAAAGCTTTCCTCTTATATTCGGAATATCCAGATTGCAATCTTAGTTTCTTGCTTGTTCTTCATTTGCCTGCAGGAAAAAGACCTTCGTGGTCAGGTTGATCGTGCTCCGGCGTGTTCAATAACCTCTCAGAGTTGGCTTAGCGATTGCTAAGGCACGACGTCCTCGCACATTCGTAGTCGGATCGTCAAAGTCGACTTCCTCCAAAACGATAGCCACCATCTTGTCGAAAGACGGGACACCTTTGCCTCTATCATATTCTCTCAAGGCCAAGCCAAGACGAAGCAAATACCGATTGATGAGGACGGGGCCTCAGGCGCCACCTTTACCATAGGCGCCGACCTCGCCGCAGATCAAGAAATGGCGCTGATGGACTTCCTGAGGGCAAACAAGGAAGTGTTCGCCTGGGAGCCCAAGCAGCTAGCTGGGGTCCCAATAGGAGTGATTGAGCATCATCTAAAAGTGTGCCCCAATAAGTGCCCTATGAAGCAGAGAAACAGTCCATCATCGTCCAAGAAACCCGCAAGCTGGAGGCGGCAGGTGTCATTCGTGAAGTCCGGTACCCGGAGTGGTTGGCGAACCCTGTCGTCGTGCCGAAGAAAGGAGGGAAGGTGCGCATGTGCGTCGAATTCACCAACCTCAACAAGGCCTGCCCTCAAGACCCATTCCCGCTGCCCCGCATTGACAAAATCATCGACTCCACTGCCGAGTGCGACCTTCTATGCTTCCTGGATGCGTTCTCAGGGTATCACCAGATCAAGATGGCAGTGGAAGACGTGGAGAAGACGGCCTTCCTGACCCCGTGTGGGGTGTACTGCTATACTTGCATGCCTTTCGGACTGCACAACACAGGAGCACCCTTCCAGCGGCTAATGCACATCGCCTTGGGACGACAGCTCGGGAGAAACACGGAGGCCTACATCAACGACATTGTGGTGAAGTCTCGGGAGGCGAGAACTTTGATTCAAGACCTGGAGGAGACCTTCGCGAGCCTACGCCAGGTGGACTTGCGGCTCAACCCGGAGAAGTGTGCGTTTGGTGTCCCTTCTGGCAAGCTGCTGGGTTTCCTTGTGTCCCACAAGCGGATCGAGGCCAACTCGGAGAAGGTCAAGGCAATTGAAGACATGAGCCCACCCCAGACCCTCCAGGAGATGCAGAAGCTTGTCGGCTGCGTGACCTCGCTGGGGGAGCGTGCCTTGCCGTTCTTCAAGCTGATGAAGAAGGAGGGTCCGTTCGAGTGGACCCCCGAGGCCGACCTGGCATTTCAAGACCTCAAGGGATACTTGACCAGCCCACCAGTAATGGTGGCACCTCGACCTCTCGAGCCCTTGGTGCTCTACCTATCTGCCACACCCCACTCCACCAGCGCAGCGCTGGTGGCCCTCAAAGAAGAGCGCCAGGTCAAGGGCCTGCCAAGTGGGACCCACCAGGCCGGACGAAGCAGCACGGCACGAAGGCGATGCTCCTGAAGCAGCGGCTGCTTTGGCAGGCCGCCAAGCCCCTAAAGCCGAAGACCCCAAAGATACACCTCAACCACAGGGAGCCGAAGACTCCGACAGCTCTCCCACCCTCGTCGAGCACCCGGTGTACTTCGTCAGCACGGTGCTATGAGATGCGAGGGCACGATACCCCATGCCCTAGAAGCTCCTGCTCGCGCTCCTGGTGGCCTCGCGCAAGCTGCGCTACTACTTCCAGGGTCACCCCATCAAGGTCGTCTCGGCTTACCCGCTGGAGAGAGTTCTCAGGAGCCCCAATGCTGCTGGACGAGTTGCTAAATGGAACATCGAGCTGCAAGCGTTTGACTTGGAGTTCTGCACGACTAGGGTCATCAAGGGGGCTGCGCTCGCAGATTTTGTGGCAGAATGGACCGACACCCCAGAGCTCGAAGCAGGCGAGAACCAATCCCTATCACCAGGGAGTGAAGCGTCGGGCGGCTGGGTCATGTACTTCGATGACGCGTTCTCGCGCCAGGGCGCGAGGGCTGGAGCAGTGCTTATCTCACCCACCCAGGACAAGCTCTACTACGCCGTGCAGCTCTGCTTTCAGCGGGGCGAGAAGGTGTAGGACCTTGAAGTATGCCTAGAGGGGGGGGGGTGATTAGACTACTTGACCAATAAAAACTTAACATTTTCCCAATTTTAGACTTTGGCAGATTTTAGCTATCTTAGAACAAATCAAGCAATCTTCACACAATTCAAGCAAGCATGCAAAGAGTATATAGGCAGCGGAAAATAAAGCATGCAACTTGCAAGAATGTAAAGGGAAGGGTTTGGAGGATTCAAACGCAATTGGAGACACGGATGTTTTTGTCGTGGTTCCGATAGGTGGTGCTATCGTACCTCCACGTTGATGGAGACTTCAACCCACGAAGGGTAACGGTTGCGCGAGTCCATGGAGGGTTCCACCCACGAAGGGTCCACGAAGAAGCAACCTTTTCTATCCCACCATGGCCGTCGCCCACGAAGGACTTGCCTCACTAGCGGTAGATCTTCATGAAGTAGGCGATCTCCTTGCCCTTACAAACTCCTTGGTTCAACTCCACAATCTTATCGGAGGCTCCCAAGTGACACCTAGCCAATCTAGTAGACACCACTCTCCAAGAAGTAACAAATGGTGTGTTGATGATGAACTCCTAGCTCTTGTGCTTCAAATGATAGTCTCCCCAACACTCAACTCTCTCTCACAGGATTGGATTTGGTGGAAAGAAGATTTTAGTGGAAAGCAACTTGGGGAAGGCTAGAGATCAAGATTCATATGGTAGGAATGGAATATCTTGGCCTCAACACAAGACTAGGTAGTTCTCTCTCAGAACTGGTAAGTTGGAAGTGTAGGTTTGTTCTGATGGCTCTCTCCACGAATGAAGAGGAGGTGGAGGGGTATATATAGCCTCAACACAAAATCTAACCGTTACACACAATTTACCAAACTCGGTGGGACCGAATCATCAAACTCGGTCAGACCGATTTAGTAAACCTAGTGACCGTTAGGATTTTCGGTGGGACTGACATGCATCTCGGTAGGACCGATTTGGTTAGGGTTAGGGCATAACATAATCTCGGTGAGACCGATTACACAAACTCGGTGAGACCGAATTTGGTAATTAGCTAACCAGAGAGTTGGTTAGGTAAACTCAGTGGGACCGATTTGCTCTTTCGGTCATACCGAAAAGTTACAAAAGGGAAATAGAGAGTTTACATTGTAATCTCGGTGGGACTGATTCGCTCTTTCGGTGAGACTGAAAAGTTACGAAGGGGAAACAGAGAGATTACAATCCCATCTCAGTGAGACCGAGATCCCTATCGGTGAAACCGATTTGCCTAGGGTTTGTGGCGGTGGCTATGACATCTGAACTCGGTGGCGCGGATAGAAAGAATCGGTGGGCCGAGTTTGACTTTGGGTTTAGGTCATATGTGGATGTGAGAAAGTAGTGGAGGGTTTTGGAGCATATCACTAAGCACATGGAGCAAAAGGCTCATTAAGCAACACCTCATCCCTTCTTGATAGTATTGGCTTTTCCTATAGACTCAATGTGATCTTGGATCACTAAAATGCAAAATGTAGAGTCTTGAGCTTTTGAGCTTGGGCCAATCCTTGTCCTTAATATTTTGAGGGATCCACTTTCATCATCCATGCCATGCCATTCATTGAGCTTTCCTGAAATATTTATCGTGGAATAGTATTAGCTCAATGAGCTATATGTTGTTATGAATTACCAAAACCACCTAGGGATAGTTGCACTTTCAGTCTCCCCCTTTTTGGTAATTGATGACAACATATAGATCAAAGCTTCGACAAATGATAATAGAATTGAAAAACATCGTCGCTTTGAGTAGTATGTGATAAGCAAGAGCTCCCCCTAAATTTGTGCATATCTTAAGATTTGCTTTGGACTGCAAATGCACAAGAGATTAGGCTCATGGGTTACTCTTCCATGTCACATACATCTTGGTGGAGCGCTCAAAATGATAACGATTGAATACATGCACTCATCACCAAGCATAGTGAATGATCATATAAGGATAAATAAGATAATATCATAAAAGGCATAAGTGTAGCTTATGATCAAACACATGATCATCAATGTCTCACAGGTAATGCATAGTATCTCAAGCAATCAAACGCAAAAAATTCAACCAAGAAGACAAGAGAGAACAAAAGCAAATCTCTCTCTCTCTCTCGAAGCCTATGATCTATACATTTTTCTCCCCCTTTGGCAACAAGTTACCAAAAAGTTCCTAGAAAATGCATAGTACTATGTCGTCTCTCAGGCTTGGTCTTCTGGTGGTGGTGTAGACAGGACTCCAAGGATGAACGCATCAGTAGACGTGGTAGGAGCTGAAGAAGTTGGAGCTGCAGCTGGTTGAGCTGGAGCTGTAGCTGGAGCTGAAGTAGTGGCTCTGGTGTCTGGAGTTGGCACTGCAGCTGACCTCTGAGCTCTAGGCACTCTGGCAAATGCATCAGTTGTCGTCTTGCCCTTCCTCTCCTGCATATCATCTTGTAATTGCTCCATAGCTGACTGAATATCAGTCACTTTGACATCAAGATCATAGAATTTTTTTCCATGATTCTCTCCAGGCTCTCCTGGTTTTGAGTTAGGGTGGCCAACCCCTTCTCAATCCGCAGAGTTGATGCTATTAAGTAACCAAGCTGCTCCTGCTTGTTCTTCAGAAAGTGTCAGATGCCTCTGCTTGAGTTGGCATCTTTGCAGCTTTCTCTTTCCTTGCCTTCTCCTTTCTCTCCTGAGCTTGCACTGATGATGGTTCATTCTCGGTCATGACAACTCGATTGTCCTCAAAATCAGGATAGAGAACCATGTGTTCCTTATCCAATAGATACTTTCCTTTGCCCATCTTGAGTTTATCAACTCCACGAATCATGGGGCATAACCACAGCTCCTCTTCTCGATCTGCTCTTGTCCTCTTAATTGTCTCAACTATGAGGCTCATGACCTTGAATTTTTTAGGCACATCAAAAACATGAAGCAAATTGATTGCATGCCCTCTAATCATGTTATGGTCACCTGACTTGGGAAATAGAGTATGCCTTAAGATCCAGTTGATCGTAGGCAGCCCTGACAGCAGAAAATGGACTGATCCAAACTTGAAGTTCTCAAGTGAATCATCCGGGATCTCCTTGTACATGTGTGACATTGTGCTATGATCCATTTTCTTCTTACCATAAATGTCCAGGTCATCCTCACTTTCCTTTGGGGCATTGATCAAACTTGCGCATTCCTCTATGGTAGACTGATATCTGGTTCCTTCTGACATCCACACTATCCTGCCATCTGGATAGAAATGCGTTGTGGAGTAGAATTGCATGATAAGTTCATCGTTCCAGTTGGTGAGCTTCTGCCCAACAAAATCAGCAACTCCACAAGCACTGAAGCTGTCATATACTCCAGGGTAGTGTTATGCGTTCTCCTTCATGTAGGTCCAGTTGACCCATCTCATATCGCAAACTATGGGCTTCTTATCCAGCAAGATAGTCTCATAAAAGTCCTGCTGCTCCTTGGTGTGGAACCTGTAATCCACAGCAGTCCTTCTCCTCGTGGCATATGGATCTATCTCTCTCCATAGCCTCAACCCATTATCTCTCCTGATCTTCATGTTTTCAGCCACAGGATGAGCATCGTTGTGGTCTGGGATCTTGGATTTGAGCTTCCTTAGGACCTGCCCTTCTTCATCTTCTTCAGCTTCAACCTCAGGCATTGGGGCCTTGTTCTTTTCAGATGCTGGAATGCTCCTGGTATTCCTCTTAGGTGCATTCTTGGGCTTGGAGGCAGCTTTGGGCTTGGAAGTTGCAGCCCCTGACCTGATTGCATCATCCATCAGTTTTTGTGCCTTGGGTGCAGGCTCTGCAACCTCTTCTTCTTCTTCCTCTTCCATCATGGAAGGCTTCACAATCACTCTTGCCATGGTCTTCTTGACCCTGTCTTTCCTTTTCTTTCCCTCTGCAGCAACAGGATCTTTGGGTTGAGATTCCAAAGGAGCTTGAGTAGACACTCTGGCTTTGGACATTGGTTGTCTGCCTGCTGGCCTTTTGATTTTCAAGCCAGGCTTCACTGCAGATGAACAGAACTCCCTCTTGAGCACTTTCTTCTTGGAGCTTGCCTCATCCTCAACTGCCACGTAATCCTCATCCTCAGACTCTAAGGTCTTCTTCTTTCTTGACCTTGTGGCAGCCTTGGGCAAATTGCTCGGAGTGCTTCTGCTCCCCTCATCTGAGCTGCTTGAGGGACTAGTGCCCTCGCTCAACTGGATCTGCTCTTCAGATTTGTTCTGGCTATCACTCTTGTCCGACATGCTTTGTTCAACCGATCGCTGACCACATGAATAGGTATAGATGAGGTAGAGTGGATGAGCATCACAAAATGCAGAGATTTTTGCAAAAGAATGATTCAAAAAACTTAGTTTTAGTTTTCCCACTGAAAACATTTCGGATCTACCGATTTTCAAACTCGGTGATACCGAAGCAGTTTTGGAACCTAAACTAGTGAACTCGGTCAGACCGAGTCACAGTTCGGTGGCACCGAGACTGCTAGGGGTTTCACAAAGTCCTAAAATCGGTCACACCGATTAGCAATTCTCGGTCAGACCGAGACTTACTAGTGCAATGGCATTTGCCAAATCGGTGGGACCGAGTTTTTCAACTCGGTGGGTCCGAGATGGTTTCGGCGGAAACCTAACCCTAAATTTTCGAATCGCAACTATTCTAAGGATTGATTTGACTGGATAGGAGTGTTTGAATCATGGCAAGATGCATAATGAACACAATGTGCTGAAGAATCGGACGAGGAAATCACTGTGATCGAGTCCATACCCTAGTTCGGCGGGAACTCGCTACGGCGGCAACGGCGGAGGAGAATTCCGTTGACGGCGACGGAGACCAGCGACTGGAGGCGGCTCGCGACGAAGTCGACGATCCGTAGACCACGTTGGCAGAGTGAGCTATGCGCGGGCGAGAGGATTCGGAGAAAGTTTTCCAAATTTTGCCCGTGCGATATATATAGCCCGACCCTGTCGGTGTGACCGAGTGGTACAACTCGGTGGCACCGAGATGCAAAACTGTGAACAATTATTGCAACTCGGTGTGACCGAAAAGTACAAATTGGTTGCACCAAGATGAAAACCTAGATCGACTTAGTAATCTTGTTATGACCGAAATGGAGGAATCGGTCAGACCGAAAATCACAAAGAAGTTTTGGAAGTTTAAGTCTATGACGAATCGGGGACTCCGAGTGCTCCTCACATAGAGTGGTTCGAATCTGACTTGATCAAATTTTGTGATGTAGCATGAATAGAGTTTGAGACGAGAAAAGCATAGATAGCTAGAGAAGGTTCTTAGGCATTCTTGACCATCCACTTGGTCAAAGAAAGAAAAGCCAAACAATCAAAACAACAAGTGGATGTCCTCAAATGAGTAAATATGCAACCAACATGCTCACACAATAAAATGACAAATGAAATATGTGACAAAGCATGCACAATCAATTCTAGCATCTATCAAACAATTGGCGATGACTAGGTCATCTACATATGAGTATATTGACTTAGGAGTCAAATGAGAACATTTGATCATAGGTCATACTCATCGTTTAAGCTCAAGTGGGGTTTCCACTTTTACATAAAGCATTTATGTGTTCACATCATTAGAGTTGCTTTGACTCATTTATTAGAGTTAAGCTCCCCCTAGATGTGAGATCCCCCCTTAGAGGGATAAACTAACCTTGGGTTTTGTCGATGATGACTTCATGTAGGTGTTGAAGATGTGGATGCTCAATGTTGATGTAGATTGTTTGGAGCAATCCTTTGGAGTGAGTTTCCCTTTCAATACCTACATGGGTTAGTCCCATAAGGAACAAACAAGGATATCCATAGACATAGAGTGATGCACACACAAAATGATGACCATGAAAACATTGGGCTACCTTGTCCCTTGCCTTACCTACATGAGGGTTTGTGACTCCTTGAACTAGTGCAAGATATGGAAGTTGATTGCACTTGTCCTTGCCATAATGATATGAGTGAAAAATGTTGGCGGAGTCACCCTCAAGAACTCTCTAGTTCTTCTTCTTCGGGATCCACATCAACTTGATGGGAATCCTTGGTGTAGTAGTTGTACTTGATGAAGTAGAACTTGACGTAGTCTTGGGAACCCACTTGATCAAGGCCTTAGGTGCTTCTTCAAATGCATCAATGTCCTCTTGAAGCTTGTCCTTGCCTTTGTTCTTGTGGTCTTGTGGTGAAAGATCATCTTGAGCTTGTGTTCCCTTGAAGGAAGTAGGATCATACTTCTCTTGTTGAGGAACAAACTTCGTCTTGGGGTATTGATCTTCTTCCCACTCAACTCCATTGGCATTGAACTTACGTTCGAAACCAACACCTTGATTCTTCCGGTGCCTTCCTTGCTTGCGTACAATTTCCTCAAATTGCTTACTCCCGGCAAGACTCTTGTATACACCTTTCTCTATAATTCCCTTCAATAAGTTGTTTTCTTGCTCAAGTGTAACTTGGCTAAGAGAATCATTAGTGGAATCAAGAGAACTACTAGAAGCAACAATATTGGATTTAGCATTGTTATTGTTACTACTAGAAGAATCTTTCTTGCTCTTGTTACTAGACTTAACTTGAGGCATGTAAGTAGATAAGAGTAAACGCTTGGCGATGTAAGAAGAACTTTTCTTATGAAGATCATCATTGATCGCTTTTAGGAACTTATGCTCTTTCTCAAGATTGAGCTTTTCAAAGCGTAACTTCTCATGAGCCCTTAAAAGTTCTCGATGATCTTCAAAGATAGTTTCATGAGCTAACTTAAGAGTGTTTAGTTCTTTAGTTAGACGCTCAATTTTCTCCTTATCATTGTCATTCGTTTCAACTTGATTAGCATGATTAATTGATGTTTCATCATAGTATTCATCACTAGAGTTGTCAACAAGTAAATCATCATCACCTAGCAAGTCATCTTCATCAACATCAAAATCAACATACTCGGGTGTGTTACCTTAGGACCTTTGGCCATGAAGCATCTACCAATTCCTTCATTTGGTGATTCAAATATGTCGAGGAGTTGGTTGACACAAGTGCTAGACCGGCAACACCTTCATCTTGAGTGTATGAGTCGGAGTGATAGCTTCTCTCGGAGTGATGGTCGGAGTCGGGCGGATACCCATTCACCAACATGAGCTTGATGTCTTCGTTTTGTGTAGCTCTTTGATGACTTGTCCTTCCTTTCCTAATCCTTGCTTCTCCGTGAGGGTCTTCGTTCATAACGATCATCTCTACTCCTTCTCTCTCTGGTGGTGATTCTTCTCTTCTACTTCTTCTCTTGGGAGAATCTTCTCTTCTTTTGTAGGGTGCCGTACACTCATTGGAATAGTGTCCGGGTCTCCCACAATTGTAGCAATTGCGCTCTTGACTAGAAGATCTTTTGTCATTGTAGGACTTTGACTTGGAGCTTCTTTCTTTGCTTCTACTCTTGTAGAATTTGTTGAAGTTCTTCACCATTAAGCTCAATTCTTCATTGAAGGTTTGTTTCTCACTTGATGATGTGGGGGCTTCACTTGAGGCTTTGTAAGCACCATTCGACTTGTTGTGAAGTTCCTCCTTGTCCTTGAGTGACATCTCATGAGGAACAATTCTTCCAATGACTTCCGTAGGCTTGAGATCTTCGTAATTGGGCATCATTTGGATCAATGTGCACACGATATCATATTTTCCATCCAATGCTCTTAGGATCTTCTTGATGATGAATCTATCGGTCATCTCTTCACTTCCTAAGCCGGCAATCTCATTTGTGATAAGAGCAAGTCTAGAGTACATTTCAGCGACACCTTCACCATCCTTCATTTTGAACTTGTCAAGCTGACTTTGGAGCACATCCAACTTGGATTCCTTGACGGAGTCGGTACCTTCGTGCATATCAATCAAAGTATCCCAAATTTCCTTTGCATTCTCAAGACGGCTGATTTTTATGAATTCTTCGGGGCACAATCCATTGAAGAGGATACCACAAGCTTGAGCGTTGTATTGCAACATCTTCAACTCATCTGCACTAGCTTCACGGTTCGGTTCTCTCCCATCAAAGAATTCACCTTGCAAGCCAATACACACAATAGCCCAAACTGCAGGGTTATGTCTGAGAATATGCATTTTAATCTTATGCTTCCAACTAGCAAAATTAGTTCCATCAAAGTAAGGACCTCTACAATGATAACTTCAACCCACGAAGGGTAACGGTTGCGCGAGTCCACGGAGGGCTCCACCCACGAAGGGTCCACGAAGAAGCAACCTTGTCTATCCCACCATGGCCGTCGCCCACGAAGGACTTGCCTCACTAGCGGTAGATCTTCATGAAGTAGGCGATCTCCTTGCCCTTACAAACTCCTTGGTTCAACTCCACAATCTTGTCGGAGGCTCCCAAGTGACACCTAGCCAATCTAGGAGACACCACTCTCCAAGAAGTAACAAATGGTGTGTTGATGATGTACTCCTCGCTCTTGTGCTTCAAATGATAGTCTCCCCAACACTCAACTCTCTCTCACTGGATTGGATTTGGTGGAAAGAAGATTTGAGTGGAAAGCAACTTGGGGAAGGCTAGAGATCAAGATTCATATGGTAGGAATGGAATATCTTGGCCTCAACACATGAGTAGGTAGTTCTCTCTCAGAACTGGTAAGTTGGAAGTGTAGGTTTGTTCTGATGGCTCTCTCCACGAATGAGGAGGAGGTGGAGGGGTATATATAGCCTCCACACAAAATCTAACCATTACACACAATTTACCAAACTCGGTGGGACTGAATCATCAAACTCGGTCAGACCGATTTAGTAAACCTACTGACCATTAGGATTTTCGGTGGGACTGACATGCATCTCGGTAGGACCGATTTGGTTAGGGTTAGGGCATAACGTAATCTCGGTAAGACCGATTACACAAACTCGGTGAGACCGAATTTGGTAATCAGCTAACCAGGGAGTTGGTCAGGTAAACTTGGTGGGACCGATTTGCTCTTTCGGTGAGACCGAAAAGTTACAAAAGGGAAACAGAGAGTTTACATTGTAATCTCGGTGGGACCGATTTGCTCTTTCGGTGAGACCGAAAAGTTACGAAGGGGAAACAGAGAGATTACAATCCCATCTTAGTGAGACCGAGATCCCTATCGGTGAAACCAATTTGCCTAGGGTTTGTGGCAGTGGCTATGACATCTGAACTCGGTGGCGCCGGATAGAAAGAATCGGTAGGGCTGAGTTTGACTTTAGGTTTAGGTCATATGTGGATGTGAGAAAGTAGTGGAGGGTTTTGGAGCATATCACTAAGCACATGGAGCAAAAGGCTCATTAAGCAACACCTCATCCCTTCTTGATAGTATTGGCTTTTCCTATAGACTCAATGTGACCTTGGATCACTAAAATGCAAAATGTAGAGTCTTGAGCTTTTGAGCTTGAGCCAATCCTTGTCCTTAATATTTTGAGGGATCCACTTTCATCATCCATGCCATGCCATTCATTGAGCTTTCCTGAAATATTTATCTTGGAACAGTATTAGCTCAATGAGCTATATGTTGTTATGAATTACCAAAACCACCTAGGGATAGTTGCACTTTCAGAAGGTCTCCAACAACATTGCTGAGTACGATGGGCTGATCGCGGGCATCAAGGCAGCGATGGCTTTAGGAGTGAAGCGCCTCATCATCAAGGGGGACTCTCAGCTCCGCGTCAACTTCTCCAACAAGGTGTACGAGCCATGGGACGAGCACATGGAGGCGTACCTCGCGGAGGAACGCAAGATGGAGAAGCAGTTCCTGGGTCTGGAGTTGCAGCATGTGCCCCAAGGCACAAACAAGGAAGCTGATGAGATCGCCAAGAGGGCGTCAAAGCGTCAGCCCCAGGAGCCAGGAGTCTTCGAGGAGCGTCTCTTCCAGCCCTCAGCCGCCCCACCAACCGCTGAACTTGCACCACCTCGGGAGGAGCTCCCATCGCCACCTGCCTCGGGAGCCCCGGCCAGTGGCCCAACCTCGGGAGCACGCTTACTCTTGGCGCTCGAGCCTCAGGAGGGGTGCTGGACCAGGGAATTCAAGGAGTACCTGACGCAGGGGACGCTGCCGGAGAAGGAGGAGGACGCGGAGCATGTGGCCCGATAGGCCACGACATACTGCATCCAGGATGGTGAGTTATACAGGAAACGACCAAATGACGTTTCCCTGCATTGCATCTCTAGGGAGCAGGGGAAAGAGCTGCTCGCCGACATACACGGCGGGGACTGCGGGCACCACTCGTCATCACGGACCCTCGTCAGCAAGGTGTTTCGCAGCAGATTCTACTGGCCCACGACACTCAACGACGCGACTGAGCTGGTGAAGTCCTGGAAGGCCAGTCAGTTCCACGCCAAGCAGATCCATCAGCCGGCTCAGGGCCTCCAGACCATCCCACTCTCGTGGCCATTCGCGGTCTGGGGGCTGATATCTTGGGGCCGTTCCCTCGAGTGCCTGGGGCCTACCGCTACCTCTACGTCGCCATCGACAAGTTCACCAAGTGGGCGGAGGTAGAAGCCGTCCCCACCATCCCGACCGGCTCCGCGGTCAGGTTCAACAAAGGTCTCGTGAGCCGGTTTGGGGTCCCCAACCGCATCATCACCGACAATGGCTCACGGTTCACTAGCAATCTCTTCAAAACGTATTGTGCTAACCTTGGAACGCAGATCTGCTACGCTTCCGTGGCACACCCCAGGAGCAATGGCCAAGCCGAACGCGCCAACGCAGAAGTCTTGAGGGGCCTCAAGACCAGGACCTTCAAGAAGAAGCTCGAGGCCTACGGCAGGGGCTGGCACGACGAGCTCCAGTCCGTGCTATGGTCCATCCACACCACCGCCACCAAGCCGACAGGCGAGACACTGTTATTCCTCGTCTATGGAGCAGAAGTGGTTCTCCCACACGAGGTCAGGCATCCTCGCCACCGTGAAGCCTCGCTCCGAGCTGTGAGATACCAGTAGGCGCTGCAAGGTACCACTGCAGCAGGAGCGGACGCTCGAGGTGGGTGATCTCGTCCTGAGGCGGGTGCTCTCTAGGGAAGGGCTGCACAAGCTCTCGCCCATGTGGGAGGGCCTGTTCCGGGTCGCCCATGTCTCCAGGCCTGGCGCCGCGTGCCTAGAGACACAGGACGGGATCCCCATCCAGAACACCTGGAACATCCAGCACCTCCGGAAGTTCTACCCATGAAGAAAGGCCCAGCGCTTGTGAAGAAGGCTCGGTGCCTGTGAAGGTCTCCGCTCGTGACACTCTCATGTAATAATGAGTGGGTCTTTACATGCTTCAGAGTCTCACGAGTGCCACCCTCGGGCCTCTGGGGCTCCCTCCCACGTCCTAGTGGTAGCACTTAGCTCTACGCTGGTGAGAAGACAAGAAGACTAGAATATGTGCCGGACGCGGCTTTTCATTTGCTTTCCGTAGTTGGCTTGCCCCTCTTTAATCGAAATTTGCCTTCTAGTGTTACTTGCCGATCTTGTTCTGTCAACTTCTGCCTTCAGTTCTTTGTTTGACCTGTACCCTCTCTCGCGTCCCTCGCGAGGGGGCGGGACAGGTGCCCTCGTGCCCTCGTGAGCATCTTGTCTGCTTTTCGCGAGGCACCCTCGTTCAAGCCGGAAGCTGGCGCACCTCTCTCAATCCATGCCCTTCGGGTACCGCGATGCGAGGTGCTGGGTCATGGCTAGAGGCGCCTGCGACCAGGGCTCGGGATCCCCTAACAAATTTTTGCAGCTCCTCCTCGCCAGGTACTAAGAAATGCGCGCCTCGTGAGGCGGAAACTACTTCAAGCGCGTCAAGCTAAGTTATTCCTACGTGCCTATATAAAACATTGATATTGCGACGCGACACAGGAACAATAAGCACAACATAACAACTTGGAAATCATAGTTTGTTGCATGCCCCCGTGGGGCCCCATACTTGTCTCTCTCAGTGCAGTAAGGAAAGGAAGAAAGAAACAAAAGCAGCGCGTGCCTTGCAGCAGTTCGGGAGGAGGGATCCATGACGCCCTCCTGGGCTCAGCCAGACCCCACCTCGCGCTTCACCGGGGCGCGACGACGAGACGACCCGCTGCCGCCCTCAAAGCGGGCGCGGCGGCTGGTCATAGCCGCCGCTGGTGGAGCTATCGCCAGTGGAAGAGCCGCCGTAGCTTGACGATCCGCGGTCGGCGCCGAGAGTGAGTCCACCTTCGTCCTCATCACGAAATTCGCCAAGGCCGAGCAACTCGTCGCCGTCGTTGTCCTCAGGGCAGCACCCGATGCGGCGGCCATCTTCTCCAAACACCCTCGCGTAGAGGGTTGTGTTGCCGTCGTACTTGAAGTGGAGGGTGCACCGCCTACCCAGGCCGCGCGCGCGGGCAATCGTCTGCCAGCCGCGGGCTAGGGCTGCGTTACCCATGATGGAGACCTCAACCGTGACCCAGGAAGCTTTGCTGCTGCAGCCATCCGCCTGCAGCCAGAGCCCGCCTGGACCTGTGGCCGGCAACTCGCCAATGAAGAAGCGCGGGAGCTGAAGCCAGGCGCTGGCTGGGTTCCCCGACCACACGACGAACTCCGGCAGCATCTCCGCCGAGTGGAAGCACGGCCGGGGAGGCCATGCGACCATGTCAAGTCTCCCTTCATCGACGGGGCTGCCACGGCACGGGCGACTCCCGCTACGCGAAGGGGCGCCGCCGCGGCCGCGGGCAGCCACGGCGGGGGTCGCGGTTTTCTTACGAGTTTGGTCGTGCCCGTGCTTGGGCGGCGGGGAGCTGGGGCCCTCTTGGCGAGCCTTCCCCTTCTCCACGGCCGAGAACCTCTTCGCAGGCGCCACGGATGTCGCTACTGGCAATGGAGCGAGGAAGTAGAAGCGAGCGAAGAAGGAAGAGATGAGCGACGGGGGCTCTGCCCCCACTCCTCATTTAAAGCAAGAGAAGGCCAACCGGGGACCCCCACGGTCACAGGTAATGATAGTTTTTCCTTGCATGCAGCAGGGACTTGTCAAATCGGGCATTTGCCAAGGCAGCATGGGGAAGCGGACACGCTCACATCCGATCAGTCGCCATGCGTCGACCAAGGCCGCAGGCTGTTGGGGCCCGCGGCGTTTCGCACTTGCCCTTTGGCTTCGCCTCGAAGCCAAGTCCGAGCGCACCTTGGGCCCCGCAGGCACACTGCACGACTCCACCAGCGGGCTCGTGCGGCCCATCTTCACCAGCAAGCACCCAAGACCCTCACGAGGGGCCAAGCCTCGCGAGGCCGACGACACAAGACCTCCTCAGGGGTGGCCTCATCAGGCTGGCTCATGAGGGGCGGAGAGATCAAGGCAAGGGACACCTCGCGAGGTTCCTGTGACGCAAGCTATGACGACCACCACCAGGCGGGCGCCAGGCGGGCACCCGCACGTGAAGTGTCCTTGTTTCCTCTTTGGTTCTTAAGGGGCAAGCGCTGGTGAGGAGTCCCGAGGCATCAGGCAAAGGTTTCCATATCGGTGCAACGAGACCAAGACCAGCAGGACGGTAGGACGGAGGTCAACGTGGAGCCCAAGATGTCGTCACCACCAGAGCCTTTGGCAGGGGAAGACTACTTTTGTCAGGATAAGCTGTACTAGCTGTCCCCCTTCAAACTTGGCCGTTGTGGGATCCCTTCCCGCTCAATATTTTGGAAGAGGACCCGGGCCTCTATAAATAGGACTAGCCACCTCCATAGCAAGGGGGATCGAAACCTTCACCAGCTCACCAAGCACAAGAACACCTCACCTCAGGAGGCTGTTCTTCCCTTGTAACTGTTCATCCTCAGCCCAAGAGGCAATCCACCACACCACACTGGAGTAGGGTATTACACCACATCGGTGACCCGAACCAGTATAAATCTTGTGTCCCTTTGTTCTTTGAGTTCATCGATCTAGGCCGTGAGATCCATGAGCGAGCGAGCCATCGAGGGAGAGAGAGAGAGAGATCTTCGTGCGCACCCCAATGTTCGAACCTTGAGGGTTTTGCCCGAACCCATGATCTGACAGAATTGTTTCTCAATTTTGCGTACCTCTTCAAGGTATGCCTCCATATGCTCGTCTTTTGGCTTGTACGCCTTGTTGGAGAAGTTCACGAGGAGTTGGGAGTCACCCTTGATGGTGAGGCACCTGACCCCCAGGGCTGCCATGACCTTGAGGCCAGCGATCAATCCCTCGCACTCAGCAATGTTATTGGAGACATTCTCACCATGCTAGAAGCAGAGTTGTATGACGTAGCAGAGCCTGTCCTGGGTAGGTGAGATGAGCACGGCTCCAGCCCCCGCGCACTGACATGAGAACGCGTCGTCGAAGTACATGACCCAACCATCTAGTGCCTCGTCACCGGGCGTGAGGGAACGGTCCTCGCCCATCCCTCGGTCAGGGGCTTCAGTCCATTCTACCAAAAAGTTAGCGAGGGTCGTGCCCTTGATGAATCTGGTGGTGCTAAACTCCAGCTAGAACGCATGTAGCTCGATGTTCCACTCAGCAACCCTTCCCTCGGCGTTGGGGCTCCGGAGCACCTTCTCTAGGGGGTATGCGGAGACAACCTTGATGGGGTGGCCTTGGAAGTAGTGGCGCAACTTCCTGGAGGCGACGAGGAGCGTGAGCAGGAGCTTCAATGGCATATAGCGTGCGCGCGCGTCTCGCAGCATCGTGCTGACGAAGTACACGGGATGCTCGATCAAGGAGGGGGCGTCGATGGCATCCTGTCCCTCTTCAGACAAGGGAGCCTCTGGAGCCTTGACGTCTGGTGGGGCATCCGGGGCCTCAGGGGCGCCGTCCTGAGGCTGTAGTGTCGTGGCCAGGCACGGGGCGCTATGGTGCACACCCACATCCACGCGCTCTTCCCGGACCACCACGAGTGCCACACTAGCTGAGTGGGGCGTGGCAGCCAGGTAAAGCACCAAGGGCTCAAGAGGACGAGATGCTACAATCACCGGTGGGCTGGTGAGGTACCTCTTGAGGTCCTGGAAGGCCGCCTCGGCCTTCGAATTCCAGTCGAATGGGCCCTTCTTCTTCATCAGTTTGAAGAATGGGAGGGTGTGCTCGCCTAGCTTGTAGATGAAGCGCCCCAGTGAGGCCGCACAGCCCGCGAGCTTCTGCATCTCCTTGAGGGTCTGTGGTGGGATCATCCTTTCTATTGCTTTGATCTTCTCCGAGTTAGCCTTGATTGCTCAGTGTGACACCAGAAAACCCAGCAGCTTGCTGGACGGGACGCCAAACACGCACTTCTCTGGATTGAGCCGCAGGTTCACCTTGCGCAGGTTGGCAAACGTTTATTCCAAATCTTCGACAAGGGTCCTCGCCTCCCGCGACTTGACCACTATGTCGTCGACGCACACCTCAGCATTTCTCTCGAGCTACCGGCCCAGGGCGATGTGCATCAATCGCTGGAAGGTCGCGCCGGCATTGCGTAGCCCGAACGGCATGCGGGTGTAGCAGTACACCCCGCACGGGGTTAGGAAAGCTGTCTTCTCAACATCCTACACCTCCATCTTGATTTGGTGGTAGCCAAAGAAAGCGTCCAGGAAGCACATCAAGTCACACTCGGCGGTGGAGTCGACGATCTGGTCGATGCGTGGGAGAGGGAAAGGGTCCTGAGGGCAAGCCTTGTTGAGGCTCGTGAAGTCGACGCACATGTGCTCCTTCCCGCCCTTCTTGGGGATGATGACCGGATTGGCCAGCCAATCTGGATGCGGCACCTCTCAAATGATGCCGGCCTCTTTCAGCTTGTGAACCTCCTAGACGATGAACGATTGCTTCTCCGGGGCTTGCCGCCGAGCTTTCTGCTTCACCGGACGCGCGCCGGGGCACACCATCAAGTGGTGCTCAATTACTCCTCGCGGGACGCTGACTAAGTCCGTTGCCTCCCATGGAAACACATCCTTGTTTGCACAGAGGAAGCTAACCAACGCCTCTTCCTGGTCTAGGGGGAGGTCAGCGCTTATGGTGAAGGTGGGGCCTGATCCTTGTGATCGTCGACTGGCACCTGCTTCGTCTCAGCCCGGTCTTGGGAGAACAACTACTTCTTCTTTGCCGGCGCGGCCTCTGGGATCTCTGGAGCGCCCTCCGCATCCGGTCGCCCAGCCGCCGCCTCCTTGAAAGCAAGCTTGAGGACCATGAGTGTGTCCTTGGTGTCCCCCACCACGGTGAGGACACCGCTGCTCCCTGGCATCTTGACATTATAGCTGGGGTGAGTCGCTCCCATGAACTTGACGAGGGCCGGATACCCGAGAATGGCATTATACGGGAGGCTGATGCGGGCGACGTCAAAGTCAATGAGCTCGGTGCGGTAGTTGTTGCGCGTACCAAAGGTGACGGGGAGACAGATTTGCCCTAGAGGGAAGGTGGAGGCATCGGCTACCCCCGAGAATGGCTTGGTGGGGAGGAGCCGGTCATAAGGCACATGAAGGAGGCCGAAGGCCTCCACGGAGAGGATGTTTAGACCAGCACCGTTGTTGATGAGGGTCCTGGTGACTGCAACATTACAGATGGTAGGGGTGCAGAGCATGGGGAGCGCGCCGGCGGTGACCATGGTCTTGGGGTAGTTCCTGGAGTCGAAGACAAGGTCGGCCTTGGGCGCTGCCCAGCCTGGAGGAGCCCCCCCCCTCCCCCACCGCGACTCGGCGACCCCCATCTGCCGAAAGAGCTGCTTGGCATGGCGGCTTGAAGCGGGCACCTACGACCCGCCAAGGATAGCCATGACGGCGTGGGGTGCTGGAGCCGCAAAGCACGCGACAAACAAATCGTGCAGCTCCTCTCAGGAGGCTACCGAAGACTCCGGCAGGTTGAGCAACCAGGAGCGAGGCACGCATGTTAGAGCCATAGGGAGCCAGTTTGCCATGACCTTGTCATCGCCGCCCACTGCCCAGACGGCCTCCGCGTACACCTGGAGGAACTCCGTAGGGTCCGCCGCGCCGTCGTACCGCGGTGGCAACTCCGGCCTGAACTTCGGCGGCCACTGCACTTGTCGCAAGGCGGGGGAGAAAGCTCGGAGGCCTGCGATGCCTCCGAACGCGCCCGGCGGACCGGCGGGAGGGGCAACGCCTGCCATGGAAACCGAGCGGTGAGGGTGATGCGCGGCTTATGAAGAGGCAGACCTCTGACACGCCCCTACCTGGCGCACCAAATGTCAGATTCAGGGCTCCGCAGACCCAAGGAAGGTTCGGACTCTGGGGCGTGTGCGAAGAACTCAACCTCTCTAGCCAACCAGTTTGTCACCCCCATGGCCTAGCTCGATGAACAAGGAAGAAGGTGGACACAACAGTTTACCCAGGTTCGGGCCACCTTGCGGTGTAATACCCTACTCCTGCTTTGGGGTGGATTAGCCTGATGAGGGGCTGAGGATGAACTAGTACAAAGGAAGAACAACCTCGCGAGGTCTGCTCTGGTGAGGGAATGATTTGAGGATAAGATCCCCCCTCTTTGTTGTGGCTAGCCTATATTTATAATGGCCTTGGTCCTCTTCCCCCAAAGCGTAGGCGGGATGGGATCCTACAGTGGCCAATTTGAAAGGGGACAAGTAGTACATCTTTTCCTGATGAAAGGTGGTCTTCTTCTGCAAAGCCTTCAGTCGTGACGCAGCGGTGGGCTCGACAATGACATCCATCCTGGTTGTCTTGGTCTCGTTGCACGGGAATGGAAACCTTTGGCAGATAGCTTGGGACCCCGCAACTGCGCTTGCCTCCTTATCACTAAAGAGGAAACTTGCTGCTCTGCGCTTGCTGGCGCCCGCCTGGCCTTTGTTGTCATGGCTTGCGTCACCTCAACCACATGAGGTGGCACCTGCATAGAAATCTCTGCTCCTCGGGAGCCAGCCTGGGGAGGCCGCTCCCTCGGGAGGTCTTGATGTCACCCGCCTCGCGAGGCTTGGCCCTTCGCGAGGGTCTTGTCTGAAAGGAGTTGTTTATGGGCCATACCAGGCCGTCGATGGAGCCACGCCGTGGGCCGCGGGCAGGCAAGTCTGGGTACCCTGGTTCCCAGAACGACGACAATGAGCATGGAGCCTAGAACGAAGTCCATTGGTGGTGGAGGTGCTCTGCTTCTCTTCAGGGTTGGGGGCCAGTGCTCCCTGGCAACTTCAAATCCTGCTGAGGCGCAGGGGCTCCAGCGAGGATGAGCTGCGTGAGGAGCTCGAGTCTGATTGGGAGCTGGAGTCGACTCCCGTGACTGCCCGACGCTTGATGGGAGGGGTCTTGGCCTCGGAGAGGCGAGAAGAATGCCGGCGCTCCACCTCCGTCTTGTCGCTCTAGGAGGCAATCTTCTTCACCTTCCTAACGGCAGGCGCAGGGGCAGGGGCCACTGTACCCCGACCAGCCGCCTGCCTATGAGGGTGCTGATCCAAGTCTGGTTTGGTGGCTTGTGGGCCCCATGAGAGCCACTCCTCCTTGGGCTGCTCCTCCGCCTGAGCCTCGTCCCCTTCCTGGGTCTTGTGGGAAAACACGGCCACCTATGGGACCATCAGCCCCTTGTGGTTCAGCAGGGGGAAGAGAACATTGCACAAAGAGCGGAGGGTGCAAAGCAGCACGACAAAGATCACACGAGCAGTTTTTACCCAGGTTCGGGCCGCTGCGAGGCGTAAAACCCTACTCCTGCTTTGGTGGATTGATGAGGGAGCCGTAGTGGAGACGCAGCGCTTCCGCCCGGCAAGGTTGCCTTGGAGCCAGAGCGACTACACGCATATGAGTGTACAAGGGTCCGAATCCTTTCTAAGGTTGCCACGACCCTCCTTTTATTAATGAAGGGGTCACCACAATGGCAAATCAGTCATTGTGTATTGATTAGATAGCAAACAGTACTATCATACCTAACTCTGCAGGCAGGACAGGGCGCATTAAATGCGCTGCTTAGTGTCACATCGTAGCATAGCCTGGCAAGCCTTGCCGGGCCGTTCGGCCACCTTCTCACCTGCATGCGTGACACGTCTCTTGTCGGGTGTCATTTGGAGGTAATTTCCTTAGGAAGTGGCTGCCACGTGCCAAATGACAGCCACCTAGCCACTTGGGGGCTCGACACTGCACCGATCGATTACTTGTGTTGCTGTGAGGTGGAGCGGTGGAGCCATGGCAGGGTAGTCCACCCTCATCGTGCCCGGAAGGCCTACTGGGGTGGTCTTGATACTTGTCTTCGGGGCAACCTCGACCTCGCCGGTCTCGCCTGCCCGACAAGGGAGTTTTTTCCTTAGTGGTATCTTGCTTCTTTAGCTTGACTTGGTCTTCTTGATCCGCCCTTTGACTTCTCAAATAGATGATCTCTTCTGCTTCGTCTTGTCTTGGATGCTAAGAGTTGCCAAGCCAGTGGTTTGCAGTCCGTGCACAAGTCAGGGGAAAACATACAACCCTGTTTGTGTACCCCGACAGAAGGCCTGAGCCATACGTGTCACCGGGCACGTTGGGTTAGGCCCCCAAACAGTGCACGGACACGTGGCGAGAGAACGCTGCGAGTGCAGCGGTTTGTCATGATGACCAATCAATCTAATGTCCACCTCGTGTAATAATCGTGGGTCATGGGGTCGCGGGACTGCAGCAGTTAATGTAAAATGGTAACTTTCTATAGAGCCACGCCCTCCCCCACGTCCCTTCCCTTAAGAGGGAAAATCGCGAAGGGGCACTGCTCATTCATCGTCTACCTTGCCCCTCCACCATCTTCTTCCGCAAGCCAAGCGACTGCTCTCTCTCCTTGCCCTTACTCGCCGCTGATTTCCACCCAATTTCCTTCCTTCATCCTGCCGCAACTCGAAGAGATGGGGTAGAAAGTCGCCGCTCCAAAGGGGAAGCGGCCGACCGCCGTGAAGGAGCTGGCTGTCGAGGGAAGCAAGAAGAGAACGGCAGAGCTGGATAGGAAGCAAAGGGGAGATGTGGTCTTCTTCCTGTCGAACTAGATGGCGATGTCCTGAAAGCAAGGTATGGGTATCTGTGGGGGAGGGAAGTCCCAAAGGGGCATGGCGCACCTTAAGTTCTGGCAGAGGGGAAAAAGGACCCGCCAGATTCTTATTGATTCTTCTGCACATATTTCATCTGCGGCCTCTGTCCTCCCTTTTTGGATTTCTTCGAAGCAATGATGGTGATCTATGGATTCCACCTCATGTACTTTACGCCAAATGCAATGGCGTGCATGGTGATTTTTGCCCATTGTGCGAGAACTTTGTTGGAGTTTCCCCCAACGTCGACTTCTATTCTGTTCTGAGGTTGGAGAATAAAGCCCACCGTTCTGGGAACATAAGTTGGTGTCAGTGTACAAAAAGAGGGGTGCGTTTTTGAACCCCTATACCTGTGCACGGGCAGTCGGAGCCGCGCCTACGGTCATGCCAAGCAGAACAGGGGAGGTGAGCCAAGGTAAGACCAAAGCCGAAGATAATAAGAGCAACGCCAAGGCCAAGACCACAAAGAGCAGAGGGACGAAGCGGGTTCCCCCGGCAAGATCCTTGCTGGGACAGCTTGCCCCGCACCAACAGAGCTGGCCACCCTTGAGCCCACGGTCTTCAACATCACTTTGGGCCAGGGCTCGGGAGGCACCTCCGTGGTGGCATGCAGATCTTTGTGAAGACATATTCAAGATCAGATGAGGATTAGAAGACGATGATCCTCGGCAAGATCCTTGCCGAGGAAGGCCACCAGACCCCCGGCAAGGCCCTTCTTTGAAGATTTACAATAGCCACACGCAAGACCCTTGCCGGGCCACACAGCAAGACCCTTGTCGGGTCACACAGCAAGACCCTTGCCGGGCCACCCGGCAAGGCCGTCACCAAGGACGCCAGCAGGGCCACCGCCAGGCCCACGCCAACCAAGCTTCCACTGCCATTCACATGCAGCTGCCAGCCCAACCAGCTGGGCGAGCACCTGCGTGGCAACATGCAGCTCCCAGGGCAACACATCGAGTGCCGTCGTGGCGGCATGCAGATCTTCGTGAAGGCTCCGCCACTGCACCACATCAGCTGCCTGCCTGCCTACATGGCACCACGTGCCTCACTGGCCAGGGTGCGTGTCAAAGCGAGGAGGAGCGGCGACGGACAGGACGGGCCTCGCCCCCGTCCCCAATAAAGCAAGGGGACACCTAAGCTACGCATTAAATGCATCTTGTCCTGTAATACGAGCGATAAGCTCAGGGCACTGTACGCCTTTCCACCTCCTGTGTGCCACTGTGGCAGCGCCTTCCGACTATAAAAGGAGGCCCATGGCATACTGGAGAAGGATTCGGCTCTTTTGAACTATGCACTGACCACAACTAGTTTGAGAGCTCAAGAACTCTCTGAAATACACCCACCAAAGCAGGACTAGGGTTTTACGCATCCTTGCGGCCCGAACCTGGGTAAACGATCCTTGTGCTGTCTACTAGCCCTGCTCTTCTTGCAACCTCGCGCCCCGGCAACTGTAGTAGGGATTCTTGTGATCCCATAGGTGTCATTCCACACCGATATCTTTGGCGCGCCAGGTAGGGGGTCGCAATTGTGAGAATCTGGTCTAGTAGTTAGCCTAGCAGTTCTTCGTCGCCATGGCTCCTAAGAAGAAGACGGCCACGGCGGTCGGCTCGTTGGGAGCCGAACGGCCCGTGCCGGTGCGGGCGGGTAGTGGACCGGTCGCAGACAGGAAACGGGCCACGGTCCGCGAGCACCAGCATCGCCCTGGTAGTCAGAGCCTGGCGAGCGGCGTCGTTCGCGCACCAGACGACCGGCTACACGTCGCCGGATCCAAAGACGGAGTTGGGCCCCCCGCAGGCGGCGTGGGGCCCTCCAGGGGTGTCATTGTGCCACCTCCGGGCGGCGCAACGACCTCCAGGACGCCCACACCGGCGACCACTGCCTGCTCTTCCCATGGTGTGCACGTCGAGCAGCGTCACCACGTTGGTGACCCTGGGCACCGCCGTGGGAAGAGCCCCGTGCGTCGTCCGCAGGATGAAGGGGTTCAGCACGCCCGCCGAAGCGCTGGCGAAAATGGCACGTGGCCGCTGGGTCGTAACGGAGCTCCTTCTAACGTAGTTAGAAGTCGAAGCGCGCCGCGATCCATGCAGCTGTCACCGCCGCCCATGCCGACAGAAGCTTTGGCGCGCGCGCAGCTGCTCCTCGACTTCCTTCCTGCTGCGGAGAAGCTTGACGAGTGGAGGGCCACCATCCGGAGCCTCGTCGACGTCGCCAACAAAGATGATCCGCGATCGGCGGGACCCTCGGGTCGGCGCTCCGCCGAGCCACCACATGCTGGTGCTGGGAGGACCGGGGGAGTTGCGGCCACGGTGCACTCTCCTCCTCCTCGCCAGCTGCCGCGGGCGTCGGCCCGTCGTGACGACGCTTGTGATAACATCTCCATAGTGTCATCCGACCCACGGACCCTCCGCGACCAGCGCCAGGTCCTTCGGGAACGAGCTCACGAAGACGCTCGAACCACCATTGAGCGCCGGCGCGAAACGCGCCGCCAGTCGGACAAGCGAGCGGGACCGCTATGGACCACCCGACACCGGGGGGCTCCGGTGGCCTACCTTATGAGGTGGGCTGCCCGGCCTTTACCCGTGAGCTGCAGCAGTTCCAGTGGTTGTCCACCGCATATTCAAGCCCGATGTCGGCGAGAAGTACACTGGCAAGACCCATCCGCCCGAGTTCCTCAGCATCTACACCATCGCGATGCAGGCTGCTGGGGCTCGCGACGACAAGGTGCTTGCCAACTATTTCCCGCTGGCGCTCAAGCCCAATGTGATGTCTTGGTTGATGCACTTGCCGGTGGATTCCATTTCTTCTCGGTCGTATCTATGCCATGAGTTCGTTGGCACCTTCACAGGAGGCCACCAAGCTCATGGCCAGGCCAGTGATCTGCATATCATTCCCCAGAAGGAAGAGGAGACCCTGCGCAAGTACATCCAGAGATTCAGCCGGGTGCAGTACAACATCCCCGACGTTCATGCCGCCGCTGTGATTAACGCGTTCCACCAGAACGTGCGCAATCGCAAGATGTGCGAGGAGCTGGCGATGACCAAGGTTAAGGATGTGGCCGAGCTCTACGTTCTGGCCGATAGATGCGCCCGGGCTGAAGAGGGAAGGAAGTACACCGGCGAAGATGCCGGCGCGGAAACCGACTCTACCGATGAGAACGCCGCTACCCCGACGAAGAAGGGCCGGCGTCGCAACAGGAAACGCAAGGGCAAGGCCGTGCTTGCCGTTGAGGGATCTGACAACACCGGTGCCGGCAAGAAGGTCAAGGCAGGCGCTCCCGACAAGGATATTGCCGGGTGCGCCGCCTGCCGGGCCTTGGGGGCTACCGACGAACCAAGGAGCTCCGGCAAGCAATACTGCAAGATCCACCGCACCACGGGCCATGACCTCCAGAACTGCCGACAAGTCAAGCTGCTTGATGAGAAGCAAAAGGCTGAGTATGAGAGGCGGGACAAGGAGAAGGACCAGGATGGTGCCGAGGGATCCGGCAAGAAGCGTGGCGGCCAAGGAGGCTGCCCCGGCAAGGACAAAGACTTTTGACAAGCTACGCAAGAGCGGAAGGCGCTGGATTGATGAATTGCCGACGGTTCTTTGGTCGACCAGGAAGACGCCAAATCGAGCCACTAGCCAGACACCTTTTGCCCTGGTCTACGGCGCAGAAGCAGTTCTCCCCACGGAACTCATATACGGGTCACCTCGAGTGCTGGCTTATGATGAGCTTGAGCGAGAGCAGTTGCGCCAAGATGACGCGACGCTCCTTGAGGAAGATCGTCTTCGGGCGGCTGTGAGAGCAGCGCGCTACCAGCAAGCCTTGCGCCACTACCATAGCCGCAAGGTTCATGCCCGAAGCTTTGAGGAAGGCAACCTTGTTCTTCGGCGCGTTCAGTCAGCCAAGAATGCCAACAAGTTGACGCTGAAGTGGGAAGGCCCTTATCGGGTAAAACGAGTCACCAGGCCCGGCGCAGTCCTCCTAGAGACCGAAGATGCCATCCCAGTGAGCAACTCCTGGAACATCGAGCATCTTCGCAAGTTTTACCCATAAGGCGCGGCTTGCCGGGCCTCCCGGCAAGCCACCTTTTGTACAAGATTTGCTGGCAAGACATGTAACCCTTCGTACAAAGCCAGGCACAGACCCTAAGCATAAATAAATGAAGCGATGGCGCCCTAAGTCATAGCATGCATGCTAGGTCGAGTCTCTTCCTTGGTTAGGGTTGATAGTGCTCAGCAGCGACTAACCCCTAGCTTAGAGGTCGAGTGCGCGTCTATCTGTTTCTCTTCTGTCCTCTTTTGGTCCGCAGGGCACATGAGCACTTCTACCGAGCTACTTGGAAGAAAGAAAACGGACCGGCGTCCCAACCCCGGCAAACGAGAGTTGCCGGGGGCTGCAAGCACAAGGATTCAACCGCGGAAAGATGAGATTGCCGGGGGGCTGCAGATCCAGATAAGTCTTTTATCCTCTGTCATGCATTTTGGAACAGGACTGGGGCATGTGAAACCTCGTTTTTATCTCTAGGCTGCTGTTCTCCCCTTTTTCCTATACCTAAGGATTATTTCCTGGGTCCGGATTTGGTTGTAGCCGCGGCGGCAAGGAGGTAGAACGAGGATCCTAAAGCCCACTTCATCCCTGCCTCCGCCAAGAGCGCGAGAACGGTCGTGTAGAGTGGGGGGGGGGGGACGGCAAGGCCTGTTGCCGGGCGAAAAACATTTATCTTAAACAATAACAAGGATTCGCTTCTTGTTCGCGGGATTTACCCATGAACGAAAAACCCAGCAAGCATCCCTTTTTCATTAAAAACATCCCATACAGGTACAGTTCGTACGGAATGAAAAACATGAGCAAGGGGATTACAAGTTCTAAATTTAACAAAGGCCCGCGGGCTTATAAACTAAGAAGAAGGATAAGATGCCCGTAATCCCTTTATTGTCCCTCTCCTCAGGAGGCAGGTGAAGGAGGCGAGAGGGCAAAAGGGGCGCCTAGGCGAGCTACGAGCGGCAGAAAGCACCAAGAGAACACCTCGGTGACCGCCCAGGGGCGGGCCGGTGATGACGGTGCCGGGAAAGGAGCTGGAAGACGAGGCGGCAGGACCGGCAGTACGTGACGAAGGCGTCGGTGCCCGCGTACTCTGAGTTGATGGACTTGCCGCCCGCACTCTTCCTCTTCCGCAGCCTCCCGACGCCAGCCGCCCAAGGAGACGGCCCCGAGAAGTTCAAGGAGCTGGCCCCACCACCGGCAAAACTCTGCCAGAGGAGCGGCCAGGTGCAGATGTTGCTGCTGCCGCACCCGCCCAGGCGCGGGGCGTCCGACGCCTAGTCGGACACGTCTCTGCCGTCTGCCCCGCTGTCCTCCTCATCACTTTCGCTCGAGGTAGAGCTTCCATCGTCGGAATCTCCATCGAAGGAGCTCTCCACGCAGCACTTCAGGCGAGTCCCGAAGTTGCCGAAGACCTTGACGGAGAGCAGGCCATCCTCCATTAATTTGAAGTAGAGGACGAGCCCCGCCGTCAGGCTGTGGATGCGAGCGAACGTCTTCCATCCACGACGGAGGTACATGACCCGCGGAGCCGGGAAATCGACGCCGACCCGCGTGCCCCCATACCCACAACCCCTCATGTGCAATCTGAGGGACTGGGGTGGGTCACGCTCCATCTCCCGAGCGAACGGGGCGGGAAGACGAAGACGGCGACGCGGAGGCCAGCGCAACCTGATGAAAAACTCACGTGGCTGGTCTCCAACATGGCCTTCCATTGGAAAAGGCATCATTAGCGGGGGCGAAGCCGGCGCGCCGCCCCGTCCTCCTCTTCCCCGAGCACTACGACCTCTACCCCGGCCTTGCCCACGACCTCACCCCCTCCCCCTTCCCCTCGCGGCCGGTTCCACCACCACGGGCTCAGGAGGAGGAGGGACGTGCTGTCGGGCGGCGACCCTCGCCGCCACCGTCGAGGGACCAGGATTCCCCTTCTCCATGGCGAGTGAAAGGAAGAAGCAGAAGCGAGAGGAGATAGATGACGGAAGAGTGCGGGACGCCATGCCCCCCTTTCCCCTCTTTATAAGGAGGCGGGGACGGGGCTCGGCCACCCCGCTCGGCCAATCCAGCCACCAAAGGCACGGGGAATCATGACCGACCCGCTGCCCCAACCAGCGACGACCCGGTTTCCCGCCTCCACCGCTTGCCACCCCAGGTGCATGGAGGACACGTGGCGGACGTGCAGAACCGAGGGGACGGGCGAAGCGACCTCTCCCCACCCCGTGATCGTCGGGAGTGGATTCCTTGAAGACCGCGCCCCGGCCCCGTTCAGTAAATGAGCCGCGCCTCCACCCCTCCCTCTTTTTACGGGGAAGGCGCGAGCCGCCTCTTTACTGCGATGTGACGCATGCGTGTGGAGACCACCCCACGCATGCCGCACACGTCATGCACACCCCTCCATGCCACGCTGCTTGCTGGTCGTGGGAAGCGGAACAGCGAAAAAGTTTTACGCTGTAAAACCGCCCTTTGCCCAGCACCGTTTTGGGCCTGGCCCAACAACGTGTCGCGCTTTTGTGTGGCCCAGGCAGGGGGGCTCCTGTCGGTGTACAAAAAGAGGGGTGCATTTTTGTACCCCTATACCTGTGCATGGGCAGTCGGAGCCGCGCCTACGGTCACACCAAGCAGAACAGGGGAGGTGAGCCAAGGTAAGACCAAAGCCGAAGATAATAAGAGCAACGCCAAGGCCAAGACCACAAAGAGCAGAGGGACGAAGCAGGTTCCCCCGGCAAGACCCTTGTCGGGGCAGCCTCAGCAGCCCCGGCAAGATCCTTGCCGGGACAGCTCACCCCGCACCAACAGAGCGGGCCACCCTTGAGCCCACGGTCTCCAACATCACGTTGGGCCAGGGCTCGGGAGGCACCTCCGTGGTGGCGTGCAGATCTTTGTGAAGACATATTCAAGAACAGATGAGGATTAGAAGACGACGATCCTCGGCAAGATCCTTGCCAAGGAAGGCCACCACACCCCCGGCAAGGCCCTTGCTGGGGACGACAGCGCGCCACGGCAAGACCCTTGTCGGGCCACACGGCAAGACTCTTGCCAGGCCACCCGGCAAGGCCCTCACCAAGGACGCCAGCAGGGCCACCGCCAGGCCCATGCCAACCAAGCTTCCACTGCCGTTCACATGAAGCTGCCAGCCCAACCAGCTGGGCGGGCACCTGCGTGGCAACATGCAGCTCCCAGGCCAACTCATCGAGCGCCTGCGTGGCGGCATGAAGATCTTCGTGAAGGCTCCGCCACTGCGCCACCTCAGCTGCCTGCCTGCCTACATGGCACCACGTGCCTCACTGGCCAGGGCGCGTGTCACACCCTGATTTTCATGCCACAACACTTAAGCTAATAAATAATGATAAAGTGTGGTTTGACAAAAACTTTTGCATTATTTGGCTTTTATTTGGAGTTGGTTTTCTCTCTGTGTTTTTCAAGTGCTCTTTCAAGTCAACACAACTCCACCTTCTATACTTCATCTCCTTGCCCCGAACTTCTGTCCAATGATCATGCCATGTGTATAGTGCAATATAGTATTTTCTTACAAAAATAATTTTGCCAAAAAGTATTTTCTAAAATTAGTTTTCCAAAAACCCCTGAATTGAGGTTTGCACTACAAGTACTTGATTTGGGTTATGAAAAATCTTTTAAAAAGTATATTTGAATCCTATTAGACATAGGACTCCCATAAACCACAAAAATATAATTTTAAAAGTTATTTTCCTATTTTATTTAAAGGCTTTTTCTTTAGGCCAGAAATGGTCTTTAATAGGTTAAAATTATTTTAATGCTTTAAAAATATTTGGGAAAAACCTAGAGAAACTCAGTGGACATATATTGTCCATATATAAGAGTTTCAACACATGGTCATGTTCAAAATATTGGTCAAATCCCTCAAAAACCCTATCTGGATATTTCAAGCCTTTTAAATATTTACAAAGGAAATATTCCCCAAAAAGTCCAAGAAAATTCTAGCATGTGACATATGACATGTTTGATGATCTTGCCAAGTCTCATGTCATGGAGAATAGTATAACCCCATGAAATCCCCTCAAATCCATTTCTGTCCATTTTGATGTTTGAGCAACTTTACATTGCCAAACATGTCCAAATGTTCTAAAACTTGGTGCACATGATCAAATGGTCTAATTATTCATCTATACCAAATGGCACAAGTTGGAGAGAATGTTATCTTGATAAAAGTTCCCCAAAACCCTCTCTGTCCAGAACCAAATTTGAACAACTTTACATTGGCAACATTCTCCTTTTGATCTCAACTTTTTTGGACATGTTCAGAACCTCAAATGATGACACTACACTAATTGGTGCATCAAGGAGAATAGATTTGCATGACTAAATCTTGGAAAGTCTGTTGATTTCTAGGGTTTACAAAGGTTGCATTGGCAACTTTGCCCAAATGAGCTCAAAGTTGGTGGAAGGCCCTAATTATGTGCCATTTCACCCTCTGGAGTGTCATGACAAATGGAGATCATCTACTTGCCCAAACCAATATCAAACACCTTCTGCCACTTTACCAAAATTCCATTTTGACCTCTTCCACTAATCTCCATGGGCTCAACTTTGTACGACAATGCTCTGACCCTCTTCTACCTCCAGAGAAGCGGCAAGATCTCGATCAATTATTGGGGGGTAAAACCACCTCTTTCTCTCTCTGTTCACCCATGGCAGCACCCCTCTCTCTCCCATTTCTATATTCCAGCAGCCCACCTAGCATCTCTCCACCCCAGGGCATCCAAGGAAACCCCAAGGCACAAAGGGACATGCCCTGGCCCTTTAAAAATGGCCATGCGAGCCATTTGCACGCTCCAGAGCATGCTACAGTGCGCTCCCGCACTGTAGCCGCCCCCTGCCAACCACCCCCGGCCACCTCGGGCCTCCCAGCGCGCCCGACGAGGTGCCTCGACATCTGCGTCACGCTAAACTCCTGCCCCCCTCCTGCCGCCCCTCCTCGCACGCGCACCGGCCGCCCTAGAGCTCCAATGAGCGGCCTCACACACGCGACATCTCTGGCCTTACCCCGCTCTATCCCTTAGCTCCCCTCGGCGTAGTCCACGCCCAGCAACACCCCAGACATGGCGCCAGCTCCTCCCGAGCCCTATGGCGAAAAGTAGGAGCTCTCCGGCGCACGGGTCCATGGCACCCCGTCGTTCGCCTATTTAAGGGCCTCCCGGAGCTTCTCCCTCCCCACCACTCGCTCCTACCTACTCCAAATCGGCCCCCTGTGCCCTCTACTCTCCTCCAGGAGCACCCGAGCTCGAGATCAAGCTCGAGCTCGCCGCCTCGGGTCGCCGTCGATCTCAGGGTACAAGCCCTCTCCGCCGCTCCTCTTCCTCGATCTGGAACCTCATCGGCTCACTGATCATTTCCCCTTTCCTCCCCGCTTCTTTTGCAGCCGAAAACGGCCGGAACCGCCGCCTCCCGAAGCTCTTCCGCCGGTTTCCTCATCGCCGGCGAACCCCTACACTCCGGCGACCACCTCCACCTCCACCCAAACGGCGACTCCGCCCTGAGCACGCCGGTGCCCTCAGATCGCCTCGCCGTCGACCACAGCGACACCGATGAGCTCGCCTCCCTCTCTGGCCCGAGGTTGAAGACGATGGCCGTGGGGCCCGTCGGTCAGTCTCACACTTGGACGGGTGGGCCCCACCCGTCAAGTATAAAACGCGCGCGCGCACCGGTTCGCTGCGTCGGCTGGAGGCGTTTTTCCCAAATACGCCTTCGACGTGGCAGCCTCGCGCGGGCTGGATTCCCCCTGGGCCTGCTGCACTATGGTCGAATAGGCCCAGTTGCACAGTGGCCTTTTTCCTATTCTTTTTCTGTCACTTTTCCAAAAATTCCACAGGATTAAATATTCATCCAAATGAAATAATTACAACTCCCATATTTTTCTAAAAATCCCACCTATTTAATGGCATAACTTTCACTCATGTCCAAACAAGTTTTGTGTACTATTCATATTCAAATTCAAATTTGAATATATCTAAACCCCCTCTGAAAATCCATTTTTTCCATTATTCTACTCCAAATCCAAAACTAGGAATTTTCTCCTTCTTAGTTTTCCTCCTAGTATTTTACAAAAATGAGTTGAATTTTTCTGAGCACTTTGATTTTTCTGTTCTGCTATTGCCTTATTTTTCTTGTTATTATTTTGCGATGAAAGATTGCATTGCTAACGAAGGAGTTGGACCAGAAGACTTCGAAGACCCAAGAAGAGTTTGCTGAGCCAGGCAAGCAGCCCTTTGACCATGTCTAAGAAACCCTTTTTATGCATGTCATACGACACTTTTATTGCTTGCATCGAAGTCATGATAAAATGGTGACCACTTGAGGTGGTTTGCCTCCGTTGCTTTTCTTGTTGACACTTGCATGATGCATGACCCTACCTTTCTATGAGGGTTATGTGAGTGGCTATAGTTAGGATGCTAAGTAGCTGCTACGCAAATGGGATGGGTATTTGCATGGTGATGGAAGCAAGTTTGTTTTCAAAAACTTTTTGAAAACCCCATCGGGTGCCACTTATGCCCGAGGGAGATAATGAGTTGGGTAACCACTAGATGATGAAGTGGTGTACCGACGCAAGTGTGTGTGTTGTTTTAGAAAACGTATTAGATTTAAGATTTGTCGACTGTCCCAACCTTACATGCGCGACCACTCTACCCTTGTATGGGAAAGGGCATTATTGATTATCTAGGCCGATACTAGCTTGGAGCCCGCATTACTAGTGACGGGGGAGAGTTGGTGCTCTATCTCGGGACGGGGTCGTGCCAGGTAGGGCGGCCAAGAACATTTTTATGGGGCACCGGACACACCGTTGGTACCCCGTGCCAGTGGTATGTGATGAATATGGGAACGAGGCTCCACAATTTTAAGATGTGAAATGTTGGGCACGGGGGTTACTACCAATCGAGTGGACTCTATGTTAGTGGCGTCTAGGGAAAGATAGTGATCGGGTGCTTACCCCGGGTACTTGAGGTACCGCGGGTCGTGGATGACACGGAAGTTCCCCTGATCTTGTGGGTAAAGTGTGCAACCTCTGCAGAGTGTAAAACTATTCGAATAGCCGTGTCCACGGTCAAGGACAGTCGGGCGGTGCTGCTTAAACTACGTCCAGAATTTTACAAACCACGTGTGTGTGTGTGTGTGTGTGTGTGTGTGTGTGTGTGTGTGTGTGTGTGTGTGTGTGTGTGTGAAGCTAAATGGGTTAAGTCAGATGACTTGACACGATGATCAAGTTGGATTGGTGTCCAACTCTATTTATGTTGATATCTGTAACTTGTTCATATGGATATCTGTACTCTCATGATGCATACTTTACAGGTTGATAGATCATGCCATTGCACTCAAAAGTAGCTTTCTGCAAACTACCTACTTAGTGCTATATCATTGCATTATTGTGACATGTTCCAATCATGGGTTGCTTGCGAGTACATTCAAAGTACTCATTGGCTTGCCACTGGTTATTTAATTGGCCAGGCATGGAAGAACAGGAGTTCGAAGAAGAGTTCTCTGGAGACGAACATGCGAACTAGGACATTTCCCAGTCAGAATGCCTGTAGGGTTAAGGTAGATGGCATGGGTTCTATTTATCGACAAAGATTTCCGCTGCTTAAGTTTATTTGGTATTCAGCCCTTGTGGCTCTATCTATGTAAGACTTGACCATAATGGTCATAATTTGTGTAAGACGGTATGTATGGATGTAAGACTCTTGTTATTCAGCTTATGTGTGTTTAGTGAGCATTGATCCCTGGGATCACTGTACACATGCATTCGGCGATCACGACTTACGAGTCGGGGTCCCCATAGAGCTGGTATCAGAGCCATCCTGACTGTAGGAAGCCTTAGTTAGCATGGTCGTTAGTTAGGGTAAAACTATTTCCAAAACTATTACTAGTTTTCAAAGCTATCTATATTTCTCTTCCCTTCTCAGTTTTTCAAAAACTAAGGTATAATTTCCTTATTGGTCTCTTCCCCTTCAAAACTTTTGGCCGCTAGTACCCTTATGCCCCTGACCACGTGATTCCTTGCAATCCTCGTGGATAACCTAGAAGTCAGACGCCTTGCCATACCTTCGCCCACATCTTCTGAACACAAATTTGGCGACACCAAGACAAGACGGAAGATACCTTCTCGAGGAAGGAGGAAACCAAGACTCAGAAGATGGTGACACCCTCGACACCGCCCTAGGATGATACAATCTTGTCCCAAGACGATCAGGGTGTAAGATATGCAAGATCATGATATACATCGCTAATAGAGCAACCATGTCCTTACCGTTGTTGTATCGCCAACCACCGGTGGATGAGAACCTAGCCATTTTGGTCCGCCTCACTATAGTGAGCAGGAAACGGTTCTCTTCATCCCCTGCTCTTGGTGTCGATGATGTCATCAACGTAACAGACATGTTGGACCTCTACTATGCCTTGTTAATGTCATTGCATAAAGGATTACCTACTTGGTACCATCGACACCTTAGAAGACAAAAAGGGATCGTCATGATTAAGAAGACAACATAAGACCGAGTCAATGCGTGCTACGAGAAGCCACCTTCACCCCATCACTTCAACATGCAAGAAGTTGTTGAAGAATCTTCAGGCTCAACCTGGATTGTTTCATCGAACAACTACAAGAGACGTAGCAACACCTGAGGAAAACCCAGAAGACTACACGAGGCACGAAGTAAAGCACGACTACTTAGTCCGAGAACCCCTAGGGTAGGATGAGTCGTGTACCCCCTATGCGCAGTCGAGTCCATATGATGGTTCGAATAGAACCATGATTGTGTGTTCCTTGTTTTTTATTTGTTTGTGTTTTGATATAAGTCGCACTCTTTCCCTAGGCAACAAGTACACGACTATATCACCTGCCTTATTTTGTTGTTTGTGTTTGGCCCTTTCGGCACATGTTTGTTTGCACCTGCACTATAGAACCCCCTTTAGGCATTCCCCTCGTCTATGCTACTTTCCCCTCTCATCTCTCTCCTTAACTGAAGGCCAACAAGACACGATGCACCAAGGACTCTACTTCAGCAACCAACAAGCACTGAAGAAATTTTCTGCAGCCTCCTCGACCAAGTGAAACCCCGTAGAGTTATGTTTAACCCTCCAGACTAGAAACCCATCCCTAGACCCTACAAGACTTCATGAGATACCCCATCTCGAATCCCTTAACCATGTGCTTAACCCACAGAATTGCAAGAGAACCAGTTAAGCCTCCGTAACCTCGCTCAACATTGGGTTCACTATGGAACTAGTGGACGTAGGGAATGAGCACATTATCATCCTAATATAGCACCCGAACTGACGATGCCATAGGGAAGACCAGTTTGTGGATATAGGAACAGAGGACGAATGACTTGATGAGTTTATATCAGTGAGCTTGAGGAATTATCTGAGACTCTTTGGTGGATTATAAGGCTTCCATGTTGGTAGATAAACTTGGTGGGATCATGATTATAGAGTAGCATAGTTTTCATTACCCCTGGATAAATTGGAATTAGTGGGACAATTAAGACCGCAAGTTGAATTCTTGGAAGCATAAGGATTTGACTTAGCCAGGGGATATTGATAGAAGATAGTTGGCATTACGATAATGACTTGGGGGAGACATATAGAAATTCTCGTTGGACATGAGATTTGGATTTAAGTAGGTGATTCTAGTTGATTATAGATGCTGAGTGAGTCTACATGGTTCGGAGTAAATTGGATTTAGACTGATGATCTCGATCATGATACCATGTTTCTTGGAGGACAATAAACTAGGAGATTGGATTAATTGTCGGAGTTGATTTAAATATCTATATAAGCTTGAGATTGGAGTTTATCAGATCACGATAATGAGAATTGGTGGACTTACTATAGTAGAGTTAGCCCTTTCAAGTATTAGGGGGATTATAAGGACTTTAGGAGATCATGTGGAACACCATAGACATTGGATTTGTAGAATTAATGGATTATGTAGTGATTAATGGAAGTTAACGGTTTGTTGGAGTTGATTCATAGGAAGGCAACAAGATCTTGGAGTGGCATACGACGTCTTTCCTTTGGATAGAGATGCACTACCTTGGACCTTGGAAGAATGGGCTGAGCACTTGGATTGGGATGTTTAATTCAAGCTTAGCAACTTGTACATTCTGCCCATGGATTATTTTTGCATAGATATGAGTTTGGGGATAGTTGACATGTATTGTTTTGTTAGACCTCCTCTTGGGAGTCATGAGGATATGAATAGCATGAGTAATGATTGGAGTTGACCTATACAAGATAATGCTTTCGGTGGAATAAGGTGATTTGTTTGAAGGACTAGGTAGAACAGTTGGCGTCTCAGAATCTGTGCTTAAGGATAAGGTGATAAACGTTCACTCGCACACCAGAATCCTTGAAACCCTTAAGCCCCACCAAGCCACGGTATGGTCGGAATCACAACCACGGGCTTTGGCTCTAGGTCAAGTAGACCCTGGCCAACACTCAACCATGACCACCACCGGTACCCTAGCCTATTTTATGTACCCCATGAGCAATTCCTCCTAGAGTACTTGGACAAGTTGGTTGACCTCTTTAATTGGTGACCTACTTGTCTACCCAAACACGAAAGAAGAGTCGTTCAGCTGGTTAGGGAACATTTGAAGACGGCCATGTCAAGGAGGAAGAACTACACCAACCACCATCATCAAGAAGTAAACCTCCGCGTCGAAGACCAGGTGTATCTGCAAGCCACTTCTCTCAATGGAACAAGCATTTCCATGTCAAAGGGAAGCTCACATCAAGATTTATCGACCTTCTCCAAGATCGCCGCAAGATGAAGAGTAAACGGCTACCAGCCGAGCTACCACCTGAGTCACCCACTGTGCACAACATTTTTACACACAACACCACTCCGAAAATGTTTCTGACTTCCTAACTAGCCCGATCTCTACAAGGACATCGATCACCGAGCCATCGACCTCCACCCCAATATGACTTACGCAAGAGACCCCAATTGCAATCTGGATCAAGCAGGATGTCATACACGAAGCCACGCCATTGAGTACTTCAAGGTTCAATGGAGCACCACTCGGAAGCACAAGCGGTATGAGGACGTGATGACTACCCCCGGATCCAGTTTTCGTATTCCTTTCCACGCCTAGTTTGGGAGTCTCGGGGACGAGATTCTTGTAAGGGGGGTAGGTCTGTCACACCCTGATTTTCATGCCACAACACTTAAGCTAATAAATAATGATAAAGTTTGGTTTGACAAAAACTTTTGCATTATTTGGCTTTTATTTGGAGTTGGTTTTCTCTCTGTGTTTTTCAAGTGCTCTTTAAAGTCAACACAACTCCACCTTCTATACTTCATCTCCTTGCCCCAAACTTCTGCCCAATGATCATGCCATGTGTATAGTGCAATATAGTATTTTCTTACAAAAATAATTTTCCCAAAAAGTATTTTATAAAGTTAGTTTTCCAAAAAACCCTGAATTGAGGTTTGCACTACAAGTACTTGATTTGGGGTATGAAAAATCTTTTAAAAAGTATATTTGAATCCTATTAGATATATGACTCCCATAAACCACAAAAATATAATTTTAAAAGTTATTTTCCTATTTTATTTAAAGACTTCTTCTTTAGGCCAAAAATGGTCTTTAATAGGTTAAAATTATTTTAATGCTTTAAAAATATTTGGGAAAAATGTAGAGAAACTCAGTGGACATATATTGTCCATATATAAGAGTTTAAACACATGGTCATGTTCAAAATATTGGTCAAATCCCTCAAAAAACCCTTTCTGGATATTTCAAGCTTTCGAAATATTTACAAAGGAAATATTCCCCAAAATTCCAAGAAAATTCTAGCATGTCACGTATGACATGTTTGATGATCTTGCCAAGTCTCATGTCATGGAGAATAGTATAACCCCATGAAATCCCCTCAAAACCATTTCTGTCCATTTTGAAGTTTGAGCAACTTTACATCGCCAAACATGTCCAAATGTTCTAAAACTTGGTGCACATGCTCAAATGGTATAATTATTCATCTATACCAAATGGCAGAAGTTGGAGAGAATGTTATCTTGATCAAAGTGCCCCAAAATCCTCTCTGTCCAGAACCAAATTTGAACAACTTTACATTGGCAACTTTCTCCTTTCGATCTCAACTTTTGTGGACATGTTCAGAACCTCAAATGATGACAATACACTAAGTGGTGTATCAAGGAGAATAGATTTGCATGACTAAATCTTGGAAAGTCCATTTCTGTTGATTTCTAGGGTTTACAAAGGTTGCATTGGCAACTTTGCCCAAATGAGCTCAAAATTGGTGGAAGGCCCTAATTATATGTGCCATTTCACCCTGTGGAGTGTCATGACAAATGGAGACCTCTTCCACTAATCTCCATGGGCTCAACTTTGTACGACAGCTGCTCCTGACCCTCTTCTACCTCCAGTAGCAATGGCAGCATCTCACATCAATTATTGGGGGGTAAAACCACCTCTTTCTCTCTCTGTTCACCCATGGCAGCACCTCTCTCTCCCATTTCTATATTCCAGCACCCCACCTAGCATCTCTCCACCCCAGGGCATCCAAGGAAACCCCAAGGAACAAAGGGACATGCCCTGGCCCTTTAGAGATGGCCATGCCAGCCATTTGCAAGCTCCAGAACGCGCTACAATGCGCTCCCGCACTGTAGCCGCCCCCTGCCAACCACCCCCGGCCACCTCGGGCCTCCCCAGCATGCCCGACGAGGTGCCTCGGCGTCTGCGTCACGCTAAACCCCTGCTCCCCTCCTGCCGCCCCTTCTCGCACGCGCACCGGCCGCCCGAGAGCTCCAATGAGCGGCCTCACACGCGCGGAATCTCTGGCCTTATCCCGCTCTCTCCCTTAGCTCCCCTCGGCGTAGTCCACGCCCAGCAACACCCCAGACATGGCGCCAGCTCCTCCCGAGCCCTGTGGCGACGAGCAGGAGCTCGCCGGTGCACGGGTCCACGACACCCCGCCGTTCTCCTATTTAAGGTCATCTCGGAGCCTCTCCCTCACCACCACTCGCTGCTAACTACTCCAAATTGGCCCCCTGTTCCCTCCACACTCTCTCCAGGAGCACGCGAGCTCGAGATCGAGCTCGAGCTCCGCCGCCTCGGTCGCTGTCGATCTCAGGGTACAGGCCCTCTCCGCCGCTCCTCTTCCTCGATCTGGAACCTCCGCGGCTCACTGATCATTTCCCCTTTCCTCCCCGCTTCTTTTGCAGCCAGAAACGGCCGAAACCGCCGTCTCCCAAAGCTCTTTCGCCGGTTTCCTCGTCGCCGGCGAACCCCTACACTTCGGCGACCACGTCCACCTCCACCGGAACGGCGACTCCGCCCTGAGCACGCCGGTGCCCTCAGATCGCCTCGCCGTCGACCACAGCGACACCGGTGAGCTCGCCTCCCTCTCTGGCCCGAGGTTGAAGACGACGGCCGTGGGGCCCGTCGATCAGCCTCACACTCTAACGGGTGGGCCCCACCCGTCAGGTTTAAAACGTGCGCGCGCACCGGTTCACTGCGTCGGCTTGAAGCATATTTCCCAAATACGCCTTCGACGTTGCAGCCTCGCGCGGGCTAGATTCCCCCTGGCCTGCTGCACTGTGGCCGAATAGGCCCAGTTGCACAGTGGCGTTTTTCCTTTTCTTTTTCTGTCACTTTTCCAAAAATTCCACAGGATTAAATATTCATCCAAATGAAATAATTCCAACTCCCATATTTTTCTAAAAATCCCACCTATTTAATGGTATAACTTTCACTCATGTCCAAACAAGTTTTATCTACTATTCATATTCAAATTCAAATTTGAATATATCTAAACCCCTCTGAAGACCCATTTCTCCCATTATTCTACTCCAAATCCAAAACTAGGAATTTTCCCCTTCTTAGTTTTCCTCGTATTTTACAAAAATGAGTTGACATTTTTCTGAGCACTTTGATTTTTCTGTTCTGCTATTGCCTTATTTTTCTCGTTATTATTTTGCGACGATAGATTGCGTTGCTAACTAAGGAGTTGGACTAGAAGACTTTGAAGACGTAAGAAGACTTTGCGGAGCCAGGCAAGCAGCCCTTTGACCATGTCTAAGAAACCCTTTTTATGCATGTCATACGACACTTTTATTGCTTGCATCGAAGTCATGATAAAATGGTGACCACTTGAGGTGGTTTGCCTCCGTTGCTTTTCTCGTCGACACTTGCATGATGCATGACCCTACCTTTCTATGAGGGTTATGTGAGTGGGTATAGTTAGGATGCTAAGTAGCTGCTACGCAAATGGGATGGGTATATGCATGGTGATGGAAGCAAGTTTGTTTTCAAAAACTTTTCGAAAACCCCATCGGGTGCCACTTATGCCCGAGGGAGATAATGAGTTGGGTAACCACTAGATGACGAAGTGGTGTACACAGGCAAGTGTGCGTGTTGTTTTCGAAAACGGATTGCATTTAAGATTTGTCGACTGTCCCAACCTTACATGCGCAACCACTCTGCCCTTGTATGGGAAAGGGCATTATTGATTACCTAGGCCGATACTAGCTTGGAGCCCGCATTACTAGTGACGGGGGAGAGTTGGTGCTCTCTCTCAGGACGGGGTCGTGCCAGGTAGAGCGGCCAAGAACATTTTTATGGGGCACCGGACACACCGTTGGTACCCCGTGCCAGTGGTATGTGATGAATATGGGAACGAGGCTCCACAATTTTAAGATGTGAAATGTTGGGCACGGGGGTTACTACCAATCGAGTGGACTCAATGTTAGTGTCGTCTAGGGAAAGATAGTGATCGGGTGCTTACCCCGGGTACTTGAGGTACCGCGGGTCGTGGATGACACGGAAGTTCCCCGGATCTTGTGGGTAAAGTGTGCAACCTCTGCAGAGTGTAAAACTATTCGAATAGCCGTGTCCACGGTCAAGGACAGTCGGGCGATGCTGCTTAAACTACGTCCAGAATTTTACAAACCACGTGTGTGTGTTTGTAAGTGTATCTAGTGCCCCTTAGTGATTTTGGTGTATTGAAGACTTATAGGTTAAGTAACTAATGCGTTTGTGAGTGTACACAGGTCTATAAGTCTATGAGGAGTTTGATATTTACTGAGGAAAGTCGACCCTAAAAATGAAGTTCTTCAATCAAGACTTTGATACACTGAAGACTTTCTGAAGACTTTGAAAGTGAAGAAATTGGTGTAACCTTGAAGACTTGGTATTCATTTGAGGAACATGAAGCGTGAAGACTTTTGTTTTCGTAGTTTCATTTTTTCTTTCTTGAGTCATAGGAAACACCGTCTTTGTTAAAGGGGTCGAGGAAATACTAAGGAAAAATTTCCATGTGATGCTCAACTCAAAATCCTACACCTACCAATCCCTTCGAGTGAAGCCTTTGAAATCTCATACAGTTCAGTCAATTTCTTCATGTGAGACGAAGTTCTTCCGGTCATTGAGAATTTGTTCGACCGAGGAGTTAGGAATTCGCCAAAGGCGGATTGCCTACACATGAGGAACATGATAACCCCGAGGAATTTGAGAGTCAAATTTCCGACCGTTCTTGTTATGCTTGCCACCTGTCCCAAAATGTCTTATCCACCTAACGGTCATATCATTGAAGGGCATTTATGTCTTATCATGTCGGACTGCTCCCTAGGCTATAAATAGCCGCCCCCTACAACCACTAGCTGGTTGGCTGCTCCGAGAGAACTTGACACTTGTCATTTGAGAGCAACCCATCCTCCGAGGACTTTGAGAGAAAATCATCAAGTGAGGAAAAACCAAAACCAAACCCCTACAAACCCAAAGTGATTGAGCATCACTGAAGAAATTGATCCTGCGTGGATCCGACGCTTGTTACCTTTGAAGACTGTGCTTCTTCCAGACGGTTAGGCGTCATGGTCTAGAGCATCCAAGAGGAATTGTGGATCGCCGAGTGACCAAGTCTGTGAAGGTTTGGAAGTCGCTCAAGACTTACCACGAGTGATTGGGCGAGGTCATGTGACCTTAGTTTAAGGAGAATATGGTGAGGACTTGGTGTCCCGAGCTGCGTGCTCAGCGATCGGGTGTCCGGACTGTGTGTCCTCGAGTTTAAATACTCACCGCTCCAACCAGACGTATAACCGAGACAGCAGAGTTGGAACTGGTCTACCAAATCATTGTCTTCACCAACCTAATCGGTTCTATTTCCTCAACCCTTTCATTTCCTCATTACTGTGTTGAGTGTTTTGATCATGTCTGTGTTTGAAGACTTTGACTGAAGACTTTCTCAATTTCCTCAGTTCAATTTCTTCAGTCTGTCTGTCTTCATCTTGTGTTATCCTGTGATTAGGCTTTCTGTACTCTGTGATTGTCTTCATTTCATCGTGATGACTATGCATGTATTCTGTTATGCTTACTTCTGAGTACTTATTCCGCTGCAATTAGTTCTTCGCTAAGGAATTTCCTCACCGGCAAATTCCTCAGTGAAGAATTCATAAAAATCGCCTATTCACCCCCCTCTAGTCGATATAACGCACTTTCAATTGGTATCGAGCAAGGTACTCCCTTGTTACGTGTGATTTTGGTTTAACCACCGGAGTTTTAGTTATGTCGACCGCAGGTATGATCAAGGTCTCAGCAGGTGTCCTACCTTTGATGGGACGGACTACCCCATTGGAAGAACAAAATGCGAATGCATCTTGAAGCAATTGACAACGATCTACGGTATGTTGTGGAAAATGGTGTTCCCTCACTCACACCTTCTCTGAATGCTGCTGATGTGAAGAGATTCAAGCAACTCGATTCTCAAGCGAAGAATATCATATGTGGCCATCTGAGCAAAGGTCAATATGGAAGAGTGAGTGCTTTGGAATCTGCCAAGCTCATCTGGGACAGGCTGTCCAAAGTAAATGAAGGTGTCTCAACTCAGCGTGACTCTCGAGTTGATGTTCTTCGGAATCTCTTCAACCGCTTCAAAAGACTCGACAACGAAAATGTTCAACAAACCTTCGATCGCCTCACTGACATCTCAAATGAGCTTCAAGCACTTGGCACCACTGACATCACCGACCATGAGGTGGTGAAGAAATTGTTAAGATCGCTCGATTCCTCATTTGATACTCTGGCATTGATGATTCAAGAACGAGCTGACTACAAGTCTCTTGATCCTGCCGATATCCTCGAAAGGCTAAATACTCACGAGTTCCAGCTTGCAGAAAAGAGAGATCTCTATGGTTCTGGCTATGGAAAAACACGTGCCACAAGGCCAAGGCTGTGTCCGAATCGAGAGTGAAGACTCGTAGTAGCCTTGGAGATCCCAAGAATTTGGCCAGAGCTAGCACTCGCTCGTGAAGAAATTCAGAAATTCTCAAGACGTGGTCGCTTTGGAAAATCCTCAAGAAGCAGTGATTCCTCATCTAGTGACTATAAGAGAAGACTTTGTCACAAATGCAAGAAACCTGGTCACTACATCCAAGATTGTCCTCAGTGGGAAAAGGAATTAAAGAAGAAGAAACACAAGGATTACAGTTCGATGACTCAAGAAGAAGAAGAAATCATCAAAATCTTCATCATCAAAATCCTCAAAGCCTTCTTCTCACAAGAAGAGCAGCTCCAAAAGGCTCGGGCATTTATTGGCAAGGAAATGGACTCAAGCTGAATCGAGGAACATGAGGAAGAGGAGGAGTCCAAGAATCCGAATCTGGTGTGGCTAGTCCGGCTCTTGCTCTCGCTTTTGTTGGCAAGTCCATCTTCAACATCAAGAAACTGACTCCGCCGACAAGCCTGATGAGGAAAATGATGACTACGCTCCCACCTATTGCTTCATGGCAAAAGGTGCCAAGGTACTAAATTTCACCTCCTCTGAATCTAGTGAAAATGAATTTGATGAGGATCTCAAGCCCAGCTACTCTAAACTTGCTAAGATTGCTATAAAACAACAAAGGGCTTTTGAAAAGGTTCAAAACATGCTAGACAAAAGTGATGATATGTTGGGTGAAGAAATGGATCGCACTAAAGCCCTGACTGAAAATCTTCAGAGACTTCAGTCTAGGCTTGACAACCTTCAAGGTCATCATAACACTCTCTTATCTGATCATGAGAAACTTTCTTATGAATTTCTTCAAAGAAAGCAAGATCTTGAGAAGCTAAGAGTGAGTTATGAAGATCTTCAGAAGGAGCGCGATTCATTACTTGCTCAACAAATCAGCGCTTCTCAAGAAGAATTTGTTCCTCCATGCTTAAAGTGCATTGAACGTGAATCTGCTAATTCTTCACCTGAATGTTCAAATGCTTCAACTGTTACAAATTCTTCACCTGCCTCTGCTATCACTAATTCCTCATCCGAGGACATTGCTAGTATCACCGACGATGCAGGATCGAAGGAATTGTACATGACAGCATGTACAAAAGCCTCAAAGGGCATCGACTCTTTGTGATGTGCTTAAAAACAGATCCTCAATAGGAACCCTAGGAAAGAGGGTATTGCCTTTGAGAGGAAACTCAATGTTGATGGAACATATTGGAAGCCCGAGTATCCCAAAACCTCATGGGTTGCTGCAAAGGGACCTCCAGCTTGATCCATCTACCTTATCTGACTTTACATGCGAATTTCCTCATTCTGCGATGAGTCATTTGACTCAAACTATAAACTGTTCAAAAATCAGAATGGTGAAGTATTTGCTAGATATGTTGGCACTAATCGCAGAACGGTTCCCCTATGAAGAAAATCTGGGTTCCCAAGAAGTGCCTTGAAAGTCTTCAGGTGAATGTTCTCATGACACCACCAGTGAAGAATAGGAACCCCAGATCAAATTCTTCATATGGACCAAATTCTTCATATGGATCCAAGTCCTCATACGGACCAAATTCCTCACGTGGATCAAATTCCTCAAAAGGATCAAAGTCCTCATATGATTATCATCGTGCTAACAACTCTGTTTCGCAGGGTAGAGCTAAGGACTATGAATATGTGCATTATTCTTCAAACCAATATGTTCATAATTCCTCGAAGAATTTCTCTACTTATTCATATGCTTACCCTAACCCCTCTTATGTCGAAATGGTGTGGCTTCTATGCCACCATTCTCGTATGGTGCCCGCAGAGTGATGAACTCTTTGCCACCCCTTCAGATGTGGGTGGTGAATAAAAAGAACTAATCTCTTCTGCAGGGTCAGGTCTCCAGACGTGCCTTAACGTCTGAAGAATTTGCTGGGGGCCTGACAAATTGCCTGAAAGGACGCAGGCTAATCATGATGAAATGAACTTTCATTTCACACGCCCTCATCTTGCTTATCTGAATCTTGATGATGAAATTCATCGATGAACTTGATATCATATTCTTCACCGATGAAGTATATGAGATCGTAAGTTGTACTAATTCATCTGCAGGATGATCAACCCAAAGCCACCGAGTGGGTTCTCGATAGTGGATGTACAAATCACATGACCGGTGACAAGAATCTATTGATGGATGCTCCCTTATCACCGTCTCATCTCAAGCATATCATCTTTGGCCGACAAAGGCAAAAGTCGTATTGGGACTTGGTAAGGTTGCTATCTCTAAGGACATGCACATGGACAAAGTCATGCTTGTTGAGTCTTTAGGATATAACCTCATGTCGATCTCAATGCTTTGTGATCTTGATATGGTTGTTATCTTTGGCAAGTATCGTTGTGTTGTGATTATGGAAGTCGACAATTCCAAAGTCTTCAAGGCTTTAGGAGAGGAGACTTGTATATTGTTGACTTCTCCACAGGGACCACAACCAGCCGTGTGTCTACTTGCAAAAGCTTCGAAGGCTGGCTATGGCATCGACGACTTGGTCACGCAGCATGAGGAATTTGCACACGCTTGCGAAGAAGAAGCATGTCATTGGCATCGAGAATGTCAAATTCCTCAAGGACCATTTATGTGGAGCCCGTGAAGCTGGAAAATGACCAAGGCCAAGCATCCAAATAAGACTATCATGACCACTACTCGTCCCTTGAATTGCTTCACATGGATCTCTTTGGTCCCAATCATTACTCAGTTTGTCGTTAATGAAGCATCTCTTTATGGCTTTGTTATTGTTGATGATTACTCTCGCTACACATGGGTACACATTGTTACTTACAAAAATCAAGTGCAGGAAATCTTCAAACGATTTTCCTCGAGGGCTTCAACTAACTTTGGTGTGAAGATCAAGCACATCAGGAGTGACAATGGAACTGAGTTCAAGAATTCCGGTCTTGATGACTATCTTGATGAACTTGGTATTACTCATGAGTTATCTGCTCCTTATACTCCTCAACAAAATGGCGTCGTGGAGCGCAAGAACAGAACTCTTGTTGAGATGGCTCGCACTATGCTTGATGAATACAAAACGCCTGGTCGCTTCGGATTGAAGCAATTGACATCGCGTGCCACATCATCAACAGAGTATATCTTCACAAATTCTTCAAGAAGACTGCCTATGAACTCCTCACTGACAAGAAACCTAATGTAAGTTATTTCAAAGTCTTCGGTGCTAAATGCTGGATTAGAGATCCTCACCACAACTCTAAATTTACACCGAAAGCACATGAAGGTTTTATGCTTGGTTACGGAAAGGACTCGCACACCTCTGAGTCTTCAACATCACTCTACACAAGATTGTTGACATCAGATGTGCGGTTCGATGAAACTAATGGCTCGCAAAGAGAGCACCTACCTTCATGTTAGACGAACCAGCACATGAGGATTCTATCAGGTTCAAGGCAACCGAGGATGTCATTCCTCTTCAAGAAACTGCTGAAGAATTCATTCCTCAGACGCAAAGAACGTCGAGTGATGCACTGAAGATAATGTCAAGAAAATGGTGCTTTGAGGAAAATGATCAAATTCCTCGACGATAACCAGCTCATCCTCGCGTTGCAAAAGAAGTACAAGTGGAGAAGATCATCGATGACATTAAAGCACCAGGTCCTCTCACTCGCTCAAAAGCTTCACATTTATCTAACTTTTGTGGGCACTATGCTTTTGTCTCTATCACAGAGCCCACTAAGGTAGATGAAGCATTTATGGAGCCGGAGTGGATTCAGGCCATGCAAGAAGAATTACATCAGTTCGAGCTCAACAACGTCTGGGAACTGGTCAAACGTCCAGATCCTCGCAAGCATAATATCATTGGCACAAAGTGGATCTACCGCAACAAGCAAGATGAAAATGGTCTTGTGGTGAGGAATAAGGCACGACTAGTAGCTCAAGGCTACACGAGTTGAAGGAATTGATTTCGATGAAACTTTTGCACTGTTGCTAGACTTGAGTCTATTCGCATATTACTCGCCTATGCTAACCATCACAATATCACCTTATATCAAATGGATGTGAAAAGTGCATTCCTCAATGGTAAGCTTGAGGAAGAAGTATATGTTGCTCAACCCCTGTTTTTTGAAGATCCAAAGAATCGACAAAGTCTTCAGACTCAATAAGGCCCTCTATGGCCTCAAGCAAGCCCCTCAGGCGTGGTATGATACATTGAAGGAATTCTTTGTGAAGAATGGCTTCACACCGGTTCACTCGATCCTACTCTCTTTACTAAATCTTATGATGGTGAACTTTTGTGTGCCAAATATATGTTGATGATATTATCTTTGGCTGTCTTGACCAACGTTATAGTGATGAATTTGCCTACATGATGAGTGAAGAATATCAAATGTCTATGATGGGAGAGTTGAAATTCTTCTTAGGTCTTCAAATTAAATCAACAACACAATGGCATATTCATATCTCAGAGAAATACCTCAAAGATGTCCTCAAGAAATTCGCATGCAAGATTGCAAAGGTGTCAAAATTCCTATGCCCACAAATGGCCATCTATGCAATCGATGAAAATGGTATTGACTTGATCATAAGGTATACCGCTCCATGATTGGTTCTTTATTGTACTTATGTGCATCTAGGCCAGATATAATGCTTAGTGTTTGCATGTGTGCCCGATTTCAAGCTACACCAAGGAATCACACCATAAGGCTGTGAAGCATATTCTTGAATATCTAGCTCACACACCAACACTAGGATTATGGTACCCCAAGGGCTCTACTTTTGATCTCATTGGATATTCGACTCGCTATGCTTTGGTGATCGTGTGGACCAAGTCAACATCTGGTACTTGTCATTTCCTCGGACGATCTTTGGTCCATTGGTCCTCGAAGAAACAGAATGCGTATCACCGCTCATCTGCGGAAGCTGAATACATTGCTGTTGGCTCGTGTTGTGCTCAATTGCTATGGATAAAGCAAACCTCAAGGACTACGGCATCAACGTGAAGAATGTGCCTTTCTATTGTGACAATGAGAGTGCCATCAAGATTGCTCACAACCCAGTTCAGCACTCGAAGACAAAGCACATTCAAATTCGTCATCATTTTCTTCGTGATCATGTGTTGAAGGCGACATCTCCATCGAGCATGTGAAGACGAAGAACAGCTAGCTGATATCTTCACTAAGCCCTTGGATGAGAAGAGATTTAGCAAGTTGCGGTGTGAGCTAAATATCTTAGAATCTTGAATGTTCTTTGAAAAGGCACACATCCTAACACTTATGCAAAATTGATGACTTAGATGTGCAACACATGAAGAAACGTTTTCTTCAATCAATGAAGAATAACACTCTTAGTGTGAAGAAATTAATGAAGAATTTGATTCTCGAGAACCCTCGACAATTGTACGCGGTGTCTGAAATCATCATTCTTATCTGATGGGTCACACCACCACCAAAGTTGAAAATCTTCAATTTGAGTTTTTCCTCGTTTTGAAATTCTTCAGTTTTCAAATTCTTCAACTTTGCAAAATCTTCACTGCTTCGTCGTCTTTCTTCATTGGCTATATATATATATGGGTTTATGTCCTCTACAAGATTCACTTATGGCTATTTCTTCAAGTCGCTTTTCGCTATGTGAATGTGATCGACCTTCCCCTCTATGCTATACTCAACCCAATCCATTCACAAATTCTTCATGTGCGTTCTATTTTGAAACTCGTTCAAAATCTTCACTGTGTCCTTGACAGCTGAAGAAATTGCGAACGGAACTTTACAACTGATCTTATCCAAACTTTCGGTTTTACCGCTCAAATCGTTCCGCATCCCACGATGCATTATTTTATTCACCCACGATCACACACGATCTCCACTACATAGTACGTGGGTGGCACATGTCGTGAGAAGGGAAATGGTCAGGGGCATGTTCGTCCTAAATCTTCGGGCGATCCATTTTTCACCGCGTCTATAAATACCCCTCTCTCCTTCCTCACTCTTTTACTCTGCCGACCTCTCTCTCCGCCGAGCTCCTCAAACCCTAAGCGCCGCCGCTACTCCATCGTCGCCAGTGAGGAAAAGCTTCACTGTCTTGACCTCGTCGCCGACGTACTCGCGCCGACCGCGGAAATCTTCACTCCGCCGTCGCCGTAGCTGTCTTCCTCCGCCAAGTTAGGGCGTGGAAGATCTGAACGGACGAACTTCCCAACTGTTCTTCTTAGTTCGTCGTGTTCTTCACTTCGGGTAATTAAAAGTTACTTTTATTACTCGCTTTGATTCTCAAATCTTCTTCAAAATCTTCAAAGGTGTTTATTCTTCAAATCTTCACACATATGAACACCTCAAATCTCTTGATTCGTTTCTCTAAGCAATGATTTTCTTCAAGATTCCTCAATTGTGTGGATCCTCGCTCTATACAACTCTCGAACCTAAGACAAAGAACGCTTAGTGAAATTCCTCAAGGCTCATCTGGTCAATCCTCAAAACCTGTTCTTTAAAAAAAACCTTCTGAGAACGCATATGACCTCTCCAAATTCCTCGCAACTATACTCTGTTCACAGGTACACATGTCCGCTGCTGAATCCCTAGGTTCTCATCAACTTAACTCATTTGCAGCGTTCCTCGAAGAAAAACTGCACACTTCTTCAGAGAACTCAATTGTTCAAATTCCTCAATCAAGAAAATGGCGACGGTAAGAAGCCACGAAGGGAGGAAAGAAACCCGAGGTTATGACTGCGTTTGAAATCCACGAGGAAATATATGCTGACTCTCGCACACCGGATGAAGAAAGCAAAAATCAACGCAAGGTGCGATTCGAAGATTGAACGGAGATGGGCACGGGAATGGAGGAATACAGATATGTAACTCCTAAGTACATGAAGAAATTCGCTCTAAATCCTCCATGCCCAAGAGCTCCTTTGGCACCTGGCCAAATAGCTGATCCCACAAGCATCAAACGAGGTGAGGACTTTCCTAATGAATGGGCTAAACGCCAAGCAAAATTGGCAAAGCAAGCAAAGGAGGCAGTGAAGAAATTCAATGAGGATTCTGCCGCTGCTACTGCCACAGAGGTCTCGGTCAAACCGAGGAAATCAATGCAAAAGAAGCCTGCTCATAAGCCAAGTGCTTCATCATCTGCGCCCTCACGGCCAAGTTCCTCAGCAGCACCTTCCAAGCAAATTCCTCACACTGCTGCTGCTCCACCAAAGTCCTCAACAGCTCTGTCAAAACCTTCAGTTCCTATGCACCTAGCTACATGTCAAAGGACTGCTGGCTTTTCAATTGCCTCAGGCGTCTCTGCAAGTTCCTCAGCAGCTCCCATTTCTTCAACTGGTCCGACTCAGCTGAAGACCAAAGCAACAGCTGGACGAGGTCCTCGGCCTAGCCCAAAGAAGAAACTGGTTGCATTCCATGTACCATCTGATGATGAAGCATCTGATGAAGAACTTGCGGAAATCATCAGAGACCGTCAAGAAAAGGCCGCTAGAGCCAAAGGTACGTCTGTGCCACTACTATTGGACCCGAAGAAAGTCCTCGACTTTATTGATCTCTGGCACAAGGATCCCAACACCCCTATGCCTGACCTTCATCTGACACCTGGACAAAGTCATATGTTGACTCACTTCATAGCTGAAGAAAAATGGAAGTTTGAGAAGGCGAGGGAAATCAAAAAGGCTCAATATAGGAAGGAGAAGTTCCTGAAGAAAAACGTTGTCAAGATGACACCTGAGGAGCTTCTCCAGGTTCAGACAGAAATTCAAGACCTCAGCAAAAACTTCGATTCATACTATGCTGATTGGCAAGGGGACAAGGTCAGATTCGTCAACCTGACGAAAAACTTCACCAATGTTGCCACCCCAGTGCAACATGAAATTCCTCAGGTTGAAGCCTCAGCCCAACCGACTGAAGAACATGCCAGCACCGCTGATGACGTTCAGCATGCTGATGAAAATGCTAGTTCCAGGGCTGATGATCCCATTCCAGCCGCTGAAGAAATTGCCAGGGCACCCACTAGTGGTGCGCCTGAAGAAATTGCTCAAGACAGGGCAACTGCATCAGTTGCGCTTGAAGAAAATGAACCAAATTCCTCAGCTCCTCCTGCGCCAACTCCAACTCCAATTCTTCCATCTGCCTCTGATGTGAAGAAAACCAAGGCTGCAGAACGAGCTGCTGTGAAGAAAAGGAAAGCATCAGCTGCATCAGATTCTTCGGCTGCGAAGAAAATGAAGCCAATGACCAGCTCATTTGAAAATCCAATTGATGTTGTTCCAATTTCCTCCATACCATCAAAGGAAGTTGTTCCTTTTGGAGAAGACTATGAGATCCCAATCGAATCTGATGAAGAACATCATTCTGCTGCTTCATCAGAGCAGGTTGATGAAGAAATTGAAGTGGATGCAATCCCTTCAACCCCAGTTATTTCCTCATCAGACTATGACATTCCTCAGGATGGTGCTGAGGAAATTGAAGATGAAGATGTGGATATTGGATGCACCACACCAGTGATCAATGATGACTTTTGGGAAAGTCAGCATCCCAATACTCCTCTCTTCACCCCGCTCCAACAGATTCCTCAGTCCCCTGCACAAACAGTCCAAATGGACTCTGAAGAAAATCCACACACTGGTTCTGTGCATGAAGAAATTCCAGCCACTAGTGCTGATGAAACTGCTGCTGCTGCTAATCCTCAGACTGCACATGTTGAGGAACAAGAAATTCCTCAGCCTGAAGAACCTGAACTTACGATTCCTGAGGTGGTGATGCAACTCACTGACACCCCTCTGCCCAAGCAAAAGAATCCGTTCTCAAGCAAGAAAAAGTTCAAGGATGAAGATTTCTTTGCCGAGCACGTATTCTTCACTGAATATAATCCTTATGATTCTGCTCGCATTAGGAAGAGGCGTTTACGACTGCCACCAAGCCAACTTCTATTCCTCAGTGCTATTCAACAAGGATAAAATCTTCGATCATGCTCATATTCCTCATGTGGATATGGAGTCGCTGCCAGGCTTTGAGCCAGTCCTCAGTGTTCTTCACGACGCAGGACTTCTAAATTTCTGCACTGATATATGTGACTGGAATGAAGAGCTAATTCTTCAGTTTTATGCAACGCTTCACATCACCGGAGACGCTGAAGATGTGAACTCATGGGTCTTAGATTGGATGACTGAAAATACTCACTACAAGGCACCAGCAACTGAATTGCTTCGTGCCCTACCACTCAGTCCTCCACTTGATGGTGCACATCGTATCTACGACGAAAAAGAACTTTCAAATCACTATATGCAAGTGATGATGAAGCCTTTGAAACCAAGGCAGGCCCCAAGAACCAAATTCCTCGTCAAGGAATTATTATATGTGCCTCGGACTGTCTATCGGATTCTGACGAAGACAATGAGTCCAATCAAAGGTCACGACTCGAACGATGAAGAAGTCGTTGGCATCATGAAGAATATGCTTTTCAACATCATCCATGGCGTTCCCGTCAACTTCCATGATTTCTTCATGAGGACTCTGGCAAACATAGCTATGTCACCATTTGAGCTGAAGCCTTATGCGCCTTGGATTATGAGATTCATCGGTCAAGGTCTTCACTCAATTACAAGGCTGATACTTTGAACCACTGAAGCTACTTGCCCCGATTGAAGTCCTCAAACGGACCTTCACCTCACCGATGACAAGGGCAAGGCTACTGCTGATCGATGAAGGCATTCGCCCATTGATGGACAGTTTAGCAAAGCAGCATCCTACTCCACCAATGATGACTCGCCACACATGACTCAGCCGCAAATACCTCGGTCAAGCAAAGTCCTCAAGCTACTACACCTGTGGTGATGATGATCGTGAGTTACTCCTCAGTCTTCATCAGAGGGTTGATCGTAATCATAAATGGGTCAAGCGTCAGTTTGGTACTCTTCTTTACAACATGACCTCAACACACAATGCAGTGAAGAAAAACCACTACTACCTCCATGAAACCTTCAAACGCACCTGGGCTATTCTTTCACATGTCTACAGTGAAGAAGAACTGACGTCCATGGGACTCAAGGAAGAATTTGACTGGTCTGCACCTCCTCCGAAGAAATTCAAGAAAGTCAAAGTTCCTTCCTTGGTGGCCAGCTCCTATTCTTCATCTCGCGACACTGATGAAAATGAAGACTTGGAAGACACCGCGGCTGGTCCTACTTCAACAAACAACCCCAACAATGCTGGCGCTCCGTCTTCAACTTGAAATTCTTCAAGAGCGTTAGTCCTCGCCGATCCTTTTGGTCATTTGATGACAAAGGGGGAGAAATTTGAGTTAGTCTTCAAGCGGGTCTAGTTTTTGCCTATATATAGTAATTTATTCTTGTTAAGTTACAACTCTCGTTCTTCTGAAACTTTTTATTGGATCGAGTTGTAATCTTAAACCCGATGGTGCTTTGATACTTTTGATGCATTATGCTTTTGCACTATGCTTTGATTCCCTTGAGCTCCGTGAAAATCTTCATAGCAAATCGATTTGGGCTCTGATACTCTTGATGCGTTACTTTGCATAACATCAAGCACCATATTTCATCATGCATTTCAAATTCTTCATGTATTATGTCAAATGCGTGTATGAATTACAAGATATAGGGGGAGATCTCCATGATTCAATTCTTCAAATGTGCATTGCCTCAAAAGCAAATTCCTCACTATGCACATCTTCAGGGGGAGTTCTTTTATATCTTGCAAATCAAATTCCTCATTATCAGTATTTACAATTCATATGTTTATCCCGTTGAAAACTTAACCTATATTGTCATCAATCACCAAAAGGGGAGATTGTAAGTGCATCTAGTGCCCTTAGTGATTTTGGTGTATTGAAGACTTATAGGTTAAGTAACTAATGCGCTTGTGAGTGTACACAGGTCTATAAGTCTATGAGGAGTTTGATATTTACAAAGAAAGTCGACCCTAAAAATGAAGTTCTTCAACTGAAGACTTTGATACACTGAAGACTTTCTGAAGACTTTGAAAGTGAAGAAATTGGTGTAACCTTGAAGACTTGGTATTCATTTGAGGAACATGAAGCGTGAAGACTTTTGTTTTCGTAGTTTCATTTTTCTCTTTCTTGAGTCATAGGAAACACCGTACTGTTAAAGGGGGTCGAGGAAATACTAAGGAAAAATTTCCATGTGATGCTCAACTCAAAATCCTACACCTACCAATCCCTTCGAGTGAAGCCTTTGAAATCTCATACAGCTTCAGTCAATTTCTTCAAAGGATGAGACGAAGTTCTTCCGTCGCCGAGGAATTTGTTCGACCGAGGAGTTAGGAATTCGCCATCGGATTGCCTACACAAGAGGAACATGATAGCCCCGAGGAATTTGAGAGTCAAATTTCCGACCGTTCTTTGTCTTCTTGGCCACTGTCCCAAAATATCTTATCCACCTAACGGTCATATCATTGAAGGGCATTTATGTCTTATCATGTCGGGCTGCTCCCTAGGCTATAAATAGCCGCCCCCTACAACCACTAGCTGGTTGGCTGCTCCGAGAGAACTTGACACTTGTCATTTGAGAGCAACCCATCCTCCGAGGACTTTGAGAGAAAATCATCAAGTGAGGAAAACCCAAAACCAAACCCCTACAAACCCAAAGTGATTGAGCATCACTGAAGAAATTGATCCTGCGTGGATCCGACGCTTGTTACCTTTGAAGACTGTGCTTCTTCCAGACGGTTAGGCATCATGGTCTAGAGCATCCAAGAGGAATTGTGGATCGCCGAGTGACCAAGTCTATGAAGGTTTGGAAGTCGCCTGAAGACTTACCACGAGTGATTGGACGAGGTCTGTGTGACCTTAGTTCAAGGAGAATACGGTGAGGACTTGGTGTCCCGAGCTGCGTGCTCAGCGATCGGGTGTCCGGACTGTGTGTCCTCGAGTTTAAATACTCACCGCTCCAACCAGACGTACAACTGAGACAGTAGTTGGAACTGGTCTACCAAATCATTGTCTTCACCAACCTAACTGGTTCTATTTCCTCAACCCTTTCATTTCCTCATTACTATGTTGAGTGTTTTGATCATGTCTGTGTTTGAAGACTTTGACTGAAGACTTTCTCAATTTCCTCAGTTCAATTTCTTCAGTCTGTCTGTCTTCATCTTGTGTTATCCTGTGATTACGCTTTCTGTACTCTGTGATTGTCTTCATTTCATCATGATGACTATGCATGTATTCTGTTATGCTTACTTCTGAGTACTTATTCCGCTGCAATTAGTTCTTCACTAAGGAATTTCCTCACCGGCAAATTCCTCAGTGAAGAATTCATAAAAATCGCCTATTCACCCCCCCTCTAGTCGATATAACGCACTTTCAGTGTTGATGAAGCTAAATGGGTTAAGTCACATGACTTGACACGATGATCAAGTTGGATTGGTGTCCAACTCTGTTTATGTTGATATCTGTAACTTGTTCATACAGATATCTGTACTCTCATGCTGCATACGTTACAGGTTGATAGATCATGCCATTGCACTCAAAACTAGCTTTCTGCAAACTACCTACTTAGTGCTATATCATTGCATTATTGTGCCTTGTTCCAATCATGGGTTGCTTGCGAGTACATTCAAAGTACTCATTGGCTTGCCACTGGTTATTTAATTGGCCAGGCATGGAAGAACAGGAGTTGAAGAAGAGTTCTCTGGAGACGAACATGCGAACTAGGACGTTTCCCAGTCAGAATGCCTGTAGGGTTAAGGCAGATGGCATGGGTTCTATTTATCGACAAAGATTTCTGCTGCTTAAGTTTACTTGGTATTCAGCCCTCGTGGCTCTATCTATGTAAGACTTGACCATAATGGTCAAAATTTATGTAAGACGGTATGTATGGATGTAAGACTCTTGTTATTCAGCTTTTGTGTGTTCAGTGAGCATTGATCCCTGGGATCACTGTACACATGCATTCGGCGATCACGACTTATGAGTCGGGGTCCTCACAGCGCGTGTCAAAGCAAGGAGGAGCGGCGACGGACGGGACGGGCCTCGCCCCCGTCCCCAATAAAGTAAGGGGACACCTAAGCTACGCATTAAATGCGTCTTGTCCTGTAATACAAGCGATAAGCTCAGGGCACTGTATGCCTTTCCACCTCCTGTGTGCCACTGTGGTCGCCCCTTCCGACTATAAATGTAGGCCCATGGCATACTGGAGAAGGATTCGGCTCTTTCGAACCACGCACTGACCACAGCTAGTTCGAGAGCTCAAGAACTCTCTGAAATACACCCACCAAAGCAGGACTAGGGTTTTACGCATCCTCGCGGCCCGAACCTGGGTAAACGATCCTTGTGCTATCTACTAGCCCTGCTCTTCTCGCAACCCCGCTCCTCAGCAACCGTAGTAGGGATTCTTGTGATCCCATAGGTGTAGTTCCACACCGACAGTTGGATGCCCCGGGTGGCGAGGGAAAACTGGGATTACCTCCCTAGTTAGCAGCATGATAGATGGGAGGAATGGCGGGTCGACTGGTGCTGGATCCAAGACGTGAAAGCCCCAGATTTTTGCCAGGCGTGGACGGAGTGTGTCATGCGCGGCAATGAATGGAGAGAATTTGGCCTTACTGACGACAGGCTTCGCCCGACAATAAACAGGATCACCCGCCTGAAGGCTGCTGGGCTGACCATTGGGCATGTGGGAGCTGACTTCCTTCATCATCCCATTGCGGCCGTGCAGAAGAGGGATAGGTTCGCCTGGCAGTATGGAGATGCTGCAGACAGGATGAGGTTGTACCCTGGCCTAAGCAACAATCTGTCGGTTTACGACCATGCATGGTTGTGTGAATAACTGTTCGTCATTCTTGGGCCGTTCAAGTTGCCGGCAAATGTCATCCCACAGAACATCAACTCCGCCCGGGACCAGATTATAAAATGGATGCTGGATTGCAATGCTCATGGAGTTTCGGGTGACTGGCAGTTACCCGAGCTCAACGAAAATCTCGCGTGGTCCTCCAGCCTGGTGGAAAGGGCTACCAGGGTGGAGACCAATATGTACAAGCGCACCTCCAAGGCGGAGGAGGCGTTTATCAAGAGGCGGATCGAGGAGGACAAAGCACTTCGGGCTGCTGCAAAGGCGAAAGCCGAGAAGGCAGCGAAGGAAGAGGAGGAGGGCTCCTCCCATGGTAGAAGCAAGGTGCAGTCCACAGAGGAGGTTGTCGGGGATGATCCTGCCGGGGGAGAGCCTACCGGGGATGAGCTTGTCGGGGACGAGACTGCCGGGATTGAGGCTCTATATGCCGCGGAAATAGAGGCCCAGGAGGAAGAGGAGGTTGAGGAGGCAGAGTAGCCCGTGGAGGAGTGGCTCGCGGCAGGCCCCTGAAGGAAATATGCCCTAGAGGCAATAATAAAAGTTATTATTTGTTTCCTTATATCATGATAAATGTTTATTATTCATGCTAGAATTGTATTAACCGGAAACATAATACATGTGTGAATATATAGACAAACAGTATGTCACTAGTATGCCTCTACTTGACTAGCTTGTTAATCAAAGATGGTTGTGTTTCCTAACCATGAACAAGGAGTTGTTATTTGATTAACAAGGTCACATCATTAGTTGAATGATCTGATTGACATGACCCATTCCGTTAGCTTAACACTTGATCGCTTAGTATGTTAATGCTTTCTTCATGACCCATACATGTTCCTATAACTATGAGATTATGCAACTCCCGTTTACGGAGGAACACTTTGGTACTACCAAACGTCACAACGTAATCGGGTGATTATAAAGGAGTACTACAGGTGTCTCCAAAGGTACTTGTTGGGTTGGCGATTTCGAGATTAGGTTTTGTCACTCCGATTGTCGGAGAGGTATCTCCGTGCCTTCTCGGTAATGCACATCACTTAAGCCTTGCAAGCATTACAACTAATGAGTTAGTTGTGAGATGATGTATTACGGAACGAGTAAAGAGACTTACCAGTAACGAGATTGAACTAGGTATTGGATACCGACGATCGAATCTCGGGTAAGTAACATACCGATGACAAAGGGAACAACGTATGTCGTTATGCGGTTTGACCGATAAAGATCTTCGTAGAATATGTAGGAACCAATATGGGCATCCAGGTTCCGCTATTGGTTATTGACCGAGAATGGTTCTAGGTCATGTCTACATAGTTCTCGAACCCGTAGGGTCCGCACGCTTAACGTTTCGATGATGTTCATAATGAGTTTATAAGTATTGATGCACCAAGGTTGTTCGAGTCCCGGATGTGATCACGGACATGACGAGGAGTCTCGAAATGGTCGAGACATAAAGATTGATATATTGGAAGCCTATGTTTGGACTTGGAATGGTTCCGAGTGAAAACAGGATGTTCACGGAACACCGGGGTTACGGAACCCCGGGGTATATGGGCCCTCATGGGCCTTGAGGAGAAGGAGAAGGGCCGGCCAGGTGGGCTGCGCCCCCTCCCCTTCCAGTCCGAATAGGACAAGGAGAGGGGGCGCGCCTTCCCCTTTCCCTCCCCAATCCTACTCCAACTAGGAGAGGGGGAGTCCTACTCCCGTGGGAGTAGGACTCCTCCTTGGTGCGCCTCCTCTAGGGCCGCCACCTCCCCTTGTCTCCTTTATATACGGGGCAGGGGCACCCCAAGACACACAAGTTGATCTACGGATCTTGCCTTAGCCGTGTGCGGTGCCCCTTCCACCATATTCCACTTGGTCATATCGTCATGAGCTTAGGAGAAGCCTGCGCGGAGAAGTCATATCGTCGCGGAGCTTAGGCGAAGCCCTGCGTCGGTGGAGCATCAACATCGTCACCACGCCGTCGTCTTGACGGAACTCATCCCGACACTTTGCTGGATCGGAGTCCGGGATCGCCATCGAGCTGAACGTGTGCGTAACTCGGAGGTGCCGTCGCTCGGTGCTTGGATCGGTCGGATCGTGGAGACGTCGACTACATCAACCGCGTTGTTATAACGCTTCGCTTTCGGTCTCACGAGGGTGGGCGGACGACTCCCTCTCGTTGCTATGCCATCACCATGGTCTTGCGTGATCGTAGGAAAATTTTTGAAATTACTCGTTCCCCAGCAGTGGCATCCGAGCCAGGTTTTATGCGTTGATGTCATGTGCACGAGTAGAACACAAGTGAGTTGTGGACGATACAAGTCATACTGCCTACCAGCATGTCATACTTTGGTTCAGCGGTATTGTGAGATGAAGCGGCCGGACCGACATTACGCGTGACGCTTCGCGAGACTGGTTTCACCGCTCCGAGCACTCGTTGCTTAAAGGTGACCGGCGGTGTCTCTGCTCTCTCACTTTAGTTGAATCGAGTGTGGCTCGCCCGGTCCTTGAGAAGGTTAAACGGAGTCTATTTGACGAAGTATCGTTGTGGTTTTGATGCGTAGGTAAGAACGGTTCTTGCTCAGCCCGTAGCAGCCACGTAAAACTTGCAACAACAAAGTAGAGGACGCCTAACTTGTTTTTGCAGGGCATGTTGTGATGTGATATGGTCAAGACGTGATGCTATATTTTATTGTATGAGATGATCATGTTTTGTAACCGAGTTATCGGCAATCGGCAGGAGCCATATGGTTGTCGCTTATTGTATGAAATGCAACGCCATGTAATTGCTTTACTTTATCACTAAGGAGTAGCGATAGTCGTAGAAGCAATAGTTGGCGAGACGACAACGATGCTACGATGGAGATCAAGGTGTCGCGCCGGTGACGATGGTGATCATGACGGTGCTTGGCGATGGAGATCACAAGCACAAGATGATGATGACCATATCATATCACTTATATTGATTGCATGTGATGTTTATCCTTTATGCATCTTATCTTGCTTTGATTGACGGTAGCATTATAAGATGATCTCTCACTAAAATTATCAAGAAGTGTTCTCCCGAGTATGCACCGTTGCGAAAGTTCTTCGTCTTTGAGACACCACGTGATGATCGGGTGTGATAGGCTCTACGTTCAAATACAACGGGTGCAAAACAGTTGCACACGCGGAATACTCAGGTTAAACTTGACGAGCCTAGCATATAACAGATATGGCCTCGGAACACGAGACCGAAGGTCGGCGTGAATCATATAGTAGATATGATCAACATAGTGATGTTCACCATTGAAACTACTCCATCTCACGTGATGATCGGACATGGTTTAGTTGATTTGGATCACGTGATCACTTAGATGACTAGAGAGATGTCTGTCTAAGTGGGAGGTTTTAATATGATTAATCAAACTTAAATTTATCATGAACTTAGTACCGATAGTATTTTGCTTGTCTATGTTTGATGTAGATAGATGGCTCGTGCTGTTGTTCCGTTGAATTTTAATGCGTTCCTTGAGAAAGCAAAGTTGAAAGATGATGGTAGCAATTACGGGACTGGGTCCGTAACGAGGATTATCCTCATTGCTGCACGAAAAATTACGCCTGGAAGCACCGCTGGGTGACAGCCTGCTGCAGATGTTGAGCGAAGTTGTGAGCGTCGGCAAAGCAGAGCTGATGACTACTCTATAGTTCGAGTGTGCCATGCTTTACGGCTTAGAACCGGGTCTTCAACGGCGTTTTGAGCGTCATGGAGCATATGAGATGTTCCAGAGTTGAAGTTAATATTTCAAGCAAATGCCCGGATTGAGAGATATGAAGTCTCCAATAAGTTCTATAGCTGCAAGATGGAGGAGAATAGTTACATCGGTGAGCACATACTCAAAATGTCCGGTATAACAATCACTTAATTCAGCTGGGAGTTAATCTTCCGGATGATAGTGTCATTGACAGAATTCTCCAATCACGCCACCAAGCTACAAGAGCTTCGTGATGAACTATAATATGCAAGGGATGACTAAGACAATTCTGAGCTCTTCGCGATGCTAAAGCATGGAGGTAGAAATCAAGAAAGAGCATCAAGTGTTGATGGTCAGCAAGACCACTAGTTTCAAGAAAAGGGCAAGGGAAGAAGAAGGAAACTTCAAAAGAACAGCAAGAAAGTTGCTGATCAAGAGAAGAAACCCAAGTCTGGACCTAAGCACTGGCCGAGTGTTTTCTTTGCAAGCGACCGACATTTGGAAGCGGAACTGCCCCAAGTATTTGGCGGATAAAAAGGATGGCAAGGTGAACAAAGGTATATATGATATACATGTTATTGATGTGTACCTTACTAATACTCGCATAGTACACAGGTATTTGATACTGGTTACATTGCTAATATTTGCAACTCAAACAGGAACTACGGATTGCGAAGATTGGCTAAGGACGAGGTGACGATCTTGCGTTGGAAATGGTTCCAAAGTCGATGTGATCGCGATCGGCACGCTACCTCTACATCTACCTTCGGGATTAGTTTTAGACCTAAATAATTGTTATTTGGTGCCGCGTTGAGCATGAACATTATATCTGGATCTTGTTTATTGCGAGACGGTTATTCATTTAAATCAGAGAATAATGGTTGTTCTATTTATATGAGTAATATCTTTTATGGTCATGCACCCTTGAAGAATGGTCTATTCTTGTTGAATCTCGACAGTAGTGATACACATATTCATAATGTTGAAGCCAAAAGATGTAGAGTTGATAATGATAGTGCAACTTATTTGTGGCACTCGCCGTTTAGGTCATATCGGTGTAAAACGCATGAAGAAACTCCATCTTGATGGGCTTCGGAATCACTTGATTATGAATCACTTGGTACTTGCGAACCGTGCCTCATGGGCAAGATGACAAAACGCCGTTCTCGGAACTATGGGCGAGCAACTGATTTATTGGAAATCATACATACCGATGTTTGTGGTCCAATGAATGTTGAAGCACGCCGGGTATCGTTATTTTCTCACCTTCACAGATGATTTGAGCAGATATGGGTATATCTACTTAATGAAACACAAATCTGAAACATTTGAAAAGTTCAAAGAATTTCAGAGTGAAGTGGAAAATCATCGTAACAAGAAAATAAAGTTTCTACGATCTGATCGTGGAGGAGAATATTTGAGTTCTGAGTTTGGTTTACATTTGAAACAATGTGGAATAGTTTCACAACTCCGCCACCCGGAACACCACGGAGAAATGGTGTGTCCGAGCGTCGTGTCGTACTTTACTAGATATGGTGCGATCTATGATGTCTATTTCCGATTTACCGCTATCGTTTTGGGGTTATGCTTTAGAGACGCCGCATTCACGTTGAATAGGACACCGTCAAAATCCGTTGAGACGACGCCTTATGAACTGTGGTTTGGCAAGAAACCAAAGTTGTCGTTTCTTAAAGTTTGGGGCTGCGATGCTTATGTAAAGAAACTTCAACCAGATAAGCTCGAACCCAAATCGGAAAAATGTGTCTTCATAGGATACCCAAAGGAGACTGTTGGGTACACCTTCTATCACAGATCTGAAGGCAAGATTTTCGTTGCTAAATTCGGGTCCTTTCTAGAGAAGGAGTTTCTCTCGAAAGAAGTGAGTGGGAGGAAAGTAGAACTTGATGAGATAAGCATATCTGCTCCCTTATTGGAAAGTAGTTCATCACAAGAAATGGTTCTGTGACAACTACACCAATTAGTGAAGAAACTAATGATGATGATCATGAAGTTTCAGATCAAGTTACTTCTGAACCTCGTGGTCAACCAGAGTAAAATACGCACTGAGTGGTACGGTAATCCTATTCGGAAGTCATGTTACTTGACCATGGCGAACCTACGAACTATGAAGAAGCGATGGTGAGCCCAGATTCGCAAAATGGCTGGAAGCCATGAAATCTGAGATGGGATCCATGTATGAGAACAAAGTATGGACTTTGGTTGACTTGCCGATGATCGGCAAGCCATTGAAAATAAATGGATCTTTAAGAAGAAGACGACGCCGATGGTAATATAACTGTCTACAAAGCTCGACTTGTTGCAAAAGGTTTTCGACAAGTTCAAGGGGTTGACTACGATGAGACTTTCTCACCCGTGGCGATGCTTAAGTCTGTCCGAATCATGTTAGCAATTGCCGCATTTTATGATTATGAAATTTGGCAAATGGATGTAAAACCGCATTCTTGAATGGATTTCTAGAAGAAGAGTTGTATATGATGCAACCAGAAGGTTTTGTCGATCCAAAGGGTGCTAACAAAGTGTGCAAGCTCCAACGATCAATTTATGGTCAGTGCAAGCCTCTCGGAGTTGGAATAAACGCTTTGATAGTGTGATCAAAGCATATGGGTTTGTAGCACTTTTGGAGAAGCCTGATTTACAAGAAAGTGAGTGGGAGCTCTGTAGCATTTCTAATATTATATGTGGACGACATATTATTGATTGGAAATGATATAGAATTTCTGGATAGCATAAAGGATACTTGAATAAAAGTTTTTCAATGAAAGACCTCGGTGAAGCTGCTTACATATTGGGCATCAAGATCTATAGAGATAGATCAAGGCGCTTAATTGGACTTTCACAAAGCACATACCTTGATAAAGTTTTGAAGAAGTTCAAAATGGATCGAGCAAAGAAAGGTTTTTACCTGTATTACAAGGTGTAAGATTGAGTCGACTCAATGCCCGACCACAGCAGAAGATAGAGAGAAATGAAAGATGTTCCTATGCTTCAGCCATAGGCTCTATCATGTATGCAATGCTGTGTACCAGACTGACGTATGCTTAGCTGTAAGCTTGGCAGGAAGGTACCAAAGTAATCCAGAGTGGATCATCGGACAGCGGTCAAGAACATCCTGAAATACGAAAAGGACTAAGGATATGTTTCTCGATATGGAGGTGACAAAGAGCTAGTCGTAAATGGTTACGTCGATGCAAGCTTTGACACCGATCCGGACGATTCTAAATCGCAAACCGGATCGTGTTTTTATTAAGCGGTGGAGCTGTCGGTTGGTGCAGTTCTAAACAAAGCGTCGTGGCGGGATCTACATGTGAAGCGGAGTACATAGCTGCTTCGAAGCAGCGAATGAAGGAGTCTGGATGAAAGAGTTCATTTCCGATCTAGGTGTCATACCTAGTGCATCGGGACCGATGAAGATCTTCTGTGACAATCTTGGTGCAATTGCCTTGGCAAAGGAATCCAGATTTCACAAGAGGACCAAGCACATCAAGAGACGCTTCAATTCCATTCGGGACCAAGTCCAAGTGGGAGACATAGAGATTTGCAAAATACATACGGATCTGAATGTTGCAGACCGTTGACTAAGCCTCTTCCACGAGCAAAACATGATCAGCACCAAGACTCCATGGGTGTTAGGATCATTACATTGTAATCTAGATTATTGACTCTAGTGCAAGTGGGAGATGAAGGAAATATGCCCTAGAGGCAATAATAAAGTTATTATTTATTTCCTTATATCATGATAAATGTTTATTATTCATGCTAGAATTGTATTAACCGGAAACATAATACATGTGTGAATATATAGACAAACAGTATGTCACTAGTATGCCTCTACTTGACTAGCTTGTTAATCAAAGATGGTTATGTTTCCTAACCATGAACAAGGAGTTGTTATTTGATTAACAAGGTCACATCATTAGTTGAATGATCTGATTGACATGACCCATTCCGTTAGCTTAACACTTGATCGCTTAGTATGTTAATGCTTTCTTCATGACCCATACATGTTCCTATAACTATGAGATTATGCAACTCCGTTTACGGAGGAACACTTTGGTACTACCAAACGTCACAACGTAATCGGGTGATTATAAAGGAGTACTACAGGTGTCTCCAAAGGTACTTGTTGGGTTGGCGATTTCGAGATTAGGTTTTGTCACTCCGATTGTCGGAGAGGTATCTCCAGCCTTCTCGGTAATGCACATCACTTAAGCCTTGCAAGCATTACAACTAATGAGTTAGTTGTGAGATGATGTATTACGGAACGAGTAAAGAGACTTACGATAACGAGATTGAACTAGGTATTGGATACCGACGATCGAATCTCGGGTAAGTAACATACCGATGACAAAGGAACAACGTATGTCGTTATGCGGTTTGACCGATAAAGATCTTCGTAGAATATGTAGGAACCAATATGGGCATCCAGGTTCCGCTATTGGTTATTGACCGAGAATGGTTCTAGGTCATGTCTACATAGTTCTCGAACCCGTAGGGTCCGCACGCTTAACGCTTCGATGACAGTTCATAATGAGTTTATAAGTATTGATGCACCAAGGTTGTTCGAGTCCGGATGTGATCACGGACATGACGAGGAGTCTCGAAATGGTCGAGACATAAAGATTGATATATTGAAGCCTATGTTTGGACTTGAATGGTTCCGAGTGAAAGCAGGATGTTACCGAACACCGGGGTTACGGAACCCCGGGGGTATATGGGCCCTCATGGGCCTTGAGGGAGAAGGAGAAGGGCCGCCAGGTGGGCTGCGCGCCCCCCCCTTCCAGTCCGAATAGGACAAGGAGAGGGGCGCCCTTCCCCTTCCCCTCCCCAATCCTACTCCAACTAGGAGAGGGGGAGTCCTACTCCTGGGAGTAGGACTCCTCCTTAGTCGCGCCTCCTCTAGGGCCGCCACCTCCCCTTGTCTCCTTTATATCTGGGGCAGGGGGCACCCCAAGACACACAAGTTGATCTACGGATCTTGCCTTAGCTGTGTCGGGTGCCCCTTCCACCATATTCCACTTCGGTCATATCGTCGCGAGCTTAGGAGAAGCCTGCGCCGGAGAAGTCATATCGTCATGAGCTTAGGCGAAGCCCTGCGTCGGTGGAGCATCAACATCGTCCCACGCCGTCGTCTTGACGGAACTCATCCCGACACTTTGCTGGATCGGAGTCCGGGATCGCCATCGAGCTGAACGTGTGCAGAACTCGGAGGTGCCGTGACGTTCGGTGCTTGGATCGGTCGGATCGTGGAGACGTGCGACTACATCAACAGCGTTGTTATAACGCTTCGCTTTCGGTCTCACAGTGCGTGGACGGACACTCTCCCTCTCGTTGCTATGCCATCACCATGGTCTTGCGTGATCGTAGGAAAATTTTTGAAATTACTACGTTCCCCAACAGCCCCAAGCCCCCGAGACAGTCTTGGACCAGTGCCCTTGTAGGCGGGTGGCTAGCTGGGGAGAAGTGGTTCCCGTTCCTGTGCCTGCCACCAAGAAGGTGAAGAAGACTACATCCAAGGGCAGCAAGCTGTATGCAGTGCGCCGGCAGTCCTCTCGCCTTTCCGGGGCTAAGACCCCTCCCGCCAAGCAATTGGCAGCCGCGGGAGTCAACTCCAGCTCCCAGTCCAACTCGAGCTCCTTGCAGAGCTTGGCTCGTCAGAGCCCCCTGCACCTCAGCATGGCTCGAAGTTGCCGGGAAGCTCTATTCCTCCGCCCCAGAAGAGAAGTAGGGTGCCCTCCATGGAGTTCGAGAAGAGCTCCATGCTCATTGATGAAGAGTAAGAAAGAACATTCTCCTTTTCTCGCGGCAGTTTTTGCATGTCTACTTGTTCTTGCTGACTGATCTTGCCTACCGTCATTGCCAAGGAAGAGGAGGAGGAGGAGAAAGAGACCCTCGTCCACCAGACCAAGTGGCTCATGTGCACGGATCCGTCGAAGATTGTGGAAGGCACGGGCCTGGAGGGGAGTAGCATGAACGAACGGACACCAAGCCCGCAGCTCAGCCCCCGGCCTGAAAGAACAGGCTTGGCCCCTTCCGCAATGGGTGATGCAGGAGAGATCCAACCTCCACGGTCAGAGGAGGATGGGAAACTACCCACGGCGAGCCCCTCCAAGTGGGGCCCACCCCGCCCGCCGATCGAGTTAAGGGATCTCCGACAGGGGTTTCTGTCGGATGTTGGGTTCCGGCAGACCCTTAAGGTTCGAACTCTGGGGTGCGCACGAAGATCTCTCCCTTACTGATCTATGTCCGATCGCCTCGTGAGATCTAAGCTAAAGGCGATGAACAACGTAAGGGACACAAGATTTATCTTGGTTAGGGCCACCGTTGTGGTGTAATACCCTACTCCGGTGTGTGGTGTGGTGGATTGCCTCGAGGGCTGATGATGAGCAAGATGCAGGGGAAGAACAGCCTCGCGAGAGGTGTTCTTGAGCTGGTGCGATGAACTGCTTGGGTGAGTTCGATCACCTCTCTCTCTCTGGCTAGGGTTCAATCTCATTCTGGCTAGGGTTTTCTCTCCTTATCATGCCTTCTACGGTGGCGGCTAGCTCTATTTATAGAGGCCCTAATCCTCTTCCCAAATATTGAGCGGGAAGGGCACCAACAACTGCCATTTCGAAGGGGAACATCTAGTACAAGTTATCCTGACTAAAATTGGTCTTCGGCTGCCAAAAGCGCTGGCGATGACGCCATCTTGGGCTGCACGGTGACCTCCATCCTGCCTCTCCGCTGGTCTTGGTCTCGTTGCACTGAAATGGCAACCTTTGCCTCATGCCTCGGTACTCCATGTCTGAGCTTGCCCCCTTTGCACCAAAGAGGAAACAAGGACCCTGCGCAGGCCAGCGCCCGCCTGGCGCCCGCCTGGTCTCGATCGTCATGGCTTGGGTCACGAGCACCTCGCGAGGTACCCTGCCTTGATCTCTCCGCCTCCTCGCGAGCCTGCCTGGCGAGGCCGTCCCTGAGGAAGCCTTGCGTCGTCCGCCCCGCGAGGCTTGGCCCCTCGCGAGGGTCTTGAGTCTTGTGCTGATGAAGATGGGCCGCGCTGGGCCAACACTTGAGCCATGCCGCAGGCCGCAGGCAGGCAAGTCTGGGGACCCCCATTCCTAGAACACCGACAGTAGCCCACGGGCCCAAGGTGCGCTCGGACTTGGCTTAGCGGAGAAGCGAAGGGGCAAGTGCGGAGCGCCACGGGCCCCATCAGCCTACAGCATTGGGCGCCGCATGGCGGTTGATTGGACGTGGGCGTCTCCGCTCCCCCACGTTGCCTCGGCAACTACTCGACTTGGCAAGTCCCTGCATGCAAAAAATGGGTCATGATTACCTGAGATCATGGAGGCCGACGGTTGGCCTTCTCCGGACTATAAGTACGGACGGGCGAGAGCCCCCGTAGTCCGTCCCTTCCTTCTACTCTCTTTCTTCTTCTCCCTCGCCCTTGCTCCACCTTGCGCCAATGGCGCCGATCCGCCGGTTTTCTGCGGAAGAGAAGGGAAAGGCCCCCCGGGAGGGTACTGACTCGCTTCCGCTGAAGAAGCGACCTATCCCCGTCCGCCGCGACGTGGTCGCTTGGCAGGGGTCATCACGGCCCTGGTACGAGCGGCCGCCGCCTGGGTTTCCGCTGCCCTTGTATGCCCGAGTCAAGGGCCCTGGAGAAGAAGCCGCCGAGCGACATCGTCGGCGCCGCAGGCGACGCCGGCGAGCCACGGCAGTATGCGTCGTCACCCCTGGCGTCCATGCGGAGAGATCTTCTCGTGAGCTCGTGCTTCACACCGCCATGCCTCCGCGATCTTGGATTCTCCTTCCTCCCTCCTTCGCCTTCGAGATGCCGTCGAGCGGGTCTCTTGAGCTCCGGCTGCAGCACGCCGACTGCAGCACCCTTGAAACCGGAGTGGAGGTTGCGGTCGTCGCTCCAGGCAAGGTCTTCATGACCCGGCGCTGGGGTGAGATCGCCCGGGTCTGCCAGACAAGGGGTGCCCTCGTAATCCATCTTGAATACGACGGTGCCTCCTTGATGTTCTTCAAGGTCTTTGACGCGGAAGGCCGCCGGCTGGAGTGCTGTCGCCGAAAAGGTGGTCGGGGCTCCGGCGTGGCGAGGGCCAGGCCGGCCAATCGCCTCCCCAGCAGTTCCTCAGGCAGTAGCGGAGGAGCCAGAGGATCCAGTGACTCCGCCGAGCTTCACGTGACCCCGGAGACGAGCGACCACAGCTATGAGCCCCCAAGATCGCATCGCGCTCGGAGCATGGCAGCTACGTCAGGCCGTTGACGCAGCTGATCTGGATGGGGTTGGCACCGACGCCTGGCGGCCCACTGTTGATGATGGCGTCTCCTCCGGCGGCGCGCGTAGTTAGCTCTCCTTAGGATTAGCACCCTTTGTTCCCTGCGAGGAATCGAAATGACACCCCACAGGGGTATGTAAGGCGCCTCCCATGTCTTTTGTGAATTCTACATCCTTATCATAAATCGATGTGAGATGCGTGTTCTGTCCCGGCTCAGCTCCCCCTTTCTTTTCTCACGAGGGCTTGGTGCTCTACGCTGATAGGTCCCGGTCCCCAGGCAGGCTTCAGCCGTCGCTGGTATTCCAGGTCGCGATGCCGTGGTCAAGGCCAGGAGGTGAGCGGCCCAAGGTCCAGTAAGAGCCCCTGAGTCGCGATGCTCGGGAGGTCCCCCTTAGTGCTCAAGCAGCCTCCGCTGGGAGAGAAAGGAAGGCAGCATCACCGTGACAGAGCTGCAATAGTCATGGGATTAGCGTCGCGTTGATTTAGCTTTTGTGCGACTTATCTCATAGGTTTGGAGTAGTTCTTCGGCGAGGTGTTGGGCCTTCGTGCCGGCAGCTGGAGCGTTGCTGGGTCAGGCCCTCGTGAGCTTCTCCCCTCTTCCCCGCACTTTCCTTTATGCTCTACGTCCCCAGTTCCCGGCCCTCGAGCGAGCTCAGCCGCCGCTGGTATGACAGGTCGCGATGCCGTGGTTCAAGGCTAGGGGGTGAGGGCTGGAGAGCCAGTGAGAGCCCATGAGTCACGATGCTCAGGCGCCCCCCTTTTAATGTGCGAGTGTATCGTACGGGAGAGAGGGAGAGGGGGCTCACAATGCCCCCCACGTTATTCCTTACACGGGCCCTGCACACCAACCATGAGGGAAAATAAGGTCTGCCGTTACGGTTGCCAGCCAGCCATTGGTTTCTCCGAGGGAGTGATTGGGGCACTGAGGGCCTGGTGAGGTGGCGCTATGCGGGGCTGCCGCGGCCAGAGCTCGGCCACTCAGATTTGTCGGTGTTGCAGGGACGGACCCGTGCGCAAGCGCCGTGCCATAGCGAGCGGCCCCAAAGGCAGGTGTCAATCGAGCAGGCGATTATCTCAAGCAGGTTAATCATGAAGGAGCAAATCAACTTAGATAGATGCAGAGAAAGCAAACGCCACTGGGTCAGGCCCGAGCAACTAGGGGATGATGTAGCCCGAGGGGCGCCCCCAACAAGGTAAGCATAAGACATAAGCAAAACGGATACATGTCGCAGGGACGGACCCACGCGACCTGGGAATGATGCAGCCCTGGGGGCGCTCCCAGCTGAAACGAAAACTGAAAAGAAGTCACCTGATACTGTTGCAGAACGATTGTCGGAGCAGCTGGCGGTGCGGGGTGAAGGAGCCCATCCTCACGAGCTCTCGGGACTCCGAGCCTCGGGAGGACCAGGAAGTCCAGGCGGTTCGCTGAGGTCCATCTCCATCTCCTCCATGAACGCGCGATGCTTGGCCACCTGAGCTTCCAGAATGCTCCTCATCAAGCGCTGGTGGGATGCAGCCGCGTTCGACAAGCCAAAAGGCATGCGAACATAGCTGTGCGGCGGGCCCGCGCAACGCCCCACGCGCGAGGGCCACAAGCACTCCTGAGAAGCGACTCGATTGAGCCCTGGGTAGTCGATGCAGACGCGTAGCCCGCCATCCTCGCCTGGATGGGGAGCTACTCTGGGCAGGCGGCGGTTGCCGCGCATGACTCTCGATTCCTCCAACTCCTCAGCGGCCTTGGTGATGAACTCCTGAGGGTCGAGTCCTCCTTTCCTCACGCCTTCCTGAGGGAACGTGTCGTGAAGCGCGCCTCAAGTGGTGCCCAAGCGCCTCCCTCGTGACCTTGGCAAAGTCGGTGGCACCCGGAGAGAGCCCCCGAGCCCCTGCCCGAGGAGGGTGCCGGGCGCGCCTTCCTGTCGATGGAGGTGGCGCCCCTTGGGCGGGCGCATGTCCGGGACATGGCGCCTCCGGAGGTGCCTGCCTCCTGAGGCCTTGAGCCAGGTGACGTCTTCTTCTTCTTGGGAGCTGCTCCAGGGAGGTTTCCACTCTTGCTGTCCGGGTCCTCGGTCGACGCGGCCTGGAAGGCGCGCTCGAGGGAGCTACACCGCATAATTCTCTTCACAGGGGACCGTGATGACCCCGCCACTTGCTGGCATCTTGAGGACGTTGTAGCCATGGTGAGTCACTGCCATGAACTTGGCCAGGGCTGGATACCCGAGGATGGCATTGTATGGCAGGCGAATGTGAGCGACGTCGAAGTCAATGAGCTCAGTGCGGTAGTTGCTGCACTGCCCAAAGGTGACAGGAAGGCGGACCTGCCCTATTGGGACAGTGGAACCATCGGTGACTCCTGAGAAAGGTTTGGTTGGCTGAAGCTGATCATATGACACTTGGAGATTGTTGAACGTCTCGACGAATAGAACGTTGAGTCCTGCTCCGCCATCGATGAGGGTCCTGGTGACTTGCACATTGCTGATGACTGGGGAACAGAGCATTGGGAGGACACCGGCCGTCGCGGCGCACTTGAGCTGATCAGCTGAACTGAACGTGATGGCGCACGTAGACCACCTGAGAGGGCGCGTGGCCTCAAGCTTGGGGAGCACTACATTCACCTCGCGAGCAAACTGCTTGAAGATGCGCTGTGAGGCTGGGGCCTGAGCGCTGCCCTAGATGCAAGCGATTGCACGTGGCTCCTGGAAGCCCCCAGCCCCCTCGTCCTGATGGTGGTCTTCATTCCTTCTTGGTGGTGGTGGCAGAGGAGGAAGGCCTGCGTTGCCTTGTGGGCGATCTTCACGAGGCTGATCTCTTCCAGCTCCCTCGCGAGGCTGGTCCTGCCAGCGGTCCTCGCGAGGTCGGTCACGCCACCCCTGGCGAGGGCCGCGGTCGTCCCATCGTCCTCCACCTCTTGCTCCGCCTCGGCCGTAGCCCCGATTGTTGCGCTCGGGACGTCGACCGACACGGCCTTCTCGCACGGCCCTGAGCTCTTGACATTCGTTGGTGTTGTGAGTGTGGAGATCGTGGTACACACAGTACCGGCTGCCCTTGGACGACTCCGGCTGGTCCCTGCCGCGCTTCGTGTCCGGCTCTGCTGCGAGCACGGCTACTCCTTTGCGCTTCACATCCTTGGCCTTGGCTTTCTTCTCCTCTGGGTCCGCCGGCGGGAGCTCGAGAAGCGAAAGGCGTCCCTCCTCAACCCTTGCGCACTTGGTCGCCAGGTTGAACAACTCCAGTGACGTACACAGATCTTCATGGATCTCCAGCTCCTCCTTCATCTTGACGTCACGGACACCATCAGAGAACGCCGAAATGATGGCCTCTTCGGTCACCCTGGGAATCTTGAGGCGAGCGCTGTTGAAGCGCTCGATGTACTTCTGCAAGGTCTCTCCGGGCTGCTGCTTGATGCAGCACAGTCACCCATGGCCGGCGGACGGTCGCGAGTGCCCTGGAAGTTGGCGACGAAGTGGGTGTGCATCTCATCCCAGGAGGAGATCGTGCCAGGAGCCAGGTTCAAGAGCCAGGTGCGGGCGATGTCCTTCAGTGCCATGGGAAACCAATTCACCATGACCTTTTCATCTCCGTTGGCGGCTTCGATGCCCAGCTCGTAGAGCTGTAGGAACTCCGCGGGGTCTGCAGTGCCGTCGTAGCGAGGGCAAGTCAGGCTTGAACTTGCCTGCCAGCGACGCCGTGCGTGCTTCGGGGTGAAAGCGCGGCAGCCAGCGGTGGCCACCGGAGCCTTCTGCGAGGCTGGGCTTGCTCACAGGATTCCAGCGCGCTGCACTGGAGCAGCGGGGTCTTGATGTGGTGGCGCAGGGATGCGGTCGTGGCGCACCGGTGCCGGGAGCATGCGTGCACCTTCTTGGGGACGAGGGATCTCTTGGCAGCTCCTCTCTGGTCGCGCGGGCGCCGGACGCGGTGGGTCTCGTCCTGGGGCCGCGCACCTTGGAGCCAGGGCACCTTCTTGGGGAGGAGGTGGCGGAGGCATCTCCTGATCTGCGCCTCCTGTGCAGGATGGAGGGCGAGGCAGCGAGAGGGACGGCGTAGGAGAGCCCCCTGCGGCGCTGACGAGCTCGGTGATGCGGGCGAGCAAGTCCTCGTAGAGGTCGTCGACGGGACGGTAGTGCAGGAGCTCACGCGCCAGAGTAACAGCAGCGTCTTGGCGTCAGCGAAGCGCGACGGGCATGGGACGACGAACCGGCCGGAGTCAGCGACGGGGTGGCGGTGCGGCCTTCCCGCCGCTCCGAAGGATGCAGAGACGAGGCCTGCTGCTCGTTCCCCACCGGGCCGGTGGCGGCAGGCGACGGGGAACAACGGGGACACCTGCCGACGGGCGCCGTCTGGGCGACGTGGGTGGCGAGGGTAGCCCGACGCTCGGCGCGAGCCCGGCGAGCGTCAGCCATGGACACGACGGGAGATCAAACGCGAAGTGGTGGAAGAAAGATTCTAGCGCACCCCTACCTGGCGCGCCAAATGTCGGATGTTGGGTTCCGGCAGACCCTTAAGGTTCGAACTCTGGGATGCACACGAAGATCTCTCCCCTACCGATCTACGTCCGATCGCCTCGTGAGATCTAAGCTAAAGACGATGAACAACACAAGGGACACAAGATTTATACTGGTTCGGGCCACCGTTGTGGTGTAATACCCTACTCCAGTGTGTGGTGTGGTGGATTGCCTCAGTGGCTGATGATGAACAGTACAGGGGAAGAACAGCCTCGCGAGAGGTGTTCTTGAGCTGGTGCGATGAACTGCTTGGGTCAGTTCGATCGCCTCTCTCTCTGGCTAGGGTTCTCTCTCCTTATCATGCCTTCTACGGTGGTGGCTAGCTCTATTTATAGAGGCCCTTGTCCTCTTCTCAAATATTGAGCGGGAAGGGCACCAACAACGGCCATTTTGAAGGGGAACATCTAGTACAAGTTATCCTGACTAAAGTTGGTCTTCGGCTGCCAAAAGCGCTGGCGATGACACCGTCTTGGGCTCCACAGTGACCTCCATCCTGCCTTTCCACTAGTCTTGGTCTCGTTGCACTGAAATGGCAACCTTTGCCTGATGCCTCGGTACTCCACGTCTGAGCTTGCCCCCTTTGCACCAAAGAGGAAACAAGGACGCTACGCAGGCCGGCGCCCGCCTGGCGCCCGCCTGGTCTCGATCGTCATGGCTTGCGTCACGAGCACCACACGAGGTACCCTGCCTTGATCTCTCCGCCTCCTCGCGAGCCTGCCTGGCGAGGCCGTCCCTAAGGAAGCCTTACGTCGTCCGCCCCGCGAGGCTTGGTCCCTCGCGAGGGTCTTGAGTCTTGTGCTGATGAAGATGGGCCGCGCTGGGCCAACACTTGAGCCACGCCGCAGGCCGCAGGCAGGCAAGTCTGGGGACCCCCGTTCCCAGAACGCCGACTGTTTCCACAGAAGGGTCCGCCCAGGGCGACGCCGTGGTTAATGAAGGAGGGGCTGGTGATCTTGGCCCGGCAACTGACGGTGCTGGTGAAACTGAAGCTCCTCCACGGCAGGCATCTCCGGGTAAATCATTCGCTCTCTTTGGTCCTTCACCATCTTGCTCCACGTCCCTGGCTCTCTAATGCTTCTGCTTCTTTATTATTGCTTTGTTGTCAGCATAGGGAAGGATGCCGCGGAGGAAGCCGCCAAGATTGCTGCCGCGGAGGGGCAGGAACATGCTGCCGGGGATGTTCAGGAGCTCCTGATGGAAACAGAGCAAACCCCTGACAGCGCCCCAGGGTCGGGGGCGACGATTAAGGAGAAAATCCCCCTCCAAACCATGGATCCCCTCCCCTCATTTGGTACCGTGGCAGGGGGCTCGCAGCCATCCTCGAGCTAGTTGGCGCTGGTGCTTGCGAAGCCTGGGCTCGGAGCCCTCGGCTCGTCAGCGGTGACGAGCACGGAACTTGATGAAGAGCTCCAGTGCATTCTGGCGTCGCTGCACCAAGGGGTCGAAGAGGCAGATGACTTTGTCATTGTCGCAATGGACTTGTCTTTCCCGGAGTCCATGGCGGCAGGCATTAAAGAGATGCAGGATCGGCACAGCCAGAAATGGCAGGTGCTCAAGGAGCAGCGCAAGTCCGCCAAAAAGGTGGACCAGCAGCTGACGGACAAAGGTAACGAGCAGCGCGAGTGGCATAGCAAGCAATTCTAGGTTCTCATGAGGCAGCAGGAGACGATCTCAATGAGGAGGGAGGATGTTATTGCCCGGGAGGCTCGCCTGGCGGAACGCAAGGTGCTTTTGGACGCCAAGGAGCAGAACTTCTCTTCTCGGGAGGAGAAGCTTGAGACCACCCTCCGCGCCAAGGACGATGATCTAGAGGCCCTCGTACGGCAGCGCACCAAGGAGCTAGAAGACAAGGACAAGGCACCTCTAGATGCCCTCACTGCCGATTCCGCCACCCAACTGAAGAAGCTCGCTGATGACCTTGCCACTGCATCCACTGTCAAGACCGACCTCGACCAACAGGTGGCCAAGTTGACTGAAGAGCTTTCCGGGAGCGCCAAGGAGGTCACGACCCTCAAGGAGGAGGCGCGGAAAGCAGAGATCCTGCTGAAGGATGTGTAATCGCAACTCTCCTCCAAGAACCAAAGCCTTGAGACTGCCAACGGCACCATTGATGGTCTGAAGGCCAGGATTGGCACCTTGGAGAGCTTGGTACAATCCAGCGGGGCTCGCGAAAAGCAGCTGACAAAGGATCTAGACACCACAAGGCTTCTTCGGAAGGATGCAGAGGACAAGCTGGCGAACCACTCCGAGTAGGCCGATCTCTAGATCAAGAGCTTGATCGACATCGCTGATCGTCTCATTGCCCAAACTGCAGGGATGGGCATGGAAGGGCCAGTCTTCACGGCCAGCAAGTACGAGGTCCCCAGCGTCAAGCTAGGGGTATTCTTCAATGGGATGATCGAAAAGCTGAATGTGCATGAGGAGGGAAGGGATGGTCGCTGATGCGGCTTGAAGCTACGTCGGTATTTCACCAAAGAGGGAGGGATGATGAAGCACAGCGGCGGTACGTATTTCCCTCAGTGATGAGACCAAGGTTATCAAACCAGTAGGAGAAACAAGCAACACAACGTAAATAGCACCTGCACACAAATAACAAATACTCGCAACCCGACGAGTAAAAGGGGTTGTCAATCCCTTTCGGGTAGTGGCGCCAGAAATTGGCAAACAAGCGTGAGAGAGTAGTAAATATTGATAGATCGACGTCAAATCTATACCTACTAATAAAAGGGCTATTGCTTCTTGCCACCCAAATTTTCGTCCGTTCCTTCGTACGTCCGCTCAAAACTTCGTACGTTTTGTTTCCTTATCCGTTTCCAAACCAAACTGAGCGCGAGAAAAAAAAACTCAACGCAAGCCACGCTATGTTTTCTGGCACTCGAAACCCGCCTGTGTTTCTGAGGCTGGTGGCCCAACCAATCGGGCCCATCAATCCGCTTCCACCAAAATTTTCCTCTGTTCCTTGGTACGTCCGCTCAAAACTTCGTACGTTTTGTTTCCTTATCCGTCTCAAAACCAAACTGAGCGCGAGAAAAAAACTCAACGCAAGCCACGCTATGTTTTCTAGCACTCAAAACCCGCCTGTGTTTCTGAGGCCTGTGGCCTAACCAATCGGGCCCATCAATCCGGACGAGGCGGCAGGCTGAAGCAAAAATATGCGATGTTGCAAAATCGAACCCGCGACCGTCACTTTTGAAGAGCTGTGCCCACCACCAACTGAGTTACGTGATGTTTCTTGATATATCGAGGTCAAATTTCTTATTAAATAGTCCCACATCGCCCCTATATATGCAATACATCTAATTTATATAGGTCTTTGACTTTTCTTGATGTTAAGAAGCTGTGTAGAAATAAGGAAAGAGAGACCATCCAAGGAAAAAGAGGCCCTGCATGGCCAAATAATAAGGATGAGGAACAACAGAGATGTTATTACGGGAGACTCATGCATTCATGCTTGAGACATGAATGGAGGAGAAGCTTTGATCCAAGTTGGATGATGCATTGCACGCAGGTTTGCCTGCTGTGCATGCGCTGCTCGTACCCAAGAAAATCTATACATGCGCTACCCAAGAAAACAGACGACTAGAACGGCAAGTCGGCAACCTGTTCAATCCCTTGCGGCTTGGATGTCCAGGATTGCAAACCTTACACGCCACATGAAATTGGCTTAAAAAACATGAAATCAAATCGAAGCACATGCCATGGATATTGGCCAAACACTTTCACAGCGTTTTTTTTACATAGAGAATGTTACCAATTATATAGTGCCCTCATTTTTACACAAAATTTGATAAATTTGCATACGTGCGCGAGTTAACTGCGTAAATGAGTCGGCTTCAGAATCAACAAACAAACAGTGAAATATGGATTTTGTTTTATTCTAGGTGTCAGCGAGGCTGCATGAGATAAACAAAAGAGGACAGGCACGCTATTTCGTTGGTTCGCTATAAATTTAATGGGATTGTGTGCTTTATGAGAAAAAGGAAAACATACCAAGAAAAAAAGACACAATTTAAATGGAACTGTGGGTTCTGGCCGCGTGAGATAAAAAAATATAAAAGAGGAATACTCGATTAAATGAGATTGATAAATTAACCAGTGCATGGATAGTTACACATGCAATAACTTTTTCATAATAATTTTAGAATTCTGAAGAAGTGTTCCTTATCATTGGTGTTTAGGATTCTTTCATGACTAATGCATGGTTGAATTAATGCTTTTGTTCAAAATCTCGGTGTACACATGTTTGTCGTCGTTAGGTGGCACTATTCTAACGCCGTTGCATTGCTCAGGCGGACAATTTCATGGACACAAGTCAATTTTTTTCCCGTTGCAACGCACGGGCATTTGTGCTAGTAAAATAAATTGCAGCAAGGTATTTTTGTATTTTTGGTTTAATAGATCTGAAAATAAAAATCAAAGGAAAAATAAATCGCAAAGGCAAATAATATGCGAAAGAGACCCGGGGGCCGTAGGTTTCACTAGTGACTTCTCTCAAGAAAAATAGCAAACAGTGGGTAAACAAATTACTGTTGGGAAATTTATAGAACTTCAAATAATCATGATGATATCATGGCAATAATCATTATATAGGCATCACGTCCAAGATTAGTAGACCGACTCCTGCCTGCATCTACTACTATTACTCCACACATCAACCGCTATCCAGCATGCATCTAGTGTATTAAGTTCATGGAGAAACGGAGTAATGCAATAGGAACGATGACATGATGTAGACAAGATCTATTTATGTAGAAATATACCCCATCGTTTTATCCTTAGTAGTAATGTAATAGATCAAGTTCTATTTATGCAATAAGAACAATGACATGATGTAGACAAGATCTATTTATGATGACATCGGTTCCCCTTCTGTCACTGGGATCAAGCACCGTAAGATCGAACCCACTACAAAGCACCTCTTCCCATTGCAAGATAAATAGACTAAGTTGGCCAAACAAAACCAAAATATCAGAGAAGAAATACGAGGCTATAAGCAATCATGCATACAAGAGATCAAAGAAACTCAAATAACTTTCATGGATATAAAAAGATAGATCTGATCATAAACGCAAAGTTCATCCGACCCCAACAAACACACCAGAAAAAGAGTTACATCATATGGATCTCCAAGAGACCATTGTATTGATAATCAAGAGATAGAGAGGAAGCCATCTAGCTACTAACTACGGACCCGAAGGTCTACAAAGAACTACTCATGCATCATCGAAGGAGCACCAATGGAAGTGGTGAACACCTCCGTGATGGTGTCTAGATTGCATCTGGTGGTTCTAGACTTTGCGGCGGTTGGAATTTATTTTCGTCGACTCCCCTAGGGTTTCTGTAATATTGGGGTATTTATAGAGCAAAGAGGCGGTTCAGGGGGGCCCTGAGGTGGGCACAACCCACCAGGGCGCGCCTGCGCCTCCTAGCGCCCTGGTCGGTTGTGCTCCCCTCGGAGCACCCCCCAGGTGCTTCTTCGGCCCATTGGTTGTCTTCTAGTCCAAGAAAAATCTCCAAAAAGTTTCGCTGCGTTTGGACTCCGTTTGGTATTGATTTCCTGCGATGTAAAAAACATGCAGAAAACAACAACTGGCACTTGGCACTATGTCAAGAGGTTAGTAACAAAAAATGATATAAAATGATTATAAAACATCCAAGATTGATAATATAACAACATGGAACAATAAAAAATTATAGATACGTTGTAGACGTATCAGCATTCCCAAGCTTAATTCCTGCTCGTCCTCGAGTAGGTAAATGATAAAAACAGAATATTTGATGTGGAATGCTGCCTAACATGTCATCTCATATGCTTTTCTTTATAACATGGACATTTGGACTTTTATATTGTTCAAAGAAATAGCCTAGTTTTGACATGATAACTTAAATACTCAAGCATATCAACAAGCAACCAAGTCTTTCAATATATCAACGCTAAAATAAGTTATCCCTAGCCAACATGCTCAATCATTGATCCATTCATGAAACACACTCTCATATTAACTACACCCAATACTCAAGTACGATCATAGTGCCTCCTATGTAACACCCCAAGACCGATGCTCCAGATGCCTTCGTTTTGCGAGTCAGCTGTGTTATTTATTTGTTTGTTGCATTCATCACCGCATCATTCGCATTGCATCGGCACTCCGTTGTCGTCATGTTTTCAAAAGTTGCATCCGTTCATGGTTGCCGCCTCTTCTTTGTCTCTGTTGACCTACTCTCAGACCAACCAGACCGCTCTCTTCTCTCTTGTCTTCTCTGTGGCCTTTTGTCAGACCCCTGTTGTCTTTGATTTCCCCTCTCGTCTATATGGCCAGCCTCTCCGCACATTTCCTCGACCACTTGGGCGCGTCCGAAACCTCTCCGAACCCGACCCGCATGGTCATGACCAACAGGTTCGGATCATCCCCAAATATCCCTAAAACATCTCCATTTTCTTATTTGGACTCCCTACCTATTTATTTCTCAGCCGTCCGTTTGCGATCGGAGGGGCTAGAATAGCCCCTAACCTAACATGCTATAAATAAACTAGTCCAACCCTAATCTTTAGGAGGCTTGTCCCATCAGTCTTGTCCCCGCCGCCAGCCATCCACCCACTTGCCTCGCACCTTGGGATCCTCCCAAATCCATCTCGGGCCAACCATCATCTCCCCTCGATCCATCCACCCAACCACACCGCAGTCGGCCGCCTTGCGGCGCACTCTCCCTCGAACTCCAACGGAACTGTGCCACCAGGACCCCCGCGGGCTCAAGCCCCTGCGCCGTGCTCCTCCCCTGCTGCGAGCCTCTGCCTCGCCTCGTGCCCGAACTCCTTCCCGAGCCGGAGCTCCTTCCTCGACCTCACCTCCACCTCATCGCGTCGGCGACTCGTCACACCGGACTCCTCCCGCAGCAGCACCGCACCAAGCCTCGCGCCGCAGCCTCCTTCTCCTCGTGCCCGTGCACGAGCGGACGAGCTCAAGCTCCCTCCTCTCGGTCGCTTCGCCCCCGAGCACGCAAGACCAGCAGGATCGCGCCCTTCCTCCCGTCTCTCTCTCTTACTTACTCTTGTTCTCTATGTCTCTTTTGTCAGGTTTCTGCGATGCCTCGTCGCTGTTTTGCCCAGTCGCCGTTCAAGTTCACGTCCGGCCCCGATCTGTACCGGATCTCCTCTGCTCCGCCGCTGTGGCCTCGGATCCGATCGGTTCCCGTGCACCTTTCGCCCCGCCGAGCCCTCGTCGCGCCGCCCTTTGCCAAGTCCACCATCTCCTGGCCTCTGCTTCCCCTGCAACAAGCAGCAGCCGCTGCATCTTCTCTGTACCAAGCGCCGCTCGATCCCGCCTGCACCCGTTGACCGCTTCAACCTTCCGCGTGGCCTAGCCCCTCCCTAAGGCCCAGATCTTCCTCCACCGGCGTCCTCTCCAAGGCCCAGCCGCCAGCTCGCCCGCTTCGGCTGCCTCCATCCCGCACCAATGGGCTTGGCCCATGGTGAGCAGCTCCCCCAGCCCAGAGTGCTTAGATTCGGCCTAGTGTGTTTTTTTCCTTGTCTGCGAATTTCCTAATTATCCAGAGAAACCTGTTTTGCAGAAAACCCTCCATGTTCATGCATGTAATAACTCCACAACCGTGCATCGGTTTAAAATGTTTTATATATGTAAAATGCTTAGAATTTCATCTATTAGTTTCATAATATGCTGCTTTCATCCATGTTAAAAATGTTAAAAATGTTGTTTGATTAAATTTGCATAAATGCCATGCTAAAATGGTTTATTTCATAACTAATTAACTGTAGCTCCGAATTTAATAAACTTTATATGTAAATGGGGTAGAAAATGCCTAGTTTAACATGGTGCACTTTATTTTGCTGTTTAACAACATTAAAATTGTGTTTAGGGCAGAACAGTAGCAAATTCGAAATATGCATATGAGGATGTTCCGGGTTGTTCCGGCCTCATTTAAACTTGCCTAAATATTTAGTTTACTTATGCTTCACCTCTTGCCATGTTAAATAACATTTACATTGTTGGGTACATAAACGAGAGCGAACTAAATAACTTGAATGTGGTGTTTCGTCAATATGCAACTCGTTGCATATTAAGCTCCACTTAATTTGTATTATTGTTCGTTGCACTTTGCCATGCCATGCTCATTAAACCGGACATGCATCATACTTGATTGTGCATCATGCCATGCTTATGTGATGGTTGTTTACCATGTTGCTTTGTTCTTTCCGGTTTGCTTCTCTCGTTAGCTTCGGTTTCGTTTCGGAGTTGTGAGGATTCGTTCGACTACGTCCGTTTGTCTTCTTCATGGACTCGTTCTTCTTCCTAGCGGTATCTCAGGAAAGATGACCATTACCCTCGATATCACTTCTATCTTTGCTTGCTAGTTGTTCACACTATCGCTATGTTTGCGCTACCTACCACCGGTTTGTCATGCCTCCCATATTGCCATGTCAAGCCTCTAGCCATCCTTTCCTAGCAAACCGATGTTTTGCTAAGTTACTGATTTTGCTCAGCCCTTTTTATAGCGTTGGTAGTTGTAGGTGAAGATGAAGCTGGTTCCATGTTGGAACATGGATATGTTGGGATATCATAATATCTCTTATTTAATTAATGCATCTATATACTTGGTAAAGGGTGGAAGGCTCGGCCTTATGCCTGGTGTTTTGTTCCACTCTTGCCGCCCCTAGTTTCCGTCACACCGGTGTTATGTTCCTTGATTTTGCATTCCTTACGCGGTTGGGAATTTATGGGACCCTGTCACGCCCAATATGCGATACTATCCTAAAGAGACTCGAAGGTCCCACCAAGGATAGAACCGCATATTGAAACGCTTTTGCAAGGTGGATATCATTACATCAACATTACATAATAGATGGGGATACATACAAGAGGCATACAATGCCACACGAATACAACATCATCATACATAAGAGCAACATCCGACTACGGATGAAACACAAACAGAAACTCAAACGACATCCACCCTGCTAGCCCAGGCTGCCGACCTGGAACCTAACCCCTGATCGAAGAAGAAGCAGAAGAAGAACTCCAAAACAAGTAACATCGCTCTCGCTCAAGATCATCACATAACCTGTACCTGCAACTGTTGTTGTAGTAATCTGTGAGCCACGAGGACTCAGCAATCCCATTACCATGGGTATAAAGACTAGCAAAGCTTAAAGGGGAAAGGAAGGGGTAAAGTGGTGAGGTTGAAGAAGCGACTAAGCATGTATGGTGGCAAACTTACGAAACAAGAGCGAGAAGAGAAGCTTAGCAAGCGGTCGTCAACTAGTAATGATCAAGAAGTGATCCTGAACTCCTACTTACGTCAAACATAACCCAGAAACCGTGTTCTCCTCTCAATCAACCCCGAAAAGAGACACTCACGGTTACGCACACGGTTGGTGTATTTTAGAAGAGTTTACTTCAAGTTTACTACAACCGGATATTAAAAAATTCCCATCTCGCCACATAACCGCGGCACGGCTTTGAAAGTTCAAACCCTGCAGGGTTGTCCCAACTTAGCCCATGATAAGCTCTCGCGATCAACGAAGGATATTCCTTCTCCCGGGAAGACCCGATCAGTCTCGGAATCCCGGTTACAAGACATTTCGACAATGGTAAAACAAGTCCAGCAAAGCAGCCCGATGTGTCGACAATCCCGATAGGAGTCGCACGTATCTCGTTCTCAGGACACACCGGATGAGCGAAGCGTACAGGTACCGACGTAACCCAGATTGCCAAGGGATGGTCCCGCGCGGTGCTCTAGTTTGGACCAACACTTAGACAAGCATTGGCCCAGGGGGGCTAAAATAAAGATGACCCTCGGGATGCGCGACTCCCAAGGGAAAAAGGTAATAGGCTGAGGCAAATGTAAAACCAATGTTGGGCCTTGCTGGAAGAGTCTTATTCAAAGCGAACTGTCAAGGGGGTCCCATAAATCACCCAACCGCGTTAGGGACGCAAAATCCGGGAACATAATACCGATATGACGGAAACTAGGGCGGCAAGAGTGGAACAAAACACCAGGCATAAGGCCGAGCCTTCCACCCTTTACCAAGTATATAGATGCATTAATAATATAAGAGATATTGTGATATCCCAACATAAACATAATCCAACATGGAGCAATCTTCATCTTCACCTGCATCTAGCAACGCTATAAGAGGGGCTGAGCAAAAGCGGTAACATAGCCAAACAACGATTTGCTAGGAAGGGTGACAAAGGTTAGATGTTCATGGCAATTTGGGAGGCTTGAGCAGCAAGTGGTAGGTAACGCAGCATAGCGATGGAACGAAGCAGCTAGCATAGCAATGATAGTAATGAGATCCAAGGTGACGGTCATCTTGCCTGAAATCCCGCTAGGAAGAAGAACGAGTCCATGAAGAAGACAACCGGGAGTAGTCGAACGAATCGTCACAACTCCGGAACGAAACCGAAGCTAACGAGAGAAGCAACCGGAAAGAAGCAAACAACATGGTAAACACACAAGCATAATCATGGCATAATGCACAATCAAGTATGATGCATGTCTGGTTTAATGAGGCATGGCATGGCAAAGTGCAACAAACAATACTACAAGTTAAGTGGAGCTTAATAGGCAACGAGTTGCATATTGACAAAACACCACATTGAAATATTTAGTTTAATCTCGTTTACGCTACCAAACAATATTAAATATTGTTAAACACGGCAAGAGGTGAAGCATAAGCAAACTAACTATTTAGGCAAGTTTAAATGAGGTCGGAACAACAAACAACAATTCCGGAAAATCCTCATGTGCATATTTTAGATTTGGTACTGTTCTGCCCTATAAACAATTTTAATGTTGCTAAACAGCAAAATAAAGTGCAGCAAGTTAATCTATGCATTTTTCTACCCCATTTACATATAAAGTTTATTAAAATTGGAGCTACGGTTATTTAGTTATGAAATAAATTATTTCAACATGGCATTTGAGCAAGTTTAAACAAACAGCATGTTTAAACATATTAACATGGATGAAAGTGGAAAATTATTAATCTACACAAAATTCTAAGCATTTTACATATATAAATCATTTTAATCCGATGCACGGTTTGAGAGATATAAATGCATGAACATGAGGGTCTTTTCTGTAAAACTGCAGTCTCTGGATAATAGACAAAATCGCAGATGGTAAAAAAACCTAACAGGGCCGAATCTGGAGGGCGGTTTGGGCTGCTCACCATGGGCTCTTGGCCCGGCTGGTGAGGAGGAGGCCAGGCAGGCCGGATCTGGCGTGGCTGCTGGGCTTGGCGATGCGGACGGGGTCGGCTTGGATCGATGCTGCGGTCAACGCTCGATGCAGGGAAGCAGGGCGCGGTCCTCTACTCGACAAGGAGCAGAAGCAGAGCAGCGATGCAGCTCAATCTGGCGAGGACGGGCGAAGGGGCGCTGGAACCGGGCGACGACAGGAGGGACTTGACGACGGCGAGGCAAGCGAAGGCGGCGGCGCCAGGTAGGATCTGGGCAGAGGCGAGGGACTTGGTGCTCGAGACGGACAGGAGGGCACCATCCTCGTCAGGAGCTGCTGAAGATGACGGCCACAGGGAGAGAGAACTACGTGAGAGAGAGAGAGAGGGGGGGCAGAAAGCAGAGGAGGCAGGGAAGGAGGGCGGCGAACGGAACCTGCTGGTCGGGTGGTCGTCTGTGGAGCTACTGCTCAAGTCGACGACGACGACGAGGCCGCCGGAGGTGTGGGTTGGAGTAGAGGAGGAAGGGGCAGTGCGTGAAGGAGGCCAGCGGAGGAAGGGCATCTCAGGCGCACTCGGGTCAAGGACGACGAGCGCTGTGGGGCTCGGCTGTGGCTCTGTGGTGGCGCGTTCTGGCGATGACGACCGGAGCAGAGGAGTCGAGGCCGCGGCGGGGTCAAGCTATTGCATCCATGGCGTCCTATGGAACAGAGAGAAGAAAGGGGATTTGAGGAACCAAAGAGATACAACTCGAGGGGGAGAGAAGGAAACAGGGGCACGGCCTGGCTGGCGGCTGCTAGACTCCGGCGAGGTGATAGTCCGACCGGCTCCGGCGAGCCGAAGTGCTCTGGCGCAGACGAGGTGGTGGAGGGGCTTGATCGGGAGCTCCTCTCCTGATCCAGACGGATCGAGGAGGCTGCCGCTGCAGGAGGCACCTCGTGGACGGCTGGTGGAGCGGATGGATGATCGAGGAAGGCTTGGGAGGAGCTAGCTGGTTGGGTGGAATTTTGGATTGGGGAAGATCCCGAGGAAGGAGAGAATGGACAGAGGTGGCGGCGGCTAGGAGGATGGGACAGCTCCCCTAGATTTTAGGGTTGCTCTATTTATATAGTAAGTAGGCTAGGTTTAGGGGGGTATTTGGTCCCTCCGATTAAATCGGACGGTACTGGATAAATAGGCTAGGGAGACCAAACAAAGAAAACGAAGATATTTTGTAGATGTTCGGGGATGATCCGAAACCAACGGTAATGACAGCCTGGGTCGGGTTCGGGGAAGTTTACGGACACGGGCGAGGGGGCTGCGAGCTGGCAAAAGAGGTTAGGTGGTCACGGTCAAGAGGGAAGCGAAAACCCGATTGGTCTCGGAACAGTCAACGAAAGCAAGGGGGACGCGGCAACTACGAACGGGTGCAAGCTTTATGAAAACATGAAGATGCAATGCGAATGATGCTATGAGATGAGATGCACGCCATGAACAAAATGCAAAACAAAAGGCAAAAACCCAACCACGGAGGAAATAACATATCGCATCTCCGTAAAAGGCAAGAGTTGGAGTTACAAATATGGAAAATTGTATCCGGGGTGTTACAACACTTCACCACTACAAGAGGATCCCGTCCCGAGATCTAGGATGGCACCGGAGGGGAAAGAAAGAGGAAGAGAAGAGGTAAAACTAAGTTGCTTCTTTGACAAACGAGTGAAACTATGAACCTTGAGAGGTTGAGCAAAATGAAAGAAAGAAAACAACGAAGATGAGCAAAATTGAAAACACTCCGTTAGAAAAGAGGAACAAGGGATACGACGAGAACCAAGAGGTTAAGTGACAAGATAGATATTGAAACCACTCCGGTTAAAACTAGATGGAGAAGGAATAAGATTGATATAATTTGGGCAGCACTCCGACTAAAAGAAGAAGGAAAACTTGATAAGATGAAAAGAACTCGAAGAGACGACACAACACTCCGGTTAAATGAATAAGCATGAAAAGAACACGGTCCTCACAATTCGAGATGATGAGTGAAGAGCACAACATCACCATGCCTCCGGAAGAAAGAATAGAAGATAGATCATTGGAATTAAAGAATGGAGAAGAAAATGCCAACTTCTGCCACAAATGATCTTGGAAAGCACCCTTCCAAGAAGGTTAGAACAGAGTTGTTGGAAAACCAACAACGAAAAGAACAAGCTTGTTGTGGGCTTATGGAACACATCTCAAAATTATGAGGAGACAACCCGCCACTAACGGAAACAGTTGATTGGATTAAGATCAACAATAAGATGAAAAAATTCTTTGCCAAGATGATAGAGAGATAACTTGAATCATTGATAAGCACCACCAATAGCAACATTCCTTAGGGAAGTCTTTAGGTGAAATATGACACAAGATAACTCCAACAAAGAAGTTGATTGGTCGAAAAGATCTCTTGAACGAAGAGAAAATGATGGATTTAAAATACCTCATTTTGACAACGTATGAATCATGAAACATGAAGGAAATTTTCAAGAGTGACATAACACCACCTCAAAAGATAAGGTAGAAAGAATTGCACTTTGGAATGCAAGATGAAGAATACTTGAGCTCCTCAAAACAAAACATGTGTTGAGCACCCTGTTTAATTTTGAGTATAGCTTGGCGGATCATAACTCCGAGAGTAATCTTGAAGAGCAATTGAAGAATGAAAGGAATCCTTGATGAATCACCATGTAGAGCTTCCATGAAGAACTCCGGTAATAAAAGGATGATAGAAAGAAAGAGAAGTTGAAAACACAAGGTGAAGCCTTGCAATGATTTAGATGGAGCTTTGCGACGATATACCCGAGAAAACTTGGAACTCCGTAAAAGAAAAGATGAAGCATATCGAACCGAGAAAAATGACATGATGCATAACTCTGGAAAGAAGAAACTAGATCACTTGGATGAAACAATAATAAGAATTACGTTATGCATATCCTTCACCAATTTAAATTGATGACAAGCAACGGATTTGACATACTACTTATTCTCGTAAAAAGGATTAAGATAGATATGGCGCAAACTTGGGAAGGTCTTCAACGAACCACCGGTGGAATTGGAAAGAACGAATGAATTGATATGATAACAAGGGAAAAGGAATCTTGAGCGAACCACCGTACGGATTGAAAATGAACGTAGCAAAGGCACAATTCACCGGGAATAATTAGAAAACGAATAAAGATACTTGAGGGGATTTAGATACATGAGAACAAAGAGGCCATGAACTGATTAGAGGTTATTTGAACGATGCACCGGTAAGATTTGGAGAACGATAGCTACACGCTGAGAATGAAGAATTAGGACATGATGGCCTTCGGAGGAAAGAAATGGAAACAACTCATGAAATGCTCCAGATGGTAAGAAAAGAATTCTCTCAATCGAAAACAATTATGAGAGGATGGCATCAAGCTTGAACTACGCCTCTTTGGAAGAAAGGGTAAGGATTTAAGAGGAAATCTTCTTCGGTCTTCAAAATTTGAGAATGACGACGAGAAACACCACCATGAATTGTTGAGACACTCCAGAATGAAAATTAGAAAGGTTGAACCAACGACGAAAGAATTTGAAAGATCTTGGAGAAAGACATTTGACTGATGATAATTCATTCTTACATCAAACTTTGAGATGAATTTGAGAATAACTTCGGGATAATTAGAAGAGTCGGGTAAGATCCTGGGAAAAGACCTGTGGGTTAGGGCCCACTCGAAAGAAACGTCATTGAAGGATTGTTTGAAATAGAGATTGCACCGGTAGATTTAAATATCTTGAATGAGAGAAAAACCTTGAAGTAACTCAAACGGATTAAGAATGGAAACATGAATCTTGTGAGATAACTTCAGCACTCCGGAACAAATGAATAGGAAGAAGTGAATGATTAAGAGGTGCATCGGCATGAGAAAGCATTAGAAATGAGGAAAGGAATATGATCAACACTGAAAGTTTGAATTAAATCCACCGGAGAAGAAAAATAACGAAGAATAATGAACTTGAAACTGTTGAGCATCTTCATGGGAAATCACCGGATAAGAACATTGACAGGAAAAGAATGGAGAAACTTCACATCCATAAGATGGATACTTGATTAAGATATCTGAGTCCTTGAAGAAAAGGATGGGAGGGCGGGAAAGAAACACTGTTGAGAAAACTTAGAGATGATCTTGCGGATGTTGAAAAGATCAGATCCACTTGAAAAGAAGCACGCCGGTTGGAAAAGAATTGACATGACGACCTGGATGATCAAGAAAGATTAGCACTCCCATAGAAATATGAGAACACCGCTTGAAAGGTATGGAATCAACACTTGACATTGAAGCAACTCAAATACCGCAACTCAAAACAAAACAATGGATTGGCTTGCAGAAATAAGCCGGAACAAATACATATGATAGAGATTTATCCAATCCCATATCATGCATCTGTCGGAAAGATATTCTAGGAGCTACTTGAATTCCCACCTATAAACTCCCGAAACTTTCTGGTTATGCAATCTGGTGTTGGGGATACAGGGGACGCAATATATCTCACCCAAACTAACAATACCTAGATCCAGCTGTATCCATCCGTCAACACATAACCAAGAAAACTCCGGAAATCGTGTACCTCAACCTTCGAAAAGCATCCGTTATACAAGTTATGGCAATACTCCCGAACTCCCCAGTACTGGGTGGCGTCGAGGTTATCTCACCAACAACTGCATAAAAGAGATTTTCTATATCGGTAAAAACTAAGGTATTCCAGAACTGCAACGATAAAATTGTGACGACAACACCTCGGAGCTCAACTCCCCGGGACACTGCCACAACCCCTAATGTCAGGAGGCACCAAGAACAATGTTCTCATCACAAGACTATCGGAACGATCCCAAGATACCCGCGTGATCCTAAAAATTTTCGTGAAATTTGAGGAGAGGAAAGACAAAACATCTATGTCAGGAGACCTCACCAGAGCGACGAAGGAACTGAGGAGTAAAAAGAATCCTACTCTCCGATATATATAATCCTAAGACTCAAAATAGGTTTTTTTCTAGACTCAACAACGGCCAACAATCAAGGGGGCTCCTATGGTCGGTCGAGGCTCTGATACCAACTTGTCACGCCCAATATGCGATACTATCCTAAAGAGACTCGAAGGTCCCACCAAGGATAGAACCGCATATTGAAACGCTTTTGCAAGGTGGATATCATTACATCAACATTACATAATAGATGGGGATACATACAAGAGGCATACAATGCCACACGAATACAACATCATCATACATAAGAGCAACATCCGACTACAGATGAAACACAAACAGAAACTCAAACGACATCCACCTCCTGCTAGCCAGGCTGCCGACACGAACCTAACCCCGATCAAGAAGAAGCGAAGAAGAACTCCAAAACAAGTAACATCACTCTCGCGTCAAGATCATCGCATAACCTGTACCTGCAACTGTTGTTGTAGTAATCTGTAAGCCACGAGGACTCAGCAATCCCATTACCATGGGTATCAAGACTAGCAAAGCTTAAAGGGGAAAGGAAGGTGTAAAGTGTTGAGGTTGCAGCAGCGACTAAGCATGTATGGTGGCTAACTTACGAAACAAGAGCGAGAAGAGAAGCTTAGCAAGCGGTCGTTAACTAGTAATGATCAAGAAGTGATCCTGAACTCCTACTTACGTCAAACATAACCGAGAAACTGTGTTCTCCTCTCGATCAACCCCGAAAAGAGACACTCACGGTTACGCACACGGTTGGTGTATTTTAGAAGAGTTTACTTCAAGTTTACTACAACCGGATATTAACAAATTCCCATCTGCCACATAACCGCGGGCACGGCTTTCGAAAGTTCAAACCTTGCAGGGGTGTCCCAACTTAGCCCATGATAAGCTCTCGCGATCAACGAAGGATATTCCTTCTCCCGGGAAGACCCGATCAGTCTCGGAATCCCGGTTACAAGACATTTCGACAATGGTAAAACAAGTCCAGCAAAGTCGCCCGATGTGTCGACAATCCCGATAGGAGCCGCACGTATCTCGTTCTCAGGACACATCGGATGAGCGAAGCGTACAGGTACCGACGTAACCCAAGTTGCCAAGGGATGGTCCCGCACGGTGCTCTAGTTTGAACCAACACTTAGACAAGCATTGGCCCCGGGGGGCTAAAATAAAGATGACCCTCGGGATGCGCGACTCCCATGGGAAAAAGGTAATAGGCTGAGGCAAATGTAAAACCAATGTTGGGCCATGCTGGAAGAGTCTTATTCAAAGCAAACTGTCAAGGGGGTCCCATAAATCACCCAACCGCGTTAGGGACACAAAATCCAGGAACATAATACCGATATGACGGAAACTAGGGCGGCAAGAGTGGAACAAAACACCAGGCATAAGGCCGAGCCTTCCACCCATTACCAAGTATATAGATGCATTAATAATATAAGAGATATTGTGATATCCCAACATAAACATAATCCAACATGGAGCAATCTTCATCTTCACCTGCATCTAGCAACGCTATAAGAGGGGCTGAGCAAAAGCGGTAACATAGCCAAACAACGGTTTGCTAGGAAGGGTGACAAAGGTTAGATGTTCATGGCAATTTGGGAGGCTTGAGCAGCAAGTGGTAGGTAACACAGCATAGCGATGGAACGAAGCAGCTAGCATAGCAATGATAGTAATGAGATCCAAGGTGACGGTCATCTTGCCTGAAATCCCGCTAGGAAGAAGAACGAGTCCATGAAGAAGACAACTGGGAGTAGTCGAACGAATCCTCACAACTCCGGAACGAAACCGAAGCTAACGAGAGAAGCAACCGGAAAGAAGCAAACAACATGGTAAACACACAAGCATAATCATGGCATAATGCACAATCAAGTATGATGCATGTCTGGTTTAATGAGGCATGGCATGGCAAAGTGCAACAAACAATACTACAAGTTAAGTGGAGTTTAATATGCAACGAGTTGCATATTGACAAAACACCACATTGACATATTTAGTTTAATCTCGTTTACGCTACCAAAAAATATTAAATGTTGTTAAACATGGCAAGAGGTGAAGCATAAGCAAACTAACTATTTAGGCAAGTTTAAATGAGGCCGGAACAACAAACAACAGTTCCGGAAAATCCTCATGTGCATATTTTAGATTTGGTACTGTTCTGCCCTATAAACAATTTTAATGTTGTTAAACAGCAAAATAAAGTGCAGCAATTTAATCTATGCATTTTTTTACCCCATTTACATATAAAGTTTATTAAAATTGGAGCTACGGTTATTTAGTTATGAAATAAATCATTTCAACATGGCATTTGAGCAAGTTCAAACAAACAGCATGTTTAAACATATTTAACATGGATGAAAGTGGCTAATTATTAATCTACACAAAATTCTAAGCATTTTACATATATACATCATTTTAATCCGATGCACGGTTTGAGAGATATAAATGCATGAACATGAGGGTCTTTTCTGTAAAAATGCAGTCTCTGGATAATAGACAAAATCGCAGATGGTAAAAAAACATAACAGGGCTGAATCTGGAGGGCGGTCTGGGCTGCTCACCATGGGCTCTTGGCCCGGCTGGTGAGGAGGAGGCCAGGCAGGCCGGATCTGGCGCGGCTGCTGGGCTTGGCGATGCGGACGGGGTCGGCTTGGATCGATGCTGCGGTCAACGCTCGATGCAGGGAAGCAGGGCGCGGTCCTCTACTCGACAGGCAGGAGAAGCAGAGCAGCAACGCATCTCAATCCGGCAAGGACGGGCGAAGGGGCGCTGGAACCGGGCGACGGAAGGAGGTACTTGACGACGCCGAGGCAAGCGAAGGCGGCGGAGCCAGGTAGGATCTGGGCAGAGGCGAGGGACATGGCGCTTTGCCATGCCATGCTCATTAAACAGGACATGCATCATACTTGATTGTGCATCATGCCATGCTTATGTGATGGTTGTTTACCATGTTGCTTGCTTCTTTTCGGTTTGCTTCTCTCGTTAGCTTCGGTTTCATTCTGGAGTTGTGAGGATTCGTTCGACTATGTCCGTTTGTCTTCTTCATGGACTCGTTCTTCTTCCCAGCGGGATCTCAGGCAAGATGACCATTACCCTCGATATCACTTCTGTCTTTGCTTGCTAGTTTTTCGCTCTATCGCTATGTTTGCGCTACCTACCACCTGTTTGTCATGCCTCCCATATCACCATGTCAAGCCTCTAACCATCCTTTCCTAGCAAACCGTTGTTTGGCTAAGTTACCGCTTTTGCTCAGCCCTTCTTATAGCGTTGCTAGTTGCAGGTGAAGATGAAGCTAGTTCCATGTTGGAACATGGATATGTTGGGATATCATAATATCTCTTATTTAATTAATGCATCTATATACTTGGTAAAGGGTGGAAGGCTTGGCCTTATGCCTGGTGTTTTGTTCCACTCTTGCTGCCCCTAGTTCCCATCATACCGGTGTTATGTTCCTTGATTTTGTGTTCCTTACGCGGTTGGGGATTTATGGGACCCCCTTGACAGTTCGCTTTGAATAAAACTCCTCCAGCAAGGCCCAACCTTGGTTTTATCATTTGCCACCTAAGCCTTTTTCCCTTGGGTTTTCGCGAGCCCGAGGGTCATCTTTATTTTAAACCCCCGGGCCAGTGCTCCTCCGAGTGTTGGTCCAACCTGGGCGATGTCCTACACCCCCTGGATAACCAGGGTCTATGCCAACCCGACGTCTTGCCCATCCGGTGTGCCCTGAGAACGAGATACGTGCGACTCCTATCGGGATTTGTCGGCACATCGGGCGGATTCCGAGCCTGATCGGGTCTTCCCGGGAGAAGGAATATCCTTTGTTGACCGTGAGAGCTTGTGATGGGCTAAGTTGGGACACCCCTGCAGGGTAAAAACTTTCGAAAGCCGTGCCCGCGGTTATGAGGCGGATGGGAATTTGTTAATATCCGGTTGTAGACAACTCGACACTTGACTTAATTAAAATGCATCAACCGCGTGTGTAGCCGTGATGGTCTCTTTTCGGCGGAGTCCGGGAAGTGAACACGGTTTGGGTTATGTATGAACGTAAGTAGTTTCAGGATCACTTCTTGATCACTTCTAGCATCTCGACCGTTGTGCTGCTTCTCTTGTCGTTCTTATTTGCGTATATTAGCCACCATATTTGCTTAGTGCTTGCTGCAGCTCTGCTACGTCTTGAGCTTGCGTTGGTTTTCCCCGAAGAGGAGAGGATGATGCAGCAGAGTAGCGTAAGTATTTCCCTCAGTTTTTGAGAACCAAGGTATCAATCCAGTAGGAGGCCACGCGCAAGTCCCTCGTACCTACACAAAGCAAATAACTCCTCGCAACCAACGCGAATAGAGGTTGTCAATCCCTTCACCGTCACTTATGAGAGTGAGATCTGATAGAGATGATAGATAGTATTTTTGGTATTTTTTGTATAAAGATGCAAAGTAAAATAAAAGGCAAAGTAAAAAGCAAAACAATAATAAAGCGTAGGATGATTAACATGATAAAAATAGACCCGGGGCCCATAGATTTCACTAGTGGCTTCAAGAGCGTAAGTATTATACGGCGGGTGAACGAATTACTGTTGAGCAATTGACAGAATTGAGCATAGTTATGAGAATATCTAGGTATGATCATGTATATAGGCATCACGTCCGAGACAAGTAGACCGACTCCTGCCTGCATCTACTACTATTACTCCACTCATCGACCGCTATCCAAAGATGCATCTAGAGTATTAAGTTAATGAAAACAGAGTAACGCCTTAAGCAAGATGACATGATGTAGAGGAATAAATTCATGCAATATGATAAATACCACATATTGTTATCCTCGATGGCAACAATACAATACGTGCCTTGCAACCCTTTCTGTCACTGGGTACACCGCAAGATTGAACCCAAAGCTAAGCACTTCTCCCATTGCAAGAACTACCAATCTAGTTGGCCAAACCAAACGGATAATTCGAAGAGACTTGCAAAGATAACTCAATAATACATAAAAGAATTCAGAGAAGATTCAAATATTGCTCATAGATAATCTTGATCATAAACCCACAATTCATCGATCTCAACAAACACACCGCAAAAAGAAGATTACATCGAATAGATCTCCTCGAGAGAGGGGGAGAACATTGTATTGAGATCCAAAAAGAGAGAAGAAGCCATCTAGCTACTAACTATGGACCCGAAGGTCTGAAGTAAACTACTCACACTTCATCGGAGAGGCTATGATGATGATGTAGAAGCCCTCCGTGGTGGAATGCCCTTCCGGCGGATCTCCGGAACAGGTCCCAAGATGGGATCTCGTGGATACAGAAAGTTGCGGTGGTGGAATTAGGTTTTTGGCTCCGTATCTGATCTGTTGGGGGTACGTGAGGTATATATAGGAGGAAGGAGTACGTCGGTGGAGCTTTGGGGGCCACGAGGCGGGGGTGCGCCTAGGGGGCGCCTCCACCTCGTGGCCACCTCCTCCTTTCTTGACCGAGGTTGAAGTCTCCTGGATCTTATCTCGATGAGAAAATCACGCCTCAAGATTTCATTCCGTTTGGACTCCGTTTGATATTCCGTTTCTTGAAACACTGAAATAGGCAAAAACAGCAATTCGGCTGGGCCACCGGTTAATAGGTTAGTCCCAAAAGTAATATAAAAGTGGAAAATAAAGCCCAATATAGTCCAAAACAATAGATAATATAGCATGGAGCAATCAAACATTATAGATACGTTGGAGACGTATTAGGCATCCCCAAGCTTAATTCCTGCTCGTCCTCGAGTAGGTAAATGATAAAAAGAGAATTTTTGATGCGGAGTGCTACTTGGCATAATTTCAATGTAACTCTTCTTAATTGTGGTAACTCTTCAAGACAAAATTTCATATTGACATAAAAATAATAATACTTCAAGCATACTAACTAAGCAATTATGTCTTCTCAAAATAACATGGCCAAAGAAAGTTCATCCCTACAAAATCATATAGTTTAGTCATGCTCCATTTTCGTCACACAAGAATGCTCTCATCATGCACAACCCCGATGACAAGCCAAGCAATTGTTTCATACTTTAGTAATCTCAAACCTATAAACTTTCACGCAATACATGAGCGCGAGCCATGGACATAGCACTATGGGTGGAATAGAATATAATGATGGGGGTTATGTGGAGAAGACAAAAAAGGAGAAGGTCTCACATCAACGAGGCTAATCAACGGGCTATGGAGATGCCCATCAATTGATGTTAATGTAAGGAGTAGGGATTGCCATGCAATAGATGCACTAGAGCTATAAATGTATGAAAGCTCAACAAAAGAAACTAAGTGGGTGTGCATCCAACTTGCTTGCTCACGAAGAACTAGGGCATTTGAGGAAGCCCATCGTTGGAATATACAAGCCAAGTTCTATAATGAAAAATTCCCACTAGTATATGAAAGTGACAACATATGAAACTCTCTATATGAAAAATATGGTGCTACTTTGAAGCACAATATATGAGACTCGCTATATGAAGAACATGGTGCTACTTTGAAGCACAAGTGTGGAAAAAGAGATAGTAACATTGCCCCTTTTTTTGGGCCTTTTTTTTTCTTTTGGCCTTTCTCTTTTTTTTTGGGGACAAAGCTCTAGAAAATGATGATCATCACACTTCTATTTATTTACAACTCAATGATTACAACTCGATACTAGAACAAAGTATGACTCTATATGAATGCCTCCGGCGGTGTACCGGGATATGCAATGAATCAAGAGTGACATGTATGAAAGAATTATGAACGGTGGCTTTGCCACAAATACTATGCCAACTAGATGATCATGCTAAGCAATATGACAATGATGAATGTGTCATGAAGAACGATATGGTGGAAAGTTGCATGGCAATATATCTCGGAATGGCTATGGAAATTCCATAATAGGTAGGTATGGTGGTTGTTTTGAGGAAGATATAAGGAGGTTTATGTGTGAAAGAGCGTATCATATCACGGGGTTTGGATGCACCGGTGAAGTTTGCACCAACTCTCAATGTGAGAAAGGGCAATGCACGGTACCGAAGAGGCTAGCAATGATGGAAGGGTGAGAGTGCGTATAATCCATGGACTCAACATTAGTCATAAAGAACTCACATACTTATTGCAAAAATCTACAAGCCATCAAAAACCAAAGCACTACACGCATGCTCCTAGGGGGATAGATTGGTAGGAAAAGACCATCGCTCGTCCCCGACCGCCACTCATAAGGAGGACAATCAAATAACACCTCATGTTTCAAATTTGTTACATAACGTTTACCATATGTGCATGCTACGGGACTTGCAAACTTCAACACAAGCATTTCTCAAATTCACAACTACTCAACTAGCACGACTTTGATATTATCACCTCCATATCTCAAAACAATTATCAAGCATCAAACTTTTCTTAGAATTCAACACACTCAAAAGAAAGTTTTACAAATCTTGAATACCAAGCATATTATTATTTTAAGCAAATTACCATGCTATTTAAGACTCTGAAAATAATCTAAGTGAAGCATGAGAGATCAATAGTTTCTTTAAAACAAATCCACCACCGTGCTCTAAAAGATATAAGTGAAGTACTAGAGCAAAACTATAAAGCTCAAAAGATATAAATGAAGCACATAGAGAAAAACTATCAAGCTCAAAAGATATAAGTGAAGCACATAGAGCAAAACTATCAAGCTCAAGAGATATAAGTGAAGCACATAGAGTATTCTAAAAAATTCCAATTCATGTATGGCTCTCTCAAAAGGTGTGTACAGCAAGTATGATTGTGGTAAACTAACAAGCAAAGACGCAAATAATACAAGATGCTCCAAGCAAAACACATATCATGTGGTGAATAAAATATAGCTCCAAGTAAAGTTACCGATGGAAGTGGATTTAAAGAGGGATGCCTTCCGGGCATCCCCAAGCTTTGACTTTTGGTGTCCTTGATTATCTTGGGGTGCCATGGGCATCCCCAGCTTAGGCTCTTGCCACTCCTTGTTCCATAATCCATCAAAAAAAATTCACCCAAAACTTGAAAACTTCACAACACAAAACTCAACAGAAATCTCGTGAGCTCCGTTAGCGAAAGAAAACAAAAGACCACTTCAAGGTACTGTAATGAACTCATTCTTTATTTATAATGGTGTTAAACCTACTGTATTCCAAATTCTCTATGGATTATAAACTATTTTACTAGCCATAGATTCATCAAAATAAGCAAACAACACACGGAAAATAGAATCTGTCAAAAACAGAACAGTCTGTAGTAATCTGTAACTAACGCAAACTTCTGGAACTCCAAAAATTCAGCCAAAATAGGAAGACCTAGGCAATCTTTTTATTGATCAGAAGGAATTGGAATCACTATTTTATCACGTTCTGGTGATTTTTAACAATTGTTTTCGTGAACCGAAATTTTCTGGAAATTACAGCAAGATCAAATAACCATTATCCAATAAGATCCTATAGGTTTAACTTGGCACAAACACTAATTAAAACATAAAACCACATATAAACAGAGGGTAGATGGATTATTTATTCCTAAACAGAAACAAAAACTAAAACAAAAATAAAATTGGGTTGCCTCCCAACAAGCGCTATTGTTTAACGCCCCTAGCTAGGCATAAAAGTAAGGATAGATCTAGGTATTGCCATCTTTGGTAGGCAATCCATAAGTGGCTCTCATAATAGATTCATATGGTAATTTTATATTCTTCCTAGGGAAGTGTTCCATGCCTTTCTTTAATGGGAATTGGAATCTAATATTCCCTTCCTTCACATCAATAATTGCACCAATCGTTCTAAGGAAAGGTCTACCAAGAATAATAGGACATGAAGGATTGCAATCTATATCAAGAACAATAAAGTCTACGGGCACATAATTCCTATTTGCAACAATAATAACATCATTAATTCTTCCCATAAGTTTCTTAATAGTGGAATCCGCAAGGTGCAAGTTTAGAGAGCATTCATCAAAATCACAGAAATCTAGCAAATCACACAAAGTTTTGGGAATAGTGGAAACACTAGCACCCAAATCACATAAAGCATAGAATTCATGATCCTTAATCTTAAATTTAATAGTTGGTTCCCATTCATCATAAAGTTTTCTAGGGATGGAGACTTCCAAATCAAGTTTTTCCTCATAAGATTGCATCAAGGCATCAACGATATGTTTAGTAAACGCTTTATTTTGGCTATAAGCATGCAGAGAATTTAGCACGGATTGTAACAAGGAAATACAATAAATTAAAGAGAAACTTTAATAATTAAATTCCTTGAAATCCAAAATAGTGGGTTTAGCAACATCTAAGGTTTTACTTTCTTCAATCCCACTTTTATCAATTTTAGCATCAAACTCTAAAAGCTCCGAATTCTTAGAATGCCTTCTAGGTAAAGGTGACTCATATTCAATCTCATCATTATCAAGATTCATATTGCAAAAACAAAGATTTAATGGGAGACACATCAATAACTTTTAGATCTTCATCTTGATTTTCATGGAAATCAGGTTTAGCAGCCATCTTATTGACCAAGGTAGCTTGCTTATCAGATATATCAGTAGTCAATTTCTCAAGACGAGAAATTTGGGATCTTAAACCTTCAAATTCTTTAGACATATCATCGAGTTGTTTTTTCAAATAATTCATAAAACTTTTTTGTTCCTTAAGCTCGTTTCTGAAGAAATTATTATGCTCAAATTGCAAAACCATAAAACTCCTGACGTTGCTTTCGATCTCTTCCAACCTTTTAAGGTGAAGATCACGAAATCTAGGTAGAGCCATAGTGACAAGCAAGCAATCCAACACACAAGCGAACAAGCGAACGAGAAGAAGGCAAACGGAAAAGAGAGGAGGAGATTGGGAAAGAGAGGGCGAATAAAACGGCAAGGGTGAAGTGGGGGAGAGGAAAACGAGAGGCAAATGGCAAATCATGTAATGCGAGGGATAAGGGATTGTGATGGGTACTTGGTATGTTGACTTTTGCGTAGACTCCCCGGCAACGGCGCCAGAAATCCATCTTGCTACGTCTTGACCTTGCGTTGGTTTTCCCCGAAGAGGAGAGGATGATGCAGCAGAGTAGCGTAAGTATTTCCCTCAGTTTTTGAGAACCAAGGTATCAATCCAGTAGGAGGCCATGCGCAAGTCCCTCGTACCTACACAAAGCAAATAACTCCTCGCAACCAACGCGAATAGGGGTTGTCAATCCCTTCACGGTCACTTACGAGAGTGAGATCTGATAGAGATGATAGATAATATTTTTGGTATTTTTGGTATAAAGATGCAAAGTAAAATAAAAGGCAAAGTAAAAAAGCAAAACAATAATAAAGCGTAGGAAGATTAATATGATGAAAATAGACCCGGGGGCCATAGATTTCACTAGTGGCTTCTCTCAAGAGCATAAGTATTTTACGGCGGGTGAACGAATTACTATTGAGCAATTGACAGAATTGAGCATAGTTATGAGAATATCTGTAGCGACCCGAACTCAGATGGTCAAGTCTCTGTGTTTCAGTGTCATCCCTGGATCGGTAATGCTGACACACACAGTACTCAAAGGATTTATAACAGAGTAGCAATCACACACTTATTACATCGAATGTCTCAAAAGAGAACTTATTACGATAATATGGCTTAAGGCCATCTAATGCGATAACAGCGGAAGGCTTGGAAGATAAAGTGAGTCCATCAACTCCAACGACATAGCTGAGCTGCACGGCAATGACCTAACGATCCTTACTCCTCGTCTGAAAAGTCTGCAACATAATACGTTGCAGCCCGAGAACGGGTCAGCACATGGAATATGCTGGCAATAACACAGTATAACAGGAACAAAATTATGCTATCACTACATGCATATATGGCTTGTGGAAAGCTCTATGGTTATAGTTTTTGCAAAGCCAATTTTTTCCTACAACAAAGGAATATATTTTATTTTAACTATCATGGACACGACTATAGCTCTTGATTGAGAAGGTATAACCCCAACTCAATCCCAAATTAAAGTAGTTAACATCCCAGCAATATTAATTTAGAGTGATGAGATACATGTGAATACTCAAGTACTAGATACTCAGAATTGTCCATAACCGGGGACACGGCTAACCATGATTAGATTGTACACTCTGCAGAGGTTTGCGCACTTTTCCCCACAAGACTCGATCATCTCCGTTGGTTTCTCGCACTACATGGTGTTTGAGAAACGGCTGACCGAGACATAGTCTTTCAGAAACATTAACTCTCTACACCGGGTAGACCATACCAAACCTACAAAACCCACTACCTGCTGATCTACCTCTTCAAGAGCTTCACGTAACTTACTCAACTATGCTAGAGCCCATAATAGCTTGTGGCTGCACACGGAAGTTTCTAGCATGAATAATCTCAGTTCCCTTTGAGCCTGGGTGGCGGTCCATAGGAAGATCACACGGGTACCCCGGTATTTCCAACAAAAAACAGACAACACTGGGTTCCCCAGGTGCCTCAATCCACCCAGATGTGTATTAAAGTTGACACCTTAAGTTGAACCATTAATTAACAATCTCACATCTGTCATGAAATACACTCAAACCCAATCCACGTCTACGAGCATAGCATAGCATAGCAATAATAAGCAAGCGTAGAAGTAACTCCCTAGGGTTTGTGTAACGCCCCGGATTCGATGCGCCAGGTGTCTGCCAGTTATTCGTCGTCTTTGCCATGTCATGTGCTTGCGTGTTGCACTTTGCCATGTCATCATCTGCATTTCATATCATGTCATCATGTGCATTTCATTTTGCATACGTGTTCGTCTCATGCATCCGAGCATTTTCCCGTTGTCCGGTTTTGCAATCCGGCACTCCTATGTCTCCGGCGCCCCTTTTGCCTCTTTTCGTAAGGGGTGTTAAACGGTCTCGAATGGACCGAGGTTTGTCAAGCGGCCTTGGTTTAGCACCGTAGACCGCTTGTCAAGTTTCGTGCCATTTGGAGGTCGTTGGTACTCAAACGTTAACCGGTAACCATGAGCCCCTTCTCTTTGCAGCCCAGCACCCCTTTCAAAGTGGCCCAAAACCCAAAGAAACTCCCTCCATGCTCTCGGTCGTTCGATCACGATCGTGTGGTAACCGCTCCTCATTTGGACTCTCCTAGCTCCCTCTACCTATATAAACACCTCCCCTCCAAAAATCGCAGTCCAAACCCTAGCCTAGCCTCTCCTCCACGCCACCGACGCGTCGTCACGTCCGACGGCCGGACATGTCTAGCCTCCGCCCGGTCGCGCGAGCCCCGCCGCCGACCGTCCGTCCGCCCGCCGCCGCCAGCCATGATCCGGACGGTCCACCTCGTCTCCGACCCCTCCGGTGCCTCTCTGGCCTCCTTCTTCGTCTCCGACGAGCAACTCCGGCCCTGCATCGAAGTGCGTGCAAAACGAGGTTGACCCCCAAAAATCCCTAAGTCCCCAGATTCTGTAATTTTCATGCCATGTTCATCATGCCGTATCTCTGCATCCGTACGTCCGTTTCGTGCGTGTAATATGTCAAATTGTTCGTCTCGACGAGCACTTCATTTCATCTCATTGCATCATATTCATCTGAGCTCAGCTTGATGCCTGAATCATCATTGCAAGAGTGCTATGTGATGTTAATCTGCTGAAACTGTTATAATTTGGTGATTTGTCATTTTTGCCATGATTGATGTGTGCACCCTATGAACATGAGTCCTACATGTGTTTTGTAATATGCCATGCCATCTTTACAGGGGTGTATGCCATGTATTTTTGTGATCTCTTTGGTGACTAGCACAAGCATGCAAACTAGGCTTCATGATGTTGCTGATTTCACCCCTGCTCTCACGATATTTTTATGCCATGTAAACTTGATGCTACCGAGAGATCCATGCTTATTTTGAGATACTTCAGTAAGGATGTTTTGAACATATGGTTATTCTCTATCCATCCATGCCCTTGTTTGCAATTATGGAGTGCCATAGCTTGAGTCAATCGAGCTCTACTTTTGCTATAAAATGTTTCCTGGCAGGTTGTTTACATGTTATTCAATTTTGCCAAGGTTGTTGTAGTTGATCCGTGTATGCTATGATGTTGTTCTTGCCATTTATAGCCTCTATGCCATGTCTTATTACTGTGAGTTGCCTTTCCATGCCATGTATTGCTCTGCGGTGAGTGGTTCAAGCTCACCAACATGCCTACTTATTGTTGTTCCTGCCATGTATGAATCTGTAATATAACTTGCCATGTTTACATGGGTGCCATCATATTTTCTGTGCCCTTTTGGCTCATGGTCATTAAGGGACTTTTGTTCTATGCAATTATTAGATTCATGCCATGACTTTGTTTGCCATGATAAGTTCCTGTAGCATGTTGTTTGATAGCTCTAAACATTGCAACCTGATGTTATTTCCTGATTTAAGTCTGAAACTGTTATTATATGCAATCTTGCCATGTGTTTTTGAGCATGTTCTAGTGATTTATGGAGATAGCTCAGTGTTCATGTTTTGTCATGCTTTACCTGTACATCATGCCCATGCCTTTTTTATCATGTTGAGATTCTGTAGCATGTTGTTTTGATGCTTGCAATATGCCTACTTGCTGTCTTGGACAGATTGTTGCTATAACTTGTATTGTGTGTATGTGTTGAACCGTTGCTCCGTTTTGAGTGTGCTCTATATGAAACTTGCTTGATTTTGCATGTAGCTTCATATTATCATGTTGCATCCATGTTTTGAGGTGTTTGCTTGATGTTTGTATGCATTTTGCATCAATGCCATGTTTAACTTGTTTTGATCATATCTTCTAGGCCGTAGCTCCGAATTAAATGAACTTTATATGTAACTTGACTAGAATTTCGTGTAGATCATCGTGGTGCATTTTAACTTGCTGTTTAACAACTTGAACATAAGGTTTATTCAGATCTGGACCAATTTCGAAATTTGCATATGAGGACTTACCGGAATTGTTCTATGTTGCTTCTGGCCTCATTTAAACTTGCTTTGATGTGTTGGTCTTGTATGCATCATCTCTTGCCATGAGTAGCTTCATGTAGTCTTGTCATGCATCATGCTTGGTTGTGCATCATGTCTTGTCTATGTGTGGTGTGTTTACTATGTTGTGTGCTTCTTCTTGTTAGTTCCTGTTTCGTTGCGATCGTGAGGATTCGTTCGTCTACGCTTGGTTCGGCTTCATCCGTTCGTCTTCTTCATGGACTCATTCTTCTTCCTTGCGGGATTTCAGGCAAGATGACCGTCATCCTGGATCTCACTACTATCATTGCTATGCTAGTTGCTTTGTTCTTTCGCTATGCTGCGCTACCTATCACTTGCTGCTCAAGCCTCCCAAATTGCCATGAACCTCTAACCTTTGTCAACCTTCCTAGCAAACCGTTATTTGGCTATGTTACCGCTTTGCTCAGCCCTCTTATAGCGTTGCTAGTTGCAGGTGAAGTTGAAGATTGCTCCATGGTGGACAGGATTTTGATTGGGATATCACAATATCTCTTATATTATTAATGCATCTATATACTTGGTAAAGGGTGGAAGGCTCGGCCTTATGCCTGGTGTTTTGTTCCACTCTTGCCGCCCTAGTTTCCGTCATATCGGTATTATGTTCCCGGATTTTTGCGTCCCTAACGCGATCGGGTGATTTATGGGACCCCCTTGACAGTTCGCTTTGAATAAGACTCCTCCAGCAAGGCCCAACCTTGGTTTTACCATTTGCCTCACCTAGCTTTTTTTCCCTTGGGAGTCGCTCTCTCGAGGGTCACCTTTATTTTAGCCCCCCCCCCGGGCCAATGCTTCTCTAAGTGTTGGCCCGAAACGAGCAGACTGCGGGGCCACCTTGGGGAAACTTGAGGGTTGGTTTTACTCGTAGGATGTCTCATCTGGTGTTGCCCTGAGAACGAGATATGTGCAGCTCCTATCGGGATTGTCGGCGCATCGGGCGGCTTTGCTGGTCTTGTTTTATTAATGTCGAAATGTCTTGTAGCCGGGATTCCGAGACTGATCGGGTCTTCCCGGGGAGAAGGAATATCCTTAATTGATCGCGAGAGCTTATCATGGGCTAAGTTGGGACACCCCTACAGGGTTTAAACTTTCGAGAGCCGTGCCCACGGTTATGTGGCAGATGGGAATTTGTTAATATCCGGTTGTAGTAAACTTGAAGCAAACCCTTCTAAAATACACCAACCGTGTGCGTAACCGTGAGTGTCTCTTTTCGGGGTTGATCGAGAGGAGAACACGGTTTCTGGGTTTGGAGTTCGGGATCACTTCTTGATCATTACTAGTTGACGACCGTTCCTTTGTTTCTCTTGTCGCTCTCATTTGCGTATGTTAGCCACCATATATGCTTAGCCGCTGCTGCAACCTCACCACTTTACCCCTTCTTTACCCATTAAGCTTTGCTAGTCTTGATACCCATGGTAATGGGATTGCTGAGTCCTCGTGACTCACAGATTACTACAACACCAGTTGCAGGTACAGGTTTGCGATGATCATGACGCGAGAGCGATGTTTACTTGTTTTGTAGTTCTTCTTCTGCTCCTTCGATCAGGGGATAGGTTCCAGGTCGGCAGCCTGGGCTAGCAGGGTGGATATTGTTTGAGCTTCTGTTTATGTTTCATCCGTAGTCGGATGTTGATCTTGTATATGATGTTGATGTATTCTTGTGGCATTTGTGCCTTATGTATGTATCCCCACTATTATGTAATGTTGATGTAATGATATCCACCTTGCAAAAGCGTTTCAATATGTGGGTCTATCCTTGGTGGGACCTTCGAGTTCCTTTTGGATATGGTCGCATATTGGGCGTGACAAGTTGGTATCAGAGCCTCGACCGACCCTAGGAGCCCCCTTGATTGATCGTGTAGTTTGGCCGCAGTTGAGTCTAGAATAAAACTGTTTTCAGAGTCTAGTTATATCGGAGAGTAGGAATTCTTTTTACTCCTCAGCCCCTTCGTCGCTCTGGTAAGGAATCTTGACGTAGGTGTTTTGAATTACTTCTCTTCCCCTTCAAATTTTCTTTAGGATCACGTAGTTGGTTTTCCGATCGTTGGCCCTCAGCTCTTTTCATCCGGTGCATATCTCGTCAAAGTGATTCGACCCTCTCCGTTTTTGCAAGTTCAATCCTCAGTTGTTTTCTTTTCCCACCCGCCCACCCCTTCTTCTTCTCGAAACCGGAGTCCGTAATCGAGTATCCATCCTACTCGTGCGAAGTCTTTGCTTTCTTTCCTCAATTATTTTAACCGGTGTTTTTCTCTTCAAGTTGTTCGTCGATTCCACCTTCCAAGTTGCTTTTGTTTTCCCGCCCTCCCACCCTTTTTCTTCCCGGAGTTTGAGTCTGTTTCGACCATCAATTTCAATTGTGCGTAGTCTCTTCAGTCTTTTCCTCAATTGGTCTCAAACGGTGAAGTCTCGTCTAGTTCATCAATGCTCGTCTTGTTTTCTTTCCGGTGGATCCAATTGAAGTTTTCGGTGTTGATCTTTCTTTCCGTCAGCTCAAATATTTCCCTCTGATTGTTCGTCTCTCGCCAGTTTATCCTTCCGGAGTGTTCAAGACATATCAGGAGATTTGTCTGCGTTCCAATTAATTCGAGGGTGTCACCTCACTCAAATATTTCAATTATTCCGGTGCATCACTTATCTATGCAACATCCTTTCCAACGGTGTTTTTCTTTTAGTGGGCCCTAACCCACAGGTCTTTTCCCAGGATCTTACCTGACTCTTCTATTTCCCCGGAGCTATTCTCAATTCTTTTCAAGTGTGACGTAAGAATGGATTCCATCAGTCACATGCCTTTTCCAAGATCAATTTCAAATCATTTCATTGTTGGCTCAACCTTTTCGGTTTTTCATTCTTCCGGAGTACCTCAGTTATTTTGGTGGTGTTTCTCGTCATCATTTGAAGACCGAAGAAGAGTTCCTTCTAAATCTTGTCCATTCTCCCGGAGATTCGCGGTGCTAGCTCGATGTTATCCTATCAAATTGTTTCTAGTCATGCAAATTCTTTTCATCCATCCGAGCATTTCAGAGTTGCTTTCTCTCGATCATCCAGAGGCCATCTTTTGGAAGATTTCTTCATACTAAGTTTTCAGATTCATTCCCCAATTATTCTATATCCGTGCCCTTCGCTCATCTCAATATTCTTCCGTGCTTCGCTCAAGTGTTCTTTAATCAGCTCATGATCTCTTTGTTCTTTTGAATCTAAATCCTCTAGCATATTGGTTCTTCTAATTCTTTCCGTGATTCGTTCTCTTCTCTTCGTTCATTTTCATTTCTAATGGTGGTTCGTTCAAGATTCTTTTTCTTTGATTATCACACAAATCCATTCGTTCTTTTCAATCCTACCGGTGGTTCATGAAGTCCTTCTCAAGTTTGCGATATGTCACTTCTCAATCCTTTTCAAGAAGAATAAGTAGTAGGCAAATCCATTTCTTGTCATCAATTTAATTTGATGAAGGATAAGCATACAATAAATCTTATTCTTATTTCCTCGAAGTGATTAATCCCTTCCTTCGGAGTTTGTTCTTGAGGAATAAATTCTAGTTCCAAGTCTTTTCATCTTTTTTTTCGGGAGTTCAAATTTACTCGACCATCTCGTCGGAACCTCCGTCTAAATCAACGCAAGGCTCATCTTATTCTTTCTTCCTTCATTCTATCTCACCATCCTTTTTGTTACCGGAGTTCTTCATGGTGGTTCTTCATGATTTAATTCATTCTTCAAGTGTTCATCAAGATTCTTGTCGGTGGAGTTCAAGTATCTTTTCTTCTCGCGTCTCGAAGTGCAATTAATTCTCCGTATTCCTTTGAAGTGGAGTTTTGCATTTCTTTGTTCTTCCTAGCTATCCAATTATTTCCGTTTGTGGCCGGTTATCACCTTATGATTTTGAGATGTTATCCATAAGTCCACGACAAGCTTATTCTTTTCGTTGTTGAATTTTCTCAACAACTCCATTCAATTTTTTTCTTCTTCTAAGGGTGCTTTCTATGTCATTCGTGGCACTAGTTGTCATTTTCTTCTCAGTTCTTTTCATTTCATTCTTTTAATTCTTCCGGAGGCATTGCATTGCTTATGTCGTCAAGTTTCATTCCATCTTCTTAAGTTCGTGTTCTATTCCTCCATGTTTAGCCGGAGTGCTTCCTAAATCCTTTCAGTCTTATCCGTTTCTTTTCTCATTCTAACCACTCCGGTTAGAACGAGTGGTTTCAATAGTCTATATGATTCCGTGAGCTTTCGATTCTCGTCATTTTTGTCGTTCCCCTCTTCTTCTCGAGTGCTCTCGATTCTTTGCCTCTTCTCTCTTGAGTTCTTGTTTCACCTCATCCCCTTTTCCCTTCCGTCTCGGTCCTAAGATCTCGGGATGAGATCTCTTGTTAGTGGAGGAGTGTTGTAACGCCCCGGATTCGATCGCGCCTGTGTCCGCCAGCTTATTCGTCGTCTTTGCCATGTCATGTGCTTGCGTGTTGCACTTTGCCATGTCATCATCTGCATTTCATATCATGTCATCATGTGCATTTCATTTTGCATACGTGTTCGTCTCATGCATCCGAGCATTTTCCCCATTGTCCGTTTTGCAATCCGGCACTCCTATGTCTCCGGCGCCCCTTTTGCCTCTTTTAGGTAAAGGGTGTTAAACGGTCTCGGAATGAACCGAGGTTTGTCAAGCGGCCTTGGTTTAGCACCGGTAGACCGCCTGTCAAGTTTCGTGCCATTTGGAGGTCGTTTGGTACTCCAACAAATAACCGGGTAACCGCGAGCCCCCTTCTCTTTGCAGCCCAACACCCCTTTCAAAGTGGCCCAAAACCCAGCAAACTCCCCTCCATGCTCTCGGTCGTTCGATCACGATCGTGTGGGCGAAAACCGCTCCTCATTTGGACTCTCCTAGCTCCCTCTACCTATATAAACACCTCCCCCTCCAAAAATCGCAGTCCAAACCCTAGCCTAGCCTCTCCCCGCGCCGCCGGACGCGTCCGCCGACGGCCGGACATGTCTAGCCTCCGCCCGGCCGCGCAAGCCCCGCCGCCGACCGTCCGCCCTCCGCCGCGCCGTGCGGATCCGGCGGATCCGGCCGGTCCACCTCGTCTCCGACCCCTCCGGTGCCTCTCCGGCCTCCTTCTTCGTCTCCGGCGAGCAACTCCGGCCCTGCATCGAAGTCCGTGCAAAACGAGGTTGACCCCCGAAAATCCCCAAGTCCCCAGATTCTGTAATTTTCATGCCATGTTCATCATGCCGTATCTCTGCATCCGTAAGCCCGTTTCGTGCGTGTAATATGTCAGATTGTTCGTCTCGACGAGAACTTCATTTCATTCCATTGCATCATATTAATTTGAGCTCATCTTGATGCCTGAATCATCGTTGCAAGAGTGCTATGTGATGTTAATCTGCTGAAAATGTTATAATTTGGTGATTTGTCATTTTTGCCATGATTGATGTGTGCACCCTATGAACTTGAGTCCTACATGTGTTTTGTAATATGCCATGCCATCTTTACAGGGGTGTATGCCATGTATTTTTGTGATCTCTGTGGTGACTAGCACAAGCATGCAAACTAGGCTTCATGATGTTGCTGATTTCAGCCCTGCTCACTGATATGTTTATGCCATGTAAACTTGATGCTACCGAGAGATCCATGCTTATTTTGAGATACTTCAGTAAGGATGTTTTGAACATATGGTTATTATCTATCCATCCATGCCCTTGTCTGCAATTATGGAGTGCCATAGCTTGAGTCAATCGAGCTCTACTTTTGCTATAAAATGTTTCCTGGCAGGTTGTTTACATGTTATTCAATTTTGCCAAGGTTGTTGTAGTTGATCCGTGTATGCTATGATGTTGTTCTTGCCATGTATAGCCTCTATGCCATGTCTTCTTACTGTGAGTTGCCTTGCCATGCCATGTATTTCTCTGTGGTGAGTGGTTCAAGCTCACCAACATGCCTACTTATTGTTGTTCCTGCCATGTATGAATCTGTAATATAACTTGCCATGTTTACATGGGTGCCATCATATTTTTTGTGCCCTTTTGGCTCATTGTCAGTAAGGTACTTTTGTTCTATGAAATTAGTAGATTCATGCCATGCCTTTGTTTGCCATGATAAGTTCCTGTAGCATGTTGTTTGATAGCTCTAAACATTGCAACCTGATGTTATTTCCTGATTTAAGTCTGAAACTGTTATTATATGCAATCTTGCCATGTGTTTTTGAGCATGTTCTAGTGATTTCTGGAGATAGCTCAGTGTTCATGTTTTGTCATGCTTTACCTGTACATCATGCCCATGCCTTTTTTTATCATGTTGAGATTCTGTAGCATGTTGTTTTGATGCTTGCAATATTCCTACTTGCTGTCTTGGACAGATTGTTGCTATAACTTGTATTGTGTGTATGTGTTGAACCGTTGCTCCGTTTTGAGTGTGCTCTATATGAAACTTGCTTGATTTTGCATGTAGCTTCATATTATCATGTTGCATCCATGTTTTGAGGTGTTTGCTTGATGTTTGTATGCATTTTGCATCAATGCCATGTTTAACTTGTTTTGCTCATATCTTCTAGGCCGTAGCTCCGAATTAAATGAACTTTATATGTAACTTGACTAGAATTTCGTGTAGATCATCGTGGTGCATTTTAACTTGCTGTTTAACAACTTGAACATAAGTTTATTCAGATCTGGACCAATTTCGAAATTTGCATATGAGGACTTACCGGAATTGTTCTATGTTGCTTCCGGCCTCATTTAAACTTGCTTTGATGTGTTGGTCTTGTATGCATCATCTCTTGCCATGAGTAGCTTCATATAGTCTTGTCATGCATCATGCTTGGTTGTGCATCATGTCTTGTCTATGTGTGGTGTGTTTACTATGTTATGTGCTTCTTCTTGTTAGTTCCTGTTTCGTTGCGATCGTGAGGATTCGTTCGTCTACGCTTGGTTCGGCTTCATCCGTTCGTCTTCTTCATGGACTCGTTCTTCTTCCTTGCGGGATTTCAGGCAAGATGACTGTCACCCTGGATCTCACTACTATCATTGCTATGCTAGTTGCTTTGTTCTTTCCCTATGCCGCGCTACCTATCACTTGCTGCTCAAGCCTCCCAAATTGCCATGAACCTCTAACCTTTGTCAACCTTCCTAGCAAACCGTTGTTTGGCTATGTTACCGCTTTGCTCAGCCCTCTTATAGCGTTGCTAGTTGCAGGTGAAGTTGAAGATTGCTCCATGGTGGACAGGATTTTGGTTGGGATATCACAATATCTCTTATATTATTAATGCATCTATATACTTGGTAAAGGGTGGAAGGCTCGGCCTTATGCCCGTGTTTTTTTTCCACTCTTGTCGCCCTAGTTTCCGTCATATCGGTATTATGTTCCCGGATTTTTGCGTCCCTAACGCGGTCGGGTGATTTATGGGACCCCCTTGACAGTTCGCTTTGAATAAGACTCCTCCAGCAAGGCCCAACCTTGGTTTTACCATTTGCCTCACCTAGCCTTTTTTCCCTTGGGAGTCGCTCTCTCGAGGGTCATCTTTATTTTAGCCCCCCCCTGGGCCAATGCTTCTCTAAGTGTTGGCCCGAAACGAGCAGACTGCGGGGCCACCTTGGGGAAACTTGAGGGTTGGTTTTACTCGTAGGATGTCCCATCCGGTGTTGCCCTGAGAACGAGATATGTGCAGCTCCTATCGGGATTGTCGGCGCATCGGGCGGCTTTGCTGGTCTTATTTTATTACTGTCGAAATGTCTTGTAGCCGGGATTCCGAGACTGATCGGGTCTTCCCGGGGAGAAGGAATATCCTTCGTTGATCGCGAGAGCTTATCATAGGCTAAGTATGGACACCCCTGCAGGGTTTAAACTTTCGAGAGCCGTGCCCGCGGTTATGTGGCAGATGGGAATTTGTTAATATCCGGTTGTAGTAAACTTGAAGCAAACCCTTCTAAAATACACCAACCGTGTGCGTAACCGTGAGTGTCTCTTTTCGGGGTTGATCGAGAGGAGAACACGGTTTCTGGGTTTTGTCTGACGTAAGTAGGAGTTCGGGATCACTTCTTGATCATTACTAGTTGACGACTGTTCCTTTGTTTCTCTTCTCGCTCTCATTTGCGTATGTTAGCCACCATATATGCTTAGCCGCTGCTGCAACCTCACCACTTTACCCCTTCTTTACCCATTAAGCTTTGCTAGTCTTGATACCCATGGTAATGAGATTGCTGAGTCCTCGTGACTCACAGATTACTACAACACCAGTTGAAGGTACAGGTTTGCGATGATCATGACGCGAGAGCGATGTTTACTTGTTTTGGAGTTCTTCTTCTGCTCCTTCGATCAGGGGATAGGTTCCAGGTCGGCAGCCTGGGCTAGCAGGGTGGATATTGTTTGAGCTTCTGTTTATGTTTCATCCGTAGTCGGATGTTGATCTTGTATATGATGTTGATGTATTCTTGTGGCATTTGTGCCTTATGTATGTATCCCCACTATTATGTAATGTTGATGTAATGATATCCACCTTGCAAAAGCGTTTCAATATGCGGGTCTATCCTTGGTGGGACCTTCGAGTTCCTTTTGGATAGGGTCGCATATTGGACATGACAGTTTGATAGTAACAGGGCAATAGGTTCTACCTCAACTACTACTTCCCAACCCACAAGTTAATGACATCCTAATCATGCAATGTTTGAGGATTGGAACTAATGCATAAAAACTGGGTATGAAAAGATTATGATCAAAGTGTTACCTGCCTTGCTGACGATCCGTGAATCCTAGAGACTCGTAGTAACACGCTTCGCACTCCGGGAATTCTATCGCAAGAAAACAATAACATACATAAGCAACAAGCAAAGATGCACAAGCAAAACTCAACTCAAAGAGGTTGACCGGAGAGTTCAATTTAAGAACTCCGGTTCGCAAAAAGAATCAAACCACACCGAGCAACGAAACTCAAACGGCGAAAGAAATAAGATTCGTTTACTAATTTGAACTAGGGTCAAAATTTACAGAGACACAAGCTGGTTTAAGTTGGTTATTCGGAAAGAGGGTTTCGAGATGAAACTCCAGGCGCTTGAATCGCCTGATTCCAATAAACAAGCGAAAAGTTATACTAGATCGAAAATCGGATCAGAAATCGTGATCAGGAAAATCGCGGAATAAATCCGATAAAAAGAAAAGCGACGAACAGTTTAACGAACGAACGTTCGTTAACTTAAACTAAACAAAGAACGCGTTCGTTGGAACGAACGAACGAGTGAACGCTCGCTAAATAAATAAACCGGAGAGTAAAACCGATCTATTAAAAAAACGGAACTAGGGTTTTTCTAAAAAAACCCGAAGTGGTTTTTTTCTTTAAAAAAAACCGGCGACTCGGGCGGTACCTCCCGTGGGCGGGCGGCTCAGCGAGCTAGCGGGGCTCGGCGAGGGGCGGGTGGCTCGAGGCGGCGACGGCGGCGGCTCGGGCAGGCGCGGCGGGCGGCTCGGCTCGGCTCGGCGCGCGGGAGGCGGCGGTGGTGGTGGTTGTTAGGGCGGGGCGGTATTTAAGGAGGAGGGGAGGCGGTGGCTTGGGAAGGGGCGCCGGGAGGAGTCCGCTCGGGCTCCCCTCGGTGTCCGTCTTGGCGGCGCACGGCGGTGAGGGAAAGCGGGCGGTGAGGCGAGCCACTGGCCGGGCCTTGGGCCTGGTCAGTAGCAAGCAAGTTTTTTAAATAAATTCATGGAACTTAGAAAAATGCTAGAAAAATAAATAAAAATCTAAAAATACCAAAATAAATTTTCACCGTCTAAATGAAATATTTAGGACGAGGTGAACACTTTCTTGGCCCCTAAAATGCAATTTTTAAAACGTGCAAATTTTTCTAGGACAAATAAAATTCCAAATAAAATCAAATAAAATCCAAATAAAGATTTTAACATTTTTCCTCCAATATTTCAATTGTTTTGGAGAAGTCATATTATCTCCTCTCATTTATTTTAATAAGAAATATTTTCCGGAGAGAAAAATAATTAAAATAAAAAATCCTTGTTTTCATTATTTGATAAAATCAAATACGAAAATTCGGAAAATCCCCAACTCTCTCCGAGGGTCCTTGAGTTGCTTAGGATTTCGAGGATTGCGGAACAAAGATGCAATAAAATATGATATGCATAGATGACCTATGTATAACATTCCTGTAGCGACCCGACCTCAGATGGTCAAGCCTCTGTGTATCTGTGCCATCCCTGGATCAGTATGCTGGCACACACAGTACATCAATGTATATATCAAAGTGCAATCACATGTATAAATAACGTAAAATGATATATACCTCATAATACTCAGCTGAAACAATCAAACGAGAGTGGAGTCCCATCAACGCCATCGGCAGGTTGAGTGTAGACCGTAACCCTGTATCGTAACTCTTACTCGTCGAAGAAAATCCTGCAACATGATACGTTGCAGCCGTGTAGGTCAAGACATTGAATGTACCGCAAGATCACAACATGAATAAACAGATGGTAAAACTATACTATATGCAATTTGGCTTTGTGGCTCAGATCTGAGTTTTGTTTGCGTAAAAGCTGATTTTATTTTCCCTACATCAAAGGAATAAATGAAGTCTGTACTATGGAGTTTTCTATCATGACATGGTTCCGCCAACCGATGTCTCATAGCCCAAAATCATCATATGTTGCCCACAATTAAGTTATCAATCCGGTGTTGAGAGTTCCGAGATAGATCCAAGTCCAGATGCTCAATTTGTCCGTAACCGGGGACACGGCTAATCGATTAGGTTTAAACCCTCTGCAGAGGTTTGTACACTTTACCCGCAAGATTCGATCCTCTTTTACGTTCTCGCACTTCGGTGTTTGAGAACAAGATGACCAAACATGGTCTTCCAAAGAGTTCCTCGACCACCGTCCAAGACTCATCCCATCCTACCGTAGTTCTACATCTGCTAGTACCGTCCCAGCCAGAGTCACCACTAAGGTCAACCAAGCCAGAGCCCATAATGACTTGCGGTTGCACAGGTAAGCTTCCGGGCATGAAGTATTCTTCCGTCTCTTTGGGTCCGGGTGAAGCTTTCCGCAAGATGTCATGGCGCTTCTCCATGCATCCCGACCAACCACTGGTTTCTCCAGGGTGCCCGTCAACCATCCTTCACCCAGTAGTGTGTATTGAATTCTTGTCTTGAGTCTTGAAGTCTTGAGGCCTTGAAGATGTAGTCCTTGCAGATTCCATCATGGAGTTGTCGTCATTGACGTAGATCCTCCATTCTCACACCACTCCCGAGTACTCATACCAACCCGTCTACTATAGCGTAGCATTTAAATAAATAACGTCCGGGCTTGGTAACAGGGTGATGGGTTCCTACCTCATGCATACTACTCAACTACAAGGATTCAATAACACTACTGAGGGGTGGTTGCAAAGATGCCACTAAATGCAATAAAACATAGGTAAGAAAGCATGGTCAAAGTGAACTTGCCTTGTTGACGATCTTCGAAAACTAGGGACTCGTGGTAGCAAACTTCGCACTCCGGAAATTCTACCGAGACAAACAATAATCACCATAAGCATATAGCATATGATCCTTTAACACAATAGCATAGCAACATAACACATCAAAACAAACGAATCAAAACCCAAAGGAAAAGTCGAAGAAATCCAACTCAAAGTTTTTCCTATTTCAAGCAACAACTAAAATAGTTTTATATAACAAAAATTTTCTCAACATAACCTAAGCATGGGTTTATGCTACCTAACAGAAAAGAATTCAACAAGCAACTAGGAGCAAAAAGAATTAATTTAAAATCTATTATGAAACTCCTATTAGGCCTAATTCAAATTCTATTAAGAAAAATAAAATAAAAGTTTTATTTATCATAAATAAAAGTTCATTCCCTAAGGTGACAGAAACTATCCTAGAATAATCAATCACATGTGAAAAATAAATTTATTTGCTAATTAAAATAATAGGAAAACAGTAGCTAGTTAATTAATTAAGAATAACATGATTCTGCTAGAAACTATTTTTTATTAATCCTAAAATGCCCAAATTAATTTCCTACGGTTAGGCAATGTCAAAACAAATTTGGGACAAAAAGAATCATATAAAAATAATTTTTCTAACTCATTTTATGACAGATTTACTATTCTGACTAAATCTAAAATAAAGCAATTTTAAATAACTTTAACATAGCTAATTATATTTTCTACAGAAACTATAGAAAATTTGCAAACCAACAAAAAAAGAATCACTCAAAAATATTAAGTAGAATAAAAGATATGAATTTTTCAAATCTGAAACTATTCTGTTAAAACAGAAAAACGAAAATAAAGAAAAACGACTAAATGGGCCTAACTAACGCACTGCGCGTAATATAACTAAAACGGCCTACGGTTTAAACGAAACGGGCCGGTACTAAATAAAAAAAAACCTAATTAAACTAAACCGCAACGAACCGGACTGAACCGGTTTATTTTAAAAACATACCCCTTCGGGGGGGGGGTCTAATCTCGACCGTAGATGGGGGATCGGACGGACGAGGAGGGAGAGAGAGCTCACCGTGGGAAAGGTCGACGGCGAGCGGCTCGGACGTCGGCGGCGGCGGCGCTCCGATCATCGGCGGGCTCCGACGAGGGCACGGGCGGACGCGGCGTTCGACGGCGAGTCCAGCGGTGGTCGAGGTGGCGTCCGAGGTGGAAGGAGACGGACGGCGGCGAGGTCGAGGCGGCGGTGGCGTTCGGGCGTCGACGGTGGTGGCGCTCCGGTGGGTTTTGGGGGTGGGTGAGGGCACGGGGAGGTGTGGTCGAGCGAGGGGAGTCCGGAGGTGGTCTCGGGCGAGCTCGGGGTGGTCGAGGTGGGTCGGGCGGCGGCAATGGCGGCGGCGGCCTCGAGCTCAGCGAGGCCTTGAGGGAGAGGAGAGGTCCGCGAGGGGAAATGGGGTGAGGGGGGTTTTATAGGGCGGGGCGTCGGGGCGGGAAGCGAATCGGGAGGATCGGGAGATCCGGGGATCATGGGGTTTCACGAGCGGCGGCGGCGGTGGCGTCTTGTGAAGGGGAGACGGTGGGGCCCACCTGCGGTGAGAGGGGGCAGGGGGACGGTCGGGTGACCGGTCCAAGGGTTTCAGGCGAGGAGGGCTCGGCTGGGCTGGCGCTGGCGCTGGTGGGCCGCTTTGGTGGCGCTGGTGGGCTCGGTCATTGGGCAGTGGCCTCTTTAAATTTTTTATTTTAAATAAAACAAAAACAGAGATATCTTTTAAAATATAAATATTTTATATAGGACATATATATACCAAAATGATCAGGGGAATATTCCCTATCATTTGAACATTTTTCCAAAGGCAAAATCCAAACTTTATAAAAATTCATTTTTTTCAAATTCAATTAAAACTCAAATTTGAATTCAAAACTTTTGGCATTGTTTTCCTCTGATATGTTTGGAGTGTCATGTTTACTCCTCTCATACTTTTGCTCAAGTATTTATCAGGCATAGTTTTTGATATGATTCCCACTTGCCAAAGTTTGAATTCAAATTCCAAAACTCAAATTTGAAAGAGGGTTTCAAGGCACTTTCAATTGACTTTCAATTTGATACTTTTTAACTTCCAACTCATATTTCATATAATTGAAGAAGTCATTTTATCTTCCCTCATGAAAATCATTGAGTTGCATAAAGCTTTGAATTTGAAATGTTCCCAAATGAAATTCAAATCTTTTCCAAAACCCTTTTCATTTCAACATGGAAGAAGTCATGTCAACTTCACTCTAGGGTTTTGGTGTTGCAATGAACTTGAGTTCATTGGGATCCAAAAAGGCAAAGGGGAAAGTTTGGGAAAGTCATTTTATTCCGTCTCATTCAACTTTCAAAAGTTTTCAAATTCCACTCAGTTTCACTCAATCAATCAAACCATCAATCAGACAACAAGCATAGTTATTTATCTAATATAACATTCCAAAATTTAGAATTTTGGGATGTTACAAACCTACCACACTTAAAATGAATCTCGTCCTCGAGATTCAAGAAACTAGCAAGAAAAGGTTAGGGGTTGGGGGTCTTCTAGTAAATATTTTGGTCGGAAGATCAGGGGTGCTACCACACTTAGAAACAAGGTTACGGTTCCAATAAACTCAGATACTTCCTCTGGAGTGTTGACAATGTATGTCTCTTCACATATCTTACAATAGCTCCTTCATTAACGCTCTTCTGTCAGAAGCATAGAGTTTTCCTCGAAATCTTGGGTCGGTTCTTCAAAGTTGTGGTTCGTCCGAGACTGGATCTTCTTAGCTGATAGGTTCGTGTCCATTCTAGACAACCATCGAAATACTCATGGTGGTCTACAATTTATGGTTTCTCCTGCAGAAAACGGGTCTGGGTTGAACCTTACCGTATAACCTACGATTGGCAACGGTTGCCTGTAAAGGGGTTCCATCGTCCTACCATTCTATGGTTTTATGGCTTATCGCGTCGACACTCTTCTAAGGTTTTCAAAGCTCTCTGATTTTCCATCAACATATGATAGTTCATGATAGAAGTCTTCGTATGGGGCCAATCCATCCTGCATTTGAATCATTACCACATACGTAAACAGTGAATCACGTATTCTAACACTTGGGCATACTCACAAGCATGGCAGAATTTCTCTTGTTCTCGAACTGGGTTCGAGTAAATCCATGGTTTCTGCAAGCCAAACAAAACATCTATCGTTACTTCACCACTCTCGTGTTTTTATGTAACCTCCTACGGAACGTATGCTGATTTGATCACGCTTCTTCCAAGTGTATTCCTTTATCAAGGTTACAACTGTTCCTTCTCAAAATCCACGGGCACGTGGGTTATGGCCCACTTCACACTAGTGCAGCTTTAACTCATCCTTGGAGTAACTCTCATATTACACCTCCTTTAAATCCAGTAGTACTCTCTTTCTTCATACCATCATATCAAAAGCACAACTCCAACTTATTTTGTCCGCTTCCTTCTATGGACCGTCATGAATAACACATTTCTTTCTTCATTGATCCTGTGGTTTTACGGAGTACTACGACACCAAAGAAAAATGCACTAGCTTATCCATAAATCTCATTATTTTCATATCAATCTTTTATTACATCCTTAACCATTTTTCGTGAATCCAAATTCCAAAAAGTTTATTACAAATGCTGCCACCCACATGGTTCGGTATGGTGGACATTACTTCCAACTTTATTCATTTTTCCTCCTTGAGGACTCTTGATCCCACTCGAATTGTGCGACATGTGCCTTGAATTTTTCAATCTTCTGTTTCATCGTGGTGGCCTTGAGCTTCACCTCCATCATCTCTGTATGCACTTCGCTTAGGTATTCCCGAGTATAACGGAGTCTTGCTTCAAGTATTTCTCCGATCCGGCGATGGCTTCCATGGCTGCTTCACGAACAGCATCGAAGAAAGTTGCTTGTGGCACACGTGAAATGAAAAAGTACTGCCCCATCATCTTTGGGCAAACTCCTTTCAAATGGTGGAGGTGTACCTCCACATACCGTAGTTCCACTCCTTTTGCATGAAGGGTAGCCTTTGTAGACTGCATCTCCTTCAAGGTGAATATGCTTCATCATGTCCTTCAGATCTTGGGTAATCATGATCACTTGTCGAGGTCATGATGGTTTCGGACCTTTAAGGAAAGACTCGTAAAGGGTCGTCATCTGCAGTTGTGAAACAGAAATGATGCTCGAATAAGGTACTTATCTCCGGGGCACACATTCAGATCATCCAAACAGAACTTCAAACTCAATTTCCAATTTCCTGTTTATCCATCACAACTCACCTTCTTCCATGTTCATCAAGAATATTAATTTCCAAGATAAAATATGACAACTCCTTAAAGCTTTTCAGCATGTGACATTACAACTTTATTGAGTCATGAACTATTACAATCTCAGGGTAATCTATTACATAACTCAACTCATTGAGCTCATGAAAAATGAAATTGCTTTCTACTACTCTTATTATCCATATCAAAATTCCAACTACTCAACTCCAGCTTTCATCTTGTCGGGACATTTAATAGCATAATGTCCTGCCTCCTTGCAGTGAAAACAAATGACTTGACATGTCTCGGGCTTCTTTGTGATTATGCGGGCTCCTTGGATTCTTGGCTTCTTTTCTGGACATTTACTAGCGTAATGACCTAAATCCTTGCACCTGTAACAAGTGATATGACTTAGGTCCTTCTCTGCAAAAAAATGCGTTGTTCTCGGGTTGCCTTCTTTTTCTCTTCCTGGATTTCTCTGTAATGATCAGAGTTTCTATCTCCCGAGGGTCAAACTTCACTTCTGTTGTCGGGAAATATCCCAGATACTCTTTTCTTCCCTTGGGGCAATACTGTGAAAAATGTCCTTCTTCTCCACATGAATAGCAGGCATTGGAGTAAAATCTGTTGAGGCCTTCTCCATCAAGGTCTTCAACACTTTCATTCATCACTGGTTCTTTCATAACTTCTCGGAGAGCTTCTTTCCTTCCTCCTTCCTGCTCCTGAATAGTTTGTTGCACCATGGGGTAAATGTGACACTGAGTCGGGTAGTGGGTGGTTCCTTCGCACAAGAAACAAGTCACCTGACTAGTTGGGCATTCCTCAACTGGGTGTTTCTCCTCACAATGAGAGCATCCCTCCTTGTGTTCCTCCTGGGTGTGTCCTATTTCTCCATAAATCTTGCAGCACAAGGTTTCTTCTTGGGTTATCATGGTGCTTCCGGATAAGAGGTGATCTCATCAGGGTCTTCTTGAATTCCTCCCAAGTTCTTGCTCCTTTAAATCCTTGTATGGCTTGATGCATTCTCCACCAGGTTGCAGCACTTTCGTAAAGTACTGAAGAGCATATGGAACCTCATACTTCCTTGAAACCAAATTGTTCCCAAGTGATTTTCCATGTTCTCATCCATAGCTCTGCCTCGGGCTGAGTCTTCGGTCCAGAGAATATTAGTCCAACTTCATTCATCATCTATGGGGTTCAAAAGTTTTGGGATGAGATAAGAGAGAGGTGGGGAGGGATATACACACAATACAAACAATAGTTTTTGAAGAAACAAGTTTTTTACTTTGTGGCTGTCGGAAAACATCAAACAAATGACAGCTCACGAATCGTCGCATCTAACGTAGGTTTATAACAGGGGTTTGGTCTTCTAAAGATCAAATAATTCTTCAGATCCTTCAAGTCCTCGGAGTCTTCCACTGTTGTAGCTTCAATTCTTCTAATACATGGTGAAATCCTCTTTACTCTGAAGGGGTCATCAGTTCTCCGATATCAAATCCTTCTTGGAGCATCTTCAGTTGATCCTCCGGGTGATCAAAGGATAAGGGGTATATTCTAACTATTTGAGGTGAGAGGGTCTATTTGATAAAATCAGAAAAGATGAGAAGTAAGAGTCTTTTTGAAAATAAAGTTTTTGATATATCCTGTCCAAGGGGCTTTCCGATTTCTAGGGTCACGTACTACAGTCAACATGTGCTCTGATACCATTTCTGTAGCGACCCGACCTCAGACGGTCAAGCCTCTGTGTATCTGTGCCATCCTCGGATCAAGATATCTTTGCACACACAATACATCAATGTATATATCAAAGTGCAATCACATGTATAAATAACGTAAAATGATATATACCTCATAATACTCAGCGGAAACAATCAAGCGGGAGTGGAGTCCCATCAACGCCATCGGCAGGTTGAGTGTAGACCGTAACCACAGATCGTAACTCTTACTCGTCGAAGAAAATCCTGCAACATGATACGTTGCAGCCGTGTAGGTCAAGACATTGAATGTACCGGCAAGATCACAACATGAATAAACAGATGGTAAAACTATACTATATGCAATTTGGCTTTGTGGCTCAGATCTGAGTTTTGTTTGCGTAAAAGCTGATTTTATTTTCCCTACATCAAAGGAATAAATGAAGTCTGTACTATGGAGTTTTCTATCATGACATGGTTCCGCCAACCGATGTCTCATAGCCCAAAATCATCATATGTTGCCCACAATTAAGTTATCAATCCGGTGTTGAGAGTTCGAGATAGATCCAAGTCCAGATGCTCAATTTGTCCGTAATCGGGACACGGCTAATCGATTAGGTTTAAACCCTCTGCAGAGGTTTGTACACTTTACCCGCAAGATTCGATCCCTCTTTTACGTTCTCGCACTTCGGGTGTTTGAGAACAAGATGACCAAACATGGTCTTCCAAAGAGTTCCTCGACCACCGCCCAACTCATCCCATCCTATCGTAGTTCTACATCTGCTAGTACCGTCCCAGCCAGAGTCACCACTAAGGTCAACCAAGCGAGCCCATAATGACTTGCGGTTGCACAGTAAGCTTCGGGCATGAAGTATTCTTCCGTCTCTTTGGGTCCAGGTGAAGCTTTCCGCAAGATGTCATGGCGCTTCTCCATGCATCCCGCCAACCACTGGTTTCTCCAGGTGCCCACAACCATCCTTCACCCAAAGAGTGTGTATTGAATTCTTGTCTTGAGTCTTGAAGTCTTGAGGCCTTGAAGATGTAGTCCTTGCAGATTCCATCATGGAGTTGTCGTCATTGACGTAGATCCTCCATTCTCACACCACTCCCGATTACTCATACCAACCCCGTCTACTATAGCGTAGCATTTAAATAAATAACGTCCCGGGCTTGGTAACAGGGTGATGGGTTCCTACCTCATGCATACTACTCAACTACAAGGATTCAATAACACTACTGAGGGGTGGTTGCAAAGATGCCACTAAATGCAATAAAACATAGGTAAGAAAGCATGGTCAAAGTGAACTTGCCTTGTTGACGATCTTCGAAAACTAGGGACTCGTGGTGGCAAACTTCGCACTCCGGAAATTCTACCGAGACAAACAATAATCACCATAAGCATATAGCATATGATCCCTTAACACAATAGCATAGCAACATAACACATCAAAACAAACGAATCAAAACCCAAAGGAAAACTCGAAGAAATCCAACTCAAAGTTTTTCCTATTTCAAGCAACAACTAAAATAGTTTTATATAACAAAAATTTTCTCAACATAACCTAAGCATGGGTTTATGCTACCTAACAGAAAAGAATTCAACAAGCAACTAGGAGCAAAAAGAATTAATTTAAAATCTATTATGAAACTCCTATTAGGCCTAATTCAAATTCTATTAAGAAAAATAAAATAAAAGTTTTATTTATTATAAATAAAAGTTCATTCCCTAAGGTGACAGAAACTATCCTAGAATAATCAATCGCATGTGAAAAATAAATTTATTTGCTAATTAAAATAATAGGAAAACAATAGCTAGTTAATTAATTAAGAATAACATGATTCTGCTAGAAACTATTTTTTTATTAATCCTAAAATGCCCAAATTAATTTCCTACGGTTAGGCAATGTCAAAACAAATTTGGGACAAAAAGAATCATATAAAAATAATTTTTCTAATTCATTTTATGACAGATTTACTATTCTGACTAAATCTAAAATAAAGCAATTTTAAATAATTTTAACATAGCTAATTATATTTTCTACAGAAACTATAGAAAATTTGCAAACCAACAAAAAAAGAATCACTCAAAAATATTAAGTAGAATAAAAGATATGAATTTTTCAAATCTGAAACTATTCTGTTAAAACAGAAAAACGAAAATAAAGAAAAACGACTAAATGGGCCTAACTAACGCACTGCGCGTAATATAACTAAAACGGCCTACGGTTTAAACGAAACAGGCCGGTACTAAATAAAAAAAAACCTAACTAAACTAAACCGCAACGAACCGGACTGAACCAGTTTATTTTAAAAACATACCCCTTCGGGGGGGGGGGATCTATTCTCGACCGTAGATGGGGGATCGGACGGACGAGGAGGAGAGAGAGCTCACCGTGGGAAGGTCGACGGCGAGCTCTCGGACGTCGGCGGCGGCGGCGCCGATCGTCGGCGGGCTCGGCGAGGGCACGGCGGACGCGGGCGTTCGACGGCGAGTCCAGCGGTGGTCGAGTGGCGTCCGAGGTGGAAGGAGACGGACGGCGGCGAGGTCGAGGCGGCGGTGGCGTTCGGGCATCGACGGTGGTGGCGCTCCGGTGGGTTTTCGGGGTGGGTGAGGGCACGGGGAGGTGTGGTCGAGCGAGGGGAGTCCGGAGGTGGTCTCGGACGAGCTCGGGGTGGTCGGGGTGGGTCGGGCGGCGGCAATGGCGGCGGCGGCCTCGGGCTCAGCGAGGCCTTGCGGGAGAGGGAGAGGTCCGCGAGGGGAAATGGGGTGAGGGGGGGGTTTTATAGGGCGGGCGCGGGCGGGCGCGGAAGCGAATCGGGAGGATCGGGAGATCCGGGGATCGCGGGTTTCAATGGCGAGGCGGCGGCGGGTGGCGTCTTGCGAGGGGGAGACGGTGGGGCCCACCTGCCGGTGAGAGGGGAGCGGGGGGACGGTCAGGCGACCGTCCAAGGGTTTCAGGCGAGGAGGGCTCGGCTGGGCTGGCGCTGGCCTGGCGGGCCGCTGGGCCGGGCGCTGGTGGGCTCGGTCGGCTGGGCAACCAGTGGCCTGGCCGGGTGGGGTTGGCCGGGCGCTGGGGGTTTTTTTTCTCTTTAATTTTTTTATTTTAAATAAAACAAAAACAGAGATATCTTTTAAAATATAAATATTTTATACAGGACATATATATACCAAAATGATCAGGGAATATTCCTATCATTTGAACATTTTCCAAAGGAAAATCCAAACTTTATAAAATTCATTTTTTCAAATTCAATTAAAACTCAAATTTGAATTCAAAACTTTTGGCATTGTTTTCCTCTGATATTTTTGGAGTGTCATGTTTACTCCTCTCATACTTTTGCTCAAGTATTTATCAGGCATAGTTTTTGATATGATTCCCACTTGCCAAAGTTTGAATTCAAATTCCAAAACTCAAATTTGAAAGAGGGTTTCAAGGCACTTTCAATTGACTTTCAATTTGATACTTTTAACTTCCAACTCATATTTCATATAATTGAAGAAGTCATTTTATCTTCCTCATGAAAATCATTGAGTTGCATAAAGCTTTGAATTTGAAATGTTCCCAAATGAAATTCAAATCTTTTCCAAAACCCTTTTCATTTCAACATGGAAGAAGTCATGTCAACTTCACTCTAGGGTTTTGGTGTTGCAATGAACTTGAGTTCATTGGGATCCAAAAAGGCAAAGGGGAAAGTTTGGGAAAGTCATTTCATTCCGTCTCATTCAACTTTCAAAAGTTTTCACATTCCACTCAGTTTCACTCAATCAATCAAACCATCAATCAGACAACAAACATAGTTATTTATCTAATATAACATTCCAAAATTTTGAATTTTGGGATGTTACAATTCCAAATTGAAAATTTGGGATGTTACAATATCTAGGTATGATCATGTATATAGGCATCACGTCCGAGACAAGTAGACCGAATCCTGCCTACTCCACTCATCGACCTCTATCCAGCATGCATCTAGAGTATTAAGTTAATGAAAACAGAGTAACGCCTTAAGCAAGATGACATGATGTAGAGGAATAAATTCATGCAATATGATAAATACCCCATCTTGTTATCGTCGATGGAAACAATACAATCGTGCCTTGCAACCCTTTACATCCTTTGGTAAGGACACCGCAAGATTGAACCCAAAGCTAAGCACTTCTCCCATTGCAAGAACTACCAATCTAGTTGGCCAAACCAAACGGATAATTCGAAGAGACTTGCAAAGATAACTCAATCATACATAAAAGAATTCAGAGAAGATTCAAATATTGCTCATAGATAATCTTGATCCTAAACCCACAATTCATCGATCTCAATAAACACACCGCAAAAATAAGATTACATCGAATAGATCTCCACGAGAGAGGGGGAGAACATTGTATTTAGATCCAAAAAGAGAGAAGAAGCCATCTAGCTACTAACTATGGACCCGAAGGTCTGAAGTAAACTACTCACACTTCATCGGAGAGGCTATGATGATGATGTATTCCACCTCATTACCCCATCCTACCCATAAGCTTAAATAGTCTTGATCTCGCGGGTTTTGAGATTGCCGAGTCCTCGTGACTCACAGATACAACCAAAACAGTTGCAGGTGCCGACGATACCAGTGCAGGTGACGCAACCGAGCTCAAGTGGCCCTTCGCGGAGGGAAGTAGGGATTTGTAAAGGTGCCAGAGCTCAATGCGAAAAACTTAGAGATAAAAACATTTTGGGAGGTGTGCCTTTCCCGCCAACGAAAACGACTTAGAGTTCCCAACACTTTCCATGCTAGAAATATCATAGGCGGTTCCCAAACAGAAATTAAAGTTTATTCCTTTTTCCACCATACTTTCACTTTCCTTGGCTAACCGTATCCACGGGTGCCCTCCATACCAACACTTTCCAAGGACTTTATTATTTGACAACATAAAGTAAAGTCATTTTTCATTTTGTGACTGGGCATCCCTAATACCTTTGCCTTACTCTCGTGCAATGACAAGTGAATAAAAACTCATTGTGAGAATAACACATCTAGCATGGAAAATATTAGCCACCCCTCACCGCCTCACGAGCAGTACGAACACACAAAAGAGAAGTTTATTTTGAAAATTACAGATGGCACATACAAATTGTCTTAGAACGGCAAAAGAATACCGCGTATAGGTAGATATAGTGGACTCATGTGGCAAAACTGGTTCAAAGGTTTTTGGATGCACAAGTAGTGATCATACTTAGTGCAAAATGAAGGCTAGCAAAAGATTGAGAAGCGACCAACCAAGAAACGAATAATCTCATAAGCGAGCATTAAGCATAATTAACACCAAATAATGCACCACAAGTAGGATATAATTTCATTGCATGACTATTGACTTTCGTGCTTGCATAGGGAATCATAAACCTTAAAACCAATATTCTTACTAAAGCATAATTACTCATCAACATGACTCACATATCACATCATCATATCTCAAAACTATTACTAAGAATCAAGTTTATTTTGTCCAATGATCTTCATGAAATTTTTTATTATATCCTTCTTGGATATCTATCACTTTGGAACTAATTTTCATGTGTTGCTTTTGATAAGCTCATACAAATATAAGTGAAGATCATGAGCATATATTTATTTCTCTCAAATTAATTTAAGCGAAGCAAGAGAGAATTTCTTGAAAATTTTACTAACTCTCAAATAAATCTATGTGAAGCAAGAGAGCATTTCTTCAAAAATACTAAAGCACACCGTGCTAAAAAAGATATAAGTGAAGCACTAGAGCAAATCCATATCTCATAAAAATTTAAGTGACGCATAGAGAGCAATTCTAACAAGTCATGGCATAATTTTGGTCCTCACAAATAGGTGTATCCAGCAAGGAATGAAGACTAAAAACACAAAACAAAACAAGCAAAGACTCATATCATACAAGATGCTCCAAGCAAAACACATATTATGTGACGAATAAAAATATTGCTTCGAGTAAAATACCGATGGTCGTTAGAAGAAACAGGGGGTGCCACCCAGGGCATCCCCAATCTTAGGCTCTTCTTACTCCTCATTCCTTCATCCATCGTAAGATAACCCAAAACTTGAAAACTTTAATCACACAAAACTCATGCAAAACCTTCATGAAATCCGTTAGTATAAGAAAGCAAATCACTACTATAAGTACTGTATCAAACCAATTCATATTTTATTCTTGCATTATATCTACTGCATTCCAACTTTTCTATGGCAAAAACTCATCAAAGAAAACCATAGAATCATCAAAACAAGAACACAACGCAAAGAAAATAGAACAGTTGTAGTAATCTGAATATTTCAAATACTTTTGTAACTCCAAAAATTCTGAACAAATTAGGACCACGTGAGCAATTTGTATATTAATCTTTAGCAAAAATAATTGGTATTTTATCATGCTCTGGTTAAACATAAGAATTGTTTTCGTGAGCGCAAAATTTTCTTTTTTTCAGCAAGATCAAACAACTATCACCCAAGAAGATCCTAAAGGCTTTGCTTGTCATAAACACTAAATAAAACACAAAAAACACAATCATAACAGTTGCATAATTGTGCTAACACTCAAGAACAGAAAGCAAAAAGCAAAAATAAATTTTATTCATTGGGTTGCCTCCCAACAAGCACTATAGTTTTACGCCCTTAGCTAGGCACAAAGCAAGGATCTATGTTTTGTCATCTTTGTTCTCCAACTCCTCGATCGCACAATCAGATTTCTTTGAAGATTTAGCAAGTAAAATAGCAAAACTTCTAGGCAGAAAATTGAGGAATTCGTTCTTATCAATGGGATCTCTTGCAACTTCAACAGAATTTGGATGAATACTAATCATTTAAAGATCTCCATTATTATTTCTAGAAGTTGCACCCTTGTTCTTAGTAACTTGAGTAATCTTGCTAATTTTTACGGGAGTTTTTTCAATAGTTTTAGCGGAAGCAAATGCCGTACTTAGATTACTAAAGATACCTTCCAGTTTATCAATCCGAGATGGACTTTCTTCAATTCTTTCGTGAATTACGGCCCCCTTTTCTTTCAACAACTTAAAAACTTCTCCCGCTTTTGACCCAAATTACTAGCAAAATTATGCATCTTTTTATCCAAGTTTTCAATATGCTCTTTAGTAAGCATTTTCTTTTCCATAGCATCTAATCTTTCCATGACATGCTCAAGAGTCAAAGTAGTTTCATTAATCATAAGAGCTGGTGAGCCTACTAAATTTCCCATAGCATTAAAAGCATCAAGAGCAGGACACATCAAGAAATTTCCACTGATAATCGTATCAAGGACGAATCTATACCGAGTGGTGATGCCCACATAAATACAACGAAGAAGAACAACGGTAGATGGCTTACGGATAGATCTATTATGAGCATTGCAAATTCTATACCAATCATGTTTTATATTTTATCCTCCCCTTTGTTTAAAGTTGACAACCTCGTTCTCGGGAGTGCATGCAATAGAGGAAGAGCTATCCATGAAGACAAAAATGACAAGCAAGTTTGCACACAAAACATATCTGACGAGAAAAGAGCGAACGAAAAAGAGGGCGAATAAAACAACGAATTTTTGTGAAGTGGGGGAGAGGAAAACGAGAGGCAAATGGCAAATAATGTAAATTGCGAGGAGACGAGATTTTTGATTAGGAACCTGGTATATGTTGAAGATCCTCCCCGGCAACGGCGCTAGAAATTCCTTTTGATGCGGCTTGAAGCTACGTCGGTATTTCCCCAAAGAGGAAGGGATGATGCAGCACATTGGCGGTAGGTATTTCCCTCAGTGATGAGATCAAGGTTATCGAACCAGTAGGAGAACCAAGCAACACAACGTAAATAGCATCTGCACACAAATAACAAATACTCGCAACCCGGTGTGTAAAAGGGGTTGTCAATCCTTTTCGGGTAGCGGTGCCAGAAATTGGCAAACGGACGTGAGAGAGTACTAAATATTGATAGATCGAACGCCAAATAAAATAAATTGCTGCAAGGTATTTTTTTATTTTTGGTTTAATAGATCTGAAAATAAAAGAAAAGGAAAAATAAATCGCAAAGGCGAATAATATGGGAAAGAGACCCGGGGGCCGCAGGTTTCACTAGTGGCTTCTCTCGAGAAAAATAGCAAACGGTGGGTAAACAAATTACTATTTGGCAATTGATAGAACTTGAAATAATCATAACGATATCTAGGAAATGATCATTATATAGGCATCACATCCAAGATTAGTAGACCGACCCCTGCTTGCATCTACTACTATTACTCCACACATCGACCGCTATCCAGCATGCATCTAGTGTATTAAGTTCATAGAGAAATGGAGTAATGCAATAAGAACGATGACATGATGTAGACAAGATCTATTTATCTAGAAATAGACCCCATCATTTTATCCTTAGTAGCAACGATACATACGGGTCGGTTCCCCTCCTGTCACTGGGATCAAGCACCGTAAGATAGAACCCACTATAAAGCACCTCTTCGCATTGCAAGATAAATAGATCAAGTTGGCTAAAAAAACCAAATACCAGAGAAGAAATACGAGGCTATAAGCAATCATGCATATAAGAGATCGAAGAAACTCAAATAACTTTCATGGGTATAAAAAGATAGATCTGATCACAAACTGAAAGTTCATCCGATCCCAACAAACACACGCAAAAGAGTTACATCATATGGATCTCCAAGAGACCATTGTATTGATAATCAAGAGAGAGAGAGGGAGAGAGAGAGAGAGGAAGCCATCTAGCTACTAACTACGGACCCGAAGGTCTACAAAGAACTACTCACGCATCATCGGATAGGCACCAATGGAAGTGGTGAACCCATTAGTGATGGTGTCTAGATTGGATCTGGTGGTTCTGGACTCTGCGGTGGCCGGAATTGATTTTTGTCGACTCCCCTAGGGTTTCTGCAATATTGGGGTATTTATAGAGCAAAGAGGTGGTTCAGGGGGTACCCGAGGTGGGCACAACCCACCAGGGCGCGCCTGGGCCTCCTGGCACGCGCTGGTGGGTTGTGCTCCCCTCGGAGTACCCTAGGTGCTTCTTCGGCCCATTGGTTGTCTTCTGGTACAAGAAAAACCTCCAAAAAGTTTCGCTGCGTTTGGACTCCGTTGGTTATTGATTTCCTGTGATGTAAAAAACATGCAGAAACAACAACTGGCACTTGGCACTATGTCAATAGGTTAGTACCAAAAAATGATATAAAATGATTATAAAACATCCAAGATTGATAATATAACAATATGGAACAATAAAAAATTATAGATACGTTGTAGATGTATCAGTCGCTTTACGAGCGAATACCGGAAGCTTGCCCACAACACTCTCTTCATGGTCCTGAGCATCATCGCCCACCGCCAACCGGATCTCAACCTTGGGGATAGCTTCAAGAAGCTGCCGGAGGGCGCAAATGTTTCTGCTGCCGAGTAGAAGGTCGCCCCTTATGCCGACAAGGTCCTTGGCATCCCCGCTGCTCCACGAGGTCGCTAGGCCCAACCTTGTATTATCCTCGCCACCGCGCTGTCCTGCAACAAAACATATGTTTAGGCATCATACTGCTTATGCTTGTGTGGAACTGTTGCTTTTGCTTAATCTTAATTGCATGTTTATCTCTTTTGAGTTTGTCAGTCGGCGTTCATATGATTAGTCGTTGTGCGCGTTTTGTTTGCCTGCTGGTATCATATTACCACAATTGTCGTAAGGGTCGGGCCCTTAGCATTCATCTTTGCGAGGATACGTCCCGACAGTTTTTTCCTTGGTAGTTTTTGACGTGGCCGCCCATTCTGTGAGCAGGCTCCAAACATAACAAGGACGCGGAGAAAGAACTAGTAAGGTGCCATTACGCGAAGGATTTCCTCATACGAATACCTTGATGTCCAAGGGGAAAGCAAATGCGGATTCTATGTCTATGAGGGAGCAACGGTTGCATTGACTTAGCTTTTGTCCTTGCTTCCTTCCACTTCCTTTAGCTACAGCCACTTGTCACGTTCGCATGTCCCCGAAAGGATGGCGTTGTGGGTGTTGCTTTTCAGCTCCCAGCAAGCACTGAATGGAACCATATGCATCTTGTAGGCGGCAGGGTGCGATGCAGGGCACGACTGGTTTCTCTCTCCTCCTCTTTATACTTTTTCAAACAATCTTGCGACAGCTGGCACAAAAGTCGCGCCAACGCGAACGGCCTTGCCGGAGCGTACTTACCGGGGTGTCAATCAACGGATTCGCACCGGTTCTCCACTCAGGATTTCCCTAAGTTGGGTAAATGCTGGACCGAGCATTGCGCGGGCTCGTCGACATTGACGACACTAGCCCTGTTATAGCTCGATTGTTGACAAGGGAGAGTGGCGGAGAGAGAAACCTTGTGCCCTTGCACCTCGCTCCTTTCCTGAACAGGGCCTGCATGGCGACCATGCCGCCTGAACCATTTGGGATTGTGATGGCGCCATTATTCCTGGTTCCCGCCCGCTGCTGTAGCGGCGGCTGGGGGGGGAGGCGATGGAGATGGGACGTGGTACATGGGGGAGGGATATCGCTCCCCCTATCCATCCCACCGTTCCCCGCCCTTTCTTGGGAGTCATGGATGATGAAGCCGTCAGTGAAGAAAATGATGATGAAGATGACGCGCTGCGTACACTCTCGGGTCCGCGCAAGCGCTCCCCCTACCTAGCGTGCCAAAGATGTCGTGGGAAAACACGACCACCTATGGGACCATCAGCCCCTTGTGGTTCGGCAGGGGGGAAGAGCACATTGTACAGAGAGCTGAGGGCACAAAGCAACACGGCAGAGATCACACGGGCAGTTTTTACTGAGGTTTGGGCTGCTGCAAGGCGTAAAACCCTACTCCTGCTTTGGTGGATTGATGAGGGGACCATAGTGGAAACGCATCGCTCTAGCCCGGCAAGGTTGCCTCGGGGCGAGAGCGACTACGCGCGTATGAGTGTACAAGGGTCCAAATCCTTTCTAAGGTTGCCACGACCCTCCTTTTATAGATCAATGGGTCACCACAATGGCAAATCAGTCATTGTGTACTGATTAGATAGCAAACTATGCTATCATACCTAACTATGCAGGCAGGACAAGGCGCATTAAATGTGCCCCTTAGTGTCACATTGTAGCGTAGCCCGGCAAGCCTTGCGGGCCGTTCGGCCACATTCTCACCTGCCTGCGTGATACGTCTCTAGACGGGTGTCATTTGGAGGTAATTTCCTTAGGAAGTGGCTGCCACGTGCCAAATGACAGCCACCTAGCCACTTGGGGGCTCGACACCACACCGATCGATGACTTGCCTTGCTGTGAGGTGCAGCGATGGAGCCTTGCCGGGGTAGTCCGCCCTCATCATGCCCGGCAGGCCTGCCGGGGCGGTCTTGATACTTGTCTCCGGGGCAACCTCGACCTCGCCGGGCTCGCTTGCTCGACAAGGGAGGTTTTTCCTTAGTGGTATCTTGCTTCTTTAGCTTGACTTGGTCTTCTTGATCCGCCCTTTGATATCTCAAAGAGCTGATCTATTTTGCTTGGTATTTCTTGGGTGCTAAGAGTTGTCGGGCCGGTGGTTTGCAGTCCGTGCACAAATCAGTGGAAAACATACACCCCTGTTTGTGTACCCCGACACTCGGCTTCCGCTGCCGTGACATATAAGGCTTCGATCCTAGCAGGCTCAGCCCCGGCAAGATCATCCCCGGCAACCTCCCCCGCAGCGTGCGCCTCGCTCCTGTCATGGGAGGAGCCCTCGCCTTTGGCCTCATCTTCCTCTTCCTCCTCCACCTTTCCGGGCCTTGCCTTTTCGGTTGCTCAGAACACTTTATCCTCCTCTTGATGAACTCTGCCTCTACCTTGGAGGTGCGCTAGAACATGTTGTTATCCACCCTGGTTGCCCTTTCCACCAAGATGGAAGTCCATTCAAGTTCTGCGTCAAGCTCGGGTACTTGCCAATCGCTTGCACCCCGTAAGCGTTGCAGTCGGGCATCCACTTCAAGATCTGGTCCAGGGCGGAGTTGACATTCAGCGGGACAACCCTTGCCAGCAATTTGAATCCACCAAGTCTTCTAAACAGTTGTTCGCGCAACTAAGCATGGCCATAGACTGACAAGTTGTTGGTCAAGCCCGGGTATAAGAGCATCTTGTCCGCGGCATCTTCATACCGCCAAGGAAACCTGTTCCTCTTCTGCAGCGGTGCAATGCGGCACCTAAAGAAATCGGCACCCACCTGTTCAATTGTTAGCCCGACAACTTTGAGACGAGCAATCATGTTTAATGACGGGCGAAGCCTGTCATCAGTGAGGCCCAATTCCCTCCAGTCGTTGCCGTGCGCAATGCACTCCGTCCGTGCCTGACAATACTCTGTGACCTCCTCGTCCTGGATCCAGCACCAGTCTGCCCTCCACTCCTCCCATCTGCCGCGCTGCTGACCAGGAAGGTAATCCCAAATTTCTCTCTTCTCCTGAGGGATCTAGCTTATTATTCCACAACGGTGGGCTTTGTTTTCCACCAGCGGGACGAAAAAGTTCCTAAACAGATCCACATTGGGTGCCACTCCAACGAAGTTCTCACACAAATGAGCGAAAATTGCCATGCAGACCATCGCACTTGGCGTGAAATCTAAGAGGTGGAACCCGTACACCACCATCATCACCTCAAAGAAATTTGAGAAGGGGGGGACAGATGCCGTAGAGGAAATACGCGTAGAAGAATCGGTATGAATCCGGCGGATCCTTTTTCCCCTCCGGCAGGACCATGGGCACACCATGCCACTTTGGAACTTCTCTGCCCCACATATATCCATGCCTTGCGGCCAAGGCATCTCTATCCATATTCGATGGGAAGAAGACACATCTCCCCTTCACTTCTTATCCAGCTCTGCTGCTCTCTTCTTGTTCCCCTCTGCAGCCACCTCCTTCATGGTGGTCGCCCACTTCCCCTTGGCAGCGGCGGTTTTCTTTCCCATCCTCGCAAGCTGTGCAGAAAATGGAAAGAGGATAAGTAGTTGGGGATCAGAGGTGAATGTGGGCGAGGGAGCGCTCGCTTGGCTTGAGGGAGAAGATGATGGAGGGTGAAACGGACACAAATGAGTAGTGCCCCTTCCCGTTTTTCTCTTTTTAAGGGAAACGAACATGGGGGGAAGGGTGGTGATAGAGGCAAAGTTGTCCTGATGTTTCGATGAGATAGCAATCATTTTCTGTGGGAGTCGACTTTGACGATCCGATTACGAACATGCAAAGACGTGCGCCTTAGCAATCGCTAAACCAACTTCCGAGGGGTTATTGACCACGCCGGAGCACGATCAACCTGACCACGAGGGTCTATTTCCTGTGAGCAAACGAAGAACAAGGAAGAAACTGAGATTGCAATCTGGATATTGCAAATAAAAGAGGAAAGCTTTATTAATGAAGGTGGGGTTCTGTGACGCCTTTGTCTGGTCGTTGAACACAAACGAAGTACGCGAAGTTGCAGCTATGGCTAACTTTTAATCTAAACAAAACCCGAAGTCTAAATGATGCCCTAGGGGCTGTATATATGGAGGAAGAGGGGGGGGGGGATTTCGTGGCCCTTGGAGGAGGGGTCCGAAACCCACCCTAACTCTTGTTTCCCCACACATACGGACTCTAAAAACAGCCTATATTGAAGTATTTCGAAATTACATGGGCCTGGCCCAAAAATAAGGTGATGCAGCACCTAGAATAGCCTCTGGACAAAAATTATGAAGTGGCATCTTGTATATTTTGTCCAAGGCTTCATGCACTCATTATGGTGGCTTCAAAGTCCTGAAATCATCACTTGAAATTCTATGCTTGTCTCCCTTGCGCATGCCATCAACTCCATGCTTGTTCTTGCTCCAATGTTCATCCTTCTCCAAGCTAGCCCCTTCATTTGTAAGCAAAACAAATGTATCCAATTTAGGCAGCATCATATTCTCATGAACATTAGAATCATTACCAAGAAATGAAAGTACCTGGTAATTTAATTGGCGTGCGCGAGCTCTAGTAATCGGTCCAGTATGTATAGTAGCAGGGGTTGTGGGTGTAACAATGGTATTGATGTCCTCATCATCCTCCCCTTCTTGAAATGAAGTCGTCATTGACGGAAGCTCATCTTCCTCACCCAAATAAGGCTTCAAAGCTGCAATGTTAAAAGTGGGACTAACCCCAAAATCTGCAGGCAGCTCAAGTTTATATGCATTATCATTTATTTTCTCTAACACCTTAAAAGGACCATTAGCACGTGGCATTAGCTTTGATTTGTGAAAATTAGGAAACCTATCCTTACGCAAATGTAACCAAACAAGATCTCCAGGTGCAAAGACAACATGTTTTCTACCCTTATCTCCAGCAAGTTTATATTTAGCATTCATACGCTCAATGTTTTCCTTAGTTAACTCTTGCATTTTTAAGATCAATTCAACACGTTCTTTAGTATCAAAATTAACCTTCTCCGAAGATGGAAGAGGCAACAAATCAATAGGTGCACGAGGTAGGAAACCATACACAATTTGAAAAGGGCACATCTTAGTAGTAGAATGCAACGAACGATTATAAGCAAATTCAATATGAGACAAGCATTCTTCCCACATTTTCTTATTATTCTTCAAAACAACCCTAAGCATAGTAGACAATGTTCTATTGACTACTTCAGTTTGACCATCAGTTTGGGGGTGACAAGTAGTACTAAAAAGCAGTTTAGTCCCCAACTTAGCCCATAAACATCTCCAAAAGTGGCTAAGAAATTTAGTATCACGATCTGAAACAATAGTATTTGGCACACCATGCAAGCGAATAATTTCACGAAAGAACAAATCAGCAACATTAACAGCATCATCGCTTTTATGACATGGTATAAAGTGTGCCATTTTCGAGAACCTATCCACGACAACAAATATGCTATCCCTCCCCTTCTTCGTTCGAGGTAAACCTAAAACAAAGTCCATAGATATACCCTCCCAAGGAACACTAGGTACAGGCAAAGGCATATATAAACCATGAGGATTGAGTCGTGACTTAGCTTTTTGACATGTAGTGCAGCGAGCAACAAAACGCTCAACATCCTGTCTCATCTTTGGCCAAAAGAAATGTGTAGCAAGTATGTCCTCCGTCTTCTTGATGCCAAAGTGTCCCATTAATCGTCCTCCATGCGCCTCCTACAACAACAAAAGACGAACAGAGCTAGCTGGAATGCATAGCTTGTTAGCACGGAACACAAAGCCATCATTAATAGTGAACTTGTGCCATGTTCTTCCTTCTTTAGAATTCTGCATTACATCTTTAAAATCAGCATCATGCACATATTGATCTTTGATGGTCTCCAAACCAAATATTTTGAAGTCAAGTTGTGAAAGCATAGTATAGCGACAAGACAATGAATCAGCAATAACATTTTATTTACCCTTCTTGTGTTTAATGACATAAGGGAAAGTCTCAATGAATTCAACCCATTGAGCATGTCTACGATTCAGTTTAGCTTGACTTTTAATATGTTTCAGAGATTCATGATCAGAATGTATAACAAATTATTTGGGCCATAAATAATGTTGCCATGTTTCTAAAGTCCGAACAAGAGCATATAATTCTTTATCATAAGTAGAATAATTCAGACTAGGCCCACTCTATTTTTCAGAAAAGTATGCAACAGGTTAGCCATCTTGTAATAACACACCTCCTAATCCAATTCCACTAGCATCACATTCAAGCTCAAAAGTCTTATTAAAATCAAGAAGCTGGAGTAAAGGAGCATGTGTCAACTTATCTTTCAATACCGTGAAGGCTTCTTCCTGTGTAGTACCCCAAACAAAAGGCACATCCTTCTTTGTAAGCTCATTGAGAGGTGCAACAATGGTGCTGAAATCTCTCACAAAACGCCTATAGAATCCAGCGAGGCCAAGCAAACTCCTCACCTGTGTGACCGTTTTGGGCTGCGGCCAACTCTCAATAGCTTCAATCTTGGCTTTATCAACTTCAATTCTCTATGGAGTAACAACATAGCCAAGAAAAGATACTCGGTCGGTGCAGAAGGTGCACTTCCCAAGGTTAACAAACATGCATCACGTAGAGAAAAAAAATAGCACGTAAATGTTCGAAATGTTCCTCCAAAGATTTGCTGTAAATCAGTATATCATCAAAATAGACTACCACAAATCGTCCAATGAAAGCACGTAAAACTTCGTTCATTAGTCTCATGAAAGTACTAGGTGCATTAGTTAACCCAAAAGGCATGACTAACCACTCATATAAACCAAACTTAGTTTTAAATGATGTTTCCATTCGTCTCCCAATTTCATACAAATTTGATGGTATCCACTACGCAAATCAACTTTGGAGAATATTGTAGAGCCACTCAATTCATCAAGCATATCATCTAGCCTAGGAATAGGATGACGATAACGAATAGTAATATTATTAATGCCTCTACAATCAATTCACATACGCGACGTACCATCCTTTTTAGGCACTAGTATAATAGGAACAACACAAGGACTAAGAGATTCGCGTATATAACCATTGTCGAGCAGCTCTGGTACTTGACGCATAATCTCCTTCGTCTCCTCTGGATTGGTACGGTATGGTGCACGGTTGGGTAGCGATGCACCGGGAACTAAGTCAATTTGATGCTCAATCCCTCGAATAGATGGTAATCCTGGTGGCACGTCTTGTGGGAAGACGTCAGCGAACTCCTGCAAAATGTTAGTGACAACAGGGGGCAAAGAGGAAGGCACGTCCTCGAATGAAAATAATGCCTCTTTGCACATAAAAGCATAGCAAACATATTTGCTAAAATCTAGCTCATCAATATCAGATTTTGTGGCAAGTAAACATGCACTTTTCAATTTAATTTTGGAAGCAACACTAGATGGTTTATTATTAGGTTCCATTTGTTGCTCAAATTCTTTTGCCACAATCTAATTTTCACTCTTATTTTTCTCCTGTTTTGTTTTATTAGCTCTATTAATATCATCTTTCAAAATGGAATCAGGAGTCATAGGAAGCAAAGTAATATGGCTAACCTTATGAACAAGAGTATACTGATTATTTCTACCATGGTGTACATAATTTTTATCAAATTGCCATGGTCTACCAAGTAATAAGGAACATGCTTGCATGGGTACCACATCACAATCAACATAATCAGCATAGGTAGAGATATTGAAATGCACACGAACAATACGTATTACCTTAACCTTGTCGCTGTTGTTGAACCATTGGATGTAGTAAGGATGTGGATGTGGTCTTGTGGTGAGAGATAGCTTCTCCACCATCTCCATGCTAGCCAAGTTGTTGCAGCTCCCTACATTTATGATGACGCGAACATAACGTTCCTTCACAACTCCCTTTGTATGGAACAAATTATGCCTCTGATTTTGCTCAGCTTGTGTGACCTGCACACTCAAAACACGTTGAGCAAGTAAACATTCATACCTGTCAGCTTCTTCAGGAGCCATGTATTGCGTCTCATGATCAGAATCATCTCCACCGTGTTCTTCACGTGTAATAAGAGCCAAAGTCTCCTCGTTATAGTCACTAGCGGACTCATACCCACCATCCTCGGTAGCAATCATCACACGCTGAGATTTGCATTCTGTCGCAAAATGCCCTCTTCCCTTACAACGACGACAAATAATATCACTTGTGTGCCCTGTTGATGCCATGGAAGAAGAAGAACTCTGTGCAGGCCCGACAGGTGCGCTCTTGGCAGATAGTGGTGGTTGTGCCTGGTTTTTTGTATCACGGTTGGAGGTGGCACCTGATGGAGGTGATGGTGCAGCGGAAGTAGAGGATGCACGTGGTGTCCATGATGAAGGTCGACCTGTAGAAAAGTTAGTCCGCGCCAATGCCTGTTGATCCGGCACTTCACGTTCAGCTTTACAAGCAAGATGGAATAAACGAGTGATATTATTATAATCCTTATACTCTAGAATAGTCTGAATCTCTCTATTTAATCCACCCATAAAACATGCAAGCATAGCTTCATTCTCCTCAACAATACCACATCTAATCATGCCAGTTTTTAATTCCTGATAATATTCTTCTACATAATTTTTTCTTTGTCTTAAGCGCTGCAATTTTTGAAGTAATTCACGTTGATAATATGGTGGAACCCAACGAGTACGCATAGCAGTTTTCAAAGAAGCCCAAGTAGCTGGAATAGGATATAATCTACAATGTTCAGACCACCAAACACATGCAAAACTAGTGAAAGCACAAACAGCAGCAGGAACACGTCTCTCCTCGGGATATTGTAAACATGTAAAACGTTGTTCAGTTTCTAACTCCCAAGTAAGATATATATCAGGAACATATCTACCCTCAAATGGTGGAATATTCAATTTTAGTTTAGGAAGATGGTCATGATCTCGTACCTCATGTGGTGGTGCATCCCTACCGTTGCGATGATATGCATGAGGATGACCTGGTGGTGGTGGTGCTGGTGGTTGCACGTAGTTCTGATTTTGATCAACCTCATCCTCGTAATGGTCCTCCACCTCTGCAGTAGCAGCAGGAGCTACAGAAGCATCAACACCAAGTACAACAGCTCCAGAAGTTTGACCATCCTCAAGAGGAACACGCTTCGCTCGTCCGAACTGATTCGGAAGGGGCCATTGTTGTTGTCGTCGTAGAGGTGCGATAGGTGCAGCCGGCGGTGGTGGTGGAAAACGCGAAAGCAATTCAGCAAACTTGTTATCGAGCTTTGTTTCAAACGTCTTCTCCATGACATCTATCTTCTCCATGGCCTCTTCAAATCTGTTTAGCACATCTTGCACCTGTCCACTCATCATTTGCTGAAACTTATCATGAAGCTCATTGTTCGTCAAGTTCTCCCAGTCAGTCTCGTCGGCTTGTGATCCTAGCATGGTTAGCAGCAATAGAAACACACAAGAATATGATCCTACAGACTACTAACAAGTGGTGGTGGTGGCGGGTGTCACAAATCCGTCAAGCAAATCTCAAATTCTTACCAATTCTTACCCAGCAGCAGGCAGTGATCGGCAACCGATGTAGTCAAAACTCTCAAAGCTTGGATAGAGCGATTACCAGGGAGAGTCAAACGCATGATGTAGATGTATGTGGAGCTGGGAAGGCTTATAATATGGTAGCAAAAAGGGTCAGCAATAATCAATTCAGAGATGCAAAGTTGAATAAATGCTCAACGACGGTACTGTGCTGGTCCTAGGCTAGACCGTGCTAGAGACGCGAGCCTAGAACACTAACAAAATCACGATGTTGCACGTAAACAAGGGAAAAGCACACTCTGGAATTTTTTTTTCGCTCTATTTTTTTTGCGCTCTCTTTTTTTTGCGCTCTTCTTTTTTGCGAAAAATCACTATAATGGCGAGTGTCTCAAAACTCTTCCCAGGTCAAACTGACAGGATGGGTACAAATTTTTTTGACTATTTTTTTCCGGAAATTAGGGCAGCGACGATGAAAAAGTGCGACAAAAAATCACTATGATGGCGAGTGTCTCAAAAGACTCAGAAAAGCCTAAAAATAGGATAGGGAAAAAATATTTTTGGTCGCCGAAATTTTGACATAAAAACTGCTCGGGGGTCTAGTTTTTTTTCCGAGACCTACTCAAGCAAGGAAACACGAAACAGAAAATAGATGGATCTCGAAAACAAACCTAATATGAAAAGAACTCGGATTGGTGGTGGATATATGGTGGTAGGATATGGCAGCGGTGGTGGTATATGGTAGCGGTGGTGGTATATGGATACGGATCGGTGGTGGTATATGGATACGGATTGGTGGTGGTGTATGGATACGGATTCAGAGCGGTGGCGGATAAGCAATGGTGGTAGATGGCAAGGCGATGATGATGGTGCGGCGGCGGCGTGACAACCTATGACAAGAACTCGAAACTCTAAAATACTAGACTCTAAGACCAGCAACTTGACACGACGATGCAACCGCAAATTCAACAAAGCAAAAACCCTAAAAAGATTATGCAAAGGCTCAGATTGGTTCGGATATGATGAACTAACCCTAATTTTTTTGTGGCTTTTTCGTGGACTGTAGGTATGAAGAACAGACTCGATCTAAACTACGAAAACCTGTAAAATCTCACCGAGCAACCTGGAAATCTGATACCACTTGATAGACGCAAAGGTGTCCCGATGTTTCGATGAGATAGCAATCGTTTTCTGTGGGAGTCGACTTTGATGATCCGACTACGAACGTGTGAAGATGTCGTGCCTTAGCAATCGCTAAACCAACTTCCGAGGGGTTACTGACCACGCTGGAGCACGATCAACCTGACCACGAGGGTCTATTTCCCGCGAGCAAACAAAGAACAAGCAAGAAACGGAGATTGCAATCTGGATATTGCGAATAAAAGAGGAAAGCTTTATTAATGAAGGTGGGGTTCTGTGACGCCTTTGTCTGGTTGTTGAACACAAACGAAGTACGCGAAGTTGCAGCTATGAGTTGGAGCTAGTTCTGTGTCACCCTATGTTATGACTGTTGCATGATGAACCGCATCCGGCATAATTCTCCATCACCGATCCAATGCCTACGAGTTTTTCACATATTTTTCTTCGCTTATTTACTTTTCCATTGCTACTGTTACAATTACTACAAAACCCAAAAATATTACTTTTGCTACCTTTATCACTACTATCATACTACTTTGCTACTAAATACTTTGCTGCAGATATTAAGTTATCCAGGTGTGGTTGAATTGAGAACTCAACTGCTAATACTTGAGGATATTCTTTGGCTCCCCTTGTGTCGAATCAATAAATTTGGGTTGAATACTCTACCCTCGAAAACTATTGCGATCCCCTATACTTGTGGGTTATCAAGACTATTTTCTTGCGCCGTTGCCGGGGAGCATAGCTCTATTATTTGAGTCACTTGGGATTTATATCTGCCGGTCACTATGAGGAACTTGAAAGACGAGAAAACCAAAATTTATCCCTCAACTACGAGGGGAGGTAAGGAACTACCATCTAGCTCTGCACTTAATTCACCTTCTGTTTGAGTAAGCTTGTGACACCTAAACCTGCTTCTGCTATTTTTTTTGATATGTCGCATGTTATTGATGATGCCACTTCTCCTATGCATGATACTTACGATGAAACTACTTCATGCTTGATACTACTGTGCCACTTGGTGAATTTCTTGATTAACAACTTGCTAGGGCTAGAGAGAATGAAATTATTGAAACTTATAATATTGATGAAAGTGATGATGAAGATTCTCCCTCTAGATATGAATTGCCTATTGTGCCTGGGGGTTATGTTATGGATGAAGAAACTGCTAAAGACTTTCTTGCTTGCAATGATAGGAGTGATCTTAAGAAATTATTAGCTAAGCTGAAACAAAAATCTCTGAATGCTAGAATGAAATATGATCCTGCTTATGCTACTTCACCTATCTTTGTTACTGATAAGGATTATGAATTCTCTGTCGACCCTGATATAATTACTTTGGTTGAATCTGATCCTTTTTCTGGCTATGAATCTGGAACTGTTGTGGCACATCTTACTAAATAGAATGATATAGCCACCCTGTTCACTAATGATGAGAAAACTCGCTACTACTATATCCTTAAATTATGTCCGTTCTCATTAAAGGGTGATGCTAAGATATGGTTTAATTCTCTTGATCCTGGTTGTGTGCGTAGTCCCCAGGATATGATTTACTACTTCTCTGCTAAATATTTCCCTGCTCATAAGAAACAAGTTGCCTTAAGGTAAATATATAATTTTGTGCAAATTGAAGAAGAGAGTCTCCCACAAGCTTGGGGGAGGCTTCTCCAATTACTTAATGCTTTGCCTGATCATCCTCTCAAGAAAAGTGAAATACTTGATATCCTTTATAATGGACTAACCGATGCTTCCAGAGACCACCTGGATAGTTGTGCTGGTTGTGTTTTCAAGGAAAGAACTGTTGATCAAGCTGAAATTCTATTGAATAATATGTTGACCAATGGAAATAATTTGACACTTCCTGAACCAACTTCTAAGCCAACTCCGAAAAAAGAGGTATTCTATTTCTCAGTCCTGAAGATATGCAAGAGGTAAAGAAATCTATGAAGGAAAAAGGTATTAAAGCTGAAGATGTTAAGAATTTACCTCCTGTTGAAGAAATGCATGGTCTTAATTTACCGCCTGTTGAAGAAACACATGGTCTTGATAACCCGACACAGGTAATAAAGGTAAATTCTCTCTATAGATATGATAAAGCTGAAACCCCTCCTACTAAGTTTGCTAGCCAATGTTTGGATGAGTTTGATAACTTTATGGTTAAGCAAGAAATCATCAATGCTTATTTTGGTAGAGAATTAAAACGCAATGCTTATATGATTGAGCACTTGAGTGATTATATGTCTAGAGATAAAGGTGAACTTAAACTCATTAGTAAACATGCTTCTATGGTTACCACTCAAGTAGAACAAGTACTTAAAGCTCAGAATGATTTGCTCAATGAATTGAATAGTAAGAGTAATGACTTTGCTGTTAGAGTTGCAACTAGAGGAGGTAAGGTGACTCGGGAACCTTTGTATCCTGAGGGCCATCCTAAGAGAATTGAGCAGGATTCTCAGAGAAATAATTTAGATGCACCTAGTCCTTCTAAAAGGAAGAAAAAGAAAAATGATAGCACTTTGCATGCTTCTAGTAAACCTGTTGTTGACACACCTGAGAATCCCAATGATATTTCTATTTCTGATGCTGAAACACAATCTGGTAATGAACATGAACCTAGTGATAATGTTAATGAAGATGTTCATATTGATGCTCAACCTAGCAATGACAATGATGTAGAGATTGAACCTGTTGTTGATCTTGATAACCCACAATCAAAGAATCAACGTTATGATAACAGAGACTTTGTTGCTAGGAAGCACGGTAAGGAAAGAGAACCATGGGTTCAGAAACCCATGCCTTTTCCTTCTAAACCATCCAAGAAAAAGGATGATGAGGATTTTGAGCGCTTTGCTGAAATGATTAGACCTATCTTTTTGCGTATGCGTTTGACTGATATGCTTAAAATGAATCCTTATGCTAAGTATATGAAAGAAATTGTTACAAATAAAAGAAAGATACCGGAAGCTGAAATTTCCACCATGCTTGCTAATTATACTTTTAAGGGTGGATACCTAAGAAACTAGGAGATCCAGGAGTACCAACTATACCATGTTCCATTAAAAGAAACTATGTTAAAACTGCTTTATGTGATCTTGGAGCCGGTGTTAGTGTTATGCCTCTCTCTCTATATCATAGACTTGATTTGAATAAGTTGACACCTACTCAAATATCTTTGTAAATGGCCAATAAATCAACTGCTATACCTGTCGGTATTTGTAAGGATGTGCCTGTTGTGGTTGCAAACGTTACTATTTTAACGGACTATGTTATTCTTGATATTCCTGAGGATGATAATATGTCTATTATTCTTGGAAGACCCTTTTTGAATACTGCAGGGGCTGTTATTGATTGCAACAAAGGCAATGCCACTTTTCATGTTAATGGTAATGAGCATACGGTACACTTTTCGAGGAAACAACCTCAAGTTCATAGCATAAACTCTATTGGAAAAATTCCATCGATTATTTTTGGAGGTTTTGAATAACCTCTACCTACTGTCAAGAAGAAATATGATATTCTTATTATTGGGGACGTGCATATCCCCGTTGAGGTAACATAGTGTTATTCGAAATTTCTCCGGCTTCATGTTACTCGAAATGAGTTTGTTAACAAGACCTGATCAATCTTGTTAGTGGATTCCTTTTGATGAGCATGAGATGGATGAAGTTAGAAAGCACAACCTTCTGTACCCTCCTTTTACTTTCTGTTATTTAGATTAAATAAAGCAAAAATAGTATTTTCTGTCTGTTTTCTGAATTACCCGTGCAATAAAAAATTACCCCGAAAATAAAAGTTCTCCAAATGCCCCGAAATTGAAATATGATTTTTTCTAGAATATTTGAGAATATCTGGCACTTAGAACATAGCAGGGGGAGCAAGCACCAGGCCATGAGGGTCCAGGGTGCGCCCCATGCCTCGTGGGCCCATGGTGGCTCCCCTCCACTTATTCCAGCCACCACACAGTCCTTCTTCCTCCCAAAAAAATCACCAACCAGCTCAAGCACGAGTTCTAGCTCGTTTTGCGGCAATTTTCGATCTCCTTGCTCAAAGCTCCACTCACAAAACTTCTTTGGGAGATTTTTTTCGGTATGTGACTCCTCCAATGGTCCAATTAGTCTTTTTCTAGTGCTTTATTCATTGCAAATTTTTGTTGCTTAGGTGACCCTGTTCTTGAGCTTGCATGTCAAATTTATATGGTCCCAAGTAGTTCTAATGCATGATATAGTCTCTTGGCACTTGTGGGAGTAGTTGCTATCAATTTTGTTGAGTTTGGTTCACTTTTATTTGAAGTTACTAAAAATTTCAGAAAATTTCAGAAAATGATGAAGAGATTTTTGAGGGGTTTTCCGAGCCGAAGCTCGAAGGATAAGAAAAGTGAAGAAGAAGAGATGCCAAAATATAATCTCCCTCACACCACGGAAGTTCGGCCATGTGATTGGCCTTGTGATGATTTCTTGAGAGCAGCCGGGATTTATGATGATTTTGATGAGTTGGCTGATAACGCAGGCCTCACCGACTTCCTCCGCGACCAACGCGAACTGTATCTCTTACTCACTAATATCTTTGTGCAAAATTTTCATTTCCATGCTAGGAGGTCACCACCTTCGGTGCATTTTTATTTATATGATGAGTATAAGGAGATGCCCCTTTCTGAATTTTGTGAGGTTTGCAAATTGCCCTTTTTGGGTAGCATAAAGGAATCAAGTCGTGATGATGTGGAGGGGTTTATTGATACAATTGCTGTTGGGGAAACTAGGAAATTTTTGGATGCACGAATTACTAGCATACATTTTCCTATTTTACGTTACTTTGCAATATTTGCTAGTAGATGCTTAATTGGTCGCGGAAACTATGGCAACCTTAGTGCCCCTGGTATTGTTCTTTTGTGCCATGCCTTGTTTCGTGATGATACATTTAGCATGGGCGCTATTGTTGCAAAGCGGTTAAATCTTAACCGTACTTAGGGCCCCATCTTGGGAGGTATTTTCGCCTCGCGCCTCGCTGCATAATTTAACATACCTATTAGGCATTGTGAGAAAGAAGAAAAGTTGTTGCCTACTATTTTTCTAGACTACAAGAGTATGGTTGCACATGATTTCATTGTTAAGAACAAGAAAAAGGAGCTTAACTATAGACTGTTATTTGATAAAAATCACCCTGAGACTATTACTTTGCCTGCACCTTGCTTGTTTGACTTATCTGCAGGCAAGTACCTTGTTCCGCTGGAGGCCATTCACGCCTACCGGAACCCCACATCAGCTACAGAGCCAGATCCGGAACCACAATTTGATCATTCACGACAGTCTGTTTATCAATGGAATCCAGAGGAGATTGCTAGCCAGTGGCAACCCGAGGCTTCATCTCAGTACCACCCCAGTTACAACTTCGGATATTCGCTAGGCCAGCCGTGGCAATAGACCAACTTAGGCCAAAAGCCTAAGCTTGGGGGAGTGCGTATTTCTCACCAACATTACATTCATGTTCACACACTCATACTAGTTGTCGGTGCTCATACTCTTTCACTGTAATATCCATGCTAGTTTATTTTCTTTTCTAGTTTTTTTCTATTGTGTGTTTGAAAAACCTTAAAGAAAACCTAAAAAGATTTCCCGTTCTACTTTTGCTTGTTGGGAGCTTTCACGTGTAAATAGTTTTATTTCTTTTCTTTTCCTTGGGGGTCGAGAGGAGAAGACCATAATGAGAATGTTGAAGTGGCTCTTATATGCATTATTGTTGATTTAACCAAGAGCCCATATTGCCTTGTCTTCTCCTGTTTATTGAATGCTGGCAGATTCCAGCTTAGTCCAATGCACGTGCACTATTATTATTATAAACTTCGTTCGGTCGTGCACGTGAAAGGCAATTATGATGATATATGATGAAATGATTGCGATGAGAGAACCTGGTATGAACTCGACCTCTCTTTTTTTTGTAAATATGATTAGTTCATCGTTCCTGATTTAGCCTATTATGAATAAACATGTTTGTAATGAAAATTAGATATTATAGTTGCTTATGCCATGCTTAATTAGCTAGGAGTTTATAATGGTTTACCTTGCGTGCCAACATGCTATTAAAATGGTTGTGATGTGGTATAATGGGGTGGTATCCTCCTTTGAATGATTTAAGTGACTTGACTTGGCACATGTTCACACATGTAGTTGAAACAAAATCAACGTAGCCTTCACAATATTTATGTTCATGGTGGATTATATCCTACTCATGCTTGCACTCAATGTTGATTAATTTTAATGCATGTTCATGACTGTTGTCGCTCTCTAGTTGGTCGCTTCCCAGTCTTTTGCTAGCCTTCACTTGTACTAAGCGGGAATACTGCTTGTGCATCCAATTCCATAAACCCCAAAGTTATTCCTTATGAGTCCACTATACCTTCCTATATGCGGTATGTACCTGCCGTTCCAAGTAAATTTGTATGTGCCAAACTCTAAACCTTCAAATGAGATTCTGTTTTGTATGCTCGAATAGCTCATGTATCAACTAGGGGTGTCTGTATCTTTCATGCTAGGCGGGTTATTCTCAAGAGGAGTGGACTCCGCTCCTCACTCACGAGAAAATGGCTGGTCACCGGGATGCCGAGTCCCATGCTTTATGCAAATCAAATCGAAATAATTGCAAACAAAACTCCCCCGGGACTCTTGTTAGTTGGAGGCACTCATTGTTTCGAGCAAGCCATGGATTGATGCTTGTTGGTGGAGGGGGGGTATAAACTTTACCATTCTATTTGGGAACCGCCTATAATGTGTGTAGCATGGAAGATATCGCCATCTCTCGGTTGTTATGTTGACAATGAAAGTATGCCGCTCAAAATATTATTTATCTCTGCTTTAAAAACGAGCTCTGGCACCTCTACAAATCCCTGCTCCCGTCTGCGAAGGGCCTATCTATTTACTTTTATGTTGAGCTATCACCCTCTTATTAAAAAGCACTAGCTGGAGAGCACCGCTGTCATTTGCATCCATTACTATTAATTTATATTGGGTATGACTGTGACTGGATCTCTTTTACCATGAATTATAATGTTTAGTCAGTCCTTAATCTTTAAAGGTGCTCTGCATTTATGTTTTGCGGTCTCAGAAAGGGCTAGTGAGATACCATCTTGTTATATCATATCATGATTGTTCTGAGAAAGTGTTGTCATCCGAGATTTATTATTATTGCTCGCTAGTTCATTATGCCATTGACATGAGTAAACATGAGACCTAAGTGTTATTGTGAATATGGTTAGTCATAATCTTTGCTGAAAACTTGAATGCCGACTTTACATATTGTAAAAGTTTTTCTTTATCACTTTCAGTTTATCAACTGAATTGCTTGAGGACAAGCAAAGGATTAAGCTTAGGGGAGTTGATACGTCTCCGTCGTATCTACTTTTCCAAACACTTTTGCCCTTGTTTTGGACTCTAACTTGCATGATTTGAATGGAACTTTCCCGGACTGACGTTGTTTTCAGCAGAATTGCCATGGTGTTATTTTTGTGCAGAAACAAAAGTTCTCGGAATGACCTGAAACTTCATGGAGATTATTTTTGGAAATAATAAAAAATACTGGGGAAAGAACCAAGGACAGGGGGCCCACACCCTGTCCACGAGGGTGGGAGACGCGCCTGCCCCCTGGGCGCGCCCCCTGCCTTGTGGGCCCCTGGAGCTCCACCGACCACAACTCCAACTCTATATATTCACGTTTGGGGAGAAAAAAATCAGAGAGAAAGATTCATCGCGTTTTACGATACGGAGCCGCCGCCAAGCCCTAAACTCTCTCACGAGGGCTGATCTGGAGTCCGTTCGGGGCTCCGGAGAGGAAAATCCGTTGCCATCGTCATCATCAACCTTCCTCCATCACCAATTTCATGACGCTCACCGCCGTGCGTGAGTAATTCCATTGTAGGCTTGCTGGACGGTGATGGGTTGGATGAGATTTATCATGTAATCGAGTTAGTTTTGTTAGGGTTTGATCCCTAGTATCCACTATGTTCTGAGATTGATGTTGCTATGACTTTGCTATGCTTAATGCTTGTCACCAGGGCCCGAGTGCCATGATTTCAGATCTGAACCTATTATGTTTTCATGAATATATGTGAGTTCTTGATCATATCTTGCAAGTCTATAGTCACCTACTATGTGTTATGATCCGGCAACCCCGAAGTGACAATAATCGGGACCACTCCCGGTGATGACCATAGTTTTAGGAGTTCATGTATTCACTATGTGTTAATGCTTTGGTCCGGTACTCTATTAAAAGGAGGCCTTAATATCCCTTAGTTTCCATTAGGACCCCGCTGCCACGGGAGGGTACGACAAAAGATGTCATGCAAGTTCTTTTCCATAAGCATGTATGACTATATTCGGAATACATGCCTACATTACGTTGATGAATTGGAGCTAGTTCTGTGTCACCCTATGTTATGACTGTTGCATGATGAACCGCATCCGGCATAATTCTCCATCACCGATCCAATGCCTACGAGTTTTTCACATATTGTTCTTCGCTTATTTACTTTTCCGTTGCTACTATTACAATTACTACAAAACCCAGAAATATTACTTTTGCTACTGTTATCACTACTATCATACTACTTTGCTACTAAATACTTTGCTGCATATATTAAGTTATCTAGGTGTGGTTGAATTGACAACTCAACTGCTAATACTTGAGGATATTCTTTGGCTCCCCATGTGTCGAATCAATAAATTTGGGTTGAATACTCTACCCTCAAAAACTGTTGCGATCCCCTATAATTGTGGGTTATCATGCCCTAATGGATTCTCGTGGACGTGGGTGCTCCTCTGTTTTCCAATGTGAACGACGCACGTCGTTTTAGCGTTGAGGACGCCATGAAGGACTTGGGGGCTGGAACAAGCATAGTTTAATGAAGAAGCAAAGAAAATCTCCAGAAAAAAAGCGCCGGTCCCGGCAAGGTCGGTATGTACATATGTGCATTGATTGGGCCTACCCCAACGATGCCCGGCGGCACGTGTGGACCAGGCCCGTGGGCTCTTGTCGGTGCGGCAAACATGTGTGTCTACCGCCCCGGTTTATGCACAGGCGTGCGATGGATCATACATCAAGTATCAATGCTTGATGCAAATTTAGACAGAGAAACCGCTCTTCGTGAGATCAAGGAGCGCATTAAGAAGACCAAAGTGACTCGATAATCCCCCTAGAAGGTCTCCCTTGTCCGGCAGGCGAGTCCGGCAAGGTCGAGACCATTCTTGGGGGCCAAGGCCAAGTCGCCCCAGCTAAGTCTCTGGGCCGCCAAGTTCAAAACAACACCACGAGGTAGATCCCGGCAAGCTCCATACAGGCAAGCCTTCGTCAGGACGCCACCACTCCACCTCAACAGACACCAGTCACTTATCAGTGCGGAGTCAAGCTCTCAAATGGCTAGGTGGGTCATGTCGAGCACGTGGCAACCTGCAGGAGAAGATATTAACTTTAAGGACACCTGTCCTAGAGGCGTTTCATGCAAATAAGAGGTGTTTAGGCAAGCGGTGGAGAAGTCTTGCCGGAATTGCCTCTCCATGCGACACCTAGCAGTGCATTTAATGCACTTTGTCGTAACTATGAGAGTTAGGTATGATAGCACTGTTAGCTATCTAATCATGCTATAATGACTATTTTGCCACTGTGCTCGCCCATTTTGCTATAAAAGGAGCCCCGAGGCAACCTAGAAAAGGGTTCGAACTTTTGATCCCTCAACACTTGTACACACGTAGCTGCTCTCCCCGAGGCACACTTGCCGGGCTCGAGCGCTCCGTGTCTTCGTGTTCCTCTAGATAAATCCACCAAAGTAGGAGTAGGGTTTTACGCTGCAAAGCGGCCCGATCCTGGGTAAAAGAGAGTTGTCCCTCGCCATGCTACCCTGTTGTTTCTACTCTTTGTGCAATGTGACCATCCCCTCGCCGAACCACAAAGGGGCAACCATGCCCCATAGGTAATAGTGCTTCCGCCACGACAGTGTCAGATGATAACCATCGACAAATGGGTCTAGGACGAGTGCCGCCAATCCGCCATGCCTAATGTTGGTCGGATGATCATGCTTGTCAAATGTGATCGGGTAATCCGACCATGGGTTAAACTTGGGGGCGATTGGCTCCAACGCGTAGACATCCCGAAGTACACGCTTCCTCTCCCTTTTGGGGATGTGAGTAACATAAATGATATTAACCTTGGTTACCTCATTAGGAAAGTTCTTTTGGCCTCCATTATTTGGCCACTGAGGTTCATGCTCGTCTTCGCTTTGATTTTGGGTTTTCTTTTGACCCTCCGTGGCTACCTTGCTCGCCTGTTTGAAGACCCAACAATTCCTGTTGGTGTGGGTTGCTGGTTTGTCCTGGGTGCCATGGATTTGGCAGGGCCGGTCCAGGATCCTGTCGAGCTGGCTAGGTTCGTCTTTGTTCCCTTTAAAGGGCTTCCTTTTCTGTCCGGATCTAGGTCCGGTGAACCCAGCATTGACCGCAACATCTTCTGTGTCGCTTCTGCCATTTTATACATGTGCTTATTATCATTGCGCTTGGGCTTTCCATTGGCGTCATGTGTTTCCAAGGTGCCTGCCTCACCATTGTGAGTACTGCGGGCGATCCAACTGTCCTCTCCTGCGAAAAAGCGAGTCAGCAACAAAGTGAGGGCTGCCATAGTCCTTGGCTCACTACTAGGAAAAGGCCTGCTAGTGGCGCACCAGTTTTGCCTACTAATGGCGCACTACTGGTGCGCCACTAGCACCACGCCATTAGAATTAAATACTAATGGCGCCCCACTGGTGCGCCATTAATATACCAGATACTAATGGCGCACCAGGGAGTGCGCCATTAGTATACAAAATACTAATGGCGCACCAGGGAGTGCGCCATTAGTATATCACACGGTGCGCCATTACTATCTGACTTAGTAATGGCGCACCACATAGAAGTGTGTCATTAGTAACAAATTTTTTTCAAAATTTTATTTTTCAAAAAAAAAAATTCAAATTTTTTTTCGATTTTTTTTTCGTTTTTTTCTTAATCTCGGGTCACTATGGCTTAATCTCGGGTCAATATGCTTAATCTCAAGTCAAATCGCACTAAGTGGTCAAACTTCTCGGAAGGTCACCCATCCTCACACTACTCCAGCCCGAGCACGCTTAATTTCGCAGTTCTATCCAACCCCAGCACCACCTCACTTAACAGGCACTTGTTGATATATCTATCATATCAATCCTATGAAACCTTGTTGATGTCTAGGACTTTGTTCATGTTTACGATGAAATTTTGGAAAATATTTCAAACTTCCCGGTCATATTACGTATAATTTTTTATTTTTATTTAAAATATTCGAAACCAATTTTTTTTCTGTTACTAGTGGCGCACCTAGCTGACGGTGCGCCACTAGTAAGTTTGAATTTCTTTTCATTTTTTCCCCTCTAGATCTTAAAAGCCCCGTAACTTTTTTTCTGTTAGGTTTTTAAGGATTTTGAAAATGTTTAACGGGGTTCCCCCCGTTAAATTCGAATGTAACTTTTCGAGTAGATGATTTTTCATATAAAAAACTTTTTAATCCGAGTTCGTATGCAAATGTTATGCCCATTTTACAAATTCCTGAGAGATTTTGCAAATGAAGTCGAAATTCATATTTGTAAATTTTCCCAACAAGTAGACCACATATCACATGGGAAACTTATTTTCTTTTATTTTTTGACATTTCCATCATTTTCTCTTATTTTTTTAAACTGAAAAGGTGGTCCACGAAGTGCGGTCTTTTGAATTTTTGGGCCAAGTTAGTAATGGCGCACCGTGGGAGTGGTGCGCGCCATTAATAGTTCAACTAGTAATGGCGCACCACTCCCACAGTGCGCCATTACTAGTTTTGAAAAAAAATTGAAAAAAATTACTAGTGGCGCACCGTGGATGTGGTGCGCCATTGCTAGTGTAACTACTAATGGCGCACTATACCCTGGTGCGTCATTACTAGTTTTGAAAAAAATAAAAAAAAAATGTTACTAATGGCGCACCGTGGATGTTGGTGCACCATTAGTATATAGTAGTGGCGCACCACATGTGTGGTGCGCCATTAGTGTCCATATCATCTATAGCCCTTTTCCTAGTAGTGTCTTATCCTGGCCGAGATGGCGGGCCAACCATTCGTCTTGGATATTGTTCTTGAATGCGGCGATGGCCTCGGCTTCGGAGCAGTCTATGATCTGGTTCTTCTTAGTGAGGAACCTATTCCAGAATTTCCGGGCTGATTCGCCAGGCTGCTGGGAGCCACAGCTGTGGTCATCAGTGTCAGGAGGTCGGACGTACGTGCCCTGGAAGTTTTCCTGAAAAGCATCATCGAGGGCCTCCCAACTGCCAATAAAATGAGGAGGCATGCTGTTAAGCCAATGCCTAGCTCGCCCCTTTAGCTTGAGTGGCAGATATTTAATGGGGTGGACATCATCTCCACTGGCCATGTGTATATGGAGAAGGAAGTCCTCGATCCATACTGCTGGATCGGTGGTGCCATCGTATGATTCTATATCGACGGGCTTAAACTCTTCAGGGAATTGATTTTACATTACCCTGTTTGTGAACTAGATCGGGTGGGCCGAACCTTGGAACCGAGGAGCATCTCGTGGGAGGTTGGGGGAGATCCATGAGTAGGCCTGGTCTTAGGTAAGACCATTCCTGTCTATCCAGGCATCATAGCCATCAAGCCCAATGGGCGCGCGTCCTCTTGATCCGTAGATGGACCGAGGAGGTGCCCTATTGGACTCAATGCGACGTCGAATGTCATGAGGGTCTAGGTAATCCACGGGGTCCATGCCATAATGGCGTGGAGGTGGCTGAGTGTTGAGGTTTTCCTGCATTGGCTCGTCCTCTAGGGGGTCGGTCGGGCTCGTCGGCGGCTAACTTCTCATCTAACTCCGGCAGAAGAAGCCTGCGTGGATATGATTTCGGCGTGCTACGGCGCCAGTCTTCCATATCTTGCACGACAGAGAGCACTTCGACCGACTTTTCATTTAGTGTGTCGGTGTTGGCTTGCAGCAGCTGCTGCTTGCGCTTCATGCTCTGAGCCATGGCAATGAGGCGCCACCGAAAGCGCTCTTGTTTGAAAAGGTCTTCGGGGACGACTTATTCATCGCTACTGAGGCTCTCATCCTCCTAGGACTTTGGCATATAGTTGTCGTCGGCCCCTTCAAAGAGGTCATTGATACGTCCATTTTGCATCATGTTTTTATGTTGATATTTATTGCATTATTGATTGTTATTACACTTTAGGATGTAATTCATATGCCTTTTCTCTCTTATTTTGCAAGATTCACATGAAGAGGGAGAACGTCCGCAGCCTGAATTCTGGACTGGAAAGGAGCACATCTGAGGTCCCTATTATGCACAACTCCAAATGTCCTCAAACTTTACGGAGAATTATTTAGGAATATATAAAAAATATTGGGTGAAGAGATACTATGAGAGGACCCACCAGGTGGCCACAAGCCTAGGGGCGTGCCCCCTGAGCTTGTGGGCCCCCTGGCTAGCCTCCCGTGCCCATCTTCTGCTATATGAAGGGTTTTGACCTAGAAAAAATATAGAGAAGGATTTTGTGATGAAGCTTCGCCGCCTCGAGGTGGAACCTAGGCAGGAGCAATTGATACGTCTCCAACGTATCTATAATTTTTTATTGTTCCATGCTATTATTTTATATTTTTTGGATGTTTTATATGCATTAATATGCTATTTTATATTATTTTTGGTACTAACCTATTAACCTAGAGCCCAGTGTCGGTTCCTGTTTTTGAGTTTTGCAGAAAAGGAATACCAAACGGAATAAAACCTTCGTGAGATTTTTCTTGGACCAGAAGACAACCAGGAGACTTGGAGATGAAGTCGGAGGAGCCACGAGGCGGCCACAAGGACGGAGGGCGCACCCGAGGCGGTAGGACGTGCCCCCACCCTTGTGGGCCCCTTGTGCACCACCTAACCTAATGCTTTCGCCTATATATTCCCATATATCCCCAAACCACCAGAGGCATCCATGAAAACACTTTTCCACCGCCGCAACCTTCTGTACCTGTGAGATCCCATCTAGGGACCTTTTCCGACACACTGCCAGAGGGGGATTCGATCACGATGGGCTTCTACATCAACTCTATTGCCCTTCTAATGAAGCGTAAGTAGTTTACCACAAGCCTACGGGTCCATAGCTAGTAGCTTGATGGCTTCTTCTCTCTCTTTGATTCTCAATACTATGATCTCCTCGATGTTCTTGGAGATCTATTCGATGTAATACTTTTTTGTGTTGTGTTTGCCGAGATCCGATGAATTGTGGATTTATGATCAGCTTATCTATGAATATTGTTTGAATCTTCTCTGAATTCTTCTATGCATGATTTGGTATCTTTGTAATTCTCTTCGAACTATCGGTTTGGTTTGGCCAACTAGATTGGTTTTTCTTGCAATGGGAGAAGTGCTTAGCTTTGGGTTCAATCTTGCGGTTTCCTTTCCCAGTGACAGTAGGGGCAGCAAGGCACGTATTGTATTGTTGCCATCAAGGATAAAAACACTACAAAAAAATACACTTCCGTGATGATACATGTTTGTCACAGTAGGTCACGTTTTCTGTCATGCATGTACATCCATGATGATTTTATGACAGGATCAAGATAGTCATACCTGTGTTGTCGTAGAAGTGTTCCATGACATTACCAAAATTATCATCACGGAAGTGTCCCCTTCCATGACGATAAAAGGTGCGTCATAGAAGTGCTTTCATCAAGGGTGGCCGACACGTGGCATCGACCGTAACAGGTCACCGTTAAGCTACCGGGTCCGGTTTTGGATCTGATAACCCGTTAATAGCCCGGAGCAATGGGGACACGTGTAAAATTCTCATTGGCCAGAGGAAACACGTGTTGGCTAACTGTTGGGACAGATGTCATCCACTCATTGGACAGGAGGCGCCTATGATGCGTCGACACGTGGCACGGCCCAACAGAGACCCATTCCGGTGAAAAGGCCGGCCCGTTTGACTTGGTCAAAAGGTAACGGGCAGGCCCATGGAAGCCTGTTAACGACATGTTCGTATATTGCCCATTTACGGCCCGCTAACTCCTGGCCCGTTATGGCCTATCGGAATTGAGCCCAGTAGCTTCATCTGGGCCGTCCAATATGATTCCAGCCTGTTGTTACTTCTGACCCATGTATGGCCCATGATGTCTTTCGGCCCATACGAGGCGCAACGTAACTCTGGGCCCAATAAAGGCCCGAGATGAAACTGACCCATAATGAACAGTGTATCGCTTTATACCCATTAACGGCTCATTATTCCGTCGGCCGTTTCTAGCCCGTGTTAACTTTCGGCCTTCTAAGGGCCCATTTATGCTTGGGCTCATTTCTGAAAATTCGGTTAGTTACGTTCCGTCACTGGCCTGTTCCGTTTGTGGGCCAAATTCAGCCCGTGGTTACATTCGGCCCATTTGTGACCTGTTAACCCGTTGGGCTGTTTTCATAGCGTCATCAAATACAGCCTATAAACAGCCCGTTATGGTCCACGAATAGTACGGCCCATGTTTGGCGAAATGATTGTATGCCCCGTAGAAGGCCCATGGATCCTACGGCCCGTAGAAGACCAATGGACCCTACGGCCCGCAGAAGGCCCATGGATCATAAGGCCCGTAGAAAGTACATGGATCCTACGGCCCATAGAAGGCCCATGGATCCTACGGCCCGCAGGAGGCCCATGGTTACAACAGTCCATGTGTTGCCATGATTATTCTGGCCTAGTTACCAAAAATAGGATATTGTGTCCACTAGAAAAACGCGAAAAAAGAATTGCAGTGGCTACAAGCAAACAACTAAACAAGACAATAAGGAAATAAATAAGCAAGCAACTAACACTAGCATATTACAGCTATTACACATATTACATCCACTGGGCATCAAAGTTCGCCGCCAGTGCAAATATAGGGAACAAAGCAGCATATTACATACACTGGCCATCAAAATTGGCCACCAGTGCAAATAAACGCGGCAGCAAAACAAGAGCATAACTAAAACAACTTCAGAAGAGCTCAAGAAACATTATCTTGGGTATCCACCATGCTGGCAATAAGCTTAGCAAGCTTATTAGCTTTGTCCTGTTTGGCGCTAAAATCCTCAAACGCTTGTTGTTGCACCAGAAAGTGTGCATCTGAATGCTCCAGGGACTTCCGTTGTCCTTCCGCTTCTTGTCACAGCACAGCTGATCGATGTCTTTCAGCTTCTAGTTGAGACTCAATAAACTGAACTGATTCAGACAGTGAGTTTGAATAGCTTGTGCAAGAGGTAGTGGCCAGTAACTCGAACACTAAACCAAGACAGGACTTTGGGGTTGTCTCACTATCTTCAAGATAGTCTTCCTTAGCTGTTTTATCAGCTTTGTTGGAGACCAACAAGGATATTTCACTATCCTGAACCTTATCTGCATTACTTCCTTTACCATTTCTTAATAAGGCACTCTTCCCCAATATTTTGTTAGCATTCTAAAAGAAGAAACAAGCAGACACATAACAGGTTTAGCATGTACTAGTATATGAAATTCATTTCGGTGAACCAGTTCATTAGTAAGGTGGACAGGATTAAACTACCAAGTCTTCTACTGCCAAGTACTAGTACATAATAAAAGGATCAAACAAACATATATCTATGTCCTATGGTCACTGCATTGTCTTGCTAGATCAAAATAGAGACACGGTTCAAGTCATATCAGTTCAAGACAAAGCAGCAGTGAAAGAATACAAAGCGTGGGAAACTACACGGCACAACAAGATTTCAGATGGGTATGATGGGTCTACATGTACAACAACACTATTGGCTCTGTTGTGATGCTATTAATGTGCATGATATGAGAAGTCAACTGTATACACAATTTAAATTGAAATCAACAGAGCTATTGATAAGAGCAAACCTGTTAAAGAAACATGCGTGAACATACCTGCTGTGTCATTGGAGTTTTGATTGGCTCCTTCAATATAAAAAAAAGTTTGTATGAGTAAATACAAGAGCAAAGAAGTATGCACGATAGCAATGGAATCTTAAATTAGAACAGTTGTTCTTCAGGTTTAAGCACTTTTTCTACATGAACATAGTACAGTAAGACACAAGAATACAATACTTAAAAAAATGAGCTCATAGACCTTACCACATTCTTGGTTCGGGACGATCTGAACAAAGCGTTCCCGATTATCGTCTAGTAAATGTGTCTCGGGAGAGCGTAAGGGAATTTGATGAGTTTCTTTGCCGTGAAGTACATTTTCTTGAGTAATTAAATCGCCACCAAGCATTCTTGAATTTAGCAGAGGTATTAGCACAGGTTACCTCATCCTGAGTTTACAAATCAGTCCTTCTCTATAGAGAAAAATGGGAAAATTTGCTGTATTATAATCATCATGGAGGTAGAATGTATGGGACAAAGCAAAGTAATTGCCATGAATAACATTACTTACACATAAATCCTGGACAAACACCTGCAACTGGCATTTTCCTTCATCTTCAGTATAATATTTCCAAGATGGGAAGATACGCACATAGGATTTAACAACAACAAATGCAATAGATGCTAAACTACGACTGGCTGGTTGTGCTTCCTCCACAGGAATAGGCGTACTAACTGGTGGAGTTGGGGTTCGCCGTGGTAGTACTGGCCCTTTCGGTACTAGAGCTGCCTTACTAACTGCTCTTGTTTGGGAGCTCTGTGGTGGAGATGGTGTTGTGTCAACAGGAACTGGGTTACTATCTGCTAGGGTTGGGGTTAGATTGGGTGAAGCTGCTTCTCTGACCATCGCAGTAGGGGTACAATCTGCGAGAGTCTGGGTTATGTGTGGTAGGGCTGGTTCTCATGCATGTACAACCGGGGTGCTATCTCCACCAAGAGGTAGAACTGTTTTATTTTAAGACCGTGTTTTTACTCCGGTAGATACTGGCATCACCCGCTCCAATTCAAATGGCTGATAAACAGGAAACATAGTTGAATGTACAGACATTGTATGAGAGACAGACGCAATAGATAGTGTGGAAAAAAGAGGGCATGAAATACTTGACATGTATATTGTTTAACTAAAATGGATAGCATGACATAATTTCACATGTATGATGTCTATCTAAACTGGATAGCATAGCATAACATAATTCAAAGATACGATGAATAACTAAACAGGATCGCATGACATAATTCACATACATGTTATCTAAGTAATCAGGATCACATGATTTAATTAACATATGTAATTTATATGCTAAATAGAGGGCATTTAATATGATGTTTGAACTAAGAACATGGTGTTGAATATTGTGTATATGATGTCTAAACTATGCAATGCAAGGCACCATATGCATGATATGAGCAGTATAACTGTGCCAAGTTAGAGCATACACCTCGGGGGTGGGGGGATTAGGACTGGTCATCTGTCTCTGAATCCATCTCTGAGGAGCTATCAGGACCCAATAGGAGATCTGCTTCGACAAGTAGCACTGTCTGCTCTGAAGGCCTTGTTTTAACTCCAGATATTTTCATCTCCCACCCAAATGGCTAATTCACGGGAAGAGTAGTTTAATGTACAAACATTGTCAACAAATGGAAATGTAATGAAGAAAAGGATGGGCAAGATATCATTCAAATATATGATGCCTGGATAAATGGGATGGCATTGCATATTTCCCATATATTATGGCTGGTTAAAAGACATGAGACTGCATAATGCCCATATATGATATAGAAACTAAACAGGTGGCATTACAAAACATGTCTAAACTAAGCAGATGACATATATGATGTCAAAAGTAGGCACTACAAGGCAACATATGCATGATATGAGTAAGTAGAGCAAACACCTTGGGGGGTAAATAGGAGTGGTCAGCTGCGTCTGAATCCTCCTCAGAACAGATATCTTCCTCTGGATTACAATCTGGAGAGGGGGGGGGGAGGGCTTGCCATTGAACCCACCATGGAGCGATGTATGCATGACATTGTATTGCCGCGCAAAACTCTTCTCTTTTTCTCTACATGTTCAGCATGACTTTGTATAATACGAAAAAAATATGGTGAGATTATGTAAGGAGAGCATGCAGAACTCTAGAGTGATGGTAACAACCAGTGGATGGATCCAAAAATAATGATAGCAGGCTGTTGATTGCTTTAATTTAATAAAAAGACAGATGATGATTGCTTTACTATTTGTTTCCCATCCAAGATGAACAACATAGGCATACCCTAGGTGAACCAGGTATTAGACAGAGATACTATTCATTGCTGCCTCGATATGTGCCCCACAACTAATTTAGAACTCAAGTTTGAACATTAATTTGGACTGGACTTGGAGTCTAAGAGGTGAACAGGATGATAAAGTACCAGGTAATTTTAAGCAATGCATAACATAAGCATAAACAAAAGAGTGCGACCTCTCTTGTGGACCCGTGTACTCCTCAGGTTCATCCGCTGAGTCGATGATGGTGGTGCTGTTGCAGTGGGTGCCGGCAGCAGGGAAGGAGATCTGAGGCGGCAAAAGACGGTCAGGAGTCATGATGTCTAGTTTGGTGGATGCTTCTGTCGATGGAGCAGCTCAGGTGAGGTGGACGACGTCGCGGCAGGAGCAGGACAAACCACACAAAGTTTCCTCCGACACCTACCTGTAACTGAAGTAATTCTGTAAGGGCTCATTTGGCTTGCATGATTCTAAAAACGCAGGGATAGGAAAAACACCGGAATAGGAAAGGAATGCACATGGTAAACAGAGCATTTGTAAACACATGATTTCTGTCAACTTGGGTGTTTGGTTCACAGGAATTGGAAGAGCAGAGGAATGCAAAGAAACATGGCCAAAATAAAGTGAAACCATATGAAAGCGTGTATAGTTAGAATGTTATTCTGCCACTAATGCACTTGGTCTTGTTCTCATGCATAGGATTTTGAAAAGTAGGTCCAGGTGGATGTTTTGCTCCATTCCTTTCAACAAAATGCATGCATAATTGAATAGTAGAGTGTCATAGGAAAATTTCCTATTGCTATTGTTTTTCCGTTGAACCAAAATAGCCCTAATGGATCGACATGAATGTAGAGTAATAAGTGATGCAACAAGTGTACAACCTCTTTGCCGTAGCCGTATCGACCTCAGCATCATTGGGCTGGTCGCTGAAAAAGTTGAGGCAGAGGTGGCTGTCGGAGGTGTGGAGGAAGATCTGAGGAATCTGTAGACGGTGTCCAGGGCACTGCTCTGTTGTGATGGATCGTTCTATCGTTGGAGCAGCTCTGGTGAGCCGTAAGACGTCAAGACTGAAGCAGCACAAGGCAGACATCGTAAATCTCAAGTGGGATTCTAATAGCATCGACAACAGATGATGTAAAATGCATTACCAAAAAGTGATAGATGTAAAATTTACATCACCAAAAAATCACCTGACTACAACAGATGAGGTAAAAACTGTTGACTCTGAACTTAACTGTCGAAACTGAAATTTACTGTGGAATCTGAATATTACTATCGAAACTGAACGTAATGGTAGCAGAGAGGCACTTCACATGGGATAGTTTAGGGAGGGCCTCCAGTTCATCTTCAACCTGCACCCCCTGAGCCACCAGCCACCACCGGCCGAACCCCGCGCCGCCTCGCCGCCCCGAAACAGCTCCCCATTGCCGGTCCGCCCACGCCTCGCGGCCCCGAAACAACTCCCCACCGTCGGTCTGCCGCTGCCTCGCCGCCCTGAAACAACTCCCCACCATCGGTCCGACGCCGCCTCGGCCAGCCCTCTAGCCCCCTCCCCCGCGCGCCAAGCTTTTTCTCTGGCGATCCCCATGCCACCGCCCCATGACCGCGCCCCCCACCGCTGGCGAGCAGCATCCCACCCAGAACCCTAAGATAGATAGTGCGGTACCTTTCCGGCGAGCCCCCTCCCCGCTGCGGGTGGTTCTTCCTTAACTCCGGCGATACCCCCCACCCCCTGAAAATCGACTGACCCAAAAGTCGATTCAGAAGACTGAAGTGTAGCTAAATCGGAGTAGAGCAGCAGCACGAGCGAGGGGGAGAGCAGCAGCAGCAGCGCGAGCGAGCGAGCGAGAGCCGGAGCAGCAGCAGCAGATCCGGCTGGTATGGACACCGCGGCCGAAGGGGCCTCGCACTGGGGGAGAGCTGCGATGGAGATGTCGCTCGTGGCGCCGGCTTCGATGTAGCCGCTCCACAGGGGTGCGGGATGGAGCACCGTCGGCGTCGGGAGGTCAAGTTAAGGAGAATGTGCAATGTGATGAGTTTACAACCTCTTTGGTGGCGTCGAGTAGGCCTCGGCTTCGTCCGAGGAGTCGGAGAGGATGCTGCAGTTCCGGTGGAGCAAGTTAAGGTGGCGCTGTGGGGATGGAGCAGCCGCAATAGACGAGGCGATCGTCGGAGCAGCTCCTTAAAGGTGGAGGACGGGGTGGCTGAACCGGCGGGACGACGAGATGGATGAGGATCCTCATCCGGGGAGGTGGATGAGGGACGTCGACCTGTTGCGGTGGACGACGTCGTCGGGGAAGAGGCTTCGGCTGGGCAGCGGTGAGGTGGCGGACGAAGGAGGGTCGGTTTTCGCGGCCGGAGCGGAGAGGTTATGGTGGCCAGATTTTGAATGGCGAAAAGGAGGCGATGGGAGGGGGAACCATGTCTTAGGGACGCGCTTGTCCAAAATGTAGGGTGTGTTACAAAAGTACCCCACCGATTTGAACTAGCGGCCCTTTCGACTCAGGGTTAGAAGGGGGATTTCGTGTCGGGATTTGGCAGCTGGAGGGAGTTTTCGCGCGCGTTGTAATTTCGGGATAGGAAGGGGCGGGTTGTGAAGGCACCAGTTTTGGGAGCACGATATCTAAATTTTCGGGATATAACAAGGTGCGGGTTGAATTTTAGGGACAAGCCTAACGTGTAATATATGTACCAAATCAATTCGCACTTCCCTCAAAGAAAAAAAATGAAAAAAAAATAAAACTATTCACACCACACAAAGAGAGAGCCTTGTCCCATTTTACTATACAAATGCTATTCAAAGCTACTCATACCAACATGTTATGTCCAATTAAATTTTTTCGTTGGCTGTATAATGCATGTAACCTACTCATACCAGCATTTTAGTGCATTCCAAATGTCTATAATACCGCTGCAATTCGAACTAAATTTGAATTCATTTCTCTATTTAAATAAGAATCTACAATCATGATTGTTGCCAACTTCAACCATCATTCGTGTATTACCTTAACAACACACCACATGATTACTATAGAGATAGATATGAACTATGTGTACTATATGAACTCAAATTCAATTTTTTGAATACACTTGATGTTGATTCCAAATAATAGTAAATTTGATGTACTAACTATATATTCATAATTTAAACCATGTTCCATACGTACATCGTGTTTATCACACAAAGTATAGTGCCCCGCCCCCTACATTATGACAAGTATTTAGCCATGAGCTGCAAAAGCCACACATTAGCCCAAATTATAATCAGTGTTCCATATATTATATGTAGTACTAGCAATATCCCCATGCGTTTCACGGAACATCAACATGATCAAGGGGAGGCCTTATTTGCAAATACGGAAGGGGTGTGGGTATCTTTTTTCAAAATTGCCATAGTTTCCTTCCTATCCATCAGATATAAATCGGACGGCCTATATTGCAAGATGGCAGGCACACCATCATCAACAACCCTGTTTTTATAAGAGTAGAGATATAATATATTATATGTAGTATAACATGTTCATAACCACACCATGTGTATCACCGTTATATATATTCACGCGTGCGTCGGTTTAAAACACTATGATAAATTCAAATATCTGAATTCACTTTTTATAATGAATTATGATCTCTATTCGTCTTTTACACCCACAAAATCATCTTATCTTTGTAGCTAGCACTAACTTTCTCTCATGCATGCACACGCCCGCATCCCTCTCACCCTCCCTCAGCATTCTCTAGCTCAATCATGCAGATTCATATTTTCACTTTAGGTCATTCACCCACGGTATGTGTAGGCCCCCAGCTCCTTCTTTACGACACACATCGATCGATATGCCTATCTAGCCAGGTGTGCTTACCACAAACACAAGCTTCCCCTCATCTCTTCTCAAAGTCCATGCCTCACTCCCACCACTCTTTTCATCGATATCGTACTCGCACACTCCTTCCCCCTCGATATAGTATGCCTCTCGCACCACCTCCTAGATGCATCCCTCTCTCTCTATCCTTCTCCCCGGGCCTTATTTTCTTCTAACACATACATGAATGTATACTGAAAGTGCGTTATATCGACTAGAGGGGGGGGGGTGAATAGGCGATTTTTAAGAATTCTTCAATGAGGAATTTCGCTGAGGAAATTCCTAAGTGAAGAACTACTTGCAGCGGAATAAGTACTCAGAAGTAAGCATAAGAGAATGCGGGCATGGTCATCATGATGAAATGAAGACAATCAAAGAGTACAGAAAGCGTAAACACATGATAGCACAAGATGAAGACAAACAGACTGAAGAAATTGAACTGAGGAAATTGAGAAAGTCTTCAGTCAAAGTCTCCAAACACAGATATGAACGAACACTCAACACAGTAATGAGGAAATGAAGGAGTTGAGGAAATAGAACCAGTTAGGTTGGTGAAGACAATGATTTGGTAGACCAGTTCCAACTGCTGTCTCAGTTGTACGTCTGGTTGGAGCGGCTGAGTATTTAAACTCGAGGACACACAGTCCCGGACACCCAGCCGCTGAGCACGCAGCTCAGGACACCAAGTCCTCACCGTATTCTCCTTGAACTAAGATCACACAGACCTAGTCCAATACTCGTGGTAAGTCTTCAGGCGACTTCCAAACCTTCACAGACTTGGTCACTCGGCGATCCACAATTCCTCTTGGATGCTCTAGACCATGACGCCTAACCGTCTGGAAGAAGCACAGTCTTCAAAGGTAACAAGCATCGGATCCACGCAGGATCAATCTCTTCAGTGATGCTCAATCACTATGGGTTTGTAGGGGTTTGGTTTTTGGGTTTTTCCTCACTCGATGATTTTCGCTCAAAATCCTCAGAGGATGGGTTTCTCTTAAATGAAAAGTGTCAAGTTCTCTTGGAGCATCCAACCAGCTAGTGGTTGTAGGGGGCGGCTATTTATAGCCTAGGGAGCAGCCCGGCATGATAAGACATAAATGCCCTTCAATGATATGACCGTTAGGTGGATAAGATATTTTGGGACAGCTGGCGCGCAGCACAGCAACGGTCGGAAATTTGATTCTCAAATTCCTCGGGGCTATCATGTTCCTCCTTGTGTAGGCAATCTGCCTTTGGCGAATTCCTAACTCCTCGGTCGAAACAAATTCCTCGGCGACGTAAGAACTTCTTCTCATCCTTTGAAGAAATTGACCGAACTGTATGAGATTTCAAAGGCTTCACTCGAAGGGATTGGTAGGTGTAGGATTTTGAGTTGAGCATCACATGGAAATTTTCCTTAGTATTTCCTCGACCCCTTTAACGATCACGTGTTTCCTATGACTCAAGAAAGAAAAACGAAACTACGAAAACAAAAGTCTTCACGCTTCATGTTCCTCAAATGAATACCAAGTCTTCAAGGTCACACAAATTTCTTCACTTCCAAAGTCTTGAAAAGTCTTGAAATATCAAAGTCTTGATCGAAGAACTTCACTTTTAGGGTCGACTTTCTCTGTAAATATCAAACTCCTCATAGACTTATAGACCTGTGTACACTCACAAACACATTAGTCCCTTAACCTATAAGTCCTCAATACACCAAAATCACTAAGGGCACTAGATGCACTTACAATCTCCCCTTTTGGTGATTGATGACAATATAGGTTAAGTTTTCAACGGGGATAAACATATGAAGTGTAAATACTGATATTGAGGAATTTGATTGCAAGATATAGAAGAACTCCCCCTGAAGATGTGCATAGTGAGGAATTTGCTTTTGAGGCAATGCACATTTGAAGAGTTGAATCATGGAGATCTCCCCCTATATCTTGTAATTCATACACGCATTTGACATATAATATGAAGAATTTGAAATGCATGATGAAATATGGTGACTGATGTAATTCAGCATGCGTGTATTACCATAAAACAAGGAATAAGCATGCAGAGGAACACATCAAAAGTATCAGAGCACCATCGGGTTTAAGATTACAAATCGATCCAATAAAGTTTCAGAAGAACGAGAGTTGTAACTTAGCAAAAAAATGCCCATATAATAGACCCGCTTGAAGACTAACTCACATTTCTCCCCCTTTGTCATCGAATAACCAAAAGGATCGAAACTGAGGACTAACGCCCCTGAAGAATTTCAAGTTGATGAAGGAGCGCCAGCGTTGTTGGGGTCGGTTGTCGTAGTAGGGCCTGCCGCAGTGTCGTCCAAGTCTTCATTTACATCAGTGTCTCGTGATGATGAATAGGAGCTGGCCACCAAGGAAGGAACTTTGACCTTCTTGTATTTCTTCGGTGGAGGTGCAGACCAGTCAAATTCTTCCTTGAGACCCATTGTCTTCAGTTCTTCCGCGCTGTAGACATTTGAAAGAACAGCCAGTGCGGTTGAAGGTTTCATGGAGGTAGTATTGGTTTTCTTCACTGCATTGTGTGTAGAGGTCATGTTGTGAAGAATTGAACCAAGCGGCGCTTGACCCATTTATGATTGCGATCAACCTTGATGAAGGCGAGGAGTAACACACGATCATTCATCACCACAGGTCTTTGGGCTTGAGGATTTTTCTTGGCTGAGGTATTGGCGGCAGAGTCATGTGTGGCAGAGTCATCATTGGTGGAGTAGGATGCAGCTTTACGAAATTGACCATCCAATGGATGAATGCCTTCATCCATCACAGCAGTTGCCTTGCCCTTGTCATCAGCTGAGGAAAATGTCCGTTTGAGGACTTCAATTGGAGGCAAGTAGCTGCAGTGGTTCAGAGTATCAGCCTTGTAATTGAGTGAAGACCTTGTCCTGATGAACCTCATAATCCATGGTGCATAAGGCTTCAGCTCAAAAGGTGACATAGCAATGTTTGCCAGAGTCCTCATGAAGAAATCATGGAAGTTGACGGGAATGCCATGAATGATATTGAAAAGCATATTCTTCATGATGCCAACGACTTCTTCATCATTTGAGTCGTGGCCTTTGATAGGACTCATTGTCTTCGTCAGAATGCGATAGACAGTCCGAGGCACATACAGTAATTCCTTGACGAGGAATTTGGTTCGTGGGGCCTGCCTTGGCTTCAAAGGCTTCATCAGCACTTGCATATAGTGATTTGTCAGTTCAGGTTCACTGTAGATACAACGAGCACCATCAAGGGGAGGACTGAGTGGTAGGGCACGAAGCAATTCAGTTGCTGGTGCCTTGTAGTGAGTATTTTCAGACATCCAGTCCAACACCCATGAGTTCACATCTTCAGCGTCTCCGGTGATGTGCAGCGTCGCATAGAATTGAAGAATGAGTTCTTCATTCCAATCACAGATGTTAGTGCAGAAATTCAGAAGTCCTGCATCGTGAAGAACACTGAGGACTGGCTCGAAGCCTGGCAGAGATTCCATGTCCACATGAGGAATATGTGCATGATCGAAGACTTTGTCTTTGTTGAAGAGCACAGAGGAATAGAAGTTGGCTTGACTAGCAGTCCAGAAACACCTCTTCCTTATGCGAGCAGAGTCGTATGGGTTGTAATCGTGAAGAAAATGTGCTCGCCAAAGAAGTCTTCAGCCTTGAACTTTTGCTTCGTTGAGAATGGATTATTTCGCTTTGGCAATGGAGTGTCAGTGAGTTGCATCACGACCTCTGGAATCGCAATCTCAGGTTCCTCAGGCTGAGGAATTTCTGGTTCCTCTACATGTGCGATCGAGGATCAGCGGCAGCAGTTCATCGGCGCTAGTGGCTGGAATTTCTTCATGTCTGAGATGAAGTGGGATGAGTTTCTTGAGCCCATTTGAACTGTTGGAGCGGGGGTGAGGAATCTGTTGGATTGGGGTGAAGAGTGGAGAATTTGGATCTGACTTTCCCAAAGTCATCGTTCATCACCAAGCGTTGTGCTTCCAATATCCACATCTTCTTCAATTTCCTCAACACCAGCCTCTTCACCGTGAACCGAGGCATAGGCGAGGAAATGATTGGGGTTGAAGGATTGCTTCCACTTCAATTTCTTCATCAATCTGCTCTGAAGAAGCAGCAGAGTGATTTTCTTCATCAGATCCGCTTGGGATCTCATAATCTTCACCAAAAGGAACAAGGTCCTTTGATGGCATGGAGGAAATTGGAACAACATCAATGGGATTTTCAAATGAGCTGGTCATTGTCTTCATCTTCTTCGGGGCTGAAGAATTTGAAGCAGCAGATGCTTTCCTTTTCTTCACTACAGCCCGTTCTGCAGCCTGATTGGAGTTGGTGTAGGCGCAGGAGGAGCTGAGGAATATGGTTGAATTTCCTCAGGCGCAACTGATGCAGTTGCCCTGACTTCCTCAGTTTCTTCACGCGCACCACTAGTGGATGCCCTGGCAATTTCTTGAGCGGCTGGAATGGAATCATCAGCCCTGGAACTAGCATTGTCTTCAGCAGCCTGAACTTCATCAGCGGTGCTGGCATGTTCTTCAATCGGCTGAGCAGAGGCTCCAGCCTGAGGAATTTCTTGTTGCGTTAGGGTTGCAACATTTGAGAACTTCTTTGTCAGATTGACAAATCTGACTTTGGCTCCTTGCCAATCAGCATAATATGAGTCAAATTTGTCGCTGAGGGCTTTGATGTCAGCCTGCATCTTGATAAGTTCTTTAGTTGTCATCTTGACAACATTTTTCTTCAGCAGTTTATCTTTTCTGTACTGCGATTTCTTGATCTCTCTGGCCGTATCAAATTTCCATTTCTCCTCTTCGATGAAATGAGTCAACATGTGACTTTGGCGGTGTCAACTTGAAGTCGAGCATAGGAGTGTTTGGGTCCTTGTGCGAGAGATCAATGTAGTCTAGGATCGCTCTTGGATCCAACATCGATGCACAGTGTGCCTTTGGCTCAATGACCCTTTCTTGTCGGTCTCTGATGATTTCTGCAAGTTCATCATCGTCAGCCTCATCATCTTCAGGTGGCTCTTGGAAGGTGACCTGTTTCTTCTTGGGACTTGGCTGAGGACCTCGTCCAGCTGTGGCCTTAGTCTTCAGCAGAGTTGGGCCAGATGAAGAATTTGGTGCAGCTGAGGAACTTGCTGAGACACCAGAGGCAATGGAGATGCCTGCAGTCCTTTGGCACGTGGCCAGATGCACAGGTGCTGAGGACTTTGTCGGATCTGCTGAGGACTTTGTAGGAGCTGCTGAGGACTTTGTAGGAGCTGCTGAGGACTTTGTAGGTGCTGAGGATTTGGGAGGAGCAGGAGCAGCATGAGGAATTGGCCGTGAGGGCACAGTTGAGGAACTTGGCCGTGAGGGCACTGTTGGTGAAGCACTTGGCTTGTGTGCGGGCTTCTTTGCCATAGATTTTCTTGGCTTGACAGAGGCCTCAGTGGCAGCAGCAGTAGCAGAGTCCTCAGTAAATTTCCTCACTGCCTCGTTGGCTTGTCTTGCCAATTTGGCTTGGCGCTTGGCCCATTCTTGGGAAAATCCTCACCACGCTTGATCTTTGGTGGGGTCAGACTTCTTGACCAGGTGCCAATGGAGCTCTTGGGCATGGAGGATTGAGGCGAATTTCTTCATGTACTTTGGAGTAACATATCTATACTCCTCCATTCCCTTGCCCATCTCCTTTCAATCCTTTGAATGCGCACCTTGCGCTGATTTTTGTTTTCTTTTCGAACTCGGCTTCATCGGTGTGCAATAATCAGCATAGATGTCCTCGGGAATCTCAAACGCAGTCATGACCTCGAGCCTCTTTCCTCCTTTCCGTGGCTTCTTTCCTTACGCCATATTCTTCACCGAGGAATTTGAACAATCGAATTCTCTGAAGAAGTATGCAACTTTTCTTCGAGGAACGCTGCAAATGAGTTAAGTTGATGAGAACCTAGTGATTCAGCGGCGGACATGAGTACACGTGAACAGAGTATAGTTGCGAGGAATTTGGAGAGGTCATATGTGTTCTCGAAGGGTTTTCAAAAGAACTAGTTTGAGGAATTTGACCAGATGAGCCTTGAAGAATTTCACTAAGCGCTCTTTGTCTTAGGTTCGAGTTGTATAGATCGAGGATCCACACAATTGAGGAATCTTGAAGAAAAATCATTGCTTAGAAAACGAATCAAGAGCATATTTCGTTTGAGGTGTTCATATGTGTGAAGATTTGAAGAATAAACACCTTTGAAGATTTTCAGGAAGGTTTGAGAATCAAAGCGAGTAATAAAAGTAACTTTTAATTACGAATGAAGAACACGACAACCGAGAAGTGTAGATTAGAAGTTAAATCGATTCAGATCTCCCACGCCCTAACTTCGGTGAAGGAAGACAGCTACGGCGGCGGCGGAGTGAAGATTTCATGATCGGCGCGAATCGACGGCGACGAGGTCGAGGCGATGAAGCTCTTCCTCACCGGCGACGATGGAGTAAGCGGCGGCGCTAGGGTTTGAGAAGCTCGGCGAGAGAGAGAGAGGTCGAGCGAGTAAAGGAAGTGAGGAAGGGAGAGGGGTATATATAGCCACGGTGAAAAACCGTTCGCCGAAGATTTTGGACGAGCGTGCCTGACCCTTCTCATTAAACGACATGTGTCACCCATGTCTTGAAAAGTGGAGATTGTGTTAGATCGTGGGTGAATAGATAAGTTTATCGTGGGATGCGGAGCGGTTTGAGAGGCAAAACCGAAAATTTGGATAAGATAAGTTAAAAGTTCCGTTCGCAATTTCTTCAATGACAAGGACACAAAGTGAAGATTTTGAGCGAGTTTCAAATAGAACGCACATGAAGAATTTGTGAATAGATTGGGTTGAGTATAGCATAGAGGGGAAGGGTCCGATCACATTCACTTAGCGAAAAAGCAACTTGAAGAAATAGCCATAAGTGAATGTTGTAGAGGACATAAACCCATATATATATATATATATATATATATATATATATATATATATATATATATATATATATATATATATATATATATATATATATATATATATATATATATATATATATATATATATATATATATATAATGAGGAAAGACAATGAAACAGTGAAGATTTTGTAAAGTTGAAGAATTTGAAAAAGCAAGAATTTCAAAAGCGAGGAAAACTCAAATTGAAGATTTTCAATTTTGGTGGTGGCGTGACCCACAGTATAAGAATGATGATTTCAGACACAGCGTACAATTGTCGTAGGGTTACGAGAATCAAATTCTTCATTAATTTCTTCACACTTAGAGTGTTATTCTTCATTGATTGAAGAAAACGTTTCTTCATGTGTTGCACATCTAAGTCATCAATTTTGCATAAGTGTCGGGATGTGTGTCCTTTTCAAAGAACATTCAAGATTCTAAGATATTTAGCTCACACCGCAACTTGCTAAATCTCTTCTCATCCAAGGGCTTTGTGAAGATATCGGCTAGTTGTTCTTGAGTCTTCACATGCTCGATGGAGATGTCGCCCTTCAACACATGATCACGAAGAAAATGATGGCGAATTTGAATGTGCTTTGTCTTGAGTGCTGAACTGGGTTGTGAGCAATCTTGATGGCACTCTCATTGTCACAAGAGAGAGGCACATTCTTCACGTTGATGCCGTAGTCCTTGAGAGTTTGCTTCATCCACAGCAATTGAGCACAACAAGAGCCAGCAGCAATGTACTCAGCTTCCGCAGATGAAGCGGTGATCGCAGTTTTGTTTCTTGAGGACCAACGGACCAAAGATCGTCCGAGGAAATGACAAGTACCAGATGTTGACTTGCGGTCCACACGATCACCAGCATAGTCGAGTCGAAATATCCAATGAGATCAAAAGTAGAGCCCTTGGGGTACCATAATCCTAGTGTTGGTGTGTGAGCTAGATATCGAAGAATATGCTTCACAGCCTTATGGTGTGATTCCTTGGTGTAGCTTGAAATCGGGCACACATGCAAACACTAAGCATTATATCTGGCCTAGATGCACATAAGTACAATAGAGAACCAATCATGGGCGGTATACCTTGTGATCGAAGTCAATACCATTTTCATCGATGCATAGATGGCCATTTGTGGGCATAGGATTTTGACGCCTTTGCAATCTTGCATGCGAATTTCTTGAGGACATCTTTGAGGTATTTCTCTGAGATATGAATATGCCATTGTGTTGTTGACGAATTTGAAGACCTAAGAAGAATTTCAATTCTCCCATCATAGACATTTGATATTCTTCACTCATCATATAGGCAAATTCATCACTATAACGTTGGTCGATACAGCCAAAGATAATATCATCAACATATATTTGGCACACAAACAGTTCACCATCATATGATTTAGTAAAGAGAGTAGGGTTGAGTGAACGGGTGTGAAGCCATTCTTCACGAAGAATTCCTTCAATGTATCATACCACGCCTGTGGGAACTGTTTGAGACCATAGAGGGCCTTGTTGAGTCTGAAGACTTTGTCGGGATTCTTTGGATCTTCAAAACACAGGGGTTGAGCAACATATACTTCTTCCTCAAGCTTACCATTGAGGAATGCACTTTTCACATCCATTTGATATAAAGTGATATTATGATGGTTAGCATAAGCAAGTAATATCGAATAGCCTCAAGTCTAGCAACAGTGCAAAAGTTTCATCGAAATCAATTCCTTCAACTGTGTGTAGCCTTGAGCTACAAGTCGTGCCTTATTCCTCACCACAAGGCCATTTTCATCTTGCTTGTTGCGGTAGATCCACTTTGTGCCAATGATATTATGCTTGCGAGGATCTGGACGTTTGACCAGTTCCTAGACATTGTTGAGCTCGAACTGATGTAATTCTTCTTGCATGGCCTGAATCCACTCAGGCTCCAGAAATGCTTCATCTACCTTAGTGGGCTCTGTGATAGAGACAAAAGCATAGTGCCCACAAAAGTTAGATAAATGTGAAGCTTTTGAGCGTGTGAGAGGACCTGGTGCTTCAATGTCATCGATGATCTTGTCAACTTGCACTTCTTTTGCAACGCGAGGATGAGCTGGTTGTCGTCGAGGAATTTGATCAGCATTTTCTTGATACCATTTCCTTGACATTATCTTCGGTGCATCAGCTCGGCGTTCTTGGCGTCAGGGAATGAATTCTTCAGCAGATTCTTGATGGGAATGACATCCTCGGTTGCCTTGAACTTGATAGATTCCTCGGTGCTGGTTCATCTAACACGAAGGTAGGTGCTCTCTTTGCGAGCCATTAGTTTCATCGAACCGCACATCTACATTATCAACAATCTTGTGAAGAGCGATGTTGAAGACTCTGTAGGTGTCTGAGTCCTTTCCGTAACCAAGCATAAAACCTTCATGTGCTTTCGTGCAAATTTAGAATTGTGATGAGGATCTCTAATCCAGCATTTAGCACCAAAGACTTTGAAATAACTCACATTGGGTTTCTTGTCAGTGAGGAGTTCATAGGCAGTCTTCTTGAAGAATTTGTGAAGATATACTCTGTTGATGATGTGGCATGCGGTATCAATTGCATCAATCAAAAAACGACGAGGCGTTTTGTATTCATCAAGCATAGTGCGAGCCATCTCAACAAGAGTTCTATTCTTGTGCTCCACGATGCCATTTTGCTGAGGAGTATTGGGAGCAGATAACTCCTGAGTAATACCAAGTTCATCAAGATAGGCATCAAGACCAGAATTCTTGAACTCAGTTCCATTGTCACTCCTGATGTGTCTGATCTTCACACCAAAGTTAGTTGAAGCCCTCGAGGAAAATCGTTTGAAGACTTCCTGCACTTCATTTTTGTAAGTAACAATGTGTACCCATGTGTAACGAGAGTAATCATCAACAATAACAAAGCCATATAGAGATGCATCATTAGTGACTGCTGAGTAATGATTAGGACCAAAGAGGTCCATGTGAAGCAATTCGAATGGACGAGTAGTGGTCATGATAGTCTTTGGATGCTTGGCCTTGGTCATTTTCCAGCTTCACAGGCTCCACACAAGTGATCCTTGAGGAATTTGACATTCTCAATGCCAATGACATGCTTCTTCTTCGCAAGCGTGTGCAAATTCCTCATGCCTGCGTGACCAAGTCGCCGATGCCATAGCCAGCCTTCTGAAGCTTTTGCAAGTAGACACACGGCTGGTTGTGGTCACAGAGAGAAATCAACAATATACAAGTCTCCTCTCCTAAAGCCTTCGAAGACTTTGGAATTGTCAGCTTCCATGATCACAACACAACGATACTTGCCAAAGACAACAACCATATCAAGATCACAAAGCATTGAGACTGACATGAGGTTGTATCCTAAGGACTCAACAAGCATGACTTTGTCCATGTGTATGTCCTTAGAGATCGCAACCTTACCAAGACCCAATACGACTTTTGCCTTTGTCGGCAAAGATGATATGCTTGGATGTGACGGTGATAAGGGAGCATCCATCAATAGATTCTTGTCACCAGTCATGTGATTTGTACATCCACTATCGAGGACCCACTCATTGGCTTTGGGTTGATCATCCTGCAGATGAATTAGTGCAACTTACGATCTCATATACTTCATCAGTGAAGAATATGATATCAATTTCATCGATGAATTTCATCGAGCGATATAACGAGATAAGCGATGAGGGCGTGTGAAATGAAAGTTCATTTCTTCATGATTAGCCTGCATCCTTTCAGGCATTTTTGTCAGCCCCCCAGCAAATTCTTCAGACGTTAAAGCACGTTTGGAGGCCTGACCCTGCAGAAGAGATTAGTTCTTTTCTTCACCACCCACATCTGAAGGGGTGGCAAAGAGTTCATCACTCTGCGAGCTCCATATGAGAATGGTGGCATAGAGGCCAATCCATTTCGTTTCACATAAGAGGGTTAGGGTAAGCATATGAATAAGCGTAGAAATTCTTGAGGACTTATGAACATATTGGTTTGAAGAATAATGCACATATTCATAGCCCTTAGCTCTACCTGCGAAACAGAGTTGTTAGCACGATGATGATCATATGAGGACTTTGATCCTTTTGAGGAATTTGATCCACGTGAGGAATTTGGTCCGTATGAGGACTTGGATCCATATGAAGAATTTGGTCCATATGAAGAATTTGATCTGGGGTTCCTATTCTTCACTGGTGGTGTCATGAGGACATTCACCTGAAGACTTTCAAGGCACTTCTTGGGAACCCAGATTTTCTTCATAGGGAACCGTTCTGCGATTAGTGCCAACATATCTAGCAAATACTTCACCATTCTGATTTTTGAACAGTTTATAGTTGGAGTCAAATGACTCATCGGAAGAATGAGGAGATTCACATGTAAAGCCGATAAGTTAGATGGATCAACTGGAGGTCCCTTTGCAGCAACCCATGAGGTTTTGGGGTCTTTTCGGGCTTCAATATGTTCCATCGGCATTGAGTTTCCTCTCAAAGGCAATACCCTCTTTCCTAGGGTTCTGTTGAGGATCTGCTTTTAAGCACATCACAAAGAGGCTTTTGTACATGCTGTCATGTACAATTCCTTCAACCCTGCATCGTCGGTGATACTAGCAATGTCCTCGGATGAGGAATTAGTGATAGCGAGAGGCAGGTGAAGAATTTGTAATAGTTGAAGCATTTGAACATTCAGGTGAAGAATTAGCGATTCACGTTCAATGCACTTTAAGCATGGAGGAACAAATTCTTCCTGAGAAGCGCTGATTTGTTGAGCAAGTAATGAATCGCGCTCCTTCTAAAATCCTCATAACTCACTCTTAGCTTCTCAAGATCTTGCTTTCTTTGAAGAAATTCATAAGAAAGTTTCTCATGATCAGACAAGAGAGTGTTATGATGACCTTGAAGGCTGTCAAGCCTAGACTGAAGTCTCTGAAGATTTTCAGTCAGGGCTTTAGTGCGATCCATTTCTTCACCCAACATATCATCACTTTTATCTAGCATGTTTTGAACCTTTTCCAAGGCATGTTGTTGTTTGGTGGCAATACAAACAAGCTTGGTATAGCTAAGTTCAATATCATCATCAGATCCATCATCATCAGATTCATCGTTACTATACTCGGATGAGGAACATTCGGTTACCTTGTCACCCTTTGCCATGAGACATGATGCAGAAGATGATGATTCTGGTTCGAAAGTCATCGTTTTCAGAGATTCCTTGAAGTCCTCAAACTAGGGATCATGACGGGTTCGACGACCTTCATAGACATCGGAGATTCGGTCCCAGATAAGCTTCGCATTGCAAAGATGCATAATGCGCTTGAATTCATCTCTAGATAGGCAGGAACAGATGATATCCTTCGCCATGATGTCAAGTCGAGTGTACTTGCGAATATCATCTACGTTCGCCGTCTTGCATAGATCAGTAAGACCAATTTTAGTGACGGTCCACAGCTCGCTGTCCATCGCCATGAGGCGCTTCCTCATCATGGCCTTCCACTTGGGATAATCATGACCGTCAAAGATTGGACATGTCACTTTCTTCATACCTGCGGTCGACATAACTAAAACTCCAGGTGGTTAAACCAAAATCACACAGAACAAGGGAGTACCTTGCTCTGATACCAATTGAAAGTGCGATATATCGACTAGAGGGGGTGAATAGGCGATTTTATGAATTCTTCAATGAGGAATTTGCGGTGAGGAAATTCCTAAGTGAAGAACTACTTACAGCGGAATAAGTACTCGAAGTAAGCATAAGAGAATGCGGGCATGGTCATCATGATGAAATGAAGACAATCAAAGAGTCTGAAAAGCGTAAACAGGATAGCACAAGATGAAGACAAACAGTGAAGAAATTGAACGAGGAAATTGAGAAAGTCTTGATCAAAGTCTTCAAACACAGATATGAACGAACACTCAACACAATAATGAGGAAATGAAAGGAGTTGAGGAAATAGAACCATTAGGTTGGTGAAGACAATGATTTGGTAGACCAGTTCAAGCTGCTGTCTCGGTTATGCGTCTGGTTGGAGCGTATGAGTATTTAAACTCGAGGACACACAGTCCGGACACCCGATCGCTGAGCACGCAGCTCGGGACACCAAGTCCTCACCGTATTCTCCTTGAACTAAGGTCACACAGACCTCGTCCAATCACTCATGGTAAGTCTTGAGCGACTTCCAAACCTTCCTGCACTTGGTCACTCGGCGATCCACAATTCCTCTTGGATGCTCTAGACCATGGCGCCTAACCGTCTGGAAGAAGCACAGTCTTCAAAGGTAACAAGCGTCGGATCCACGCAGGATCAATCTCTTGATGATGCTCAATCACTTTGGGTTTGTAGGGTTTGGTTTTGGGTTTTCCTCACTCGATGATTTTGCTCAAAGTCCTCGGAGGATGGGTTGCTCTCAAATGACAAGTGTCAAGTTCTCTCGGAGCAGCCAACCAGCTAGTGGTTGTAGAGGCGGCTATTTATAGCCTAGGGAGCAGCCCTACATGATAAGACATAAATGCCCTTCAATGATATGACCGTTAGGTGGATAAGATATTTTGGGACAGGTGGCGTGCAAGACCAACAACGGTCGGAAATTTGATTCTCAAATTCCTCGGGGCTATCATGTTCCTCACTTGTGTAGGCAATCCGCCTTGGTGAATTCCTAACTCCTCGGTCGAACAAATTCCTCGTGACGGAAGAACTTCGTCTCTGTCACTAAAGAAATTGACTGAATCAGTGAGATTTCAAAGGCTTCACTCGAAGGATTGGTAGGTGTAGGATTTTGAGTTGAGCATCACATGGAAATTTTTCCTTAGTATTTCCTCGACCCCCTTTAACGATCACGATGTTTCCTATGACTCAAGAAAGAAAAAACGAACTACGAAAACAAAAGTCTTCACGCTTCATGTTCCTCAAATGAATACCAAGTCTTCAAGGTCACACCAATTTCTTCACTTTCAAAGTCTTCAGAAAGTCTTCAGAATATCAAAGTCTTCAGTCGAAGAACTTCACTTTTAGGGGTCGACTTTCTCTGTAAATATCAAACTCCTCATAGACTTATAGACCCGTGTACACTCACAAACACATTAGTCCCTTAACCTATAAGTCTTCAATACACCAAAATCACTAAGGGGCACTAGATGCACTTACATATACCGATCGATCTCCCTACATATACCTAGGTCGACTTTAACTATTTCCCCCCACCCATCGATCGACGTACCTCACAAGTTATGTCTCTCCTTTCTCTGACAAAGGACGATTGGTCTTACTATGTAGTTACGTTTGCCTACCACAGCCATATCGTCCCCCCTCATCATTCGTGCATGCCTCCTGACCCGTCTCTCGCACGCACGTGCACAAACAGACAGCCATCCCCTCTCTTATTGATATTGCAGGCGTGCTCTCCATTTGTCTAGCAAGCCTCTCCCACCAAGGCCGGATTCTGGCCCCATGCAGAAGGGGTGGTGGCCTGGGGCGTAAGGCCCATCTCCTTTGTATATTTTAACACTGTAGCTACAATAAAATGCTACAGTCAACTAAGCTGCCTGGGCCTTGGCCCAGTTCGCCTGGGGCCTGGCCCATTCCTAGGTCCGCCACTGTCTCGCACCATTTGTTAGAAGCAACTCCACTACCACCCCCTCCAACACTCTATCTCTGTCTCTCTCCCAACCTTATTCCTCTCCTACACATATGCATGGATGCCGATCGATCTCCCTTAATACATAAGGTAGGCCTCTCTCCTCCTCCACACATATACCAGCCATTGTACCTCTATAATTAATTAGGCCTCCCCCCACCACACACCGATAGTCGAGCGCTGTAGGTAGGTATCCATGCCACAGAGACAAACTGCACATGTCCCCTCTCACGATCCAGTAGGCCAGCCACTCTATATCTTTGACATGGGCACACACAAATTCAATGGCACTCTTTATCGATCGCACGCACACACACACACATCATCCCTCTCTTCGATTCTATGGATACCTCAAGCCGATGATACCTCCACTCTCTTCTAGTGGATCGCCCCCTCTATATATATGATATATCCAGGACTCTATTTCACACACATTGCATATGTTACATTTTTTGATTGACCACCCCCCCTCAAAAAAACACTCACGAACCCACACACTATATCTCTCTACATTTGTATCTCTCTCACACAACCCCATGTAGGTGGTGTACGTACACGAAGATAATAGGTGCACGTACTCACGCTTCGTGCCCAGCCACACCCGCGCGGGTACACGGTGGAGCTCATTTCTGTACAAAAATGGCAGCCCACGTGCTAATTTGAACACATGTAGCGGTTATTTACCAACAGAGGTCGTGTACCACGCGTGCACGAAACAAAGTTCGACTTGATGCGTTGGCGCATTATTTTTAAATAAAGTTATATCGCTCTGGCAGGTACACAAAATATAAAATGATTTTTATGGAGAAAAAGGTAGTCCGCCCCACTATATACAATGGAGCCTGCCTGCCTGGGTTTGTCTTTCTTTAGAGTATCTCACACAAGGCGGCGGTGGCCTCTCTCTCTCCCACCGTTGGTCACTGATCCGGCCGCATCCCGTCCGCCGGCGGAAAGGGAGGATGTGCATCGTTTCTCCATTCAACGGTGTCGTGGCAGCACGTCCCAATCTGCGGTACCCGCCGTTCTCTCTGACCAAGCTCCGGCACGGTAGGGCCCTCACGCCACCTGCATTGCGCTTGCATGATGGGCAGAACCCTTCGCCGCCGCTCACCTAGTTACATCCCGACGACCCCTAGGTATCCCCTCCGGCCTTGCTCCACTTCCCGTCTTCCCACGTCGTTGCATGTGTAAAATCTTGCATGTGGATCTTCCATAGTTCTTTGCCCAAAATGTAGCTCGTCCGACGTACTTTCCATATTGCAATCTCGTCCTCACACCATTTTAGACAAACACAACCGTGTTGTTATCTTCCCTTAGGACAAGGAATATGCTTCTTTTTGTCATTGTATGTGTCATCAACTGTTATTGGCCAGTAATTGTTTCTTTTCTACCTCTTTTTTTGCAAACAGGGCTATCCATTTCACCTCGTTGCTATTGCGACCTTTTGGTGACCTGCACAAATCGTTTTTTTTCTTAAGAGTGTTTTGTGCAGTTGTACTAAAATGCCACATGAGCAATGTCTCTACATTTCAGTGCGAATGCACAAAGGGAGATTGGTTTTGCTCTATCCTCCTCATCCAACTGCGAGCCTAATCTTCTCCAACTATTTGCTTAATCTTCTCCAACTAGTTAGTCTTAAGAGAGACCGCAAAGGTGACCGGCTTCTATTTGTGTGTTTATTGTTTCATCAGTAGTCCTCTATTATCGTAATCGCACTTAATATCTTTGGAACAAGGACGCTCAACTCTATTTTAGTGGAACTGCACAAAATGATCGGAATGTTGCATGCTCTAGACAGCTACTTTTTTCCCAACATGCCTTGTTCATTTAGACAGAGCTGGGGGACGTTGCTGCCAATGAAGGCATGGATCAATTTTAATTTAACAACTTCTCACAACTTTGTCTTCAGTTGTGATGTAAATATGTGACGCCCCCGATTCAATCGTACACTAATCATGCACGCAAACATGTACGATCAAGATCAGGGACTCACGGGAAGATATCATAACACAACTCTAAAACATAAATAAGTCATACAAGCATCATAATACAAGCCAGGGGCCTCGAGGGCTCGAATGCAAGTACTCGATCATAGACGAGTCAGCAGAAGTAACAATATTTGAGTACAGACATAAGTAAACAAGTTTGCCTTAAGAAGGCTAGCAAAAACTGGGATACAGATCGAAAGAGGCGCAGGCCTCCTGCCTGGGATCCTCCTAAACTACTCCTGGTGAGTAAATCGGTGGCCTACACGCATGTGTAGGCATCTCCGATGTAGTAGGAGTAAATGCGTCGGCAGTGGCGTCTCGCTCCTGGGCTCCAACATCTGGTTGCGACAACCAGGTAGAAAGGAAAGGGGGGAAAAGGGGGAGAAAGGCAACCGTTGTCGGATTTCGGGTTCCGGCAGACCCTCTATGTTCGAACTCAGGGGTGCACGCGGAGATCTCACCCCCAACCTATCTGCACCTCGCCGCCTCGCTAGGATCTAAACTATGAAAGGGACAACACAAGAGACACAGGGTTTATACCGGTTCGGGCCACCATTGTGGTGTAACACCCTACTCCAGTGTGTGGTGTGGTGGATTGCCTCTTGGGCTGGTGATGAACAATACAAGGAAGAACAGCCTCACGAGGGTCTGTTCTTGGCTGGTGCGATGAACTGCTAGGGGAGTTCAGTCGCTTCTCTCTCTCTCTCTCCCTCTTGATTTCTCTATTCCAGATCAAGCTCTCTCTTGAAGATGCCTCTACCCTGTGGATGGCTAGTCCTATTTATAGGCGGAGGCCCTGGGCCTCTTCTCAAATATTGAGCGGGAAGGGCGCCAACAATTGGCCATTTTGAAGGGGATCATCTAGTACACTTATCCTGACTAAAGTTGGTCCTCCCTGTCAAAGGCTCTAGTGGTGACGCCGGCTTGGGCTCCACGATGACTTCCTTCCGGCCGTTGCGACGGTCTTGGTCTTGTTGCACCGAAGCGGGTGCCTTTGCTTGATGCTCTCGCCTGCGCTTGCCCCCTTTGCACCAAGAGAAGCGAGGACCTTTGCGGGCTGGCGCCCGCTGGCGCCCTTAGTCGTCATGGCTTGCGTCATGGGCACCTCGTGAGTACCCGCCCTGATCTCTCGCCTCCTCGCGAGCCAGCTGACGAGGCCGTGCCGAGAGCTTCTGTCATCCGCCCCACGAGGCTTGGCCCCTCGCGAGGATCTTGAGCTTGTGCAGATGAAGATGGGCCGTGTTGGGCCACCCCTTGAGCCACGCCGCAGGCCGCAGGCAGGCAAGTCTGGGTACCCCCGTTCCCAAAGCGCCCGTGATAGCCCACAGGCCCAAAGCGCGCCGGACTTGGCGAGCGAGAAAGCGAAGGGCAGGTGCGCCCGCCAGCCCTAATAGCCTGCGGCCTTGGGTACCGCGTGGCGGTTGATTGGACGTGGCACCCCTGCTTCCCACGACGCCTCGGCAACTGCACAAATTGACAAGTCCTGCATACCGGCGGGTCATGATTACTGTGATCGTGGAAGTTCGCGGTTGGCCTTCCCCAGGCTATAAATGCGGAAGGTGCATGCCCTTCCGGTCCATCTCTTCTTGCTTCTCCTTCTTTTCCGTCCTTGCTCCACTTGCGGCAATGGCTCCGATCCGCCCGTTCTCCACGGAAGAAGGAAAAGGCTCCCGAGAGGGTCCCGACCCACTTCCGCCCGAAAAAGCGGCTGGCCTTATCTGTCGAGGCGAGGCGCCCGGCGGGAGGTGTCGAGGCCTTGATGCGGCGGCGCCGCTGGGGTTCCGCTGCCCTTATGCCCACTTGGAGGCCTGAAGGAGTTGACGCTTGGCGCCATGGGCGATGCGCCCGTCGGCGTCGGCCGAATCCTGCGATCGCATTGTCCCTCTGAGTCCATGCGAGGCTCCTCCGAGTTTGTGCTCACGCCGCCATGCCTCCTCGATCTTGGATCCGCCTTCCTCCCTCCTTCGCCTTCGTGATGCCGCGGGGGATACTTGAGCTCTGGTTCACCGCGGCTGCACCCTCGCGACGAAGCGGAGGTCGTGATCGTCGCTCCGGGCAAGGTCTTCATGACTCGAGGCTGGGCGAGATCGCCCAAATCTGCCCGGATGAGGCGCCCTCGCGATCCACAGGTGCAGCGGTGCTTCCTTGATGTTCTTCAAGGTTTTCGGCGAAGGGCGCCCGGTGGAGTGCTGCCCTAGAGAGGTGGTCGAGGTTCTGCCTTGGCGAGACCAGGCTTGTCGTCGCTCCTCGGCAGCTCCTCGAGGCGGAGGCGGAGGTCCAGCGACTCCGCCGAGCTCTTCGTGACTCCAGAGACGAGCGACTACAGCTACGAGCCCCCGAGCCTGCGTTGCTCTCGGAGCAGGGCGGGCTCGCCAGGCCGCCGTCGCCTCTGATCTGGATGAGGTTGGCGCCGGTGCCTGATGGCCCACTGTTGATGATGGCGTCACTCGCGGAGGCACGTGTAGTTAGCATTCTTTAGGATCGGCTCCCTCTGTTCTCTGCGAGGAATCGAAAAGCGCGACCCGTGGGGGCTTGTAAGGTGCCTGTGGTTCTGTTTGTTAATATAATCCTTGCTGTGATGTACTGCGAGATGCTCATTCCATCTTAGCTTAGTTCTTCCTTTCGAACCTCACGAGGGCTTGGTGCTCTGCGCCGACAGGTCCCGGTCCCAAGGCAGGCTTCAGCTGTCGCTGGTATGCCAGGTCGCGATGTCGTGGTCAAGGCCAGGAGGTGAGCGGCCCGAGGTCCAGTAAGAGCCCCTGAGTCGCGATGCTCAGGGGGTCCCCTTTAGCGCTCAAGCAGCCATCATTCGGTGAGAAAGGAGCGCGATGTTGCTAACACGGGATTGCATTAGGTGTAAGGTCGGCGCTGTGATAGCCAGTGTTTTTGGAGGGTGACTTATCTCGGGAGTTAGGAACCGCTTCCTGGTGCGATGTTAGGTCCGTGCATCAGCAGGCGAGGGGTTGCCTGGCGAGGTCCCCGCGTGCCTCTTCCCTCTCGCCTTTGCTCCCCTTTCTGCTCTACGTCCTCGGGTCCCGGCCCTCGAGCGGGTCTCAGCCGTCGCTGGTATGCCAGGTCGCGATGCCGTGGTCAAGGCCAGAGGGTGAGGGCTGGAGAGCCAGTAGGAGCCCGTGAGTCACGATGCTCAGGTACCCCCCTTTAACGTCCAAGCGGTTCGCGCGGGTGAGAGTGAAGAAGATGCTGTGAGGGCCTCGCCTGGCGCTGCGCCTTGAAGAGATCCTGCAGGCTCACCACAAGAAGAACAAGGGTCCGCTATGACAAGCGACGGTCAGCCGTTGGTTGCTTTTGAGAGGTGACGAGGCACTGAAGGCCTGACGAGGTGGCGCTGTGCGGGGCTGCCGCGGCCAGAGCTCAGCCATTCAGGTTTGTCCGTGTTGCAGGGACGGACCCATGCGCAAGCGTCGTGCCTTTGGGGAGCAGCTCCATCAGTTGGTGTCAGTTGAGCAGGTAACTAGGTCAAGCACGTTAATCACGGAGGAGCAAGTTCATTTAGATAGGTGCAAGGAAGGCAGACTTCACTGGGTCTGGCCCGAGCGACTTGGGGATGATGCAGCCCGAGGGGCGCCCCCAACAAAGTAAGCTAGGAACATGAAGTAAAAGGAATACATGCCGCAGGGACGGACCCACGCGGCCTGGGAATGATGCAGCCCTGGTGTCGGTGTACTAGAGTAGGGGTACCCTAGTATCCCGAACTCGTGCACGGGCAGTCGCAGCGCCACGCGGCAAGGCTTGCCTAGTGATCGCCAAGGTCCTCCATAGTTCCTTTGGAGCCATTCAAGAACAAAGTATTTAAGCCAAGAAGACAAGGCCCCGGCAAGAGGAGCTTGCCGGGAAGGCCACTCAAGGCACGTAGAAGACAAGACCCCGGCAAGAGGAGCTTGCCGGGAAGGCTCGGTGAGCGACGAGCTTCCGGATGCGACAAGGATTCAGCCGCGGCAAGGCGCTTGCCGCGGCAGGCGACCACTCTTCATCTCCGCTCCAGCTCATCCACCAACGTGTCGCCATGGGACCATTCCAGGCGTGCGTGTCAAGAGGTATGCAGCCAGGAGGAGAGCAGCGATGGCGCTGATAGGAGTGCCATCGTGGCAAGCGGTGGCGCCCACACAGTCCCTTTCTGCCTTGTTTAGGCGACACGGACGGGCATTTAATGCTTTTGTCCCTTGCCGTCGAGTTAGGTAGAGTACCTTTGTACAAAGTAGCTGTACCAACCGCAACTCATTTTCCCATTTGCCCTTGTCTACGTTGCCACCTGTTGGTGACCCCTTGAGCCTATAAAAGGAGGCCCATGCATAGCGTGGGGGGGTTCGTTGGACTCATTGAAACTAGAGACATGCACGCTAGATTTTGTAGCTCTCTGTGCTCCCTAGCAAGAACACAATACAATCGGACAAGCAAAGGTAGGAGTATTATCTCTCGGAGAGCTCGAAGCTGGGTAAACTGCTTTCGTGTGCATCGCCTCGATCTGCTCTTGGTGCAATCTCCGCCCTCCACCCGAACGAAAGGACTCGGTCCGCCGGTCCCATAGGTGTTAAGTGGGTTACTGATCAACTTCCCGACATCTTTGGCGCGCTGGTAGGCGTCGAGGTTGTGTGAACCTGATCCGGCGTTCACACGAGCAACATCTTCATCATCTTCATCAACATGCCACCGAAGAAGAAGGCTTGGCAGCAGAAGCCGTCCGTCGATCCCGCCACCACCGGAGCAAATGGATGGCGGGGAAGACGCCAATGAAGAACGGCGTCGACGAGAGAGCTCATGACGCTGCCAAGTCCAAGGACAAGGCCGCGCAGACCTCGGCATCCGTACACGCACCGCGCCCATCTCAGGAGGCGCGGGACCGACAGCGTCATGGTATTCATGGTACCATACGCTCGTTGGATCAAGGCCAAGCTGGAGGATCCGGAGGCCCTCAAGACCAGCGTGCACGCCAGCATGCTGGCACAAGCGGGGTACGGTCGCCTGGACAGGATGCTGCTCCTTCTAACATAGTTAGAAGTCCGAGCATATCTCGCACCTCGCGCCGTTCACCACTGCCACCCACCACTCCAGCGGAAGCCTTGGCGAGAGCTCAACTGCTCCTAGACTACCCTCCAACAGCCGACAAGGTCGACGAATGGAGGGCCACCATCCGTAGTCTCATCGGCTTTGCTAACGCGACACTCCGCGGCAACCAACTACATCGCTGTCGCGGCAAGGCGACAAGGCACGAGCCGGTGGCGGCAAAACCTGTGGGGTGCAACCACCATGCACTCTCCACCCGAAGGCCAAGATCACCAACTCGCCGGATCCACCTCAACAAAGCGACTCCACCGCGTCGCCGGATCCACGAAGCTCGCCGTGATCAGCGCCATGTTCTTCAAACGGCAACAAGAAAGACGCCGAACTCGCGATCGAGCGCCCGAAGAAATGCGGCGTCAATCCGACCAGCGCGGCTGAGCCCTCTGTCGATATGCATGCGCCCGGGAACCAGCGACTTGTCTGACGCGGTAGGTTGCCCCGCGTTCACCCGTGAGCTGCGGCAAGTCGATGGCCCGGCAAGAAGAATTTCAAGCCGGCGTGCGTAGAAGTACGATGGCGGGGCGCATCCGTCCGGAGTTCCTCAAGATCTACACCATCGCGGTGCAAGCTACGGGGGCGAGGCGACAAGATCCTCGCCAACTACTTCGCACTTGTACTCAAGACCAATGTCAGATCTTGGCTCATGCACTTGCCGGACAGCTCCATATCCTCTTGGGCAGATCTATGCCATCGGTTTGTCGGTGCTCTTCACGGGCGCCACAAGCCTCATGGCCAAGAGAGCGACCTTCATCTGCCGCCTGTATGGAAGGAGAGTCCTGCGCAAGTTCATTCGAGATTCAGCCGTGTGCATTACAACATCCCAGATGTCCACCCTGCCGCGGTGATCAGCGCGTTTCATCAAAACGTGCTGAACCGCAGGATGAGGGAAGAGATGGCGATATGCAAAGTCAAGGACGTCAGTGAGCTATATGCCCTGGCCGAAAAGTGTGCACGTGCTGAGGAAGGGAGGAGACTCCCAGGAGAGAATGCAGAAGCAGGATCTGATAGTGAGGAGACCGCCCCGGCGAAGAAGAGCCGACAACGGCACACAATTCACGAGCCGCACCTTCATGCAGTACGTCCAAGATCTTGGCGCCAAGGTCTGCTTTGCTTATGTTGCTCATCCGAGAAGCAATGGTCAAGCAGAGAGGGCGAATGCTGAAGTGCTGCGTGGGCTCAAGACCAGAACTTTCGACAGGCTGCACAAGTGCGGAAGAAACTGGATCGAGGAGCTGCCGGTGGTTCTTTGGTCGATCGGGATGACGCCAAATCGAGCCATCGCCGGATACCTTCGCTCTAGTCTACGGAGCAGAGGCAGTTCTCCCCACGGAACTCAGATCGGGTCGCCTCAGTACTCGCTTATGATGAGCTTGAGCAAGAGCAGCTGCGACAAGATGACGCTGCTGCCTTGAGGAGGACCGTCTTCGAGCTCTTTGTCACGAGCTGCTCGTTACCAAGAAGCTTTGCGCCGCTACCATAGCCGCAAAAGTTAATGCCGAAGTCTCGAGGAAGGCGACCTTGTTCTTCTACGCGTTCAGTCCGCCAAGAATTCCAACAAGTTGACGCCGAAGTGGGAAGGCCCTTATCGGGTGAAACGAGTCACTAGGCCTGGCGCTGTCCGCCTTGAGACCGAAGATGGCATTCGGGTGAGCAACTCCTGGAACATTGAGCATCTTCGTAAGTTTTACCCGTAGGGCGCGGTTTCCGGAACCTGTTCCGGCAACCACCTTTTGTACAAGTCTTGCCGATGTTGCATGTAATCCTTTGTACAAAGCCGGGCGCAGACCCCGTGCATAAGTAAAGCTCATGTGTTGCGCACAGCTTGTCAACTACATGCTTTCACAATCATTTTTGCATGTGTTGTCTAACATTTTGTGCAGCATCCACACCATGTAAGCAATAACGAGCCACAAGGCTCCATAACTTTATTTTCTCTTCTTTCTCTTTATCAAAGAAAGGAAGGTTCCCTCGTGCACAAGTTAACCAGGGGGGAAGGAGAAGATAATGCCATGGACCAAGCGTCGCTCGAGGAAGTTTCGCCTTACCGGGAAGCAAACGACAGAAAAGCTAAGTTGCCAAAGTTTGAGCAATCAGTTTTTAAATCTTTAAGTTATCTTCCTCGAACAATAGTACTTTGTATGGAAAACCTGTGCGCGGAGGAACCAACTCGTAGCTAGTTTAGCCCTTACTTTGTTTGAGTCTGCTCAACAACTTAAGTGAGCTGCAACTAGTTGACAAGGTTGCTTGTCGGAGGCGGCACCGCCAGCAGTCTCTTGACGTTCCGCACTCAGCCTTCATGCAAAAGGTGCCAGCACGACAAGTTCCCTAAAAGCGTAGGGCACAAACATACAAAGGAAGGAATCAAGTAAAGGAAATAACGTTGCAATCATTGCCTAAGATAGAGTTATATTACAAAAATAGCTTGTCACAGATCTAATAAATTGTTCTCCTAAACATGATCAGCAGCCACAAGGGAAAGATAAAATCGGCCTAGTCTCGCGGGTCGCCATCAACCCGCTTGATCTTGCCCACCTTGTCCACAATGGGTGCGACAAGGCTTTGAGCGCCTCCACATCGGCATCTGGCGGCAAGGATCGGATGACGCCGTTGAGGTTGAGGCCTGGATTGCGGAATGCCACCTTCATCAACACCTTCTGGAGAGCTCCTGCGCAGATCTGGCGCGATTCCTCGCCAGCTGCTTCGGGATCTCTTCCCGAGTCGCTGGAGAGCCGTCCCACGCCCTTGAGGAACAAAGAGCTTGGCCTTTGGGTTGGAGGCGCCTCGGAAGAGTACCCGAGATCCACCATCCCTAGTTCCATCGGCTCCTTGTCGATGGCGGCGGCGAGATCCACAAGACCCTCCGTCCGATGCATCACGTTCTCTCTGAAGGTGTTCTGGGCGGTCGTGGCACTCGTCAGCAGCTCCTCGTTGGTCTTGACCGTCTCCAACAGGGCCACCTCCCGCTCCTTGGCGCCGTCCAGCGTCTGCATCAGGGTGGTCAGCTTCAGCTCAAGGTCTGCCTTGGAGTCCTTGGCGGCATCGAGCTCTTTGATCCTTTCAGCGAGACGGCCCTGCAACTCGCTGAGAGTGTAAGCATCCTTCTCGCGCTCATGCTTCAGCGCAGCAAGCTCCTCGCCGCTCTTCTGGACGTTGGCCTCCAGCTGCGTCACCTTCGTCTCCAACTCTTTCTGGGCAGCCTCGGCAGCTGCAGCAGCATCTTACTTCCTTGAGAGCTCCGCCAATTGATTGCTCGCGCGCGGCAAGCTCTTCCTCATAGCTGTCAAGATCGATCTTCCGCTGCGCCAACTCGCCTTCTTGCGCAGATAGCTTCTCGGCGGCAAGCCGTTGCTGCTCCTCGACCTCAGCCTTCTCAAGGATGAAGGCTGTCGCGCTCTTCAATGAAGTCGCTCCGCTCTTCCGCTACGTTCCGGAGAGCTTCTTGGTTGGCGCCCCGGAGCTCTTCTGCGCGCTTCTCCATGTCTGCTCCCGCCCTCGCGACAAGTGCTTCCCGGGACTCCAACTTGGCTTGTCGGGCGCGGTAGAGCGACAACAACTTCTTCAGCAGCTGCTCCTCCTCAGACTCGCCGCTGCTGCTGCTCGGCGCGTCAACCAGCGACAGCCCAGCGGAGGCGAGCAGCTCTTCGTCAAAGGTCTCCCCTTCGACCGGTGCCCTGGAGCTCGACGCCCAGGGGAGCTTGATGAAGACGTCGTCGCCGGCCTTCAGATAGGCGCCGGGCTGGGGCTCTTCGGAGCCTGACGCTGCACCGGTGGCGGAGGGATCGGCGGTCGGCGTAGCGCCTGGCGCTCCTGCGCGCCTCGTGGTCGTCGGTGTAACGCTGAACCCTCGCCCGGCCTTTGCGGCGGCAGCCTTGCGCCTCTTCGCCGGCGGACCCATCGGCGCCAGCCTCTTCCTCCATGGTGGCGACGTCATCAGTGTTGTCGCGCGCGTCCTCCTCGCCGGCGACCTCAGTCTCCATCGGCTCTGCGGCGGATGGATCTGACGACCAGAAAAAGAAAGAACAGTCAAGCAAATGTTCGAAAAGAAGAACAGAAGAAAAAGAACCCAAGGGAAATTTTCAGGCAAGAGGGTTACCTGCGATGGGATCTGTGGCCGCGGTCTCCACCACCGGAGGATCGCCGGCGCTGCCCCTTGTCGGAGAAGCTTCCCTTGTCGGAGAAGCCTCCCTTGCCGGAGAACGCTCCCTTGTCGGGGAATCCTCCCTTGGCGGCGTAGTCGAAGCAGATGGTATTTCGGGAGCGGCTTCCGGGCACTCCTGATGAGGCTGCTCTGCTCCTACACAAATCAACAGTCAGATATCAGCAAAGAAGGAGCACCCATGCACACCTAACCGTAAGAAGTAAACCGTATACTTACGCTGGGGGCTGTGCTGGGGGCTGCTTTGAGGAAGGGTTGCCGGGTCCGACAAGGGGGTCTCAGACGCGCCTCCTGTTGCCACGGGGGGATCGTCTTCGATGACAACCACCGGGGTCTTGGCTCTCTTCGACGCTCTCTGGGCCAGCGTCCTGAAAAGGAAAGGGTCCAGAATGAAGCAAATCAGATACAAGACAAAGCAACCAAATTGAAGAAATACAAGCACAGCATAGAAGCTTACTCTTCTTCTTCTTCCTCGTCGGAGCTGAGCGTGGAGAGATCAAATTCCGGCTCGCCTCCGGTGCGAAGAGGCGGGGGAGTAGGTTCTCTTGACCGCTTGGCAGGGGTGGCAGCGGTGGCCTGAGAAGATCCCGCCTCGGTTGTTGCAGCGGTGGGTGCTCCTGCTGCAACAAAGCTTGCCGGTGGGCGCGCGCCGCAGTGCTGCGGCTGTTAGCCCGTCTGCCGCCCCGTCACTTCCCCGGCCTTGCGGAGACGCCTTCTTGGTGGAGGTGTGGGCTCCGCTCGCGGCAAGCTACTTGAAGGTGTGGAGGAGGCGCCCTCGGCAGACTCACGCGGCTCAACTTCGGGCTCGGCCTGCTCCTCCTCGCCGGCAAGCTCCTCTCGATCGGCAAGGCTTGCCGCCTCTGCTGCCTCTGCCTCCTCCACGGTGAATCCGAATTCGCCAGAGGCAGCAGCTGCTGCCGTCTCCTCCAGCCTGGTGGCGATGCGCCGCATCTCGGCGTCGGTGGTGTCGCGGGTGAGACACTTATGCTCGTCGGGGCGGATCGGCACTTCTTCCAAGCTATCGAAGAACTGCCGCACGACGTCGTCCGCAGGCTCTTGCCAGGTTGGGACAATCCCATGCGAATCACACAGCGGCATCATGGCGCGGATGCGGTCGAGCGAAGAGTTGTTGCACAATGGGACGACCCCCCTCGGCAATCTAAACCACTCGGGGTGGTCGGGGTCGTGCTTGAACAGCTCCAGCAGCATCGCATCCAACTCCAAGACAGTGAAATTCCAGTTGAGGCCCGGGCGCAACCTCATGATGTCCGCCGCATTTTGGAACTCCCAAGCAGGTCTCCTCCTCTCCTGCAAGGGAAGCGTCTGGCGGCGAAGGAAATCGCCAACGGCGCCTCTGATGAGTCCGGCAAGCCCGAGGCGCAAGATCCGGGTCACAGCAATCTTCAACCTAGCATCCTCCGGCGCCAAGTTGCTCCAATCGTTGCCGCGCACTATGGGAGTTTGGCGCTGGGCAGTGAAGGGCTGCGGGTTCTCCTCAATGATCCAACACCAATCGGCTCTCCAATCCTCCCACTTGCTGCGAAGCTCTCCTTCCAGATAGGCTTCTTTCTTGCCGATCCTGGAGATCCAAGCAATCCCTCCGGCAAGTGGCTCTCCTCTCTCGACGCGGGGCATGAAGAAGTGGCGGAAGAGGGCTACGTTTGGGTGGACTCCGACAAAGTTTTCGCAAAGGTGCGCGAAATCTGCCATGGTCAGGACATCATTGGGGGTGAAATCAAGGAGGCGAAGCCCGTAGGTGTTCATGATATCACAGAAGAATTCAGAGAAGGGCGGGCAGAGCCCGCAATAGAAGAAGAGCGCGAAGAAGGGGTACCCGCCCGGAACCAACTCTGATGCAGCGGAGAGTACCTTCGTGCGCGGATGCGCCCGCGTCTCCGTCAACCAGAAGAGGTAGTAGCCCTCTCTCAGCTCCTTTGCGTCGAGCTGGGGGGGGGAAGACGGCCCGCTCCTTTCGCAGCGCCGCGAGCCGCTGCGCCTCGGCCGACTTCACGCCCTTCCCCTTGTCGGCTTTAGGAGCCATGGCGGAGGTGGTGGAGGAGACCGACGGCGTTGATGGCGCTGGTGGCGCTGGGGGGCGGAGCGCTGCTCTCTTCAGACTAGAGAAGAAGGGGGGAGCGGCGGTGGTTTTCGAGATGGGACAGCAAATGGCGAGGTGGGCGACCTGCCCCTGTTTCCCCTTTATATAAGGAGGGAGAGGGGACGGACGTTCCGCTTTTCCAATTAAAGAAACCCCCACGATCTCTCCACGACGCCACGCTCGGGCGCGTCTGTCTAAGTGGGGGCGTGGTGGGTCCAGAGCCGATTCTTGCGTGATCTAGGGCAGCGTGCATCGCCAAGATTGTTTTGGGCCTGGCCCAACAACGCTTCGGCTCCGTGTGTGGCCCAGGCCGGGGCTCTGCCGGTGTACTAGGTAGGGTACCCTAGTATCCCGAACTTCGTGCACCGCGATCAGAAGCGCCAGCGGCAAGGCTTGCCTAGTGATCGCCAAGGTCCTCCATAGTTCCTTTGGAGCCATTCAAGAACAAAGTATTTAAGCCAAGAAGACAAGGCCCGGCAAGAGGAGCTTGCCGGAAGGCCACTCAAGGCACGAGAAGACAAGACCACAGGCAAGAGGAGCTTGCGGGAAGGCTCGGTGAGCGACGAGCTTCCGGACGCGACAAGGATTCAGCAGCGGCAAGGCGCTTGCAGCGGCAAAGACTCCACTCTTCATCTCCGCTCCAGCTCATCCACCAACGATGTCGCCATGGGACCATTCCAGCGTGCGTGTCAAGAGGCTGTGCAGCCAGCGGAGAGCAGCAGAAGCGGCGCCGACAGAGTGCCATCGTGGCAAGCGGTGGCGCCCACAGCAGTCCCTTTCTGCACTGCTTAGGCGACACCTGACGGGCATTTAATGCTTTTGTCCCTTGCCGTTAGAGTTAGGTAGAGTACAATGTACAAAGTAGCTGTACCAACCGCAACTCATTTTCCCATTTGCCCTTGTCTCGTTGCCACTGTTGGTGACCCCTTGAGCCTATAAAAGGAGGCCCATGCGCAGCGTGGGGGGTTCGGTTCGACTCATTCAAACTAGAGACACTCACGCTAGGTTTTGTAGCTCTCTCGCTGCTCCCTAGCAAGAACACAATACAATCGCACAAGCAGCGGTAGGAGTATTATCTCTCGGAGAGCTCGCTGGGTAAACTGCTCGTGTGCATCGCCTCGATCCGCTCTTCGTGCAATCTCCGCCCCCCACCGAACTGAAAGGGACTCGGTCCGCCGGTCCCATAGGTGTTCGTGGGTTACGATCAGCTTCCCCGACACCTGGGGTGCGCTCCCAGCTAGAAATGAAACTATAAGGATGTCACCTGATAACGTTGAAGACGAAGGGATGCTGAAGTAGCGGACGCCGCGGGCTGCGGAAGCCAACCTTCACGAGCCCCTAGGCCCAGGAACCTCGGGAGGCTCCGGAGGCGCTGGTGGCTCCTCGCGGACCATCTCCATCTCCGTCAGGACTGCAGAATGCCTAGCCTCTTGAGCCTCCAGGATGCCCCTCACGAAGTGCTGGTGTGTGGCGGCCGCGTTCAGCAAACCGTAAGGCATGCGAACGTAGCTGTGGGGCGGACCTTCGCAGCGCCCCGCACGTGAGGGCTAGAAGCGCTCCTGAGAGGCGGCTCGGTTGAGCCCTGGTATGTCGATGCAGACGCGCATCCCATCATCCTCGCCTGGATGGGGAGCTACGGCGGGTAAGCGGCGGCTGCCACTCATGACTCTTGACTCCTGCAGCTCCTGCATGATCTGGCTGACGAACTCCTGAGGGTTTGGCCCTCCTTGCCTCGCTCCTTCCTGCGGGAAACGTGCGTTGAAGCACGCCTCCAAGTGGTGACCAAGCGCCTCCCTCGTGACCATAGAAAGGTCGGTGGCCCTCCAGGAGAGAGCCCCCGAGCCTTTCTTGAGGAGGGCACCGGGCGCGCCTTCCTATGCGATGACGATGAGGTGCCCCTGAGCAGCGCGGACCTCGAGGGGCCCGCCTCCCGAGGGTCGGGCCTGGCGATGTCTTCTTCTTCTTGGGAGCAGTCTCGGGGAGCCTCCCGCTCCTGTGATCTGGGTCTTCAAGTGACGCAGCTTGGAAAGCTCGCTCCAGGGAGCACACGGCGTCTCTTTCTTCACAAGGCACCGTGATGACTCCGCCGCTTCCTGGCATCTTGAGGACGTTGTAGCCGTGATGAGTCACGGCCATGAACTTGGCCAGAGCTAGGTACCCAAGGATGGCATTGTGTGGCAGGCGAATGTTGGTGACATCGAAGTCGATGAGCTCGGTGCGGTAGTTTTCGCGCGCCCCGAAGGTGACAGGGAGGCGGACCTGCCCAATCGGGACTGTGGAGCCATCGGTGACTCCGGAGAAAGGCTTGGTTGGCTGAAGCTGATTGTAAGGCACTTGGAGATTGTTGAATGTCTCTACGGACAGGACATTGAGCCCTGCTCTGCCATCGATGAGGGTCCTTGTGACTTGCACGTTGCTGATGATCGGGGAACAAAGCATCGGGAGGACTCCGGCTGTGGCCGCGCACTTGAGCTAATCTGCTGAGCTGAAAGTGATGGCGCACGTTGACCACCTGAGAGGGCGTGTGGCCTCGAGCTTGGGGAGGACTGCATTCACTTCGCGGGCAAACTGCTTGAAGATGCGTTGAGAGGCTGGGGCTTGAGCTCCGCCAAGGATGCAAGCGATCGCACACGGCTCCTGGAAGCCCCCAGCCTCATCGTCCTGATGATGGTCCTCTTTTCTCCTTGGCTGCGGCGGCAGAGGAGGGAGGCCTGCGTTTCCTTGCGGGCGATCCTCGCGAGGCTGATCCCTCCAGCCTCCCTCGCGAGGCTGATCCTGCTAGCGATCCTCGCGAGGTCGGTCACGCCACCCTTGGCGAGGGCCAAGGTCTTCCCAGCGTCCTGCATTTCTTCCTTCTCCTCGGCCATAGCCTCGATCGTTGCGGTCGGGGCGTCGACCGATTCTCCCTTCTCGCACGGCTCGGAGCTCTTGACATTCGTTGGTGTTGTGGGTGTGGAGGTCGTGGTACACACAGTACCGGCTGCCCTTGGAAGACTCGGGCTGATCTCGCCTTGCTTGGTGTCCGGTTCTGCCACAGCATAGCAGCCCCTTGCGCTTCACGCCCTGGCCTTGGACTTCTTCTCTTCGGGTCTGCGGGCTGGCAGCTCGAGGAGGGAAGGCGCCCTTCCTCAGCCCTCGGCGCACTTGGTCGCCAAGTTGAACAGCTCCAAGGATGTACACAGATCTTCATGCATCGCCAGCTCCTCCTTCATCTTGACGCCTCGCACACCGCCTGGAGAAGGCTGAGATGATGGCCTCCTCGTCACCTTGGGAATCTTGAGCGCGCGTTGTTGAAGCTGGCTGTACTTCCGCAGGTCCCCTGGCTGCTGCTTGATGCGGCGCATGTCGCTCACGGCAGGAGGCCGGTCACGAGTACCTGGAAGTTGGCGATGAAGCGGGTGCATCTCGCCCCTGAGGAGATCGTGCGAGAGCTGTGTTCAGAGCCAAAAGGGCCCGCCCTTGAGTGCCATGGGAAACCAGTTCGCCATGACCTTCTCGCCCCTTGGTGGCGTCGATGCCCAGCTCAGAGCTGGAGGAACTCTTGAGGTCGGCCGTGCCGTCGTGGCGAGGAGGCAGGTCTGGCTTGAACTTGCCCGGCCACGCGACGCTGCACAGCTCGGTGGTGAAGGCGCGGTAGCCTGCTGTGGCCACGGGAGGCCTTTGGTGACGAAGAGCCTGGTCTTGCGGGTCCCCATGCGCTACCGCTGGGAGCAGCGCGGGGTCTTGGCGTGCTGGAGCAGGAGCGCGGTCGAGACGAGCCGGTGCAGGGAGCACGCGGGCAGCCTCTTGGGGGCGAGGGACCTCTTGACAGCTCTGCTCTTGCTCCGCTGGTGCCGGACGGAGTGGGTTCCGCCCCGGGGCCACGCGCCTTGGGGCCAAGGCGCCTTCTTGAGGGAGAGGCGGCTGAGGCGCCCCAAGAGCTTCATCGCCCGCGCAGGGCGGGGCGCGGTGCAGCGAGAAGGACGGCGCGGGGGAGCCCCCTGCGGCGCGGACGAGCTCAGCGACGCGGTCAAGCCACTCTTCGTAGACGTCGTCGATAGGGAAGTAGCGCAGGAGCTCGTTTGCCGCGATGAGCGCAGCTCGAGCCTCCATGGGCGCGCGGAGCGCGCGAGACGAAGAACCAGCTGGGGCGAGTGAAGGATTAGCGGTGCGGCCGTCTCGCCTCACAGACGGATGCTGGGATGATGCTTGCTGCTCGTTCCGCCGGGCCGGTGGCGGCGTTGACGGCAGGCGACGGGAACGGCGGGGGCGGCCGCCGACGGGGGCTGTCTGGGCGACGCGGGTAGCGAGAGCGGCTCGGCGCTCGGCGCGAGCCCGACGAGCGTCTGACATGGATGCGATGGGCGGCGAAGAACAGGGCGGCGGAAGATTAATTCCGCGCACTTACTACCGGGCGCGCCAAATGTCGGATTTCGGTTCCGCAGACCCTCCAGTTCAACTCGGGGTGCACGCGGTCTCACCCCTACTTACTCGCACCTCGCCGCCTCGCTAGGATCTAAACTATGAAAGGGACAACCCAAGAGACACAGGGTTTATGCTGGTTCGGGCCACCATTGTAGTGTAACACCCTACTCCAGCGTGTGGTGTGGTGGATTGCCTCTTGGGCTGGTGATGAACAATACAAGGAAGAACAGCCTCGCGAGGGACTGTTCTTGGCTGGTGCGATGAACTGCTAGGGGGAGTTCAGTCGCTTCTCTCTCTCCCTCTCCCTCTTGATTTCTCTATTCCAGATCAAGCTCTCTCTTGAAGATGCCTCTACCCTGTGGGTGGCTAGTCCTATTTATAGGCGGAGGCCCTGGGCCTGTTCCCAAATATTCAGCGGGAAGAGTGCCAACAATTGGCCATTTTGAAGGGGAACGTCTAGTACACTTATCCTGACTAAAGTTGGTCCTCGCCTGTCAAAGGCTCTAGTGGTGACGCCGGCTTGTGCTCCACGATGACTTCCTTCCGGCCGTCGCGACGGTCTTGGTCTTGTTGCACCGAAACGGGTGCCTTTGCTTGATGCTCTCGCTGCGCTTGCCCCTTTGCACCAAAGAGGAACGAGGACATCGCTGGCTGGCGCCGGCCGGGCGCCAGCCGGCGCCCTTGGTCGTCATGGCTTGCGCCATGGGCACCTCGTGAGGTACCCATGATCTCCACGCCTCGCGAGCCACCGACGAGGCCGTGCAGGAAGCTTCTGTCGTCCGCCCATGAGGCTTGGCCCCGCGCAAGGGTCTTGAGCTTGTGCCGATGAAGATGGGCCATGTCACCCTTGAGCCACGCCGCAGGCCGCAGGCAGGCAAGTCTGGGTACCCCCGTTCCCAGAACGCCGACAACCGTGAGTACTCATCCAAAGTACTCGCAAGCAAGGATCTACACTACATATGCATGGGTATATGTATAAAGGGGCCATCTCAGTGGACTAAACTGCAGAATGCCAGAATAAGAGGGGGATAGCTAGTCCTGTCGAAGACTACGCTTCTGGCAGCCTCTATCTTGCATCATGTAGAAGAGAGTAGATGGTAAGTTCACCAAGTATCATCGCATAGCATAATCCTACCATAACGATCCTCTCCTCGTCGACCTGTGAGAGAGGAATCCACGGGTGGTATCTGGCACTTGGAAGGGTGTGTTTTATTAAGTATTCGGTTTTAGTTGTCATAAGGTCAAGGTACAAATCCGGGTCGTTCTTTTATCGAGGGCCACGGCTATTCGAATAGATAAACTTCCATGCAGGGGTGCACCACATAACCCAACACGCTCGATCCCATTTGGCCGGACACACTTTCCTGGGTCATGCCCGGCCTCGGAAGATCAACACGTCATAGCACTACCTAGGCACAACAGAGAGGTCAGCACGCCGGTCTAAATCCTATGGCGCAGGGGTCTGGGCCCATCGCCCATTGCACACCTGCACGTTGCGAGGGCGGCCGGTGAGCAGACCTAGCAACCTCCATTACAAAGGAATTTGCGTTACGCGGTCCAACCCGGCGCACGCCGCTCAGTCCCTGACGTCAAGAAGGCTTCGGCTGATACCACGACGTCGAGTGCCCATATCTTTCCCATGTAGTTGGTTAGTGCGTATAGACCAAATGGCCAGACTCAGATCAAATACCAAGAACTCGTTAAGTGTGTTATTTTGAAGTAACTGCGGACGCCGACCAGGGCCAGGCCCACCTCTCACCTAGGTAGTCTCAACCTCCCTGTCGCTCCGCCACAAATTTCCACACAGAGGGCCGTTGGGACAAAGGTCCTTTCAGCCCCCAATCCATGAATCACTCGCGGGTACTCTTCGAGCCGACCCGACTTTAGTCACCACATCTATCATGTATAAAGTATATAGTATATACCCGTGATCACCTCCCGAGTGATCACAGCCCGATAGTATAGCACAGCAGATGGACAAGAATGTAGGGCCACAGATGGAATACTAGCATCCTATAATAAGCATGTAGGATTGCAGGTAAAGGTAACAACAGTAGTAGCAAGGACAGGCTATGCATCAGGATAGGATTAATGGAAAACAGTAACATGCTACACTACTCTAATGCAAGCAGTAGAGAGTAGAATAGGCGATATCTGGTGATCAAGGGGGGGGGGAGGGGCTTGCCTGGTTGCTCTGGCAAGAAGGAGGGGTCGTCAACAGCGTAGTCGGTCGGGGCACCAGCAGCGGTGTCGGTCTCGTAGTCTACCGGAGAGAAGAGGGGGAAGAAACAATGAATACAATGCAAACAGATGCATAATGATGCATGACAAAGCGAACATCGGTGTTAGGTGTGCCCTAACGCGGTAAGAGGTGATACTGACGAATGGGGGGGGGGACATCCGGGAAAGTATCCCCGGTGTTTCTCGTTTTCGGGCAGATGTACCATAGGGGGAAAGTTGCGTGTTCGATATGCTAGGGGTGTGTGGCGGACGAACGGGCTGCGTATCCGAATTCGTCTCATCGTTCTGAGCAACTTTCATGTAGAAAGTATTATCATGTGAGCTACGGTTTATTTTATATGATTTTCTAAAGTTTTAAATAATTTTTAGAATTTATTTAATTCGTTTAATTCAACATTATCTAGAATAAAGGCATGCCGACGCCATCATGACGCCGCGCAGATCAATGAGGTGTTGGTGGTCAACCGACGTGTGGGGTCGAGGGGACCCACCATCATACAATCGCTTAGGTTAATCAGGGTTTAGGTTAATTAGTTAGGCTTAATTAGTTAACTAAAATGCTTAGGTTAAACTAATACAGAATTAATTAATTCAATAATTCCTTAATTAATTAATTAATTAATATTTTATTTATTATTATTATTTTTTAAAATTCCTTTTTTTAAAACTGTTCTAGAGGGGGGGGGGCCTTGTCATTGGCCCCAAAGGGCCTTAACGGGCATGCGAGTGTTGGGTTAGCGAGCTTAACGGCGCTGCTATGGGCGCCCAACAGCAATCGTGAGGTCAAGCGGGCGGGCGTGGCGTGGCAACACGGGGAGGCGAGGACGGCGCGCCAGAGTTGCAGCGCCATTGGTGGAGCGGCGAGACGAGGCCAGCACCGGTCGGCCGATATAGCGAGTGGCGGCGGGCGCGTGGGTGCCCGGCAGAGCTGCAGCAGATGCGGGGCTGCGGCAGAGCATCATGAGCAGGGGGAAGGGCAGCAGCAGCGTGGGGCTGAGGCGGCACACGGTCGGGGTAGCCAGCGAGTGCGCGGGCACACGATGACGCAGGGGGGAGGGCGAGCAGCGATGGTGGTGCCGGAGCACGACTCGGGGGCGTGAGCGGATGCACGACCCAGGCGCAACACGAGGAGGAGGCCGCAGCCCCGGGGCAGCAACAAGTACAGGCGACGGCAGCGGTCGCGAGCTCCGGCGAGTGAGCGGAGAGCCGCGGTGGAGGGCGCGCTGGTGAAGTAGAACAGCAGTAGGGGGCTGGCCATGGCGCGGGCGCAGCGCGTGCGGGCGCGACGCCAGCGGGCGCGGCGAGCGGGTGTGACCAGTGCGTGGCCGTGGTGACGACGCGGCGGATGTGGGGAGGACGGGCCGTGCGCGCTATGCGGCGACGAGTGGGTGCGATGGACGAGTGAGCATGGCAAAGAAGGGGGAGGCCGGGGCCTCACCGCGGGGCGTAGGGTACGGGGCAGCAGTGCTCGGGGTGGGGAACGGGGACGAGGCGACGCAGGGGCGGAGGCGGCCGCAATAGAGGCGGCACTGGGCGGAGAAGCTCCGGCGGTCGACGGAGGGACCGGTGTGGCACTGGGCGGCGGCGAGGTCGGTGCCCCCGATCCAGATCGGATCGGGAGGGGGGAAGAGGGAGAGAGCGAGTGGGGGGGGGGAGTGCGGGGTTGTGAGTTAGGGTTTCGGGAGGGTGTGAGGGTTATGGGGTAGGGGTTGGGCCGGCCGGTTGGGCCAGGTGGGTCGCAGCCCAGTGAGGGGGGGGGGCTTTACTTTCCTTTTGTTTTTGTCCAGTTTTTGTTTTGATTTTTCCTTTTTATTTATTTTCTTTTACCATTTCTTTCAAACTTTAACTTAGTTCAATTTATAAAATGTCAAAACAACACCTAAATTTAGTATGTCAAATATACCACTGCCACATTAATTTGCTACCCAAGCTAAAATAGTTTCTTAATTATTTAATATTTAAGAGTATTTAAATAATAGCTTCCGCTACTGTTTTATTCATTTGTGAGTATTTGCACTTTTTATACAAGTGTGGTTTATCCACCATTATTACTTAGGATTTATTTGTCCCATTTTGAACATTTTAGTTTTAATGTTTGAAAACTTTTATTGTTTGCCTTGGTTTCGAAATTGAATTAGAATCGGTTTCTAATCAATGTGAGTTTATCTGAAATAACCGAGGTGACGTGGCATAATTAGCAGAGGGTTACTGTAGCTTAACTATCTGGGCGCACAATTCTCCTCCACTACAAGAAATCTCGTCCTGAGATTTAAGAGGGGGACTAAAGGGGAAAGGTCTGGTTACGAAATTCTAACGAATCTTCTTAGGCTTGGTTGCTCTTCTTGAAGAGGTCGATCCATTACATTGATGTCTTCATTTCTCTGCTTCAGGTCATCATGGTGAAGTCGTCCTTTTCTTCGGGAACTCCAACGTACTTACGAATAGGTAAGGGGCAGCTCGGCTACGACAGAATCCTTATGAGGGAAACAATCTGGGGTTAACCCATGAATGAGCATAAGATTATCTCTTGAGTTGAACATATATAATTCATCGAGAGTAAGTTACGAAGGTACACTAAGAGGTTCCAAGCAGATAGATAGTTCCTCGAAGTCTGAACCAGAGTGAGAAAGGGGTTCAGAGCAGCGAGAGTAAGTATTGCATCTAATACCATAATAGAGCAATAGGATGGTGGCCCTGAATTAAATATGAAGCCAAGCGTGAGGAATAACCATTAGAAACAGGGTTGTACAGGAGAGTCAGGTTTCGATCCTGTGGAACTATGGGTTATGGGCCCACAATGTGGGTTAAAAGTAGGAAGGGCGGTGACGTCTTGCACGATCATGTAAGCAAGGCATGTCAGAGGATAGCCAGTCGGTTATGTCGGCAACAACATCGGTACCCAAGGCGAGGGACAAAGAGAACCATCTTCCTGCTCGTTGAACGAGGCAGACCAATAGGTAAAGTTCTCGTCCATCGGTGGTTACTGGAATGTCATCATCAATAGTAACAGGGTCTTGCTGACAGAACTGTATACCGAGATGTTTACATAAGCAGGAGAATATTTTCGAAAGGATATCAATTTCTAGAACCCTCGATAAAAGAAAGAGATGTTTTGTATGAATCACTCACCTATTCTTCCGAATTATATGTATCTGCGAGATTAATTTTTGGTTTCGATGTGCAAAAGAAAACCATTTCTATCGGAAACATTCCTATAATGAATTTCTTAGGAACTTTTATTATAAATGGAATATACCGAATTGTGATCAATCAAATATTGCTAAGTCCTGCTATTTACTACATTGCTTAGTTCATATAGATCACAAGAAAGGTTAAACCAAATAATGGACAGGAAAATATGATTATCAGATATTTCAGGGGTATATCCTTCCCAATGATAAGCAGAGCATGATATTCACGACAGGATATAATGTAGAAAACCCTTTAGGTAAGGGGAGAGAAATTTCATGACAATACCCATGCAACGGTGTTTGGATAATTGAGCAAGAAACATTTAGCATTGGGCTTCAAATGTTCTTGTTGAAAATCGGAGTTCCACAGAAATGCTTGGAGATAGCATTGGCATGGTCTTCAAGCAAAGATCAGACTTTGGATACACAAAGGATCCATCAGGAACAACTTATAGAATAAGTCTTACAATTTCCTCATGGAAGAATGGTTAACCTTGCTAAAAAGGAAACTATAACAATAGTTCCTCCGGGAAGGTGTGCTAGACATGACATCACCTTGTAATTACTCTTGGGAATATGTTCTAGCCATCATATCTGACCGAGATTCAGATCTGATTGGTGTTAGGATACCTCAGACTTAGGGTGCCTGAGAAGAAAGGTGCAACACAAATTGACGAGATGACATTTTAAGATTCTCGGGAATTGAACTATGGAAGCGAGTACCAAAACAAGTGTCCATCATTAAACCAAGGAGAGGATGAGGAGGTGGCTGATGGACTCAGCGACATAGCATCGAGATTTCCAAAAAGATGGATTTCCACAATTATGTGAACAAGGAGATAACATTTGTCATATCAAATGATATAATGATGTATGCTCGAGAAAAAACATACACACTTCAACATTGGTTGAAAGTTGCACCCGAAATATGGGCTTAGGGTGCATGATCAAGTTAGAATGGTGATCCAATAACCAATAGTCTAAGAACGAACAGTTGACCATTAACTTGAAAGCAATAAGGTCGCTAGAAGTTTTGAATTCGCACATCATAGTTCAATTGTCGGTTTTCCGGTTAGAAACAACATGGGGACCAAGGAATGAACGAGATGGCAGGAAGTATCACTTGTACCAAGAATGCATAAGAGGTGGTGAAATTCTCATGACATTATTGACACAAAAGATGGTAATACTCCAAGGTAAAGAATAATAATTGCTGGATAGCATGGATCTCAAGGTATAACACGAAACACTAACAAGTTTGTGTTGAACGGAAGGCAATAAAGTGGTCAATGATAACACAAATCATCGAGGGCAAGGATGGCATTTATCTTCATGAATTCAATCGATATCCTGGAAGAGCTCAAAATGTTGATGATGATCACGACGCAATTGTCGAGAGATTTCACGAAGGTGTAATTGATCGGCGATGACATCAAGTCAAAGGAATGATGAAGCGAAAGGTTATTGGAACCATGGATACGACACAAACTCAAAATCAAGCTTGCTGTTCAAGGCGAAATGATATGATGAGGAAAATCGACATAAGCTTAGCTCATCGTCGAAAATTATGCTCCAAGAATAAGGACCAGGTAGCACAGTTAAAATCAGCACGATAACAATATAGCCAATCAGGCTAGGGATGACATGATCAAGTACAAACTCGTAAGCAAAGAAGATTACTAAGAGTTGTTTAATCACGATCTGGACTCGATTCAGTTATCGATGTCCTTGAGTGTTTAATAACTCGGAGCCCGTGAAAAATTGGAATCAATGAGAATGTAATACTTGATGGATAACTCATAAGAAGTTATCAGTTTCGTGATAATCTCGAGATACCAGGGGGTAATACTCGACGACAAACCAAAGTAGAGGTTGGACTGGGGTATTGCTCCGCAGAAGACAAGTGCTTAAACTTGTACGAGAAATGGTATTTAAAGGAGAACATGGTCGGAACCACGATTGCAAAAGGCCAGATCCTAGATATAAGATGAACTTATACCAAGGGAATAATTAATTTAAGAGAAGCTTTAATGATAAGATCTACATCGTGTCCATGGGCATGAACACAAAATTCAAGGTCGACTCCCACTTCTCCAATGCATAACCTTCCATTCACTCCTCGCATTTGATGAAGTTGTAGTGCTGAAATTTTATCTGGCGTAACACCATTAGAGTATAATCCGTAGTAGTTTTCCGGGTTCACACTTATTAGAAAAGGCGTAGGTTCAACCCATCAGGGCCTCGTAGGAACATATACCACAAACTTAAAGAGTAAATAACACAAGCTCGAAGGTAGAGCATGGTTGACAAAAGGAGATGATGCGATTTACCAAAGGCACTAAGTAACAGGGAAGAACTCACAAGGTGGTTAATATGAGGCACTATTGGATAATAATACAACCAAGGATCTCGTGGTCCACAAGGGATCTGACATGAGTATGAATGTTCAACCAGAAGAACTAATGCAAGGGCATCAGATTGTAGAAATATATGGATAACTTCAATGCTCAGATACAAAGGAAATATTAATTCCAAATCGGGGAATCAGAAGTAGAGGCTCTGATCAAAAGATAAACAAGTTGAATAGTCATAGATCGAGAACCAATCAAGGTTTGATTTGCCAAGAGCCGTGTCCGGAGTGACGTCTGAGGCCAGAAGAACAAATTCTAGGGTCTGATTGAGAATTGCGAGCATTCGCATCATATTGACTCAATAGACTCAAAATGATAGTGAGACAGGACTCCAATAAGATTACTATTCTTATGGGATTAACCATAATGCAAGCAAGCAAGAATTTCAGGAGCAATAAGCTGATTAGGATTTTCATAGGATCGAATAGTATTTCGAAGACTTTTGTGAAACACCTGAACAACTGGGGATGAGCGGATACTCGATAAGTGCAAGGAATTATCCGTAGGGGTATTTAAGGTGGCAACGAACTGCAAGGTAGTATCTCAAAGGATTTTCAGAACAATAGAGAGAATTTCGGGGTATCTTGTAATAACAAGATCAACAGGAAATGATTGTATGAAGAACAAGTGTACATGATTATTCATAGGGGGTTTATCGATGGAAGGGAGTTGCAAAAGCGATGGCACAAAGTCTCGAGAGAACATCGCAGAGTATCTTCGGGATCCTTCGGTGCACCAAGCAATCATCTGGAGTGAGGGATCTCCGGGAGGAAGTAGCGACGAGAACCTAGTGTTAGAGTCAGCAAAATCATTTAACCCGAGTAGAAGAGAGATCAGAGTCCCAGAGTATAGACGAGGAATAAAAGATCCTAATACCACCCAATGGCGACGTGGGCCTGTAAGCCACATAGCCATGTTAGTAAAAAAATTGTAATATCTAGACTCTACTTCGACCAAGGAGTGTGGAAGGGGGATTCCTACAGACAGTTTGCTCTGATACCAACTTGTGACGCCCCCGATTCAATCGTACACTAATCATGCACGCAAACGAGTACGATCAAGATCAGGGACTCACGGGAAGATATCACAACACATCTCTAAAACATAAATAAGTCATACAAGAATCATAATACAAGACAGGGGCCTCGAGGGCTCGAATACAAGTGCTCGATCATAGACGAGTCAGCGGAGGCAAAAATATCTGAGTACAGACATAAGTAAACAAGTTTGCATTAAGAAGGCTAGCACAAACTGGGATACAGATCGAAAGAGGCACATGCCTCCTGCCTGGGATCCTCCTAAACTATTCCTAGTCGTCGTCAGCGGCCTGCATGTAGTAGTAGGCATCTCCGGTGTAGTAGGAGTCGTCATCGACGGTGGCGTCGCCCTGGTTCCAAAGATCTGGTTGCGACAACCAGGTAGAAAGGAAAGGGGGGAAAAGGGGGAGAAAGGCAACCGTGAGTACTCATCCAAAGTACTCGCAAGCAGGGATCTACACTACATATGCATGGGTATATGTATAAAGGGGCCATATCGATGGACTAAACTGCAGAATGCCAGAATAAGAGGGGAATAGCTAGTCCTGTCGAAGACTACGCTTCTGGCAGCCTCCATCTTGCAGCATGTAGAAGAGAGTAGATGGTAAGTTCACCAAGTATCATCGCATAGCATAATCCTACCCCAATGATCCTCTCCTCGTTGACATGTGAGAGAGCAATCACCGTGTGGTATCTGGCACTTAGAAGGGTGTGTTTTATTAAGTATCCGGTTCTAGTTGTCACAAGGTCAAGGTATAACTCCGGGTCGTCCTTTTACCGAGGGACACGGCTATTCGAATAGACAAACTTCCATGCAGGGGTGCACCACATAGACCAACACGCTTGATCCCATTTGGCCGGACACACTTTCCTGGGTCATGCCCGGCCTCGGATGATCAACACATCATAGCCCTACCTAGGCACAACAAAGAGGTGAGCATGCCGGTCTAAAATCTAGGCCCATCGCCCATTGCACACCTGCACGTTGCGAGGGCGCCGGTGAGCAGACCTAGCAACCTCCATTACAAAGGAAGTTGCGTTACGCGGTCCAACCCGGCGCGCGTCGCTCAGTCACTGACGTCAAGAAGGCTTCGGCTAATACCACGATGTCGAGTGCCCATATCTTTCCCACGTAGTTGGTTAGTGCGTATAGAACGAATGGCCAGACTCAGATCAAATACCAAGAACTCATTAAGCGTGTTATTTTGATGTAACCGCGGACGCCGACCAGGGCCAGGCCCACCTCTCACCTAGGTAGTCTCAACCTACCCTGTCGCTCCGCTACAAAGATCCACACAGAGGGCCGTTGGGACAAAGGTCCTTTCAGCCCCCAATCCGTGAATCACTCGCGGGTACTCTTCGAGCCGACCCGACTTTAGTCACCACATGTATCATGTATAAAGTATGTAGTATATACCAGTGATCACCTCCCGAGTGATCACAGCCCGATAGTATAGCACATCAGACGGACAAGAATGTAGGGCCACATATGGAATACTAGCATCCTATACTAAGGATGTAGGATTGCAGGTAAAGGTAACAACAGTAGTAGCAAGGACAGGCTATGCATCAGGATAGGATTAACGGAAAACAGTAACATGCTACACTACTCTAATGCAAGCAGTAGAGAGTAGAATAGGCGATATCTCGTGATCAAGGGGGGGGGCTTGCCTGGTTGCTCTGGCAAGAAGGAGGGGTCATCAACAGCGTAGTCGGTCGGGGCACCAGCAGCGGCGTCGGTCTCGCAGTCTGCCGGAGACAAGAGGGGGAAGAAACAATGAAACAATGCAAACAGATGCACAACGATGCATGACAAAGCAAACAACAGTGTTAGGTGTGCCCTAACGCGGTAAGAGGTGATACCGACGAAGGGGGGAAACATCCGGGAAAGTATCCCTGGTGTTTCGCGTTTTCGGACAGATGTACCGGAGGGGGAAAGTTGCGTGTTCAATATGCTAGGGGTGTGTGGTGAACGAACGGGCTGCGTATCCGAATTTGTCTCGTCGTTCTAAGAAACTTTCATGTAGAAAGTATTTTCATCTGAGCGACGGTTTATTTTATATGATTTTCTAAAGTTTTAAATCATTTTTAGAATTTATTTAATTCATTTGATTCAACATTATCCAGAACAGGACGCCAAGATGACGCCGCAGTCAACAGAGGTGTTGATCGGTCAAGTCGACGATGTGGGTCCAGGGGACCCACCCGCATACAATCGCTTAGGTTAATCAGGGTTTAGATTAATTAGTTAGGCTTAATTAGTTAACTAAAATGATTAGGTTAAACTAATACATAATTAATTAAGTTAATTAATTCTTTAATTAATTAACTAATTAATATTTTATTTTATTTTTTAAAAAATACCCTTTTTTAAAAAACCGTTCTGGAGGCGGGCCCCCTTGTCATTGGCCCCAAAGGGCCTTAATGGGCACGGGCATGCGAGCGCTAGGTTAGCGAGCGAACGAAAGCACTGCTATGGGCGCCCAATGTAGCAAAGGCGAGGTCAGCGGGCGGGCGTGGCGTGGCAATGCGGGAGGCGAGGACGGCGCTTGAGTTGCAACAATACCGGTGGAGCGGGCGAGGCGAGGCTAGCACGGTCGGCCGATGAAGAAGCGGCGGCGAAGCGCATGGGTGCCCGCAGAGCTGCTGCAGAGATGCGGGCTGCGCAGAGCAAAGATGAGCAGGGAAGGGCAGTAGCAGCGGGGCCGAGGCGGCACACGTGTGGGTAGCCGGGCGAGTCTGCGCTGGCACGCTGTGGTCGACCATGACGACGCAGGGCGGAGGGCGAGCAGCGTCGGTGGTGCCGGAGCACGACTAGGGTGCGTGAGCGGATGCACGGCCCAGGCGCGACGCGGGGAGGAGGCCGCGGCCCCGGGGCAGCAACAAGTGTAGGCGGCGGCAGCGGTCGCGAGCTCCGGCGCGGGAGCGGAGAGCCGCGGTGGAGGGCACGCCAGTGAGGTAGAACAGCAGTAAGGGGCTGGCCACGGCGTGGGCGCAGCGCGTGCGGGCGCAACCCAGTGGGCGCGGCGAGCGGGTCTGACTAGTGCGTGGCTGTGGCGACGACGCGGTGGATATGGCAAGGACTGGCCGTGCGCGTGGTGCGGCGACGAGTGGGTGCGATGGACGAGTGAGCAGGGCAGAGAAGGGGGAGGCCGGGGCCTCACCGCGGGGCGTAGGGTACAGGGCAGCGGTGCTTGGGGTGGGGGACGGGGACGAGGCGACGCAGGGGAGGAGGCGGCCGCAACAGAGGCGGCGTGGTTGGGGCGAAGAAGCTCCGGCGGTCGACGGCGGGACCGATGTGGCGCCGGGCGGCGGCGAGGTCCGTGCCCCCGATCCAGATCGGATCGGGAGGGGGGAAGAGGGAGAGAGCGAGTGGGGGGAGTGCGGGGTGGTGAGTTAGGGTTTCGGGAGGGAGTGGGGGTTATGGGGTAGGGGTTGGGCCGGCCGGTTGGGCCAGGTGGGTCGCAACCCAGTGGGGGGGGGGGGCTTTACTTTCCTTTTGTTTTTGTTTTGATTTTTCCTTTTTATTTATTTTTCCTTTACCGTTTCTTTCAAACTTTAACTTAGTTCAATTTATCAAATGTCAAATAGCACCTAAATTTAGTATGTCATATATACCACTACCACATTAATTTGCTACCCAAGATAAAATTGTTCCATAATTATTTAATATTTAAGAGTATTTAAATAATAGTTTCTGCTATAGTTTTATTCATTTTTGAGTATTTGCACATTTTATACAAGTGTGGTTTATCCACCATTATTACATAGGATTTATTTGTCCCATTTTGAACATTTTAGTTTTAATGTTTGAAAACCTTTATTGTTTGCCTTGGTTTTGAAATTGAAATAGAATCGGTTTCTAATCAACGTGAGTTTATCTAAAATAACCGAGGTGACGTGGCATAATTAGCAGAGGGTTACTGTAGCTTAACTATCGGGGCATCACAAAATATTAGCTCTGATCTGGTAACCATTGAGATGCATTAGCAAGGAAGTTAGTTTTTTGTTGTTTCCGAAAGAGGATCGATGGCAAGACACACGAAACAAAAGCTGAAATCTCAGAGCATTGTACAATTTCATGATGTTGGAAAATTATAGTACATCAATTATGTAAACAAATGCTGGAGGCTTGATAGCATTGCCATAGTCCTCTTCAGCATCCGGGTCCATGTGCCATGCACGAAATTATACTCCTCCGTTCCTAAATATTTGTCTTTTTACAAATTTCAAATGGGCATATTTTAGAGTGTAGATTCACTCATTTTGCTTCGTATGTAGTCACTCGTTGAAATCTCTAGAAAGACAAATACTCCGAAGTATATTTAAGAACCGAGGGAGTAGTGCACAACTGCATGGGAGACTCAGCCCGGTCGTTGTGCCGCATTAATAGTGAGTAATGAGCAGTCAAATCATATGCCCCACCTTTCCTACTGTAAGTTGCTCAGAAGAAGCAACCATCACTACGCTCTTCTTTGAATCAGCTCATACTACTCCATGCATCACTGTTTATAGAGCACGCTTCAAAAAATATCTCTGGGACCAAGGCGACTAGCGATCAGCCTGAAAATTAGCATTGGTAGTTATAGCATGGCGTCTATTACTAGAGGAAATAATGCGTACACACATGCATGTAGTGCTTCCACCCCGAGTACACACATGCATGCACTTACTCAACTCCCTAGTTACTTGAGCATTAAACTAAACGCGTCTAAAGTCTCTCTGGTAGTGGAAATGCATTGAGAAAAATGCATCAGAATGAAGCGCGACCTGTAAACTGTGACGGAGGGAGGAGTAGTATGAAGGTGAAAAACCAAGTACGCGTATGCCTAGTCGGTCAACGCACCTCCTCTTGGCATATCACTGACATGTGGGACCGGAGTGTGAGCAAACCGCTCTCAATTGACGGCAAAATGGCCAACCCGCCGTTCCTTGAGAGAGACGGGGAGCGAGAACACACAGACGGGCTCGCACGGAGGCCAAGATATATTCGAGCATGGTTGATCGATATCATCATTACATGTTCGATGTTTTTTAATACTATATTATTGGGCTACCATTTTCCGCCCTTCTCCCGAATAAATGTGTACTTTATCAGAGATTAAAATAAAATAAGAGTACAGACGCTCCACCATGCGGTTCTGGTAGTAGTACTACTTGTACTACTAAACCTTGCACTTGGCTCTTCGCCTCTTCGTGAAGTCAAACAATGATGGTACTCCGCGTGTTGGGTACTACAGTGCATGCCTCTGGCAATCTGACATCGAATGAACTGATGCATGTCCACCGCCTGGGCGAGGATAGGTTGCATTAGTCAAAAGGCGTAAGCGAGCTTCACCTTGTCCTGCAAGCTTCTCCTCGTTCTGCAAGTTGACGGGACACACCAAAAAGTAGTGCTAGTCCATACTCCCTCCTTTCCGGTTAATATGGCTTAATTTCAAACGAGATAAATACACTGTCTGTCACTGTATATTTGTAAAAATACAGTCAATGGACTTCTGTAACATCCCAAATTTTCAATTTGGAATGTTATACATAGATCATTCATGCATATCATATTTTATTGCATTTTAGTTTCACGATCCTCGAAATCCTAAGCAACTCAAGGACCCTCGGAGAGAGTTGGGGATTTCATTGTTTTCATATTTGAATTATATCAAATATTTAAACAAGGATTATTCGTTTTAATTATTTTTCTCTCCAAAAATATTTCATATTAAAATATACGAGAGGAGATAATATGACTTCTCCAAAATAATTGAAATATTGGAGGAAAAATAATAAAATAAAATATTTGATTTTATTCGAAGTTTATTGCTATTTTATTTGCATTATAAAAATTGCATGTTTTTCAAAATTTTATTTTAGGGCCAAGAAAGTGTTCATCTTGTTCTAAATATATTATATAGACGGAGAAAATTTGTTTTGGCATTTTTAGATTTTATTTATTTTTCTAGGATTTATTTAATTTTCAGCAAAATTATTTAAAAAAATCTTCTCTTCGCCGAATGGGCCGAAGCCCAGCCAGCCGGCCCAGCCCAGCCACGTCGTCCGCCTCGTCCCCGATGCGGAGACCGCCGCCGCCGCGCACCGAGTCCGACCGGGACTCCTCTCCCGCATCGCCTTGCCCCCTCCCCCAAGCTAGCCCCCCTCCTTTATATACGCCCGACCCCTCACCAACACCAACCCCATCACATCGCAGCCGCCGCCAGTTGTCGCCGCTTAGCTCACAGAATCGCTGCAAAGACTGCCGCCACCGCCGCCGCTGGTGCACCCCGCCACGGCAGCCCACCTCGCCGGACCTCGCCGGAGGTATAAGCCGCCGTTCGGTTTTATTATAAAACCGATCCGTTTTTTTAGAAAACCCTGGTTTTCGTTTTTTAATAGACCGGTTTTATTTTTTGTAGGTTTAGTTTATTTACGGACGTTCGTCCGTACGTTCATTTTAATGATCGGTGTTCACTCGTTAGCCGCAGACAGCGAACGTTCGTTCGTTAGCTTGTTCGTCAGTTTTCTTTTTCACGGATTTTTCGCGATTATTTTCGATCGTGATTTCTGATCCGATTTTCGTTTCAGTTTATCTTTTCGCTCATTTATCGGAATCAGGCGATTCAAGCGCCTAGATCTTCGTCTTGAAACCGTCTTTCTGTTTAATCAACTTGAACAAGATTTTGGTACTCTAAAATTTGACTTTAGTTCAGATTAGTAAACGAATCTTGTTTCGTCAGCAGGTGAGTTTCGCTGTTCGCTTGATTTGATTCTTTTCGCAAACCGGAGTTCTTAAGTTGAACTTTCTGGTCAATTCTTCTTATTTGAGTTTTGCCCGTGCATCTTTGCTTGAATGCTTATGTATGCTATTGTTTGTTTGGGATAGAATTCCCGGAGTGCGAAGCATGCTACTACGAGTCCCTAGGTTTTGCGGATCGTCAGCAAGGCAAGTAACACATTGATCATACCCTTTTCATACCCAATTTTTATGCATTAGTTCCAATCCTCAATCATTGCATGACTAGGATGTGATTAACTTGTGGGTATGGGAAGTATTTGATGAGGTAGAACCAATTGCCCTGTTATATTCAAACCCTTGGGAGTTACTTCTACGTATTGCTTATATTGCTATGCTATGCTTGTAGACGTGGTTTGGGTGAGTGAATCCATGTCAGATGTGAGATGATTTAATTAATGGTTCAACTTAAGGTGGCAACTTTAATACACATCTGGGTGGATTGCTTGTCGGCACTGGAGAATCCAAAGGTTGTCCTAGGATAACCCGGAGTACTCGTGTGATAATCCTAAGGTCCGCCACCCGTGCTCAAAGGAACTCGAGATATTTTCATGCTAGAAACTTCCGTGTGCAGCCACAAGCTATTATGGGCTCTAGCATAGTTGAGTAAGTTGCATGAGCTCTTGAAGAGGTGGATCAGCGGGTAGAGGGATGTAGGTTGGTATGGTCTGCCCGGAGTAAAGAGTTAATGTTTTTGAAAGACTGTGTCTCGGTCATCCGTTTCTCAAACACCATGTAGTGTGAGAAATCCAACGGAGGAGATCGATTCTTGTGGGGAAAAGTGCGCAAACCTCTGCAGAGTGTATAATCTAATCATGGTTAGCCATGTCCTTGGTTATGGACATCTTGAGTATCTAGTACTTGGATTATCCTAAGTATCTCATCACTCTAAATTAATATTGTTGGGTTGATAATTACTTTTAATTGGGATTGAGTTGGAGGAACCTTCTCAATGATGTTTCAACTACCATGATAGTTAAAATAAATCTTATTCCTTTGTTGTAGGAAAAAATTGGTTTTTCGCAAAACTATAACCATAGAGCTTTCCACCAGCTAAATATGCATGTAGTAATAGCATTATTCTGTTCTTGCTCTACTATGTTATATTGCCAGCATATTCCATGTGCTGACCCGTTTCCGTGCTGCAACGTATTATGTTGCAGACTTTTCAGACAAGGAGTAATGTTCGTTAGGTCGTTGCCGTGCAACTCAGCTATGCCCTTGGAGTTGATGGACTAATTTTATCTTCCAAGCCTTCTGCTATTATCGTATTAGATGGCCTTAAGCCATATTTATTGTAATAAGTTCTCTTCTGAGACATTCGATGTAATAAGTGTGTGATTGCTACTCTGTTATAAATCCTTCGAGTACTGTGTGTGTCAGCATTACCGATCCAGGGATGACACTGAAGCACAGAGACTTGACCGTTTGAGGTCCGGTCGCTACAAGATGGTATCAGAGCACACGTTGAGTGTAGGACACGACCACTAAGATAAGCCATAGGTCACTCTTCTCTACTCATTTCTGACTCCTCTCCATTTTCTACTCTTTAGGATGGCGGATTCAAAGAACAAGTTTGGACAACCGGATGATGACACACCCTTTGGACACCACTTGAAGGAAGTGACTAGGTACCTGAACATCGGAATACCAAGCTTCACCGGGACTTAAAACGCCACTTTACCAGAAGAGGAGCGCTGGATGATTCAAGTCCAAGTTCCAGGAAGGACGTTCTCGCCAACCACTAAGCCCATAGAATTTTCATTTGAAGCACCCACTTGGAGTCTAGGCAAGAGCATGGCAGCCCACATTACCATGGGACGCATTGGAGAAGTCTACAACAAGGATCTCAAGGACACTATTTATCAGATATGTGGGCGCCGAGATGAGCAATGGGAGATGATCAGCACCAAGAAGGACAGATCCATTGCAGATTTCATCCAGGAGTTAAACCAGCACATTCGACGCCAGGAGAATCAGATGTGCGCAGACATGATAGATTTGAAGAAGGCGAAGACAAGGATCATTGAGCTGGAAGAAGAACTCAAGTCTACACGCGATGGATATGAGGAGGAAATTGAAACACTATTGGAGAAGAATGACGACCTGATAAAGAATATCGGAGTATTCATGGGAGACCCCGCGCCAGGAGGGGAGGACGACGATTCCACTTGCCTAGAGAACTACATCATCATCGACGACACCGACACCGACCCCAGTGAAGGTGACTTTGAAGACGGAGCTGGAGCAGACATTATGGAGTCCTCTACCGATCAAAATTTTTAGATGACCACCAAATAATTAGTAGTATTTCCCCCATGTATATAGTAGTAGTTGAGCACTTTCAACAATAGTTCTAGACCGTTTGTATGCCTTGCTTGATTGATTGAGTGAAATGATTGTGTTTGTCTCATGTGCATATGGGTAGTGCTTTCTCACTAGACCCCTTTTCTATTCTAATCTCTCCCCTCTAAACCCACCAGATGCCTCCGAGACGTGACACTGGATTTGCCTTCCCGCCAGAGCTTACTCGGTTGATCCAGCAGCAGAATGCCTTGATGCAATTGTTAGTCCAGAACCAATGCAACAATGACAACAATAACCTGCCTCCAGTTAACAACTTAGCTCGCTTTCTGAGGTTGCAGCCGCCGGTGTTTTCCAGTAGCACCGAGCCTATAGTTGCTGATGATTGGCTACGCCGTATCGAAAGGGAGTTGACCACCGCAGGTTGCACAGATGCTGAGAAGGTGCACTTTGCCACACATCAACTGGATGGACCAGCAGCCTCATGGTGGGAGAATTATACGGCCACTTTCCCCATAGCCAACGTCACTTGGGATCAGTTTCAGCAAGCTTTCCGCACAGCCCATGTCTCAACTGGAGCTATGAGCATGAATAAGCATGAGTATCGCAACATACGCCAGGGGAACCGTACTGTAGCTCAGTACGTGGATGAGTTTAGCAAGTTATCTCGCTATGCCCCTGACGATGTGGCCACAGATGCCGCAAAGCAGGAGAAGTTTATGGAAGGGCTGAATGATGAGATGAGCATGCAGTTGATGGTGGCAACAGTCAACAACTACCAAGAGTTGGTAGATAAGGCTCTTATGATTGAAGGGAAGCATCAGTAGATTGAGATCCGTAAGAGGAAGTATGGGCAAGGGAGGTATACCTCAGGAGCTCAGCAGAAACCTCGTCTAACCCCGAACTGGGGAGGACTTGTTCATAACCATGGAGGTCATAACCACACCGGAGGAACTTCGCACAACCACAATGGTTCTAAGAATGGGACTGGGAACGGAACAAGTAACAATCAGAACCGCTCCAATCCAGCCACACCCGCCAAGAGAGATCTAAGTCACATTACTTGCTTTAAGTGCGGGAAGACTGGACACTATGCCACGGAGTGCCCTGAAGCGAAGAATGGGAACGACAATGGGAGTGCTGGGAAGAAGCCCAATCCATTCAACAAAGGACAAGTGAACCACGTTAATGTGGAGGAGGTTGAAGAGCAGCCAGACGTGTTTATCGGTAAGTTTTTGGTTAAGTCTTTTACCGCTCTTGTTCTTTTTGACACTGGTGCATCACATTCATACATATCAAGGGGATTCGTGGATAAGTTTAAACTACCAACCCAAACCCTTAGGACCCCTGTGTTAGTGAGTTCACCTAGAGCAGAGTATATGGCTAGTCGATGGTGAGACCAGATACCCCTAACCATTGGTAGCCATGTTTTCCCGTCAGACCTAATAATTTTGGAGTCACAAGGATTGGATGTGATATTAGGCATGGACTGGATGTCAAAGTATGGAGGAAGCATTGACTGTGCTAGTAAGTCGATTTATCTCACCACCCCGGAGGGAAAAAGGATTAAGTATGTATCTAGGCATGCGCCTAGGAGGAGACAAGTAAATACCCTCACGGTTCAGGAGGAAGTGCATGTAGTGAAGGATCACCCAGATGTTTTTCCAGAGGATTTACCAGGCATGCCACTGGATCGTGACATCGAGTTTTTGATAGAGCTATTGCCAGGTACAGGGCCAATATCAAAGAGACCCTACCGGATGCCCGCAAATGATCTAGAGGAGATTAAGAAGCAGATCAAGGAGTTATTGGACAAAGGTTAGATTCGACGGAGTTCATCACCATGGGGAGCCCCAGTGCTTTTGGTTGAGAAGAAGGATAAGTCTCGAAGAATGGTTCTTGATTATCGTGCGTTAAATGAGGTGACGATCAAGAACAAATACCCAATGTCGGTGATCAATGATTTGTTTGACCAACTGCAAGGAGCTAAGGTGTTTTCAAAGATCGATCTGCGATCAGGATATCACCAGCTGAAGATTCGAGAGAAGGATATACCAAAGACAGCATTCACCACACGGTACGGGTTGTATGAATATACAGTCGTGTCATTTGGACTGACTAACGCCCCTGCCTATTTCATGAGCATGATGAACAAAGTGTTCATGGAATATTTTGATAAGTTTTTTGTGGTGTTCATTGATGATATAATGGTATACTTGAAGAATGAGGAGGAGCACGAAGAGCATTTGCGTTTAGTTCTCGAGAAACTCAGGGAACACCAGTTGTATGCCAAGTTCAGCAAATGTGAGTTTTGGTTGAAGGAAGTCGGATTCCTTGGACATGTTATATCAGGAGAAGGTATAGCAGTAGACCCCACAAAGTTCAGTCAGTCACTGAATGGTTGGCACCCACTTCAGTTAGCGAGATCCACAGTTTTCTAGGACTCGCAGGATACTACCGAAGATTCATTGAGAATTTTTCCAAGATTGCAAAGCCAATGATGGAGTTATTGAAGAAGGATACCAAATCTAAATGGACGGAAGAACATGAGGCATGTTTTCAGGAGTTAAAGAAACGTTTGACTACAGCCCCAGTGCTGATTCTGCCGGATATCCGCAAGGATTTCCAAGTGTATTGCGACGCCTCTCGCCTAGGACTTGGAAGTATGCTTATGCAGGACGGAAGAGTTTTTTCGTATGCCTCACGACAACTAAAACCGCACGAATTGAATTACGCCACGCATGATTTGGAGTTAGCAGCAGTAGTGCATGCGCTCAAGACTTGGAGACATTACCTTATTGGAAATCATTGTGATGTGTACACGGATCATAAGAGTTTGAAGTACATTTTCACACAAAAGGAGCTGAACCTTAGGCAGAGGAGATGGTTGGAGCTTATAAAGGATTATGACATGAAGCTGCACTATCATCCAGGCAAGGCCAATGTCGTAGCAGACGCCTTGAGTCGGAAGAGTTATGCTAACACCCTAGTGACCACGGGATTGCAAAAGGAGTTAGCAGAGGATCTCAGGGAACTTCGATTGGAGATTGTTCCTAGAGGTTTTGTTGCAACAATGGAAGTTCAGTCTACATTGTTAGGAAAGATTCGGGAAGCTCAGAAGGATGAAAAAGAGATTGCCGAGATAAAAGAAAGAATGAGCAAAGGAAAGGCCAAAGGTTTTCGTGAGGATGAGCACGGCACCTTATGGTTTGAGGACCGTGTTTATGTGCCCATTAACACAGAGATCAGGAAGTTAATACTTCCGGAGGCTCATGACTCACCATACTCAATACACCCCGGAAACACCAAGATGTATTTGGATTTGAAGGAACGTTTCTGGTGGACTGGTATGAAGAAGGATATTGCCGAGTATGTAGCCGTATGTGATGTATGTCAGAGAGTGAAGGCAGAACATCAAAAGCCAGCAGGATTGTTACAGCCTATGCCGATACCCGAATGGAAGTGGGATAAACTTGGCATGGATTTCATCACTGGACTGCCCAGGATCAAATCAAGATATGATTCTATATGGGTAGTAGTTGATCGCTTGACCAAAGTGGCTCACTTTATCCCAGTGAAAACAACCTATACAAGTGCGAAGTTGGCCAAGATATACATGACCAGGATCGTATGTCTGCATGGAGTTCCGAGGACCATAGTATCAGATAGAGGAACACAATTTACCTCAAGGTTTTGGCATCAACTGCACCAGACTTTGGGAACGAGATTGGAGTTCAGTACAACATTTCACTCACAGACGGATGGATAGACTGAGAGAGTCAACCAGCTTCTGGAGGACATGTTGAGGGCTTGTGCGCTGGATTATGGATCTAGTTGGGATGACAATTTGCCCTACACAGAGTTCTCATACAACAATAGCTACCAAGCTAGTTTGAAGATGGCACCGTTTGAAGCCCAGTATGGACGAAGGTGCAGAACTCCATTGATGTGGGATGAAGTTGGAGACCGACAGTTGTCTGGACCAGACTTGATCAAGGAGTCGGAAAAGAAAGTTAAGCTGATCCGAGATAGACTGAAGGTAGCTCAGTCTAGGCAGAAGAGTTATGCAGATTCGAAACGCAAGGAGGTAACCTATGAAATTGGAGATAGAGCATATCTGCGAGTGTCACCCTTGCGAGGAGTGAAACATTTTGGAGTCAAGGGAAAGTTAGCCCCAAGATTTGTAGGACTGTATCGTGTTTTGGAACGTATGGGAGAAGTTGCCTACAAGTTGGAGTTACCTGAAGGACTGTCAGGAGATCATGATGTGTTTCATGTTCCACAGCTGAAGAAGTGTCATGCTGAGATGGCCGATATACCGTTAAGAGATACAGTACCCTTGGAGGCGATTCTACTTGGATGTTGATCTCGACCTATGAGGAGAAGCCAACAGATTCTTGAATTTGCCAAATGAGTCACCCACAACAAGGTTATCAAGTTTTGCAAAGTTCAAGGGAGCCACCATACCGAGGATGAAGCCACTGGGAACTAGAGGATGATCTTCGCAAAGACCACCCACACCTATTTTCTAGCCAACCCGAATCTTGAGGGCGAGATTCATCTTAAGGGGGGTAGGTTTGTAACATCCCAAATTTTCAATTTGGAATGTTATACATAGATCATTCATGCATATCATATTTTATTGCATTTTTATTTCGCGATCCTCGAAATACTAAGCAACTCAAGGACCCTCGAAGAGAGTTGGGAATTTCATTGTTTTCATATTTGAATTTTATCAAATATTGAAACGAGGATTATTGGTTTTAATTATTTTTCTCTCCAAAAATATTTCATATTAAAATATATGAGAGGGAATAATATGAATTCTCCAAAATAATTGAAATATTGAGGAAAAATATTAAAATCATATATTTGATTTTATTCAGATTTAATTGCTATTTTATTTGCATTAGAAAAATTGCACATTTTTCAAAATTGTATTTTAGGGCCAAGAAAATGTTCATCTTGTTATAAATAATTTATTTAGACAAAGGAAAATTTGTTTTGGCATTTTTAGATTTTTATTTATTTTTCTAGGATTTATTTAAGTTTCGGTGAAATTATTAAAAAAAACTTCTTCACGACGACTACGCCGAAGCCCGACCAACCACCCCAGCCCACCCGCTGCTGCCTGCCTCGTCCCTCCAAGGCCGAGTCCGACCGGACTCTCTCCCACGCCATGCCCCTCCCCAAGCTAGCCCTCCTTTATATACGCCGGACCCCCTCACCACCACTAACCCTCACATACGCCGCCCGTCATGTTGCCTACCATTGCACGCTTAGCCGTTGCCTGCCCCACGCTGCCGCCGCGCCCACCACCCGCCAAGACACCCCACCATGAGAGCCCACCGCCCCGCCTCCACGGGACCTTGCCCGAGGTATAAGCCGCAGTTGCCGCCATTCGGTTTTATTTTAAAAATGGTCCGGTTTTTTTAGAAAACCCTGGTTTTCGTTTTTTCTAATAGACCGGTTTTATTTTTTTTCTAGGTTTAGTTTATTTAGCGGACGTTCGTCCGTACGTTCGTTTTAACGAATGGTGTTCACTCGTTAGCCGCAGACAGCGAACATTTGTTCGTTAGCCTGTTCGTCAGTTTTTCTTTTTCTCGGATTTTTCGCGATTATTTTCGATCGCGATTTCTGATCCGATTTTCGTTTCAGTTTATCTTTTCGCTCGTTTATCGGAATCAGGCGATTCAGGTGCCTAGATCTTCGTCTCCAAACCCTCTTTCTGTTTAATCAACTTGAACAAGATTTTGGTACTGTAAAATTTGACTTTAGTTCAGATTAGTAAATGGATCTTGTTTCTGTCGCAGTTTGAGTTTCGTTGCTCCATTTGATTTGATTCTTTTCGCAAACCGGAGTTCTTAAGTTGAACTTTCTGGTCAATTCCTCTTATTTGAGTTTTGCCCGTGCATCTTTGCTTGAATGCTTATGTATGCTATTGTTTGTTTGCGATAGAATTCCCGGAGTGCGAAGCGTGCTACTACGAGTCCCTAGGTTTTATGGATCGTCGAGAAGGCAAGTAACACATTGATCATACTCCTTTCGCACCAGCTTTTATGCATTAGTTCCAATCCTCAAACATTGCATGACTAGGATGTGATTAACTTGTGGGTATTGGGAAGTAGTTGATGAAGTAGAACCTATTGCCCTGGTATATTCAAACCCTTGGGAGTTACTTCTATGTATTGCTTATATTGCTATGCTATGCTCGTAGACGTGGTTTGGGTGAGTGAATCCATGACAGATGTGAGATGATTTAATTAATGGTTCAACTTAAGGTGGGAACTTTAATACACATCTGGGTGGATTGCTTGTCGGGCACCTCGAGAATCCAGTGTTGTCCTAGGATATCCCGGAGTACCCGTGTGATAATCCTAAGGTCTGCCACCCAGGCTCAAAGGGAACTAAGATATTTTCATGCTAGAAACTTCCGTGTGAAGCCACAAGCTATTATGGGCTCTAGCATAGTTGAGTAAGTTGCATGAGCTCTTGAAGAGGTGGATCAGCAGGTAGAGGGATGTAGGTTGGTATGGTCTGCCCGGAGTGAAGAGTTAATGCTTCTGAAAGACTGTGTCTCGGTCATCCGTTTCTCAAACACCATGTAGTGTGAGAAATCCAACGGAGGAGATCGGGTCTTGTGGGGAAAAGTGCGCAAACCTCCGCAGAGTGTACAATCTAATCATGGTTAGCCGTGTCCCCGGTTATGGACATCTTGAGTATCTAGTACTTGGATTATCCTAAGTATCTCATCACTCTAAATTAATATTGTTGGGTTGATAATTACTTTTAATTGGGATTGAGTTGGAGGAACCTTCTCAATGATGTTTCAACTACCATGATAGTTAAAATAAATCTTATTCCTTTGTTGTAGGGAAAAATTGGCTTTTCGCAAAACTATAGCCATAGAGCTTTCCACCAGCCAAATATGCATGTAGTAATAGCATTATTCTGTTCTTGCTCTACTGTGTTATATTGCCAGCATATTCAATGTGCTGACCTGTTTCCGGGCCGGAACGTATTATGTTGCAGACTTTTCAGATGAGGAGTAAGGTTCGTTAGGTCGTTGCCGTGCAGCTCAGCTATGCCGTTGGAGTTGATGGGCTCACTTTACCTTCCAAGCCTTCCACTGTTATCGTATTAGATGGCCTTAAGCCATATTTATTGTAATAAGTTCTCTTCTGAGACATTCGATGTAATAATTGTGCGATTGCTACTCTGTTATAAATCCTTCGAGTACTGTGTGTGTCAGCATTACCGATCCAGGGATGACACTGAAGCACAGAGACTTGACCATTGGAGGTCGGGTCGCTACCACTTCATAATATGCTCATTGCGCTCAATATATGCATTTTCCAGTGTTCATACGGTCACTAGCTCACCCTGGCTGAGTATGTGTGTGCATGCACGTGTAGGTTGAGCACTTGAGCGTGTGTGTGTGTTCCGTCGTGTGCTCGGACATCCATGCTTTAGGGCGTCGCGCGCATTTTTGCGCCCATGTGTACGTGTGACTGTTGCATGCATGCACGAGGTTGTAGTCCCTCACATTCACATGTTCATAAGTCAATGCTTTGTCAAAATGTTGCATGCAAGGTTTAATCATTCGCTGTTCACGCATGCATTCCCGGTATTAATACATTGGTAAAGACAATTTCTTGAGGAAAACGAGCCCATGAATTGAGTACAAAGGGGACAAATAAGCCAGGACGGAGGGAGTACCAGTAGTGAATCGAAGGAGGGAGTAGATACTAGTAGTACAGTACTACGTAACAGCGTGCAGTAACAAATTTCCTCTATGTGCATCATGTCTACATGTCATGCAAGAAACTAGAGATAAGTACAAGTGAGACTCAGGAACGGTCATACACGTAGGGGGAGTACGTGTAGGGGCCACTAGGGAGCAGTCAAATCACAGAGTAAGTTAGTCGGAAGAAGCAACCATCATATCACTCTTCAATAAAACGTTCGCAATATAAAATGGTTGGTATGGAGAGAAAAAGAAAACCACTATATATACACTAGCAGGAGCCTAAGCTACAAGCCTGCTTGCTTGGGTTGCTCTCTTCACAAGCATAGAATGACGGTGGCCACACCGCTGGTCACATATCCGGCCTGATCCCGCCACTGGGGGAAGGGAACAATGTTCTGCGTAGACGCGGTCGACATCGGCGAGGGAGAAAACCCACAGTCGGTGCGTCCCAATCAGGGGTCCTCGCGGTATGGGCTGATGTCGCGTCCCAACCGTCCTTCTAGCTATAGCCCGACGTCCCAGGTAGTACATCTTCCTTTTGGAGCCGGCTTGCTCCACTGCCGCAGCTCTCCACGTAGCTCCATCTCCATGACGATCTTTCTCTACTACTACCGGCTTCTATTAGTGATGACTTTATGTCTCATGAACTAGTGCCAGTATTATTATTCTAATCACACTTCTTCAATATCTTTGCCATCAGGGATACTCAGCTCGATTTTAGTGGAACTGCACAAAAGCATTGTATGATTTGAGGGTGCCAGCCGTCTTTCCTTCGGCGAGTTCTACCTAGCCAGGAAATTAAATCCTGTTTAGGGTTTAGGATTTAAGTCATAGTGACCCCATCAGTATTTTTTTCTTTTGTACACGCTCTCACAACTCTTATCTTTAGTTGTGAAGTAAATATTGGCTATGATCTGTGAATCATTGAGATGCATCAGCATGCGTGTTATTTTTCCTTTGTATTTGATGGAATGTTGTAACGGGGCAACCTTGGAGTAGGAATGAAAATGGAGTGGAAAGTTTCCATTTTTCCGGAAAAAATGGAAACGGAGAGAAACCAACGTTTTGTTTCGTTGGATCGCGCCATCGAGCAAAACCAACGTTTAAATCACGTCTGTCGCATTCATGTCTCACCCTCCTCCACGGCTCCACCCCACACGGTCGCTCGGCATGCCACTCACCGCAAACCGAGTATACGATAACTTTCCCGCCTGCTTGTCGATGGATCGCGCCATGGAGTACTAGCACTACTGGAAGAGATTGACGAGTTGGGGGAGGATAGCTTGCTGCAGCACGGACTCCCAAGAACTTTTTACATGCATGTTGTGGCCGGCTATTGCGACCTTTGAACCCGGAGCAGTCGCGTGCACCGGGAAGCGGCATGGGCGACACTCTCTCGGCCGGCGCGCCGCTTCAATGCCGGCGCCAGTGCGAGGTCGCGTCTGCTCTGGCCGGGCATGAATGCGGCACTGAACGTTTCGGGCGGGAAGCACACACAGGTGATGAAGAGGGTTCGGGTTGGTCAGGAGCGGGTGTGGCAGCGGTTTGGACGCCCGCAAACAAGAGATGTTGAACGTTAATATTGTTGCATATATAATTAACAACATAAATAATGTGCCAGTTGGACAAATAAGATTGGAAATGGAGATGGAATTTTACGTAAACACGGATATGCATGTCTATGTCTATGTGTGTGTGTGTGCGACGACTCTCGCGACCTCGAAGCGGGGGTGTGTTTTTTGATCGGGTTTTCTTCTTGGTACGTTAAAAAATTGTCCGCCACTTTTCGTTTCTTTTTTCCAAGAACGCGCGTACTCTATTTAAAACCACTGCTATGGAGAGATTCTTTTTACTCCATTGTATATATAGCCTCTTGTTTGATAGGGTTTCTCGCGTCTCGCTCTCTCACCCTCTCCATATCAAAACAAGATGACAGTGTCCACTCTATCTCTCTCCTCACCGGTGGTCACAGATCCGGCCGAATCCCATCCGCTGCGGGTGGTGAGGAGGTGCAGTGTTGAGTTGTCACCATCGGCAATGGAGGAAGCCAATGCGCACCGTCCTCTTGGAGCCGGCACTGGCGCGGACGAAGGTCCTCCGCGCCCTTGTTCGCTGCCGTCATGTGGGCAAATCTCACCCGCCCGCCTAAGCGACATCTCGCCCACCTGAGGTATAACTTCTTGTACTGGTCCAGCTCCCCAGGTCGCTGCATGTGGGTTTTCTTCTGTGCGACTACTCCCCAGCTCCCCAAGTATAGTAGCTAGGGTTCGTCGGCTGGTCCAACATCAGCTACTATTATAGAGGAAATTCCACTCGAAAAGTTGTCCTGATTTATGCCTCGGTGGAGGTATACATGTTGTTTCGACAAAAAAGTACATGGTGGTTGTGCGGTCATTGTCCATATGCTCCTATTGCTGCTGCTAATCTAATACTATCACTGGCTAAATGAAGAAATACCTTTCTTCTCGTGTATCCTGGTTTAGTTCCCATCAAGATAATCATGATACTTCTATTTGTTGTGTACTTTTCGTTAATTCTTATTGACAATTGAGATGTCGTTGTTAATCTTGTATCACTGCCAAAACAAAGTAACAACAGTATATCCCTTTTTTATATTTTTGCAAACAGCGATGCGTATCTCCATACCCGAGCATGTCTTCCTCAATTTTAGTGGAACTGCACAAAATTGGATGGCCATTGTTGTTCCGCCTCACTGTCCTCTGCCACGTGGTTCTTCCTTCCTCGAGCTTGATTACTGAGAAGAAACAGACCACAGTGAGGATTTGTCGAACTTCATAGGTTCCTCACCCAAACATGATGCCAAATGGATGATGCATCATCGCGATGCCTATCGATGCTTATGGTTGCACCTCATGGTTGCATCGGCTGGTGAAGCTGATCGATTTTCGACGAAAAACAAGTTTTCTTTCATCAGTGCTCTTTGCTTGTTACCCACAAAGATGATATCCTTCATCAACTCACCTTGGTTGTGTTGGAGACGCAGTCGTCTTTCACGTTGGTGCAATTTTATCACACAATTGGCTATGAACCAAATGTTTCCTCGAAGAAGGATCGACGTTGGTACTAAGAGCATAAGTTTTGTATTGATTTATAAGGCTTCTCACAACTTTGTCTTCAGCTCCCCTGTAATTTTATTTGTCCAGCTATTAACTTTGATTAAAAATGGTGTGGACTAAAACCCGGATGGACGAGTAGCCTCCATTTTTATTTACTCGCATATTAGATTTATTGAAGTCAAACTTTGTAAAGTTTGACCAAGTTTAAGCTGAACACAACAAACCATAATTATTGAGAGAGGGCAAACTGTAAATACTCTCAAACCTTTCTGATAATTGAAATTAAAATTCTTTATTTTTACACTCTCACACGTTTCCGATAATTTGGCGCATGTGTGGTTGTTTGCTTAAGGGAGGGTAGTGTACCACACGTGAAGGACAGGAAGTGCGACCAGGATGCGTGGATCTTAGTTCATCGGAAGTAGTAGTTTCCTTCACTGGCATATTAAATAAAGAGTTTCATTTCCTATTTACACAATTTAAAAAGATTGTTATGGAGAGAATAAGAAAACCACTCCACTATATATTAGTAGTATACACGAGTACTATATGGACGCAGCTTCATTGAATTAGTGCACCTGCCTTTGGGTGTATGAGAGGTGGGCCCAAAATGTGGCTGGCCCACCTGCGAGACAGCCAAAGGCAAGTGCAGTTAAGGCACCGGAGCTCAGTCCGTAATACAATATATATACTATATAAGCTGGAGCCTCAGCGCTTGTTCGCTAGGGTTTGCATTCTCCACACTCTAAGACACATATACATATATATATATATATATATATATATATATATATATATATATATATATATATATATATATATATATATAGACACACACACACACACACACACGCTGGAGGCTCAGCTGCCTTTGCTGTGGTTTGCTATATTCATAGTCTATCACCCTCTTCACCAGATCTAAACAAGACTATGTTGGCCTCTGCTCTCTCTCCCCCTCACTGCACGCTAAATAAAGAGTTTCATTTCGTACTTACACAATTTAAAACGATTGTTATGGAGAGAATAAGAAAACCACTCTGCTATATATTAGTAGTATACACGAGTACTATATGGACGCAACTTCATTGACTTAGTGCACCTGCCTTTGGGTGTATGATAGGTTGGCCCAAAATGTGGCTGGTCCACCTGTCATACAGCCAAAGGCAGGTGCAGTTAAGGCACCAGAGCTCAGTCCGTAATACTACAGTATATATGTAGTACACTATATAAGTTGGAGCCTCAGTGCTTGTTCGCTAGGGTTTGCACTCTCCACACTCTCGCCGCACTACATATATATATACACGCTGGAGGCTCAGCATTCCATTGCTAGGGTTTGCTATATTCACAGTCTCTCACCCTCTTCACCAGATCTAAACAAGACTGTTGTGGCTCTCTCTCCTCCCCCTCACAGCCGGTGAAGGAGGCGCCTGATCCCGCCACACCGGAAGGGAGGAGGTGCAGCGCTCACTCTATCGCCTCGGCGAGGGAGGCAATCCACCGCCGGCTGCGCTGTTCTCTTTCACCCAGTCACTGTAAGGGAGGACCACACCCCTTCTTCCTCGCTGCCGTATGTAGTGTGGGAAGATCCGGCCTCCCGCTGCATGCCTTGCCACATCCCGATGACCCTAAGGTTTAAGTTTCTTTGAAACCGTCATTGCCCTAGCTGCATGCAGATCTTTTTCGATTCTGTAGTCGAATATAGGTCTTGGTTCAAAGAGGAAAGAAGGGTGCGGTGGGGCGGAGCATGAATCTAGTACTTGGTTCAATGAGGAAAGGAGGGAGGGAAAGTAGTATAGACTGGCTATCTAGACGCTTTGTTGGTCGAAAAGGGAAAAAGGGGGTAACCCAGTACACAAATCTATAAGGAACCAATCTCTTTGTTGAAAGGGAAAGAAACTGGGGGGTCGGGTAGTTTGTGCAGGACTTGATTTGCTGCCCTCACATAGGAAAAGGTTCAAAGAGAAAAAATATGGGACCAACACAGATATGTTGGTTGGCTACATACTCTGCATCACCCATTTATATGTGTGGAAGCACATGGTGCTGGCATGTCCCATGTCCCATACAACTATTTTGCTGTTGTTAATCTAAGAATGCTACTGGAAAATTGAAGCAATGCCACTGTTAGAAGTAAATTACATTCTTAACGAATGTTGTTTTAAGAGAATGTCTCTGGTAATGTGAATCAATGCAACCATTTTAGAAATGCTACTGTCCTACTTTGTTTTCCATCAAGATAAGTTAAATGCTTCTTTTTGTCGCCGTTTGTTTCATCCTCCTTTATTGGGCAGTAATTGTTTCCTTTTTTGCCTCTGTTAAAACAGGGATATCTATTCAACTTGTTGCTATAGCAAACTTAAACGTCACACCAGTGACTTTGCTTGATTTCAGTGCAACTGCACAAAACGAGATTGGATTTCCTATTCGTGTTGGCAGATTCATAGGTGATCTTGTGTGCGTCATGACATTTTAGTACTTGCCTTCATCCACATGATCGTGCAGTGTGCTTTGAGATGTTGTGCTACTTGTATTGGTACTGTTTTAAATAAATGTTGAATTGAAGCTATTGTATTGCTCTCTTTTCCCACTAAGTAGTGAACAAAAATGGTACCAACCTAGAGATGATGCTTGTTGCTTTGTTACAACAAACTCTGCATCGCCCATTTTATAAGTAGATGGAAGCACATGGTGTTTTTGCGCCCACTCTCCCCTGGAACTGTTTATGCTTTTTTAATCTAATGCCGCTGGTAAAAATAAGCAATGCCACTCTCAGAATTAACTACTGAACTTTTTTAAGAGAATTTCTCTATTAAAATGAATCAATGCAACCGTTTTAGAAATGCTACTGTCCTATACCTTGTTTTCCATCAAGATAAGGTAGATGCTTCTTTTTGTGGCCGCATGTTTCATCCTCCTTTATTGGCCAGTAATTGTTTCCTTTTTTGCCTCTGTTAAAACAGGGATATCTATTCAACATGTTGCTATAGCAAACTTAAATGTCACAGCGACAACTTTGCTTGATTTCAGTGCCACTGCACAAAACGAGATTGCATTTCCTATTCGTGTTGGTAGATTCGTATTTTATCTTGGTCGTCTCATGAAAGGTCAGTACATGCCTTCACCCACATGATTGTGCAGTGTGCTTTGAGATGTTGTGCTACTTGCATTGGTACTGTTTTAAATAAATGATGAATTGAAGCTATTGTATTGCTGTCTTTTCCCATTAAGTAGTGAGCAAAAATGGGACCAACCCAGACATGATGCTTGTTGCTTTGTTACAACAAACTCTGCATCACCCCATTTATAAGTAGATGGAAGCACATGTTGTTGTTGCGCCCACTCTCCCCTGGAACTGTTTATACTTTTTGTTAATCTAATGTCGCTGGTAAAATTAAGCAATGCCACTCTCAGAATTAACTACTGAATCTTAGTTCAAAACTGCAACACTTGTTAGGGATTAGCGGGATTGCCATTTTTGTGGCCGCATGTTTCATCCTCCTTTATTGGCCAGTAATTGATTCCTTTTTTGCCTTTGTTAAAATAGGGATATCTATTCAACTTGTTGCTATTGCGACATTTTGCTTCGCTTAATTTTGGTGGAACTACACAAAAGGAGACTGGATTTCCATATATGTGTTGAGATCTGTTTTAGGTCTTCCTCAAGAGTTGTTTCAAATCTTGGTCTTGAAAGGTCAGTACCGACTTTATTCAGAATTAACTACTGAATCTTAGTTCAAAACTGCAACACTTGTTAGGGATCAGCGGGAGTACCATTTCTGTTAGGGATCGGCCGGAGTACTAAGAAATGTATTGTTCAGATAATGTCTCTGTTATTATATATGAGTTACAGTGTTTTACAAATGGTACTATCCTGCTTTGTAGTTCTTTCTACATATTTAACCAAGGTATTATTAAGATAATGTCTCTATTAAAATGAATCAGTCACATTGTTTTAGGAATGGTACTTTTCTGCTTTGTCGTTCTTTATACATGCTGAAACAAGGCATTGTTAAGATAATGTCTCGCTTAATATGAATGAATCACACCGATTGAGAATTGCTACTCTCCGCTTTGTTTCCCATTAAGATAAGGTAGATCAGTAGATGTTTTTCTTCTGGGAGTACAAGTCATCAACCGTTATTTCTCAGTAATTGTTTCCCTTATACCTATTGTTGCTTATTGGGATATCAAAATTAAAGCTCGGTTTTATTCCGACTTTGATTTTGGTTGAACTGCACAAAAGGAGCCAATGTGTCTAAGGCAAACTGATGCATTAGTGGGTCCAGTTGGTCTTACCACTTTGCAGAAAGAAGCAGTCACTGTTTGTGCTACATTAGACAAGGAATGATTGAGAAGCTTTACAGAGTATTAGTAGGCGCTGGTGACATGACTAGTCTGCAGAGAGCATAGGAAACTCTACAACACGTGGATTGCACTGAGCAAAAAGTGTCCAAACAAGTACAAGAACCCAGGAAAGGACTCCAAATCTGTCACTGTCATTCTAAGCAACAGTGATGGGGCATCTGGGTATGGTAATCTGTTTACCGTACTTTTAGTTTGTTAGTCTACCGATTGGTGGGTTGACACTCGGGCCAATATTCATGTGTGTGCTGATGTGTCTTTGTTTTCTTGTAGCATATATATACGAAATCCATAGGGATGCTCAGCTTGATTTTAGTGGAACTGCACAAAATGATCACATGGTTTGTGTCCTCCATAATACTTCATCATGCACAATACATCGAATGGTTCTCTAATCATTCGTCGTCACCTTGAGCCACCGGACTATATGTTTGAATGGAGCTGCCAGCGTCAGCCATTAAGAAGGGCAAGAACAAAGACAAAAAGAGAGATGACTGCTTTACTTGTGGTTCGGAGGAATACTGGGCAAACAAGTGCCCAAACAAGTACCAAGAAGCCAGGACAGGACTCCAAGTCTGTCAATGTCACTCTAAGCAACAATGATGGGGCATCTGGGTATGGTAATCTGTTTACCGTACTTTTAGTTTGTTAGTCCACCGATTGGTGGGTTGACACTGGGGCCAATATTCATGTGTGTGCTGATGTGTCTTTGTTTTTTGGCAGCATATAAATACGAAATCCACACGTATGCTCAGCTTGATTTTAGTGGAACTGCACAAAATGTTCAGATGGTTCGTGTCCTCCATAATACTTCATCATGCACAATACATCGAATGGTTCTCTAATCATTCGTCGTCACACTGAGCCACCAGACTATCTGATGACAAACCTTGCCCGTTCCACAATCATAGGCATTACATATTTTGAATGGGAAAATCTTGTCAAAGTTTAGTCATTGATGTTAGCAAGAATACATTAGTTTAATATATTGGAATTGGAAAAACTTGTCAATTCTTGCTCATTGGTGTTAGCCAAAAGACATGCATTTGATATTTTTGAGTGGGACGCCCTTTGCTGTTAGCAACGTCGATCGTTTTTTCCTATTCATGTCTTCGCCTGTAGTAAATATTTACTCATTGAGATGCATAGTCACATGAATGTTGACTTATGTATGGTATTTTAAGAGTTTGTTATGAATGTTTTCTATGTAATGCCAGGCCTTGTGAGTTTGATTGCAAAGTTGAGCTTGGAATGCTGTGGCATGCGGCATCACGAGTTGTTCACCGTGCCTCCTGAGAATAATGCTTCATATTGTTTTGCATGTTGATCTAATGCCCGTGATTTGCATGTTAAGAAGATCATCCTCTTCGTTGTTTCGTGCTTAAGAAGTTCATTGTCTTATGCTTCATTCATAGCCTATAATGACAACTCGGGTAGGTTAGAGGTGAAACCATATGATCTTCCCACCAACTCATCATCTTAGGTCCGTGATTGGATCGTCTGCTTCCAACCAAAACCGCTTGTAAAATTGACGCTTGTAAATAAAAGCAGATGGTCTCGGCTAAGCGCTTGGTTGGTCGATTTTGACTAGTAAAATATAAATTGGTCTCTCAAATTACATGCGAACTCCGCCGGTTTTACTTACGCACCTCGGCCCTTGGTTTCATTACGCCGTATTTTACGCTGTTGTTTCTGATGACGAGTAAATTACACTTGTATCTTAATACAGGTGTGAAATAAACCAGAGCTCCCAAGCGCGACCTTACCGTTTCATGCCGTCTCAGTCTCTCGGAGGTGCTTATAGGTGTCTGATGATCCTGGCTTCTTGAATGATCAGCAGACGCTGTATCAGACCATCCGTAGGGCCCGCGAGGCCCTCTCCGTCTTCCTTCGAGTTATTGCGCTCGCCGTGGCGCCGCCGTCTCGCGTTGTCAACATGGTCAACGAACATGAGGATTCAGGAGATGACTTTGTTTTGACTGGATGATAGTAGGGACCCACTAGGGCCATAGCCATACGTACGCAAGTGCCTCATTATGTACAACTATATTATTTTTTTCTTCCTCCTTGTTTCCTGACATCACGATCCCACACCATTGTTAACCTATGTAGTCAATAAACGAGAGAATTGCACAAGGAGCAGCCGACAGCTGGGACCAAGCAGCTCGAGCAGTATTTGTGTTTTTGAGGTGTGAGCACTATAGAGTTTTTCTTGAGCGATGTTTTCGTTGTTGTTCATAGGAGAGCAAGGTATTAACTGGGCGGGCTGTGGCTCGTCTAGCCCAGGCCAGATATCCATGGAGGGATGCATTAGGCTTAACAGGAAAATGGGCTTTAATAAATATTAAATGGGATGCAATTATAAAAACTGGGCAGTAACTCTAAAAAAATGCACCAAACACGTAATTAGTTTATAAAAAATTATTTTTGGATTTTGAAAATTTTAATTTCATTAATTGTTGCGCGCGCAATGTTTCATTGGATTTTTACATAATACAAATTTATATTGAAATTGTATTTAGTCTGACTAGAAATTTCGGGATAAAAATATTTCAGATCCCATCAAAATGTGGAATTTTTTTGTGAATTCTGTTTTAAACGGTTGGTTGAAATTATTAATCGTTGTCCTTGCTAGAAGATGGGCTGTACTTTTAACAAGCTGTAAATGGGTTGTAGTAAATTCCATTAGAATTTAAAAATGGGTTGTACATTCTTACAAATCGCAAATGGGCTATAAGTTCTCTGCCACACACTTGTGGGCCTACTAAGTTGATGCGTTCCCTAAAAAAAAGTAAGTTCACGCGTATGCAAGGCTTTGTCAACTTATAGTCAACACACGGTTCTAGCAGCAGTGGCCGTTGGATGTCCATCCAACGGATGTCGTGCTTCTTCTTCAATCTTGGATATTCTAGCTTCAGCCGCCCAAAAAATGATTCCTCCCCCTGACATCTGGGGCGCACCATTTCGGAGGCTGACCTCTGGGCCTACTAAGTTGACGCGCACCAAGGGCTTTGTCAACTTAGTCATTATAAATGATTCTAGCAGCAGTGATTGTACGATGTCCATCCAACGGCCGTCGTGCTTCTTCAACCTCTGGTCTTCTTGCTCCAGCCACCCAAAGCAGCACCGGTCGTGCCGCCTGCTCCTGCCTCCCGTGGCCGATAGTGCTACCGCAGAGGGCTCACCGCCCCCTACTACTCCCATGGCTGGCCAGGCCATCCCTCTACTCACCCACACCCCCTGTTATTCTACAGCGACGGCAGCCTCACACAGCAGCCGAACCAGTGAACCCTTGTACTCCTCTCCGCGTGGGCATCCACTGCCCCGGCTCCGCATCCTCCCCTTCCTAGGCCTCGCCATCGTCCACCGCCCTGGTGCTCTCGGTGCAGCGTGGTCAACGTGGTCAACGAACGACATCCATCGGACATGGACTGTACGTGGAGAGGCTGACAGCTGGGTCCACGGCCGCACATAAGGAAATGCCTCCTTATTACGCGCAAAATAATGATTCGTCCACCTGACATCTGGGACCCACCGGAAGGGCCTCTGTATTTCGCGAAAAAAATGTTCCCCTCGCTAACAGGTCGGACCCGCCAGCTATATCTTCGCACGCAAGGAAGTGCCTCCTTATTACGCACAAAAAATGAATACTCCCCTTCTAGCTGGGACCCAACATAGTGGGAGGTTGACTTGTGGGCCTACTAAGTTGACGGGGATGGAGGGCTTTGTCAACTAAGTCAATATGAACGATTCTAGCTCCAGTGACCGTACGATGTCCATCCAACTGCCCTAGTGCTTCTTCAACCTCTGGTCTTCTTGCTCCAGCCGCCCAAACCAACGCCGGTCGTGCCGCGTGCTCCTACCTCCCGTGGCCGGCTGTGATGCCGCGGAGGCCTAACTGCACCCTACTACTCCCACTGCTGGCCTGGCCATCCCTCTACTCAGCCACACCCCCTGTTATTCTGCGGCGACGACAGCCTCACACCGCAGCCGAACCAGTGAACCCTCGTACTCCTCTCCGTGTTGGGAACCACTTCCGCGTCTTCCCCGGCTCCGCATCGTCCCCTTCCTAGGCCTCGCCGTTGTCCACCGCCCTGGCGCTCTCGGTGCGGCGTGGTCAACGTGGTCAAGGAACAACTTCCATCGGAAGAGTACTGTACGTGGAAAGGATGACAGCTGGGTCCACGGCCGCAGCAAGGAAGTGCCTCCTTATTATGCAGAAAATAATGATTACTCCACCTGACAGCAGGGACCCACCGGACGGGCCACCATATTTTGTGAAAAAAAGTTTCCCCCCTGACTGCTGGGACCCACCAGCTACATCTTCACACGCAAGGAAGTGCCTGACAGTCGGGAGCCACCTGGTCGAAGCGTACGTAGCATTGTCATTTTGGTCGCGAACATGTACGTACATACTGGTCGATGTAGAGGCGCGCACGTGTCGTAGTAGAGGCACGCACGTAGCATGTACACGTACATACAGTGGCTAGGGTGCAAGAAAGTAAATACAGCCACGTATGTACATACGGGCGGGGTCTCGAACGCCTACTCGCGCATACGTACGGCCAGGGCTCGTGTACATGGCTGGGTCGGGACGGAGAAGCTGCGCCATCGTCATAATCATAGGGAGGCAACCGGTTGGGTCAGAATGGAATGCGTCGCCGTGTTCATCGGGAGTCAATCGGCTTGGACGGAACAGCCGATGGAAACGAGGCTTGGCGTACCGCAGAACGGAGGAAAAGGCCTTGTGTTCGACCGGCCACGGTCAAAACGGGATCATGTTCATCAGGAGGGGTCTGGCGTACCGCAAAACGGAGGAAACAGACCTCCTACGGTGGAAACGGGGTCCTGTTGATTGGGAGGGGTGTGGCATACCACAAAACAGAGGAAACAGACTTGTGTTGGAGCGCTACGGTCGAAATGGGGGTCCTGTTCATCGGGGGTGTGGCGTACCGCAAAACGGGACTCCACGGGATACTGTTCATCTCCACCGTCGACCTCCTCCAGCCTCCATGGGCTACTGTCCATCCACCATCGACCTCCTCCAGCCTCCACCTGTGACTATTCATCCACGGGCTCCTGTTCATCCAGCCTCCACCGCGCGCTCCTCCACCGGCTACTGTTCAACCAACCCTCTCCACGGGGTCCTGTTCAACCACCCCTCCACGGGCTACTGTTCATCCAGTCCTCCACGGGTCCTGTTCATCCAGCCCTCCACGGGGTCCTATTCATCCAGCCCTCCACGGGGTCCTGTTCATCCAGCCCTCCACGGGATCCTGTTCATCCACCGGCTCGATCGATCGGGGTACTGTTCATCCAGCGGCAACGACCTCTACTACCACGGGGTCCTATTCATCCAACCCCCACCGAACTGTTCATCCAAACCCCCAACAACGCCATCGCTCATCCAGAGGCAGCATCAATCGGCTTCGCTTAGCAGCAGAGCGGCGAATTACTTGGCTTCGCCAACAAAAGGGATCGATCGATCGCCGGGTTCGTGAATGCGTAGTCCGCAGCGTAATCGCCGGTTTCAGTTAGAGCCCAACGCCGCTTCGGGTTCGCTTAGAGCGTTAACGCCGCACACACGCACGCACGCACGAGAGAAACGCATCGCCGCCCCGACCACCCACCGTAACCGGAACTCCCGATATTTTCCTCGCCCTCGCTTCTACCACGGTTTTTTCCATCATGGACGGCCCAAAGAATGTCATGCAGCTGCGTCTCTGGCCCGCCCAGGATGAAAAGCCCATTTTCTGTCATGATTTTTTTGTCATAGAAGTAGGACCCCACCACATCTATGATGATACCGGGTTTTGTCACAATTATCATCATAGAAGTGTCATAAGTATGACATAAATTTTTTTCGTTCGGTCCAAAATGTCACGGATGTGTCTTTTTTTGTATTGAAAGATGGGGTTTTGATCATATTGCTTGAGTTAATTCCTCTACATCATGTCATCTTACTTAATGTGTTACCCCGTTCTTTATGAACTTAATACTCTAGATGCATGCTGGATAGCGGTCGATGTGTGGAGTAATAGTAGTAGACGCAGAATCGTTTCGGTCTACCTGACACGGACGTGATGCCTATATTCATGATCATTGCCTTAGATATCATCATAACTTTGCGCTTTTCTATCAATTGCTCGGCAGTAATTTGTTCACCCACCGTATTATTTGCTATCTCGAGAGAAGCCTCTAGTGAAACCTATGGCCCCTGGGTCTATTTTCCATCATATAAGTTTCTGATCTACTCTTTTTGCAATCTTTTACTTTCCGATCTATAAACCAAAAATACCAGAAATATTTACTTTATCGTTTATTTATCTCTATCAGGTCTCACTTTTGCAAGTAACTGTAAAGGGATTGACAACCCCTTTATCGCGTTGGGTGCAAGTTGTTTGATTGCTTGTGCAGGTATTCGGTGATTTTTGCATTGTCTCCTGCTGGATTGATACCTCGGTTCTCAAACTGAGGGAAATACTTATCTCTACTTTGCTGCATCACCCTTTCCTCTTCAAGGGAAAAAACAACGCAAGCTCAAGAAGTAGCAGGAAGAATTTCGCGCCGCTGCTGTGGATATCACGCCAAGTCAAGACATACCAAGTACCCATCATAAACTCTCATCTCTTGCATTACATTATTCGCCATTCGCCTGTCGTTTTCCTCTCCCCCACTTCTAAAACGATTTTCAAAAAGATTTTCCTTTTCTTCATCCCTCTTCCGCTCGTCTTCTTTGTTTGCTTTTTGCTCGTTTGCAAGATTGATTTGTTGCCACCATGTCTGAAATTGGGGAGGTTATCACTGAAAAGGATAGTAGTAATGATGGGGGCAACTTTAATGCTTTTGCCAATACTAATCCTCATGAAGAATCTACTATTCTACACACTAAAAATCTTCGCATAGGTAGCGGCAATTTTATTGGGAAAGGGGTTATTCAAGATTTCTTTACTTATGCTGGTGTGCTTCCCACTTTGGGTGGATCTATTCTCCATAAAACTAGTAGTCTTATGGATGCTATATCTTTGCTCGTAGTTGAACTTGAAAGACAATTTGTTCATATGCATCCATCCATACAAAGGATTTTTCTAGAGTTTTCTAATATTGAGCATTTTTCTGTTAAGCGTGCTGCCACTATATTTCTAGCCCAAGCGTTTAGATTTATTATGAAAGAAGCTAGTGAAATTTTCGCGCATTATAAATTAGATGGTGGTTGTAACGCCCCCGATGCGGCTATATCTCCCACGTGTCGAGGCACGACTTAGAGGCATAACCGCATTGAAAGCAATGTCGCAAGTGAGGTAATCTTCACACAACCCATGTAATAAATAAGGAAAGAGATACATAGTTGGCTTACAATACCACTTCACACAAGACATAAATAAACATCCATCATTCGAGTACACTCAAGGTCCGACTACGGAACCAAAATAAAAGAAGATACCCCAAAAGCTAACACAGATCCCGAATCGTCCCAACTGGGCACCACTATCGATCATCGTGAAAAGACACATAGTAACGACCACGCCTCGTCGAACTCCCACTTGAGCTCGGTTGAGTCACCTGCACCGCATCGCCGGAACCTGCAACTGTGTTTGGAAGTATCTGTGAGTCACGGGGACTCAGCAATCTCACACCCGCGAGATCAAGACTATTTAAGCTTATAGGAAGGACAGAGTAGTAAAGTGGAGCTGCAGCAAGCGACTAGCATATATGGTGGCTACATCGCAAAAGAGAGCGAGAAGAGGAGCAAAGCACGGTCGTGAAGCTAGTAGTGATCAAGAAGTGATCCTGAACTACTTACGTCAGACATAACTCCAACACCGTGTTCACTTCCCGGACTCCGCCGAGAAGAGGCCATCACGGTTACACACGCGGTTGATGTGTATTTTATTTGAGGTCAACTTTGGGTTTTCTACAACCGGACATTAACAAATTCCCATCTGCCTCATAACCGCGGGCACGGCTTTGAAAGATATTACCCGCAGGGTGTCCCAACTTAGCCCATTATAAGCTCTCACGGTCAACGAAGGATATTCTTCTACCGAAGACCCGATCAATCTCGAATCCCGGACTACAAGACATTTCGACAAAGAATAAAACAAGACCAGCAAAGCCACCCGAATGTGCCGACAAATCCCGATAGGAGCTGCACATATCTCGCTCGTGGCACACCGGATGGGCAAGACGTCGGGTTGGCATAGACCCTGATTGCCCAGGGGCGCCGGACATCGCCAGGTTGGACCAAAGAATCGAAGGAGAACTGGCCCGGGGTTAAAATAAAGATGACCCTCGGCTCGCGAAAACCCGGGGAAAAGGCTTAGGTGGCAAATGGTAAAACCAATGTTGGGCCTTGCTGGAGGAGTCTTATTCAAAGCGAACTGTCAAGGGGTCCCATAAATCACCCAACCGTAAGGAACGCGAAATCAAGGAACATAACACCGTATGACGGAAACTAGGGTGGCAAGAGTGGAACAAAACACTGGCATAAGGCCGAGCCTTCCACCCTTTACCAAGTATATAGATGTATTAATTATAGCAGATATATATATTGTGATAACCCCAACAAGTAAACATGTTCCAAAGAGGAACAACAACTCCATGTTCCAACAAGGAACAAACTTCAGCCACTGCAACTAGCAACGCTATAAGAGGGCTGAGCAAAGCGGTAACATAGCCAATCAACGGTTTGCTAGGAAAGGATGGTTAGGGGTTAACATGGCAATATAGGTGGCATGATATAGCAAGTGGTAGGCATCGCAGCATAGGCAAAGCAAAAGAGCGAGCAACTAGCATAGCAAAGATAGAAGTGATTTCGAGGGTATGGTCATCTTGCTCGCAATGTTCTCGAGTTGTCGAAAGCTTGATCCTCGAAAGCGTTCTCAACAGGTTCCTCGCTCACGCACTCGCCTCCGACTCTACCCAAAGCAACAACACAAACAAAGGAACCACAATAAATCACGGTGCAATGCACAATCAACATGATGCAAAACATGACATGATATGCGAGATGCGATATGCAAAGCGTATAAAGCGCCCGGAAGGAAAATGATGAACCAGGCATCAACTTGGAAAACCAAGCATGCCACTGAAAGATGAGATGATTTCGTTGAAATCGATATAAAGATCACCGAATCGGATGCACGGTTTGCAAATGGCAAGCAAAACAAGAATGGCGCAAATCTGCCATTAACAGCATGATGCCACTTAGCAAGCAACAATTAATTAAGCTACTGCACCCAAACGTATCAACAAAGCACATGGCAGTGATCTACACATGATGCTCGACAAAAGATGAGCACTGAGCTACGGCTAGTTCACATCATAACATGTTCAAACAAGCATGGCAAAAGAGCACAAAATATCAGGCTGGACATGGCAAAAACAGCATCTGGTTGCAATGTTCAGAGCAGCATAACTACATGCTACAGGAACTTAAAATAGCAAATCAAGGCATGGCATGAATCTACTCAAAGCCTAGAACAAAAGTCCCTTACTGACCATAAGCCAAAAAGGACTAGAAAATATAGTAACACCCATGTCAATATTGAAAGTTTCGTTAACAGATTCAGCAACATGGCATGTCAAAAACTGATAACGAGTAGGCATGTTAACAAGCTCAATGCACTCACTACAGAGCCTCAAATGATAAACTAAGCATACATACATCAAGAAGACATGACATAGAAGACATACATGGCAAGAACAATAACATAGCATAAATGGATCAACCACAACAAGCTAGGCAAAATTGAATAACATGTATACAATCTGCCAGGAAACATTTGATAGCAAAAGTAGAGCTTGATTGACTCAAGCTATGGCACTCCATAATTGCAAACAAAGGCATGGATGGATAGAGCAAGACATGCTTTACAAAACACCCTTACCGAAGTATCTCAAAATATGCATAGATCTCTCGGTATCATCAAGTTAACATGGCATCAAAATCAGCTAAAACAAGGCTGAAATCAGCAACAACAGGACACCTACTTTGCATGCTTGTGCTAGTCACCACATAGATCACAAAAATACATGGCATACACCCCTGGAAAGATAGCATGGCATATTTCAAAACACATGTAGGACTCAAATTCATAGGGTGCACACATTAATCATGGCAAAAATAACAAAAGTGCAACTTCTGTTACGAAACAGAAACTAACATCACATAGCACTCTTCCAACAGCATTTCGGGCGTTAAGATGAGCTCAAATGAAAATGATGCAATGGGATGAAATGATCTACTCTTCGAGACGAACATTTTGACATATTATACGCGCAAAATGGATCTACGGATGCGAAGATATAGCACGTTGAAAATTGCACAAAATATCAGAGAGATGCAAAAGACTTGGAAGAAAATAGAGGGGGGAAGAGAAGTCAACGGTTGCACGGTTCCCGAGGCCGGATCGGGCCGGATCGGGCGACGGGCGGCGGCGCGGGGCTGCTCGGAAGCTCGCCAGGGAAGGCGGCCGGGCGAGGGGAGCCGAGGCGGCGGGATGGCGATGGCGGCGCAGGGCGGGCCTCGGCCGGGCGCCATGGCGGCAGGTGGCGGGCCGCGGGGAGCGGCTGGCGGGCCGGCGACCAGAGAGCGCGGCGGCCGGTTGTCGGGCGGTGGCCGCCGGGCGAAGAGAGGCGGCGGCGGCCGGAGGCGGCGGGCGAAGGGCGGCGGGCGCTGGGCGCGGCGGCGTCTGCCCGGAGGGTTGGCTACTGGCCCCATGGGCCGGCGCGAGGCGGCGGCGGGGACCGGGCGCTGCCACGTGGCACGCCCGTTGGTCGGCGGCGGCGGCGGACGCTGTCTGCTCGCCGGACGTGTCCGGGCGCGCGAGGGAAAATTTGCTAGGGTTTCGGGAGATGATCCGGATTTGGGAGGTTTGCTTAAATAGGCATAGAGGGAGCTAGGAGAGTCCAAATGAGGTGTAGTTTTCGCCACACGATCGTGATCGAACGACGGAGAGCATGGAAGTGACTTAGATGGGTTATTGGGCTGTTTTGAAGGGGTGTTGGGCTGCAACTTAAAAGAGGCCTTTGCGAGAGTGCGTTAACCGCTGGAGTACCAAACGAGCTCCAAATGACCAAACTTGACCGGTGGTCTACGGTGGTATACCAAGGCCACTAGACAAACCTCGGTCCATTTCGAGAAGGTTTAATACCCGCACACGGAAAAACCGTAAAAGGGACCGCCGGGGGAGATAGGAGTGCCGGATTGCAAAACGAACAACGGGAAAAAAGCTCGGAATCATGAGATGAACACGTATGCAAATGCGATGCACATGATGACATGATAAAAATGCATGACAAGGACAAAATGCAAAATGAAGAAAAAACCCAACCACGGAGGGAATATCATATATCAATGCCGAAAATGGCAAGAGTTGGAGTTACAAATATGGAAAGTTACTTCCGGGGTGTTACAACACTCCACCACTACAAGAGGATCTCGTCCCGAGATCTAGGTCTGAAAGAACTCCGGATATTCGGAACGGAGGTGATCCTCGCGCTCCCAAGTAGCTTCTCGGTCGGAATGGTGTGACCACTTCACTTTCAGGAATTTGATTGACTTGTTGCGAGTCTTGCGCCGGTTTCTTCAAGAATAGCAACGGGTGCTCATGATAAGAGAGATCTTCTTGAAGGTCAATCTCTTGAAGTTGATAGTGCGTTCAGAGTCTTGAAGCACTTGCGAAGCTGTGACACGTGAAATACATCGTGCACGCTTGCAAAGTTGGATGGAAGCTCGTTGATAGGCGAGGTCGCCTCTTTTGCCAATGATCTTGAAAGGACCCACGATCTAGGTGCAAGCTTCCTTTGATACCGGGCGACGAGTGCCTTTCATTGAGAGACGCGAGGTAGACATGGTCTCCGATTTCAAAAGCCACATCACGGTGCTTATCATCATAATAGCTCTTCCGCGCGATTATGCGGCTTTGAGATTCTCACGAATGACTTGGCACATTTCTTCCGCTTCGTGATCAAGTCATTGCCAAGAAGTTGGCGCTCACCGTCTCGCACCAATTGAGAGGAGTACGGCACTTTCGCCATAGAGAATTTCGAATGGGGCCTTGCCCAACTCGCTTGGAAGCTGTTGTTGTAAGAGAACTCAGCATATGGAAGACAATCTTCCCACTTCATACCGAAGAAATGACACAAGCCCCGAGCATATCTTCAAGGATTTGATTTACTCGCCGACTTGGCCACTTGTTTGAGGATGGAAAGCTGTCTTGAAACGAATGTTGGTGCCCATGGCCTTCTCGAAAAGAATCCCAAAACTTGGAGGTAAAGATGCTGCCACGGTCTCAAGAGATCACTTGTGGAATGCCGCAAAGAGACAATCCTCGAGGTGTATAGCTCGCCAACCGAGCTGCTGTGATGGATTCTTTGATAGGAAGAAAATGAGCCACTTTAGTAAGCTTGTCAATGACAACGAAGATAGCATCATTTCCACGCTTGGACTTTGGAAAGCCACCACGAAGTCCATTTCAATATGATCAAACTTCCATTCCGAATAGCAAGAGGTTGGAGGAGACCAGCTGGTCTTTGGTGTTCTGCTTTCACTCTTCCGCAGACATCACACTCATTCACGAATTGAGCAATTTCTCGCTTCATTCGAGTCCACCAATATGACTGCTTGAGGTCATGGTACATCTTCGTATTTCCAGGATGAATGGATAGAAGCGAATTGTGAGCCTCGCTCATAATGACTTTTCGCAGATCACCCTTAGGAACCATAATCCGTCCTCAAAGAACAGAGTGTCTTTGTCATCAACATTGAAGCACTTGTACTTAGAAATGCCCTTGTCGATACCACGCTTCACCTTTTTCACCATGGTATCCAGAAGTTGAGCCTCACGAATCTGATCTTCCAAAGTAGGAGAGACTATGAGGTTGGCAAGAAAGCCTTGAGGAACAACTTGAAGATTCAGCTATGGAAAGCTTCACGAGATCCGCTGAAAGGGCTTGAGGATTAGACTGCTGCAAAGAAGCTTTCCTGCTCAAAGGATCTGCAATGACATTGGCCTTGCCTGAGTATATTCAATACTTGGGTTGTACTCTTGAATCATTTCACCCATCGAGTCTGCCTGAGGTTGAGGTTGGGTTGAGTGAAATGTACTTGAGACTCTTGTGATCGGTGAAAATGTCCACTTTCCTCCCCAACAAGAGATGTCTCCATGTAATCAATGCATGGACAACTGCCGCCAACTCAAGATCGTGATGGGGTAGTTCTTCTCGTTGGCTTCAATCAAGCGAGAGGTATAAGCCACAACTCTCTTCTCTTGCATTAACACAGACCGAGACCTTGAAGAGAAGCATCACAGAAAACTTCAAATGGCTTGGATTCATCAGAGGAGTCGAACAGAGCTGTGACGAGTTTCTCTTGAGGGTATTGAAAGCAACGCCACACTCGGGAGACCGTACATACTTCACATGCTTCGGAGAAGGTTGGAAAGAGGCTTTGCAATCTTGGAGAAGTTCTCAACGAATCTTCGCAATAGCTTGCAAGACCAAGAAAATCATGGAGCTGCTTGACATTCGAGGAGGTTCCCAATTCACAATTGCGGACACCTTCTCGGATTAACAGCGATGCCCTTATGGAGATGATATGACCAAGATAAAGCACTTCATCAAGCCAAAATTCACATTTGGAGAACTTAGCATAGAATTGGTACTCTCGAGCTTGTCTAGCACCAATCGCAAATGTTTGGCATGATCCTTCTTATTCTTGGAGAAGACCAAAATATCATCAAGATAGACCAAGACGAATTCATTGGTGTAGGGGTTGAATATGAAGTTCATCATCCGAGAGAATGTTGGAGGAGCATTGACGAGGCCGAAAGACATGACAATATATTCGTAAGAACCAAAGCTTGTTCTGAAAGCTGTCTTGGGAATATCTTGTTCACGAATGCGAATCTGATGATACCCCATACGAAGGTCAAGCTTAGAGAACACCGTAGCACCTTTGAGTTGCTCGAAAATCTCATTGATGTTGGGAAGTGGATACTTGTTCTTGATTGTCTTCTTATTCAATGGACGGTAATCGACGCAAAGTCGGTCCGCGCCATCCTTCTTCTCGACAAAAGAACACCACAACCCCAAGGAGATGAACTCGGTCCGATCAAACCCAGACGCTCTTGTTCATCGAGCTGCTTCTTCAATTCCTTCAGCTCTTCAGTCCAAGCTTGTATGGACGCTTGCAAGCGGGTTCATGCGTGCTCAAGATCGATAACGAACTCAATCGGCCGATGAGGAGGCATACCCGAAGCTCTTCCGAAAGACATCTTGGTACTCACAAACGATCGAATCGAGAGATGGCATTCAGTTCGCCCTTATCATTGAGAGAAAACAACCGAATGGTTTCATCACGAGCGCATAGATGATCACATCATTAGAAGAGTGAGTCAATTGAATTTCCCAGCAGCACAATCAAGCTGAGCTTTGTGCTGAGAAAGCCACCCATTCCGAGAATAAGATCAATATCCGAGTCACCAAGAACAATTGGTTTAGAAAGAAATCTATAATCGCCCATCTTGATAGAAACATTAGGAGCAACCAAACTAGAATTCATAAGCCTTCCGGGAAACAACTTGCATAACTTTGGAGAGAATCTCTGTGTCAACATTGTGCTTCATGCAAAAGGATATGACATGAAAGAATGCGATGCACCAAGATCAAATAAGACTTTTGCAGAATATCATTAATCGAGAGATTACCCATGATCACATCAAGATTCCTCCGCTTGAGCTGCATTAATCATGTTCACCTTGCAGACTTGGGATTATGCTTGACCACCGCATTGCTGGAAGATTTCACAGAGGAGGAGGCGGAAGGCGCCTCTGGTTGAAGCACTTGTTCAGATAGTGACCCTTCACGACACTTGTTGCAAGTGACCTCAGAGAGCGGACGGTGGTAAGGAGCACTTGACCTTGGAGCTTGAGAATTAGACTTGTTCGATAGCTTGGGTTGGGTGGGTGGGAAGATCCACGGCCACCTGAGTTCTTCTCACCGGTAAGGCCGACGGAACGGAGGAGGGGGGTAAAACTTCGCTGCTTAGCTGCCACTTGAGGGGACGAAGAGGACTGAACTGCATCCCCGATTCTCTTCTTAGAAGCCTCACATTTGAGCTGGGCAGCTTCTTGCTTGAGTGCCATGTTGCAGAAATCATCATACTTATCTCGCTCAAAAGCACAAGAGGTAATTGCAGATCTTCTCTCGCACCACCTCTGAATTGATAGATCATACTCTTTTCATCGTGCACGCCTTGCTTAGCAAAACGAGCGAGCTTCTGGAACTGGATATTGTATTGATAGACAGACATGGTGCCTTGCTTGAGATTGCGGAACTCCTCACGCTTGCTCTCAACAACACTTTTCGAATGTGATGAGCTCAAATCACGGCGAACTCATCCTGTAATGGCACGACCTCCTCTGGAATCTTTGTATTGCTGGTACCACTCAGCAGCTTGATCCTTGAGTTGAAACGATGCAAACTTGACAAAGTCCTCAGGTCTGACATTGCTACAGTCAAAGTGCTTGCAGATGTCCACTAACCAATCGTCAGCGTCTGTGGCCTCAACACAGAAACTGAAAGACTTCGGCTGATTAGCGAGGAACTGACTGAGAGTAGCAAAGTGTGGCTGATTGTTTCCTTGACCTTGATTTCCTTGATTGCCTTGCCTCGAGTACGCTTCTTGCAAGAGCTGCAAAATCATCTCGAGCATTGGCATTGGTGGCTGCCATGATAGCTTGCCGGGCCTCCGGAGGCGGAGGTGGAGGTGGAGGTGGAGGTTGATCGATCCCCATCATTGCGATCCGGATTCGACGCGCTGGCGGAGCCATCCTCAAGAGGGTGACATCCGTTAGTCCTTTGATAGACAAATTGATAAGTAGAATCAACGGATAGAAATTGCAACATATAGTCTTCACAATAAACATTCAACAAGAATGAACGAATGAATTCCAAAGTTAATCATCACACGCCCATTAGGGTGAGAAGCCACTTAGATAAAGATATGGAAACAACATCTGCTTAGAAACAAATCGAATATCACAACTGAAAACAAAAGATTGGCTTCTAGAATGAGCCGAACAAACACATGATAGAGATTTCGCCCAAAGTGTTCGTGGTGGGGCCCACACGGACACGACGATAGCGGACGCCACGAATGACAAACAAGACATCCCGAATCAGCATAGCCAAGGATTCTTTAAGACGCCTCGCGACCATCAGAATCGACCGTGAATGGGCGGACCACTAGACGCTGAACCCCAATCTCAAATCATACATCCGTCGGAAAGAATATCCCGTAAGCTACTAGAATTCCCACCTATAAACTCCCAAACTTTCTGGTTATGCAATCTGGTGTTGGGGATACAGGGACACAAAATATATCACCCAAACTAACAATACCTAGATCCAAATTGTATCCATCCGTCAACACATAACCAAGAAATCCTCGAAATCGTGTACCTCGACCTTCAAAAACATCCGTTATACAAGTCATGGCAATACTCCCTTTTCGCCACAAGATCGGGCTATCGGGTTATCTCACCAACAACTGCACAAAAGAGATTTCGATGTCGGCAAAACTCGTATTCCGAATCGCAACGATAAAATTGTGACGACAACACCTCGGAGCTCAACTCCCGGACACCGCCACAACCCCTAAATGTCGAGGCACCAAGAACAATGTTCTCGTCACAAAACCATCGGAACGATTCCAAGATACCCACGTGATCCTAAAATTTTTTTAGTGAAGTTTGAGAAGAGAAGAGTCAAAACTCTACGTCAGAGACCTCACAGAGCTGATTTAAGGACCGGGGAGTAAAAAGAATCCTACTCTCCGATATATATAATCCTAAGACTCAAAACATTTTCCATTCTAGACTCAACAACGCCAACAAACAATCAAGTAGGGGCTCCTAAGTCGGGAAGGCTCGATTACCAACTTGTACGCCCCGATGCGGCTATATCTCCCACGTGTCGAGGCACGACTTAGAGGCATAACCGCATTGAAAGCAATGTCGCAAGTGAGGTAATATTCACACAACCCATGTAATAAATAAGGAAAGAGATACATAGTTGGCTTACATGCCACTTCACACAAGACATAAATAAACATCCATCATTCGAGTACACTCAAGGTCCGACTACGGAACCAAAATAAAAGAAGATACCCCAAAAGCTAACACAGATCCCGAATCGTCCCAACTGGGCACCACTACTGATCATCGGAAAAGACACATAGTAACGACCACGCCTCGTCGAACTCCCACTTGAGCTCGGTTGAGTCACCTGCACCGCATCGCCGGAACCTCGCAACTGTGTTTGAAGTATCCGTGAGTCACGGGACTCAGCAATCTCACACCCGCGAGATCAAGACTATTTAAGCTTATAGGAAGGACAGAGTAGTAAAGTGGAGCTGCAGCAAGCGACTAGCATATATGGTGGCTACATCGCAAAAGAGAGCGAGAAGAGGAGCAAAGCACGGTCGTGAAGCTAGTAGTGATCAAGAAGTGATCTTGAACTACTTACGCCGACATAACTCCAACACCGTGTTCACTTCCCGGACTCACCGAGAAGAGGCCATCACGGTTACACACGCGTTGATGTGTATTTTATTTGAGGTCAACTTTGGGTTTTCTACAACCGACATTAACAAATTCCCATCTGCCACATAACCGCGGCACGGCTTTGAAAGATATTACCCTGCAGGGTGTCCCAACTTAGCCCATTATAAGCTCTCACGGTCAACGAAGGATATTCATTCTACCGAAGACCCGATCAATCTCGAATCCCGGACTACAAGACATTTCGACAGCAATAAAACAAGACCAGCAAAAGCCACCCGAATGTGCCGACAAATCCCGATAGGAGCTGCACATATCTCGCTCTCGTGGCACACCGGATGGGCAAGACGTCGGGTTGGCATAGACCCTGATTGCCCAGGGCGCCGGACATCGCCAGGTTGGACCAGCAATCAAGGAGAACTGGCCCGGGGTTAAATAAAAGATGACCCTCGGCTCGCGAAACCCGGGGAAAAGGCTTAGGTGGCAAATGGTAAAACCAATGTTGGGCCTTGCTGGAGGAGTCTTATTCAAAGCGAACTGTCAAGGGGGTCCCATAAATCACCCAACCGTAAGGAACGCGAAATCAAGGAACATAACACCGTATGACGGAAACTAGGTGGCAAGAGTGGAACAAAACACCAGGCATAAGGCCGAGCCTTCCACCCTTTACCAAGTATATAGATGTATTAATTATAGCAGATATATATATTGTGATAACCCCAACAAGTAAACATGTTCCAAAGAGGAACAACAACTCCATGTTCCAACAAGGAACAAACTTCAGTTTCACCTGCAGCTAGCAACGCTATAAGAGGGCTGAGCAAAGCGGTAACATAGCCAATCAACGGTTTGCTAGGAAAGGATGGTTAGGGGTTAACATGGCAATATAGGTGGCATGATATAGCAAGTGGTAGGCATCGCAGCATAGGCAAAGCAAAAGAGCGAGCAACTAGCATAGCAAAGATAGAAGTGATTTCGAGGGTATGGTCATCTTGCTCGCAATGTTCTCGAGTTGTCGAAAGCTTGATCCTCGAAAGCGTTCTCAACAGGTTCCTCGCTCACGCACTCGCCTCCGACTCTACCCAAAGCAACAACACAACCAAAGGAACCACAATAAATCACGGTGCAATGCACAATCAACATGATGCAAAACATGACATGATATGCGAGATGCGATATGCAAAGCGTATGTGCGCTCCGGAAGGAAAATGATGAACCAGGCATCAACTTGGCAAACCAAGCATGCCACTGGAAAGATGAGATGATTTCGGTTGAAATCGATATAAAGATCACCGGAATCGGATGCACGGTTTGCAAATGGCAAGCAAAACAAGAATGGCGCAAATCTGCCATTAACAGCATGATGCCACTTAGCAAGCAACAATTAATTAAGCTACTGCACCCAAACGTATCAACAAAGCACATGGCAGTGATCTACACATGATGCTCGACAAAAGATGAGCACTGAGCTACGGCTAGTTCACATCATAACATGTTCAAACAAGCATGGCAAAAGAGCACAAAATATCAGGCTGGACATGGCAAAAACAGCATCAGGTTGCAATGTTCAGAGCAGCATAACTACATGCTACAGGAACTTAAAATAGCAAATCAAGGCATGGCATGAATCTACTCAAAGCCTAGAACAAAAGTCCCTTACTGACTATAAGCCAAAAAAGACTAGAAAATATAGTAACACCCATGTCAATATTGAAAGTTTCGTTAACAGATTCAGCAACATGGCATGTCAAAAACTGATAACGAGTAGGCATGTTAACAAGCTCAATGCACTCACTACAGAGCCTCAAATGATAAACTAAGCATACATACATCAAGAAGACATGACATAGAAGACATACATGGCAAGAACAATAACATAGCATAAATGGATCAACCACAACAAGCTAGGCAAAATTGAATAACATGTATACAATCTGCCAGGAAACATTTGATAGCAAAAGTAGAGCTCGATTGACTCAAGCTATGGCACTCCATAATTGCAAACAAAGGCATGGATGGATAGAGCAAGACATGCTTTACAAAACACCCTTACCGAAGTATCTCAAAATATGCATAGATCTCTCGGTATCATCAAGTTAACATGGCATCAAAATCAGCTAAAACAGGGCTGAAATCAGCAACAACAGGACACCTACTTTGCATGCTTGTGCTAGTCACCACATAGATCACAAAAATACATGACATACACCCCTGGAAAGATAGCATGGCATATTTCAAAACACATGTAGGACTCAAATTCATAGGGTTCACACATTAATCATGGCAAAAATAACAAAAGTGCAACTTCTGTTACGAAACAGAAACTAACATCACATAGCACTCTTCCAACAGAATTTCGGGCGTCAAGATGAGCTCAAATGAAAATGCTGCAATGGGATGAAATGATCTACTCTTCGAGACGAACATTTTGACATATTATACGCGCAAAATGGATCTACGGATGCGAAGATATAGCACGTTGAAAATTGCACAAAATATCAGAGAGATGCAAAAGACTTAGAAGAAAATAGAGGGGGGAAGAGAAGTCAACGGTTGCACGGTTCCCGAGGCCGGATCGGGCGACGGGCGGCGGCGCGGGGCTGCTCGCGAGCTCGCCGGGGAAGGCGGCCGGCGAGGGGAGCCGAGGCGGCGGGCGGCGATGGCGGCGGCGGGCGGGCTCGGCTCGGCGCCTGGCGGCATGAGGCGGTGGCGGCCTTGGGAAGCTTGCTGGCGGGCCGGGCGACCAGAGAGCGAGGCGGCCGGAGGTCGGGCGGTGGCCGGCCGGCGAAGAGAGGCGGCGGCGCCCGAGGCGGCGGGCCGAAGGGCGGCGCGCTGCTGGGCGCGGGCGCGGCGTCGGCCCGGAGGGCTCAGCCTGGCCCCATGGGCCGCGCTGAGGCGCGGCGGTGGGGACCGGCGTTGCACGTGGCACGCCCGGTTGGTCGGCGGCGGCGGGCGGACGCGTCTGCTCGCCGGACGTGTCCGGGCGCGCGAGGCAAAATTTGCTAGGGTTTCGGGAGATGATCCGGATTTGGGGAGGTTTGCTTAAATAGGCATAGAGGGAGCTAGGAGAGTCCAAATGAGGTGTAGTTTTCGCCCACACGATCGTGATCGAACGACGGAGAGCATGTAAGTGACTTAGATGGGTTATTGGGCTGTTTTGAAGGGGTGTTGGGCTGCAACTTAAAAGAGGCCTTTGCGAGAGTGCGGTTAACCGTTGGAGTACCAAACGAGCTCCAAATGACCCGAAACTTGACCGGTGGTCTACGGTGGTATACCAAGGCCACTAGACAAACCTCGGTCCATTTCGAGAAGGTTTAATACCCGCACACGGAAAAAACGTAAAAGGGACCGCCGGGGGAGATAGGAGTGCCGGATTGCAAAACGGACAACGGGAAAAAAGCTCGGAATCATGAGATGAACACGTATGCAAATGCGATGCACATGATGACATGATAAAAATGCATGACAAGGACAAAATGCAAAATGAAGAAAAAACCCAACCACGGAGGGAATATCATATATCAATGCCGAAAATGGCAAGAGTTGGAGTTACAAATATGGAAAGTTACTTCCGGGGTGTTACAGTGGTCGTCCTCCCATAGAGGGAATTCTCTTTAACCAAGAGGACATAATGCGTTTACGTTCTTTAGATCATGTTGCTTATAACGAAAATTTAAGAAAGAGGGTCCCTACCGATGTTTTAGTTGATAAGATTTCCGAGCTTAATGACAATTTTGCCATAGAAAACAACAGATTGAGTTTCTCTCTTGGACACAAGGTCATGACTTTTTTCCAAAAGAATGCTTATAATGATGAGTTGGTAATACAATATGAGGGGCCAAAGGAGGAACCTGTTCCTCCTGAACTTGATATTGGGGATTCTTATCCTATTAAATTTAGCCCTTTTGATTACTTTTGCTTACCGCAAAGAAAACTTGCTACTGAAAGAAGGGAGTATGAGATGAGTTTTTGAGATTTTCCTTATCATTATTACGATTATACCTAGATCGAGTCGTGTTCTTATGCCTAGCTAAGGGCGTTAAACAATAGCGCTTGTTGGTAGGCAACCTATTTTCTTCGCTTTTTAGGTTTTGTTTTGCAATAAATAATTCATCTAGCCTCTGGTTAGATGTGGTTTTATGTTTTAATTAATGTTTGTGCCAAGTAAGACCTTTGGGATAGCTTACAGCGATAGTTGATTTGATCTTGCTGAAAAACAGAAACTTTGGTGCCCGGTCCCAGAATTTTTAAAAATCACATAAGCGTGATAAAATTCTGAATTTTTTTACCCAAGATTGATATACAAATTGCCCCTGTTGTCCTAAGTTTTCAGAATTTTTTGAGTTATAGAAGTATTCGAACTATCCAGATTACTACAGATTGTTCTGTTTTCGACAGATTATGTTTTCTATGTGTTGTTTGCTTATTTTGATGATTCTATGGGTAGTATCGAGGGGGGGGGGGTATGAACCATGGATAAGTTGGAATACAGTAGATATTACACCAATATAAATAAAGAATAAGTTCACAACAGTACCAAAAGTGGTGATTTATTTTCTTATACTAACGGAGCTTATGAGATTTTCTGTTGAGTTTTGTGTTGTGAAGTTTTCAAGTTTTGGGTAAGGATTTGATGGATTATGGAATAAGGAGTGGCAAGAGCCTAAGCTTGGGGATGCCCAAGGCACCCCAAGGTAATATTCAAGGACAACCAAGAGCCTAAGCTTGGGGATGACCCGAAAGGCATCCCCTCTTTCGTCTTGGTCTATCGGTAACTTTACTTGAGGCTATATTTTTATTCACCACATGATATGTGTTTTGCTTGGAGCATCTTGTATGATTTGAGTCTTTGCTTTTTAGTTATCCACAATCATCTTTGTTGTACACACCTTTTGAGATGGACACACGTGAATCGTGATTTATGAGAATACTCTATGTGCTTGACTTATATCTTTTGAGCTAGGCAATTCTGCTCTAGTGCTTCACTTATATCTTTTAAGAGCACAGCGGTCGTTTTATTTTATAGAAATTGATGAACTCTCATGCTTCACTTATATTATTTTGAGAGTCCCTAAACAGCATGGTAATTTTCTTTGGTTATAAATTTAGTCCTAATATAAAAGACATCCATGGGGGGTATAATAAAAACTTTCATATAAAGTGCATTTGAATACTATGAGAAGTTTAATACTTTAAGATTGTTTTGAGATATAAAGATGGTGATATTAGAGTCATGCTAGTGAGTAATTGTGAATTTGAGAAATACTTGTGTTAAAGTTTGTGATTCTCATAGCATGCACGTATGGTGAACCGTTATGTGATGAAGTTGGAGCATGATTTATTTTTTGTTTGTCTTCCTTATGAGTGGCGGTCGGGGACGAGCGATGGTGTCAGGACCTCGATTCCAAGTCACATCGATCTAGACGGTAACACCTCATATCACTTTGCGGCCTCACGCACGATATTCCCACGGGTGTCGCCTTATCATGGCCCAGGACCGATTGCACCTTTTGGCTCACGTATATGATAGTGTCATAGCATCCATATGACAGAGAACCCGGGCCGACATGAATAGTCATGAACCCAAAGTGGCACTAACTTACGGGACAGCATACATGAATCAACATCGAGCATGTCGGTCGCCAGCGTCGACCAAGGGCTGTAGCATCGGGCTAACAGGACTCGTGAACCGGGCCGTAGCAGGCTAGGCAGGACTCGAATGTCACCGCACGACATTTCCCGAAGAGATGTACACAGTGAACGAAGTGAATCACATGTGGCTACCAAGTGTTCCGAGCGGCAGAGTGCTGGGCTAGCAGGACTTCGTGAACCGGGCTGTAGCGGACTACTATGGCTCATGGAAGCACAAGGCTACGTTTCCCCATAAGAGAGGCTACCAAGGATAAACAACTAGGTTGTCGGATCCCACACATACCAAGCATTTCAATCATACACACAGTATGCTCGATATGTGTACATACAACATGGCATCACAGCATAACTCTACGACTCAAGTATTTATTCATTAGGCTCCGAGGAGCCAAGTATTACAATCATGGTCTCATGACCCAACATACAGAGCATACAAGCATCGAGCGGAAGCATAAACATGTCTGAGTACACACAAGTACAAAAGAAAAAGGCTGAGAAGCCTGACCATCTACAAGACCCTCCCAAGGGTACAAGATCGTAGCTAAGGTAACAAGCTAAACGTCAAGTCCACGCGGAACTACTAGCGAGACTGAAGTCTCTCTGCAAAAACATAAATTAAGCAAACGTGAGTACAAATGTACCCAGCAAGACTTACATCAGAACTAACTACATATGCATCAGTATCAACAAAGGGGTGGTGGGGTTCAACTGCAGCAAGCCAGCTTTGACTCAGAGGCTATCCTGAACTACGAGTGCAAGTAACTCCTTTGAGGTGGCGCACACGAGTCCACATATTCCCCATAACAATACACCACTATGGATCCGCTCCCGTCTTCCTACGAGAATGCCATCCATAGCACTCACACTTATCTTGCGCATTTGAGTATCCACTTTCACTTGTCTATGAACTGTATAGGCAACCCAGAAGTCCTTTACCACGGACACGGCTATTTTAATAGATCATTTATAACCCTGCAGGGGTGTACTTCTTCACACATGCTCTTGCCACTTACCACCATGTACACGTCGTGTATCTCGACAACCTTTAAGCGGAAGCCTGGCGAGGGAGTCGGCCACGACCTAACTAACCACACAAGTCTCTAGTCCAGGTTTATCGCCTATTCGGGTTCCATCCGCGAGGAGATCCGGCCGAGGTTTCGCTTACAGCCCCAAACGATGTGTGCAGGGTTCCCGAGACACCAAACGGGCGCCCGGTACACCGGGCCACGGTGTATCTACCGCATCATAGCCCACCCCTAGGGTCAGTGCTATGCATGGCCTCCAACACATATCCTACAAACACCAGAAACTAGTTGCAACTCCTGGACAGAGATTAAGGCGATTAATAGGTCGAGAGAGTCAATTAAGGATCCCAATATGTGGTAGTAGCTGTTCATGGATCACAAACATAGAACTCAGTTCCTGAGGACGGTTTCAATGAGACAACCCACCATGTACTCCTATATGGCCTCTCACCACTACCTTTACCAAATCGTGTTCACACACTTAGCTCACACATTAGGACATGTTCATCACCATTCCAATTCATCCCCGATGAATCAGACCTGACTCAACCCTAAGAAGTAGCAGGCATGACAAACAAGCATGAATGAGTAGGCACATCAGGGCCCAAACAACTCCTACTCATGCTAGTGGGTTTCATCAATTTACTGTGGCAATGATAGTTCATGCAGAGGAAAAGGGGTTCAACTACCGCAAGATGTAACAGTTGAATCAATGTTGTTCTAATGCAGGAAAAGAGAGCAGGAGCAAGAGAGTGGGATTGTATCGGAATGAACAAGGGGGTTTTGCTTGCCTGGCACTTCTGAAGATAATATAGTTCTCCATCGATGTCATCGATCACATCGTTGAAGCAACGTCTACTAAGAGGGGACATTTACCGGCAATAGAGAGAAAACACAATCAATGCAATGCAACAATATGATGCATGAATATGACATGGAGAAATGAGTGTGCTGGGCTAATGCATCTACAACGAGGGTGGTTTGAGCTCATCTGAATCAAAGATTCAAATACAAACTCAAGTTATGGGTTTATAAAGTGCATTAACATGTTTTGAGCTAAACAACAAGGTTAAGTTGATCTAACATGCATGAAACCAGTGTAGATGGAAAGATTGGATTTTTATGATCAATTTTCATATATAAATCTTTGCATTTGGAGTGACAGATTAATTTCTACGAATTTTCTAAGTTTGTGATATTTTCTGGAATTTCCTGAATAAGAATAAATCCAGAAAAAGGTTAACTGCGTCAGCATGACGTCGGGGTGATATCAGCAGGTCAAAGGCGCCAGCCCAGGTCAAACCTGACGGCTGGGACCCACATGTCGGTGTAACAACTAACTAACAGAGTTAGTTAGTGTTAGGTTAGCACTAACCTAGGTTAATTAGGGCCCGCACCCAGTTGTAAATGACCCTTGGGGGTCAACCCTGGTCAACTTGGGTCAAACCCTCCGGCGACTCGATGCCGGCGAGGCCAGACGCGGCGGAGGGTTGCGGGATTGCGTCTCCGGCGACCAAATGGACGGCGAAGGGCTTCTACGCGACGAGGAGGCTCGTCCGCGTCAGGTGGTGCACGCATCAGCAGCTCCGGTGGCCTAAGTCGACGGTGGCAGCGACTTGCGCGGCGGCCGGAGCTACGGGAACAACGGTTTCAGCGCCACGGAGCTCGGGAAGGGAAACGGTTGGTGGCTACGAGTTCGTGGAGGGACGCTGAGCACGTTGATGTGCTCGCCCGCGAGCTACAACGTCTGAAACGACGACGGCGACATGGCTGTGCGGCAGCGAGCTTTGGGCACGGCAGCGCTAGCGCTAGAGGACGTGCGGGGCGACGGGGATAGGGGAGAAATGAAGAGGGGCTCACCCCGCGTCGTTTAGAGGCGTCGATGAGCTCGGGGGAGTTCCGAAGCGAGCGGGGCGGTGGAGGTGATATCATCGTCGGGAGGTTGAAGACGAGCTTGGTGAGGTCGTTTGGGGGCTTTCGGCGAAGCATAGCTCAGTGAGGATGAAGAGAGGGGTGAGGCGGAGCTCTGCGATGCGGGAATGGAGCGAGGGAGTGGCTGGCCATGGTGGCAGCGAACGGCGGCGACGAGCCCCGCTCAGGAGAGCTCGGATGCGAGCGGGGAGAGGGGAAAAGTGAGCGGCGAGTGAGGGGGAAGGACCAGGGGGGTTCTAGGGGTGTCGTGGCAGCCTTGGACGAGTCAGGGATGCAACAGGCAGGCAAGAGGTGGCCTCGCGCGTGCGCACGTGCCGTGGCCACACGCGCTCTGTCCTTCTGGCGCGCCGAGGAAGATGACTGGCAAGGTGGGCTCGGGTGGGCTGCTCAGAAGCTGGGCCGACTACAGTGCTGGGCCAGGTGGGCTGTGCCAGGTAAATTGAACAGGTAACCTCTCTCCCCCTCTCTTTTCTAATCTTTGTGTTTTTCTATTTCTTTTGTCTGTTTCTGGATTTAGTAAAAATACTAAATCATTTTAATATATTCCTGAAATAAATTGTGGGCTCTGTTAGAATTATTTCCAACAACCATCAACCACTTCCAGAATTATTTTCGCATTTTAATATAGTTATAGCATTTAAATGCCCAAATTCAAATACTTTATGATTTAATTCAAAAATGCAAATTGGTCTAGAAAAATGTGCACCATTTTTGTCAGAGGTGCTGGACCAATTCAAAAATGATGAACATTTCTAAAGGGCATTTTGGGATCATTGAAAAGATTAAAGTTTGAACCTAGTTGAATTTCATTTGCTGCTAGGGTTTATCATCCCCCATTTCAAGTTTCTGAGAAATTTAAACATGATGCACACATGAAGGGCTAGCCTAGTGCATACCAGAACTAGTGATGTGACAACTCACCCCTACTAAACAAGAATCTCATCCCGAGATTCAAGTCGTGAGGTAAGAAGATAGAGGGACACAAGCTAACAGAATCTTCACGATCCAGATGTCTTTCTTGAGGATGTTGATTCATTGCATCACCTTGATCTCGACGTCTTGCTTTGAGAAGTACATCCAACATGACAACGAGTAGAAAGGGAGAATTTTAGAAGAATCGATCTTCCTGAGGTTCGAGCAACTTAGGATCATCTTAATGATCACAAGATCAACTCACGGGATGAGACATAGAAACATCTCTGGAGCTGAGAGGCAAAACATGCATCAGGAGGGACGGAAGAAACAATTTGACGAGGGTTTCAAAGTAGCGAGGAAAAAATTGCCATGATTCCATGACGGGGCACCTCAGGGAAGGTGACTCATGGAATTATTCCCTTAAGTGTCAAAAAGAATTACTTTTGATACACAGATCATTGAAACTCTCTATACCAGCCTAAGGAAATTCACAACAAACGTTTGGCGGAGTAAGAAGGGATGGCATACCCAGACTAGAATGGATGATGTGGACTACCTTGTTGAAGACAACGCAAGGTATGATTTTGCTTGCGCGTGCTCTCAAGAACTTGAGCATTTCCATATTCATCAAGGTTCTACCAACATCCGTGTCAAGGATCCTAGCAACACAACATACTACCATGATGAATAGTGATGGACGATGCAGATGCAAAGGAAGACAACATCTTCTCAGATTTCACCATAGCGAGGCCAAGGAAACAAAATCTAGATGATCGACCGAGAGACATTTAGCACTCCGCTTCTAATGTTATCCTTGATGTACTAGCGTAACCCATTTGATATGGTTTGGTATCTTGAACATCAAGTAGAAGGTCGGACTTCGGGAGCGCAAGAATCCATAAGGAATAACTACGGAAGTAAATCCTACGAAATCCTTATGGGGAGGCGGCCCACTTTATCAATCAGGATACTACAATAATAGGTCTTCTGGCTGGGTGTGTTGGCCACGACATCCACTTACCGAGTTACAGAGACCAATATTATAGTTCTTGGGAGATGTTCCAACCATCATATCTACCTGAGATTCAGATCTGGTTGGTAACAGGATATTTCAGACAGCATGTCCGGTAAAGGAAAGTTTGCAACACAAACCGACGAGATGGTGTTGCGAGATTCTCGGGGGATGAAATTTGGTAGCAAGCTCCAAAACATGAGCGGGTTCTGCTACAAGCATGTGAACATGTTGTCCCAGACAAGCATGACCACCTAGTAGTCTTACAATAAAACACTACCAAGTTCTGGTTGGGAACCACCATCGAGGATATCGAAGCCCTTGCATAAGTCCGGATCCTAAGAAGGAACTTCTTCTCCTTGAAAAAATCAATCAGTGGCTTGGTGTGCTAGGTATACATATAGAATGAAGGTTGCAAGTCTCCAGACCACAGAATACTTCGCACATATGCATGACTGACTTGGGATGATTCTAGAGGAAGCAAAAACAAACTTTCTCGAATTCACGGCAGCAACTTGCTTCAAATGCACATGAACTAGAGGAAGTCACTTCTTTCATCCAACATATTCTTCATGAACGGGGCATGAAGATAATGCTTACAAAAGTTTCCAACACTAGGTTGATGTTCAACATGAATCATGGGGGAGACAAAATGGTGTTGATGGGCTCAACAGCAACTCATCGGAATTTCCATATCACTGGACTTCCACCATCATGTGAACGCGGTGATATCATTGGTCAGACCAAAAGATGTAATGGTGTATGCTCGAGGATCAACCACGAGTAAGACAACATTACAAAGATCGTTGGTTCTGATTTTGATTTGAAGACAAATCAAAGTTTTGATAAGACAATAGGTCCAACAACTGATCACAGGGACCAACCGATGAAGATATCATCTTTCTTCAACACACACAGATTTATCCCTTAAATGAACTAAGCTAGGTAAGCTTTTATCTTCCAACTCTCCAAGTTATTGTTTAGCTTGACCAACTAGCTCAGGGATATCCAACACAGATTCTTGGAGAAGGGGTGGTTTACAAGAAACCAACTTGATCACGAACTCAACATAGCGGTCAGGTGACAACCCGGTAACACTTCCGAGAAGATATTCAGAAAATCATGAACCACCGATATGCCACAAAGCTCGAGAATAATCTTGCTTTCGAGGGTAAGATGATATGACCAAATAAGAAAGGGATTGAATAATCCTAACTCATTGATCGAAGAGTGCACCAGAAATAAGGACTAGGTAGCATGATCAACCTTAGTGTGATGATTCAATAACCAACACGCTAAGAATGATATTAATGTCCATTAACTACCAAGCAAAGGGTTGCTAGGAGTATTGATTTCACACATCATGATTCACTTGTTGGTATTCCGATTACAATAACACGGAGACCGAGAAATGAACAATGATGGCGAGAAGTATCACTGTATCAAGAGTTCATAGGAGGTGGTGCAATTCCCATGACATTCCTGACATAAAGTGGGTAATACTTCAGGGTAGAACAGAACAAAAGCTGGATTGGCATTTTGATCTGCGGGATACTACTGCTTCAACCCAATCCTGGATATGGATGAGGTACTGGAGTTTGTTCCTCCTAGTCGTTCTGGAATAGAATGGCTTGACGGACCGCAAGAGTAATAGGTATCGATGAACGAATGCACACATACTCTTGACTATCAATTGATAGACGAGGGTCAGAATACAACTAAAGAGGGAAAACTCAAGGAACATATGATTTTCTGAGTTGTGGATGCATAGACTAGCATGTCGAACGAGTTTTACATATTTCTTCCGGTTAACCCATGAAGAAGGGTAGAGCTCGCAGAGTCACAAGTATAGTGGAGCTCATCAAGAGCAGTCTAGTTGTGATCTTTTGATTCAAACGAATTCCTGCCAAGGATGGTTCATGTTATTTGGAAGAAGGAAATACCACCGACCTCGAGGACTATCGCAAAGGTTACTAATATCCTAAGGGAACTAGCAACACTATCAACATGAGGTAAGTAGGGTGAATTTTGGGCTCAGAAACCCAGGAGTAGAATACCTACTACCAAGTAGCATCACGGGATGCTTTCGGAAATGATGGCCAGATTCATCACACTGGGAACACAAAATATGGCTAGATTACTAGGTGACTCCCTAAAACACCTAGGGTCATAATAATAGCTCCAACAGATATGTCGAGGTAGTGGAGTACCTCAATTCAGCAATTAGTGTGGTTAATCTGGCCCAAAAGAACAACAAAACCAGAGGGAAAGGATTTTGCAAATGCATCAGATGGTTTAGAAACCTGGGATGACTCGGACAGCATAACGGCTGAAATTGCTCAAAGGATTTGATACATCCTATAAAAATGGTGGCATAACCACTCAGAAGCACAATATCAAGGTTCCGAGACCAACTATGAACACACGGAAGTAGTAGGAACTGAACTCGGGCTTGAAACCAACAATCATAAAAGTCTACAGATTAGTAACGCGTTATCCTGATAGAAGATGAGAAAGCCTAGTTTTTAATCCCCGCAGAAAAGAAGAGAGTGACTCAGATCAGAAGGGCACAAGGTAAAGGAGTAAAAAGAGCCATACGTTCCCTTCCACAATCAATTCCCTAATATAACTAAAGCATTTCTAGACTCAACTTCGACAAGTTTGGCTTGGTAATCCTACAGGCAGTCAGGCTCTGATACCAAAGCTGTCAGGACCCCGATTCCAAGTCACATCGATCTACCCGGTAACACCTCATATCACTTTGCGGCCTCACGCACGGTATTCCCACGGTGTCGCCTTACCATGGCCGGGACCGTTTAAGCCTTTTGGCTCACGTATATGATAGTGTCGCTAGCATCCATATGACAGAGAACCGGGCCGACATGACTAGTCGTGAACCCAAAGTGGCACTAACTTACGGGACAGGCATACATGAATCAACATCGAGCATGTCGGTCAAGACGTGCGAATCCGGGCTGTAGCACTAGGCTAACAGACTCCGGTGAATCAGGCAGTAGCAGGCTAGGCAGGACTCGGATGTCACCGCGTGACATTTCTCGAAGGGATGACACATGAACAAAGTGAATCACATGCCGCCACCAAGTGTTCCGAGCAGTAGTCTTTGGGCTAGCAGGACTCTAGTGAACCGGGCTGTAGCGGACTACTATGGCTCATGGAAGCACAAGACCACATTTCCCCATAAGAGAGGCTACCAAGGATAAACAACTAGGTTGTCGGATGTAGCGACCAGACCCGAATGGATCTAGCGCTCTGTGCTCACCGTCATCCTGGATCGATAATCTTGACACCACACAAGATTGAAGGATTTATAGCAGAGTAGCAATCACACACTTATTACATCGTTGTCCACAAGGGAACTGAATACAAAATATGGCTTAAGGCCATCTAATGATAACAGCGGAAGGCTTGGAAGATAAGTGAGTCCATCAACTCCAACGGCATCATCGAGTATAGAACCACGACCTAACACCTTACTGTAAATGCGAAAAGTGCATAACGTGAAAAGTTGCAGCCAAAACGGGTCAAGACATGGAATATCTTGGCAATGTAACACATAAAGAGCAATGAATGAATAAGCCTATACTACATGCTTATTTGGCTGGTGGTAAGGCTCTACTGTTACATTGCATAAAGCTGATTTTTCCCTACATCAAAGGAATAATTTTATTTAACTATCATGGTGGTTGTTAAACATTGAGAATGGTTGACAGATTCTCAATCCCAATTAAAAAGTACTCATCAAAACCCAATAACTTTTATTTAGAAGTAACATGTTGAGATTCACATGATAATCAAGTACCGGATACTCAAATTGTCCATAACCGGGGACACGGCTAATCATGATTAGTTTATACACTCTGCAGAGGTTTGCACACTTTTCCCCACAAGACTCGATCGCCTCCGCTTGGTTCTCGTGACTACATGGTGTTTGAGAAACGGATGACCGAGACATAGTCTTTCAGAAGCGCTAGCACCTTACATGTGGGTAGACCGTACCAACCTATATCCCCTACATCAGCTAGCCTACCCGTAAGAGTTCGCACGACTTAGTCAACTACGCCAGAGCCCATAATTGGCTTGTGGCTGCACACGGAAGTTTCCAGTTTGAAAAATCTTATGATCCCTTAGAGCCTGGGTGGCGGTCCGAAGAAATACAGGCAAGTCCTGATAGAAACCAGGTGCCTCAATCCACCCAGATGTGTGTTAGGTTGCCACCTTAGATAAACCATTAATTAAACAATCTCACATCTGTCATGGATATTCACTCACCCAATCCACGTCTACAAGCATAGCATGGCATGAACAAGCAAACGTAGAAGTAACTCCCAAGGTTTCATAAGTAAAACAGGTAATAGGTACTACCTCAATCTACTTCCCAAACCCACAATTTAATTAGATCCTAATCATGCAAGTGTTTGAGGAATAGATCTAATGCATAAAACTGGGTATGAGAAGGGTATGATCAAGTGTTACTTGCCTTGTCGATGATCCATGAGTCCTAGAGATTGAAGTAACAAGCGGCGCACTCGGGTGATCTAACGCAGACAAACAACAAGCATACAATAAGTACTCATCTAATGCACAGGGAAATCTCGAATAAAAGATCTAACCAGAGAGTTCAACTTAAGAACCCTGGTTGCAAAAGAATCGAATCAAAACAAACTACGAAAGTCGAAACTCGAGAGAGAACGTCTCGGTTTAGCGATCTGAAATTAGGTCAAAATTTCACAGTGGCAAAACTCTGTGAAAGTAGGGTAGTCGGAACGGCGGTTTCGTTACGAAACTCCAGGCGCTTGAATCACCTGATTCCGATAAACGAGCGAGAAATAAAACAGTTTTGAAAATCAGATCTGAAATCAAATCGAAAATAACGGATTAATTCCGATTAAAAAGAAAAAGCGATTTAACGAGTTAAATTGCGAGCGTTAGTTAACGTAACGAATCTAACGAACGCGTTCCTTTGAAGCGAGCGGTTCGGTGAGCGTCCGTTAAATAAGAAAACCGAAAAAAACAAAACCAATCTAGGTTTTTTAAAAAAAAAAAAACCAAACATTTTTTTTTAAATAAACCGGATCGGTCCGAGGGGATAAACCGAATCGGGCGGCGGGCGGGCGGCTACCTCCGTGGTCGCCGGCGAGGTCCGGCGGGCGGCGGGCTCGGCGGGCTCGGCCGAGGGCGGCGGGTCCACGGCGGCAAGGCGGCGGCGGCGTAGGGGCGGCGTGGCGTCCTTAAGCGGCGGGTCGGTCGGCCTGGATGGCGGCTCCGTGCGAGCGAGTGAGAGAGAGGGGGCGGCGTTTATAAAGGCGAGGGGGGCGGCGGTTGCTTGGGAGGGGCAGGAGCCGGGCGGAGCCGGACTCGGCGGCGGCTGCGTCGTCCCCGAGCGGGACTCGGCGCCAAGGCGCGCGAGGGAGAGGAGGGAGGTGGGCCGGGGGGGCTCTGGGCCGGGGGCCTGGCTGGCTGGGCCGGCTGGGCCTCGGTCCAGGGGGGGGGGCGCGATTTTTTTTTTAAATAAAATTAAACCAAAACGAATTAAAAAAAAATACCAAACAAACTCGGATTTAAATAAAACAAATTTTCCCCGACTCCTAAAAATGAGTCAAACAAAATGAACTTTAAAAACAAAATGCATGCATAAAAAATTTTAAATGCTCATTTTTGCCTAAGCAAAATAAATCTTTTAAAACCAAATTTGGTTTATTTATAATATCTTCATTTTTCCTAATTGTTTGGGAAAGTCATATTATTCCCTCTCAAGATATTTTTATAGGAAAAACTTTATGAAGATAATTTAAATAATCCAATGATCCTATTTTCAAAATTTGGAAAAATCCCAAATATGAAAATTTCGAAACTTCCAACTCTCTCCGAGGGTCCTTGAGTTGCGTGAAATTTCTAGGATCGGAAAAAAAATGCGAGAAAATATGATATGCATGATGACCTAATGTATAACATTCCAAATTGAAAATTTGGGATGTTACATCGGATCCCACACATACCAAGCATTTCAATCATTCACACAGTATGCTCGTTATGTGTACATACAACATGGCATCACATCATAACTCTACGATTCAAGTATTTATTCTTTAGGCTCCGAGGAGCCAAGTATTACAATCATGGTCTCATGACCCAACATATAGAGCATACAAGCATCGAGCGGAAGCATAAACATGTCTGAGTACAAACAACTACAAAACAAAAAGGCTGAGAAGCCTGACCATCTACAAGACCCTCCCAAGGGTACAAGATTGTAGCTAAGGTAACAAGCTAAACGACAAGTCCATGCGGAACTACTAGCGAGACTAACGTCTCTTTGCAAAAATATAAATTAGGCAAACGTGAGTACAAATGTACCCAGCAAGACTTACATCAGAACTAACTACATATGCATCAGTATCAACAAAGGGGTGGCGGGGTTTAACTGCAGCAAGCCAGCTTTGACTCAGAGGCTATCCTAAACTACGACTGCAAGTAACTCCTTGGAGGTGGCGCACACGAGTCCACATATTCACCATAACAATACACCACTATGGATCCACTCCCGTCTTCCTACGAGAACGCCATCCATAGCACTCATGCTTATCTTGCGCATTTTGGAGTATCCACTTTCACTTGTCTATGAACTGTGTAGGCAACCCAGAAGTCCTTTACCACGGACACGGCAATTCGAGTAGATCATTTATAACCCTGCAGGGGTGTACTTCTTCACACATGCTCTCGCCACTTACCACCATGTACACGTCGTGTATCTCGGCAACCTTCAAGCGGAAGCCTGGCGAGAGAGTCGGCCACGACCTGACTAACCACACAAGTCTCTAGTCCAGGTTTATCGCCTATTCGGGTTCCATCCGCGAGGAGATCCGGCCGGGGTTTTGCTCACAGCCCCAAACGATGTGTGCAGGGTTCCCGAGATACCAAACGGGCGCCCGGTACACCGGGCCACGGTGTATCTACCGCATCATAGCCCACCCCTAGGGTCAGCTCTATGCACGGCCTCCACCACATATCCTACAAACACCAGAAACTAGTTGCAACTCCTGAACAAAGATCAAGGTGATTAATAAGTCGAGAGAGTCAATTAAGGATCCCAATGTGTGGTAGTAGCTGTTCATGGATCACAAACACAGAACTCGTATCCTGAGGACGGTTTCAATGAGACAACCCACCATGTACTCCTACATGGCCTCTCACCGCTACCTTTACCAAATCGTGTTCACACACTTAGCTCACACATAGTAGGACATGTTCATCACCATTCCAATTCATCCCTAATGAATCAAACCTGACTCAATTCTAAGCAGTAGCAGGCATGACAAACAAGCATGAATGAGTAGGCACATCAGGGCTCAAACAACTCCTACTCATGCTAGTGGGTTTCATCTATTTACTGTGGCAATGACAGGTCATGCAGAGGAAAAGGGATTCAAATACCACAGAATGTAACAGTTGAATCGATGTTGTCCTAATGCAGGAAAAGAGAGCAGGAGCGAGAGAGTGGGATTGTATCGGAATGAACAAGGGGGTTTTGCTTGCCTGGCACTTCTGAAGATCATATAGTTCTCCATCAGTGTCATCGATCACATCGTCGAAGCAACGTCTACTAAGAGGGGACAATTACCGGCAACAGAGAGAAAACACAATCAATGCAATGCAACAATATGATGCATGAATATGACATGGAAAAATGAGTGTGTTGGGCTAATGCATCTACAACCAGGGTGGTTTGAGCTCATTTGAATCAAAGATTCAAATACAAACTCAAGTTATGGGTTTATAAAGTGCATTAACATTTTTTGAGCTAAACAACAAGGTTAAGTTGCTCTAACATGCATGAAACCAGTACACATGGAAATATTGGATTTTTCTAATCAATTTTCATATATAAATGTTTGCATTTGGAGTTACAGATTAATTTCTATGAATTTTTGAAGTTTGTGATATTCTCTGGAATTTCCTGAATAAGAATAAATCCAGAAAGAGTTTAACTGCGTCAGCATGACATCAGGGTGACGTCAGCAGGTCAAAGGTGCCAGCCCAGGTCAAACCTGACGGCTGGGACCCACATGTCGGTGTAACAACTAACTAACAGAGTTAGTTAGTGTTAGGTTAGCACTAACCTAGGTTAATTAGGGCCTGGGCCCACTTGTTAATGACCCTTGGGGGTCAACCCTTGTCAAGTCGGGTCAAACCCTCCGGCGAGTCGACGACGGCGAGGCCAGACGCGGCGGTGGGCTGCGGGATTGCATCTCCGGCGACCAAATGGACGGCAGAGGACTTCTACCGCGTCGAGTGGTGCACGCAGCAGCAGCTCCGATGGCCTAAGTCGACGGCGGCAGCGACTTGTGCGGCGGCCGGAGCTACGGGAACTGCGGGTTCAGCACCATGGAGCTCGGGAAGGGAAACAGTTGGTGGCTATGGGTTAGTGGAGGGACGCTAAGCACGTTGATGTTCTCGCCCGCGAGCTACAACGTCTGAAATGACGACGGCAACATGGCTGTGCGGCGGCGAGCTTCGGGCACGGAGGCGCTAGTGCTAGAAGGGCGTCTTGAGGCGGCGAGGATAGGGAGAAAGCGAAGAGGGCTCACCTCGCGTCGTTTGGAGGCGTCGGCGAGCTCGGGGGAGGTCCAAAGCGAGCGGGGCGGCGGAGGCGATCTAGTCGTCGGGAGCTTGAAGACAAGCTTGGTGAGGTTGTTCGGGGGCTTCCGGCGAAGCGTAGCTCGGTGAGGATGAAGAGATGGACGAGGCGGAGCTCTGGGATGCGGGGATGGAGCGAGGGAGTGGCTGGCAGCGAACGGCGGCGACGAGCCCCGCTCAGGAGAGCTCGGATGCGAGCGGGGAGTGGGGAAAAGTGAGCGGCGAGTGAGGGGGAAGGACCAAGGGGGCTCCCGGGATGTCGTGGCAGCCTTGGACGAGTCGGGGACGCAGCAGGCAAGCAGGATGTGGCCTCGCGCGTGCGCGCGTGCCGTGGCCACATGCGCTCTGTCCTTCTGGCGTGTCGAGGAAGATGACTGGCAAGGTGGGCTCGGGTGGTCTGCTTAGAAGCTGGGCGACTACAGTGCTGGGCCAGGTGGGCTGTGCCAGGTAAATTGAACAGGTAACCTCTCTCTCCCTCTCTTTTCTAATCTTTGTGTTTTTCTATTTCTTTTGTCTGTTTCCGGATTTAGTAAAGATACTAAATCATTTTAATATATTCCTGAAATAAATTGTGGGCTCTGTTAGAATTATTTCCAACAACCATCAACCACTTCCAGAATTATTTTCGCATTTTAATATAGTTATAGCATTTAAATGCCCAAATTCAAATACTTTATGATTTAATTCAAAAATCCAAATTGATCTAGAAAAATGTGCACCATTTTTGTCAAGGTGCTGGACCAATTAAAAAATGATGAACATTTCTAAAGGGCATTTTGGGATCATTGAAAAGATTAAAGTTTGAACCTAGTTGAATTTCATTTGCTGCTAGGGTTTATCATCCCCCATTTCAAGTTTCTGAGAAATTTAAACATGATGCACACATGAAGGGCTAGCCTAATGCATACCAGAACTAGGGATGTGACAGATGGTCTTTTTCTACCAATCTATCCCCCTAGGAGCATGCGCGTAATACTTCCTTTCGATTACTAATAAATTTTTGCAATAAGTATGTGAGTTCTTTATGAATAATGTTGAGTCCATGGATTATACGCACTCTCACCCTTCCACAATTGCTAGCCTCTCCAGTGCCGCGCAACTTTCGCCGGTACCAGAAACACACCATATACCGTCCTCAAAACAGCCACCATACCTACCTATTATGGCATTTCCATAGCCATTCTGAGATATATTGCCATGCAACTTTCCACCGTTCCCTTTATTATGACACGCTTGATCATTGTTATATTGCTTTGCATGATCATGTAGTTGACATCGTATTTGTGGCAAAGCCATCATTCATGATTCTTTCATACATGTCACTCTTGAGTCATTGCACATCCCGGTACACCGCCGGAGGCATTCATATAGAGTCATATTTTGTTCTAATTGTCGAGTTGTAATTCTTGAGTTGTAAGTAAATAAAAGTGTGATGATCTTCATTATTAGAGCATTGTCCCATGTGAGGAAAGGATGATGGAGACTATGATTCCCCCACAAGTCGGGATGAGACTCCGGACGAAAAAAAAGAGGCCAAAAAAAGAGAGAATGCCCAAATAAAAAATGAGAGAAAAGAGAGAAGGGGCAATGTTACTATCCTTTTACCACACTCGTGCTTCAAAGTAGCACCATGATCTTCATGATAGAGAGTCTCCTATATTGTCACTTTCATATACTAATGGGAATTTTTCATTATAGAACTTGGCTTGTATATTTCAATGATGGGCTTCCTCAAATTTCCTTAGGTCTTCGTGAGCAAGCGAGTTGGATGCACACCCACTTAGTTTCTTTTTGAGGTGTCATAAACTTATAGCTCTAGTGCATTTGTTTCATGGCAATCCCTACTCACTCACATTGATATCTATTGATGGGCATCTCCATAGCATGTTGATATGCCTAGTTGATGTGAGACTATCTCCTTCTTTTTGTCTTGTCCACAACCACCTTCTATTCCACCTATAGTGATATGTCCATGGCTCACGCTCATGTATTGCGTGAAAGTTGAAAACTTTTGAGAACATCAAAAGTATGAAACAATTGCTTGGCTTGTCATCGGGGTTGTGCATGATTTGAATATTTTGTGTGACGAAGATGGAGCATAGCCACACTATATGATTTTCTAGGGATAAGTTTTCTTTGGCCATGTTATTTTGAGAAGACATAATTGCCTTGTTAGTATGCTTGAAGTATTATTGTTTTTATGTTAATATTAAACTTTTGTGCCACAATAAATAAATTACATGGATAAATATGTTAGGTAGCATTCCACATCAAAAATTCTGTTTTTATCATTTACCTACTCGAGGACGAGCAGGAATTAAGCTTGGGGATGCTTGAGACGTCTCAAACGTATCTATAATTTTTTATTGTTCCATGCTATTATATTATCTGTTTTGGATGTTTTATATGCATTAATATGCTATTTTATATTATTTTTGGGACTAACCTATTAACCTAGAGCCCAGTGCCAGTTCCTATTTTTTTCCTATTTTTGAGTTTTGCAGAAAAGGAATACCAACTGGAGTAAAACCTTCACGCTGATTTTTATTGGACCAGAAGACAACCAGGAGACTTGGAGATGAAGTTGGAGGAGCCACGAGGCGGCCACAATGACGGAGGGCGCGCCCAGGGGGGCAGGGAGCGCCCCCCACCCTTGTGGGCCCCTCGTGCACCACTTGACCTAATTCTTTTGCCTAAATATTCCCATATATCCCCCAAACCACCAGAGGCATCCACGAAAACACTTTTACACAACCGAAACCTTCTGTACCTATGAGATCCCATCCAGGGACCTTTTCCTGCACCCTACCGGAGGGGGATTCGATCACTGAGGGCTTCTACATCAACTCTATTGCCCTTCCGATGAAGCGTGAGTAGTTTACCATAGACCTACGCGTCCATACCTAGTAGCTAGATGGCTTCTTCTCTCTCTTTGATTCTCAATACCATGTTCTCCTCGATGTTCTTGGAGATCTATTCAATGTAATACTTTTTTGCGATGTGTTTGCCGTGATCTGATGAATTGTGGATTTATGATCAGCTTATCTTTGAATATTATTTGAATCTTCTCTGAATTCTTTTATACATGATTTGATATCTTTGTAATTCTCTTTGAACTATCGGTTTGGTTTGGCCAACTAGATTGGTTTTTCTTGCAATAATAGAAGTGCTTAGCTTTGGGTTCAATCTTGTGGTGTCCTTTCCCAGTGACAGTAGGGGCAGCAAGGCACATATTGTATTGTTGCCATCGAGGATAAAAATATGGGGTTTTCATCATATTGCTTGAGTTAATTCCTCTACATCATGTCATATTACTTAATGCGTTACCCTGTTATTTATGAACTTAACACTCTAGATGCATGCTGGATAGCGGTCGATGTGTGGAGTAATAGTAGTAGACGCAGAATCGTTTTGGTCTACTTGACACAGACGTGATGCCTATATTCATGATCATTGCCTTAGATATCATCATAACTTTGCGCTTTTCTGTCAATTGCTCGGCAGTAATTTGTTCACCCACCTTATTATTTGCTATCATGAGAGAAGTCTATAGTGAACCCAATGCCCCCCGGGTCTATTTTCCATCATATAGGTTTTCGTTCTACAATATTAGTTTCCGATCTACTCTTTTTGCAATCTTTTACTTTCCGATCTATAAACCAAAAATACCAAAAATATTTACTCTATCATTTCTTTATCTCTTTCAGATCTCATTTTTGCAAGTAACGGTGAAGGGATTGACAACCCCTTTATCGCGTTAGGTGCAAGTTGTTTGATTGTTTGTGCAGGTATTCGGTGATTTCTGCATTGTCTCCTACTGGATTGATACCTTGCACTACAAAAAAAAGACACATCTGTGACATATTGGGTGGAACGTTTTTTTTCTGTCATGCTTATGACACTTCTATGACGATAATTGTGACAAATCCCGGTATCATCATAGATATGGTGGGCTCCTACTTCTATGACAAAAAATCATGGCAGAAAATGGGCTTTTCGTCCTGGGCGGGCCGGAGACATAGCTGCATGACATTCTTTGGGCCATCCATGACGGAAAAACTGTGGTAGAAGAGAGGGCGAGGAAAATATCGGGGAGTTCCCGGTTACGGTGGGTGGTCGGGGGCCGAGCGATGCGCGTTTCTCTCATACGTATCTTGGCGTGTGTGCGGCGTTATGCTCTAAATGAACCCGAGCGAGGCGTTGGGCTCTAACTGAACCCGAGCGATTGCACTAGCCACGTTATTGAACCCAAGCGATTGATCCCTTGCTCTTAACTGAACCTGAGTGATTCCTTCGCTACTGCTACAAACTGAAGCCGATCGAACACTGCAGCCTCCTTCCCTTGATGAACAGTGAGCATTGTTGGGGGGGGTGGATGAACAGTTCCCGGTGGAGGGGTTGGATGAACAGGACCCCGTGGTAGTTGAGGCCGTTGCCGCTGGATGAACAGGACCCCGATCGATCGAGCCGGTGGAGGGGTGGATGAACAGGAGCCTGTGGAGGGCTGGATGAAATGGACTATCCCGTGGAGGGCTGTGTAACACCCCGGAAGTAACTTTCCATAATTGTAACTCCAACTCTTGCCATTTTCGGCATTGTGATATGATATTCCCTCCGTGGTTGGGTTTTTCTTCATTTTGCATTTTGTCCATGCCATGCATTTTATATCATGTCATCATGTGCATCTCATTTGCATACGTGTTCGTCTCATGATTCCGAGCATTTTTCCCGTTGTCCGTTTTGCAATCCGGCACTCCTATGTCCCCGGCGTCCCTTTTACGTTTTTCCGTGTGCGGTACTAAACTTTCTCGGAATGGACCGAGGTTTTCAAGTGGCCTTGGTATACCACCGAGACCACCGGTCAAGTTTGGTCATTTGGAGCTCGTTTGGTACTCCAACGGTTAACCGCACTCTCGCAAAGGCCTCTTTTAAGTTGCAGCCCAACACCCCTTCAAAATAGTCCAATAACCCATCTAAGTCACTTCCATGCTCTCCGTCGTTCGATCACGATCGTGTGGGCGAAAACTACACCTCATTTGGACTCTCCTAGCTCCCTCTATGCCTATTTAAGCAACCCCCCATTCCAAATCCGAGTCTTCTTCCTCCCGAAACCCTAAAAATTCATCCCCGTGCCCACCGGACACGTCCGACGCCGCCGGACGAAGCCGCCGCCGCCCCGCAGCCACTGGCATCGCGCCATGTGGCGCCTCGCTCCAGCCGACCGCCAGCGGCCCGCCCGACCACACCGGCCCAGCCAGCCCGCCCGCCGACCCGGCCCCCCGCCGCCGCCGCCACCGACCAGCGTGCCGCCGCCGCCTCGTCTCCCTCGCCGCCCGGCCGGCCGCTTTCTGCCGCCCTCGCCCGGCCGGCGCTGTCGCCGCCTCCCACGCCCGTCGCCACCGGCCACCATGGCCGGAAGCCTCGCCGTCGCCATCAGGCGTCGCCACCGCCACCGCCATGGCGCGGCGGCCCTCCGCCGTCGCCGCCCCGCCTCCTCTCCTCCGGCCCGGCGAGCCGCACCGCCGCCGTCCCGATCGGATCCCGATCCGGATCTCGATCTACTCCCGTTCGGTTGACTTTCCCCCCCCTAAAAAAATTCGTCTAAGTTTTGTCTCGTTGATTAATTTGTGGCATTTTCAACGCATCATAACTTTGCATCTGTAGCTCCATTTTGCGCGTGTAATATGTCAAAATGTTCGCCTCGAAGAGTAGATCATTTCATCTCATTGCATCATTTTCATTTGAGCTCATCTTGATGCCCGAAATGCTATTAGAAGAGGGCTATGTGATGTTAGTTTCTGTTTCTTAACAGAAATTGCACTTTTGTTATTTTTGCTATGATTGATGTGTGCACCCTATGAATTTGAGTCCTACATGTGTTTTGTAATATGCCATGCCATCTTTCCAGAGGTGTATGCCATGTATTTTTGTGATCTATGTGGTGACTAGCACAAGCATGCAAAGTAGGCTTCCTGATGTTGTTGTTTTCAGCCCTGTTTTGCTGATATTTTGATGCCATGTTAACTTGATGCTACCGAGAGATCCATGCATATTTTGAGATACTTCAGTAAGGATGTTTTGAACATGTGGTTATGCTCTATCCATCCATGCCTTTTTTTGCAATTATGGAGTGCCATAGCTTGAGTCAATCGAGCTCTACTTTTGCTACAAAATGTTTCCTGGCAGATTGTTTACATGTTATTCAATTTTGCCAAGGTTGTTGTGGTTGATCTGTGTATGCTATGATGTTGTTCTTGCCATGTATGTATTCTATGCCATGTCTTCTTGATGTATGTATGCTTAGTTTATCATGAAAGGCTCTGTAGTGAGTGCTTTGAGCTCTTAAACATGCCTACTTGTTATCTGTTTTTGACAGGCCATGTTGCTGAATCTGTTAACGAAACTTGCGATATTGACATGGGTGTTACTATATTTTCTGATCCTTTTTGGCTTATGGTCAGTAAGGGACTTTTGTTCTATGCTTTGAGTAGATTCATGCCATGCCTTGTTTTGCTATTATAAGTTCATGTAGCATGTTGTTTTCTTGCTCTGAACATTGCTACCGATGCTGTTTTTGCCATGTCGACTTGATATTTTTGCACTTTTGCCATGCTTGTTTGAACCTGTTATGTTGTGAATTAGCCGTAGCTCAGTGTTCATCTTTTGTCAAGCATCTTGATTAGATCACTGCCATATACTTTGTTGGTACGTTTGGGTGCAGTAGCTTAATTTCTTGTTGCTTGCTAAGTGGTATCATCTTTGTTAATGGCGGATTTGTGCCATTCTTGTTTTGCTTGTCATTTGCAAACCGTGCATCCGATTCGGTGATCTTTATATCGATTTCAACGAAATCATCTCATCTTTCAGCGGCATACTTGGTTTGCCAAGTTGATGCCTGGTTCATCATTTTCCTTCCGGAGCGCGCATCGCATTGCATATCACCTCCGCATATCATGCCATATTTTGCATCATGTTGATTGTGCATTGCACCGTGATTTATTGTGGTTCCTTTGTTTGTGTTCTTGCTTTGGGTAGAGCCGGAGGCGAGTGCGGAGCGAGGAACCTGTTGAGAACGCTTACGAGGATCAAGCTTTCGACAACTCTGAGAACATTGCGAGCAAGATGACCATACCCTCGAAATCACTTCTATCTTTGCTATGCTAGTTGCTCGCTCTTTTGCTATGCCTATGCTCGATGCCTACCACCTGCTATATCATGCCACCCATATTGCCATGTCAGCCCTAACCATCCTTTCCTAGCAAACCGTTGATTGGCTATGTTACCGCTTTGCTCAGCCCTCTTATAGCGTTGCTAGTTGCGGTGAAGATGAAGTTTGTTCCTTGTTGGAACATGGAGATGTTGTTCCTATTTTGGAACATGTTTACTTGTTGGGGATATCACAATATATATCTGCTATAATTAATGCATCTATATACTTGGTAAAGGGTGGAAGGCTCGGCCTTATGCAGTGTTTTGTTCCACTCTTGCCACCTAGTTTCCGTCATACGGTGTTATGTTCCTTGATTTCGCGTTCCTTACGGTTGGGTGATTTATGGGACCCCTTGATAGTTCGCTTTGTATAAGACTCGTCCAGCAAGGCCCAACTTTGGTTTTACCATTTGCCACCTAAGCCTTTTTCCCCGGGTTTTCGCGAGCCGAGGGTCATCTTTATTTACCCCGGACCAGTGCTCCTTGAGTGCTGGCCCGAACCGAGTAGACTGCGAGGCCACCACGGGAAACTTCGAGGCTTGGTTTTACTCGTAGGATGTCTCATCCGGATGTGCCACGAGCGAGATATGTGCAGCTCCTATCGGGATTTGTCGGCTGTCGGGCGGCTTTGCTGGTCTTGTTTTACTCCTGTCGAAATGTCTTGTAGTCCGGGATTCGAGATTGATCGGGTCTTCCCGTAGAAGGAATATCCTTCGTTGACCACGAGAGCTTATAATGGGCTAAGTTGGGACACCCTGCGAGGTATAAACTTTCGAAAGCCGTGCCCGCGGTTATGAGGCAGATGGGAATTTGTTAATGTCGGTTGTAGAAAACCGAAGTTGACCTCAATTAAAATACACATCAACCGCGTGTGTAACCGTGATGGTCTCTTCTCGGCGGAGTCCGGGAAGTGAACACGGTGTTGGAGTTATGTTTGACGTAAGTAGTTCAGGATCACTTCTTGATCGCTACTAGTTTTCACGACCGTGCTTTGCTCCTTTTCTCGCTCTCTTTTGCGAATGTAGCCACCATATATGCTAGTCGCTTGTTGCAGCTCCACCTTCACAACTCTGTCCTTCCTATAAGCTTAAATAGTCTTGATCTCGCGGGTGTGAGATTGCTGAGTCCCCGTGACTCACAGATTCTACCAAAACAGTTGCAGGTGCCGACGATGCCAGTGCAGGTGACGCAACCGAGCTCAAGTGGGAGTTCGATGAGGAACGTGGTCGTTACTATGTGTCTTTTCCTGATGATTAGTAGAGGTGCCCAGTTGGGACGATCGGGGATCTGTGTAGCATTTGGGGTATCTTCTTTTATTTTGGTTCCGTAGTCGGACCTTGAGTGTAATCTGAATGATGGATGTTTATTTATGTATTGTGTGAAGTGGCGACTGTAAGCCAACTATGTATCTGTTTCCCTTATTTATTACATGGGTTGTGTGAAGATTACCTCACTTGCGACATTGCTTTCAATGCGGTTATGCCTCTAAGTCGTGCCTCGACACGTGGGAGACATAGCCGCATCGAGGGCGTTACAGGCTGGTTGAACAGTAGCCGGTGGACGGCTGGATGAACAGTAGCCCATGGAGGGGTGGTTGAATAGGACCCCGTGGAGAGGGGTGGTTGAATAGTAGCCGGTGGAGGAGCAGTGGAGGCTGGATGAACAGGAGCCCGTGGATGAACAGTCGCAGGTGGAGGCTGGAGGAGGTCGACCGTGGATGAACAGTAGCCCGTGGAGGCTGGAGGAGGTCGACAGTGGAGATGAACAGTATCCCGTGGAGTCCCGTTTCGCGGTAAGCCACACCGCTCCCGATGAACAGGACCCCCGTTACGACCGTAGCGCTCCAACACAAGTCCATTTCCTCCGTTTTGCGGTACGCCACACCCCTCCCAATCAACAGGACCCCGTTTCAACCATAGGAGGTCCAAGAGAAGTCCGTTTCCTCCGTTTTGCGGTATGCTAGACCCCTCCCGATGAACAGGATCCTGTTTCGACCGTGGCCAGTCAAACACAAGGCAGTCTCCTCCGTTCTGCGGTAGGCCAGGCCTCATTTCCATCATCTATTCCGTCCAAGCCGGTTGGCTCCCGATGAACACGACGTATTCCGTTGCCTCCCGATGAACATGGCGCACTCTGTTGCCTCCCCATGAACACAACGATGACGCAGTTTCTCCGTTCTGACCCAGCCATGTATATGAACCCTGGTCATACGTATGCGTGAGTAGGCGTTCGAGACCCCGCCCGTATGTACGTACGTGGTCGTATTTACTTTCTTGCACCCTGGCTGCTGGACGTACATGTACATGCTACGTGCGCGCCTCTACTACGACACGTGTCTTCCTTACACGGCCACGGTTCATCGCTGCAGCCTGCAGACAGACCGATCGACCAGTATGTACGTACATGTTCGCGACCAGAATGACAACGCTAAGTACGCTTCGACCAGGTGGGTCCCGACTATCAGACACTTCCTTGCGTGCGAAGATGTAGCTGGTGGGTCCCAGCAGTCAGGGGGCGAATCATTTTTTTGCCCGTAATATGGACGCACTTCCTTACGTGCGAAGATGTAGCTGGTGGGTCCCAGCAGTCAGGGGGCGAATCATTTTTTTGCAAAGTACGGTGGCCCGTCCGATGGGTCCCTGCTGTCAGTTGGAGGAATCATTATTTTCCGCATAATAAGTAGGCACTTCCTTGTTGCGGCCGTGGACCCAGCTGTCAACCTCTCCACGTATAGTACTCTTCCGATCGAAGTCGTTCCTTTACCACGTGGACCACGCCGTGCCGAGAGCACCAAGGTGTTGGACGACGGCGAGGCCTAGGAAGGGGACGACATGGCAGTGAATGCCCACGCAAAGAGGACTACAAGGGTTCACTGGTTCGACTGTGGTGTGAGGCTACCATGACCGCAGGGCCTGGCCAGCGGTGGGAATAGTAGGGGACGGTGAGGCCTCCGCGCAGTACAGCCAGCCACGGGAGGCAGGAGCATGCGGCACGACCGGTGCTGGTTTGGGCGGCTGGAGCAAGAAGACCAGAGGTTGAAGAAGCACTACGGTCGTTGGTTGGACATCATACGGTCACTGGAGCTAGAATCGTTCATATTGACTAAGTTGACAAAGCCCTCCGTCCCCGTCAACTTAGTAGGCCCACAAGTCAGCCTCCCACTATGGTGGATCCCAGCTAGCAGGGGGGTATTCAATTTTTCATGTGTAATAAGGAGGCACTTCCTTGCGTGCGAAGATATAGCTGGTGGGCCCGACTTGTCAGCGGGGGGAACATTTTTTCTCGAAATATAGAGGCCCTTCCGGTGGGTCCCAGCTGTCACATCGAGTAATCATTATTTTGCGCGTAATAATGAGGCATTTCCTTTGCGTGCGGCCGTGGACCCAGCTGTCAGCCTCTCCACGTACAGTCCACTTTCGATTGATGTCGTTCGTTGACCATGTTGACCACGCCGCGTCGAGAGCACCAAGGCAGTGGACGACGGCGAGGCCTAAGAAGGTAACGACACGGACCTAGGGAAGACTCAGCAGTTGTTTCCCACGTGCAGGGGAGTACGACGATTTACTGGTTCATCTGCCGTCGTCGGAGAATAATAACAGGTGTGGGTGAGTACAGGGATGGCTAGGCCAGCGATGGGAGTACGGTGGGGTGGTGAGGCCTGCACGGCAGCACAGCCGGCCGCGGGAGGAGGGAGCAGGCAGTCCCGCCGGTGCTTGTTTGAGCGGCTAGAGCAGGAAGAGCATAGGGATGGCCTGGCCAGTGGTGGGAGTAGTAGGGGGTGGTGAGGCCTCTGTGGCAGCACAGCCAGCCACGGGAGGCAGGAGCAGGCGGCGTGACCGGCGCTGCTTTGGGCGGCTGGATCAAGAAGACCAGAGGTTGAAGAAGCACGACGGCCGTCGGATGGACATCATACGGTCACTGCAGCTAGAATCGTTTATATTGACTAAGTTGACAAAGCCCTTGATGCTGCGTCAACTTAGTAGGCCTGAGTCAGCCTCCAAAACGGTGCACCCGGATGTAGGGGAGGAATCATTTTTGGTAATTGAAGCTAGAATATCCGAGATTGAAGAAGAAGCACAATATCCATTGGATGGACATCCAACAGCCACTGCTGCTAGAACCGTGTGTTGGCTATAAGTTGACAAAACCTTGCATACGCGTCAACTTACTTATTTTTTTAGGGGACGCGTCAAATTAGTAGTCCCACAAGTGTGTGCCAGAGAACTTATAGCCCATTTGTGATTTGTAAGAATGTGCAAGCCAATTTTGAATTCTAATGGAATTTACTACATCCCATTTACAGTTTGTGAAAAGTACAACCCATTTTCTAGCTAGGACAACGACTAATAATTTAACCAACCATTCAAAACATAATTCAATAAAATTTCCCACATTTGGATGGGATCCGAAATATTTTTATCCTGAAATTTCTAGTATGATTAAACACGACTTCAATATAAATTTGTATTACATAAAAATCCAAGGAAACATTGCGCACACAACAATTAATGAAATTAAAATTTTCAATATCCAAAAATAATATTTTATAAACTAATTATGTGTTGATTGCATTTTTTATAGTTACTGCTCAGTTTCTATAATTACATCCCATTTATTATTTCTTAAAGCCCATTTTCTTGTTAAGCCTAATGCATCCCTTTAGGAAAGATTTGCAGCCCAGCGGGGTGGGGAATAACAAGTTGACCTTGCCTGGGTATTCCTCAAAAAAAAGTATAGCTAGGCTAGCCATTTTCAGCTTGAAAAAAATTAATATCTGGGCTGGATATCTGGCCTGGGCTAGACGGACCACAGCCCGCCCAGTTAACACCCTGCTCTCCTGTGAACAACAATGAAAACATCGCTCAAGAAAAACTCTGCAGTGCTCACACCTCAAAAACACAAATACTGCTCGAGCTGCTTGGTCCCAGCTGTCGGCCGCTCCCTGTGCAATTCTCTCGTTTATTAACTACATAGGTTGACAATGGTGTGGGACCGTGATGTCACGAAACCAGGAGGAAGCAAAAAAATTATAGTTGTACATAATAAGGAGGCACTTTCGTACGTACGGCTATGGCCCTAGTGGGTCCCTACTGTCATCCAGTCAAAATAAAGTCATCTCTTGAATCCTCATGTTCGTTGACAATGTTGACAATGCTCGGCGCCGCTGCGAGCGCAACAACTCGAAGGACGATGGAGTGCGGGCCCTATGGATGGTCTGATACAGCGCCCGCTGCTCATTTAGGAAGCCAGGATCATCGGACAGCTATAAGCACCTTTGAGAGACTGAGCGACATGAAATGGTACGGCCGTGCTTGGGAGCTCTGGTTTATTTCACACTTGTATTATGATACAGGTGTAATTTACTCGTCATCAGAAACAACGCGTAAAATACAGGCGTATTGAAACCAAGGGCCCGAGGTCTGTAACGAAAACCGGCGTGTTACGTGTGTAATTTGAGAGACCAGTGTATATTTTACTAGTCAAAATCAACCAACCAAGCGGTTTTGGTTGAAAAACGATGATCCAAGGCCTAAGATGATGAGTTTGTCGGAAGATCATATGGTTTCACCTCTAACCCTGAGTTGTCGTATAGGCTATGAATGAAACATAAGATAATGAACTTCTTAAGCACAGAAATAACAACAAAGAGCGTCCAGAACAAATCACAGGCATTAGCTCAACATGCAAAACAATATGAAGCATTATTCTCAGGAGGCACGGTGAACAGCTCGTGATGCCGCATGCCACAACATTCCAAGCTCAACTTTGCAATCAAACTCACAAGGCCAGGCATTACATAGACATCCAGAACAAACTCTTAAAATACCTTACATAAGTCAACATTCATGTGACTATGCATCTCAGCAGAGTAAATATTTCTCAACTTAAGACAGGAATAGGAAAAAATGATCGACGTTGCTCACATCAAAGAGCGTCCCACTTAAAATTATCAAATGCATGTCTTCTTGCTAACATCAATGATTAAACTTTGACAAGCTTTTGCCATTCAAAATATGTAATGCCTAAGATTGTTGAACAGGCAGGGTTTGTCATCAGTTTGTCACCCAATAGTCCGGTGGCTCAAGGTGACAATGAATGATTAGAGAACCATTCGATGTATTATGCATGATGAAGTATTATGGAGGACACGAACCATCTGAATATTTTGTGCAGTTCTACTAAAATCAAGCTAAGCATCCTTGTGGATTTCGTATTTATATGCTGCAAGAAAACAAAGACACATCAGCACACACATGAATATTGGCCCAGTGTCAACCCACCAATCGGTGGACTAACAAACTGAAAGTACGGTAAATAGATTACCATACCCAGATGCCCCATCATTGTTGCTTAGAATGACATTGACAGACTTGGAGTCTTGTCCTGGCTTCTTGTACTATTTGGGCACTTTTTGCCCAGTGCACTCCACGTGTCATAGAGTTGCCTATGCTCTCTGCAGACTCATCATGTCACCAGCATCTACTAATACTCTTTAAAGCTTCTCGATCATTCCTTCTGTAATGTAGTGCAAACAGTGACTGCTTCTTTCTACAAAGTGGTAAGACCAACTGGACCCACTAATGCAGCAGTTTTCCTTAGACACATTGGCTCCTTTTGTGTAGTTCAACAAAAATCAAAGTCGGAATAAAACCGAGCTTTAATTTTGATATCCCTGTAAGCAACAATAGGTATAAGGGAAACAATTACTGAGAAATAATGGTTGATGACTTGTACTCCCGGAAGAAAAACATCTCTTGATCTACCTTATCTTAATGGGAAACAAAGCGAGAGTAGCAATTCTCAATCGAGTGTGATTCATTCATATTAACTGAGACATTATCTTAACAATGCCTTGTTTCAACATGTATAAAGAACGACAATGCAGAAAAGTACCATTCCTAAAACAATGCGACTGATTCATTTTAACAGAGACATTATATTAACAATACCTTGTTTAAACATATACAAAGAACTACAAAGCAGGATAGTACCATTTGTAAAACACTATAACTGATATATAATAACAGAGACATTATCTGAACAATACATTTCTTAAACATGTACTCCGGCCGATCCCTAACAGAAATGGTACTCCTGCCGATCCCTAACAAGTGTTGCAGTTTTGAACTAAGATTCAGTAGTTAATTCTGAGGAAAGTTGGTACTGAAAGTCGGCACTGACCTTTGAAGATCAAGATTTGAAACAACTCGTGAGGAAGACCTCAAAGGGATCTCAACACATATATGGAAATTCGGTCTCCTTTTGTGCAGTTCCACAAAAATTAAGCGAAGCAAAATGTCGCAATAGCAACAAGTTGAATAGATATCCCTGTTTTAACAGAGGCAAAAAAGGAATCAACTACTAGCCAATAAAGGAGGATGAAACATGCGGCCACAAAAATGGTAATCCCGCCAATCCCTAACAAGTGTTGAAGTTTTGAACTAAGATTCAGTAGTTAATTCTGAGAGTGGCATTGCTTAATTTTGCCAGTGGCATTAGATTAACAAAAAACATGAACAGTTCTAGGGGATAGTGGGTGCAACAACAGCATGTTCTTCCATCTACTTATAAAGGGGGTGATGCTGAGTTTTGTTGTAACAAAGAAACAAGCATTATGTCTGGGTTGGAACTTTTTTGGTCACTTAATGGTAAAAGACAATAGTTCAATAGCTTCAATTCAACATTTATCCAAAACAGTACCAATACAAGCAGCACAAGATCTCAAATCACACTGCAGCATCATGTGGACGAAAGTCGATACTAACCTTTCTTGACCAAGATTTGAAACAACTCGCGAGGAGGACTGGAAACATATCCCAACACATATATGAAAATCCGATCTCCTTTTGTGCAGTTCCACCAAAATTAAGCGAAGTCGCCGGTGTGACATTCAAGTTGAACTGCACAAAACACTCTTAAAACATATGAGTTTCGCATAGAGAAGCAAAATTTCGCAATAGTAATAAGTTGAATAGATATCCCTGTTTTAACAAAGGAAAAAAGGAATCAATTACTGGCCAATAAAGGATGATTAAACATGCGGCCACAAAAATGGTAATCCCGCCAATCCCTAACAAGTGTTGCAGTTTTGAACTAAGATTCAGTAGTTAATTCTGAGAGTGGCCTTGCTTAATTTTACCAGCGGCATTAGATTAGCAAAAAGCATAAACTGTTCCAGGGGAGAGTGGGCGCAACAGCAACATGTGCTTCCATCTACTTATAAAGGGGGTGATGCAGAGTTTGTTGTAACAAAACAACAAGCATCGTGTCTGGGTTGGTCCCATTTTTGTTCACTACTTAATGGGAAAAGACAGCAATACAATAGCTTCCATTCAACATTTATTTAAAATAGTACCAATACAAGTAGCACAGCATCCCAAAGCACACTGCACAATCATGTGGATGAAGGCCTGTACTGACCTTTCATGAGACAACCAAGATAAAATACGAATCTGCCAACATGAATAGGAAATCCAATCTTGTTTTGTGTAGCTGCACTGAAATCAAGAAAAGTTGTCGGCGTGACATTTAACTTTGCTATAGCAACAAGTTGAATAGATATCCCTGTTTAACAGAGGCAAAAAAGGAAACAATTACTGGCCAATAAAGGAGGATGAAACATGTGGCCACAAAAAGATGCATCTACCTTATCTTGATGGAAAACAAAGTATAGGACAGTAGCATTTCTAAAATGGTTGTATTGATTCATATTAATGAATAAATTATCTTAAAATAGTTCAGTAGTTAATTCTAAGAGTGGCATTGCTTAATTTTACCAGCAGCAATAGATTGAGAAAAGGAATAAACAGTTTCAGGGAGAGTGGACACAACAACACCATGTGCTTCCATCTATTTATAAAGGGGGTGATGCAGAGTTTGTTGTAACAAAGAAACAAGCATCATGTGTGGATTGGAACAATTTTTGCTCACTTAATGGTAAAAGACAACATTTCAATAGCTTCAATTCAACATTTATCCAAAACAGTACCAATAAAAGTAGCACAACATCTCAAAGCACACTGCACCATCATGTGGATGAAAGTCGACCAAGATTTGAAACACCTCGCGAGGAGGATTTGAACAAAATCTCTCAACACATATATTGGAATCCGATCTCCTATTTGTAGTTCAACCAAAAGTAAGCAAAGTTGCCGGTGTGACAGTTATGTTGAACTGCACAAAGCACTCTTAAAACAAAAGTGTTCCGCATAGCCAAGCAAAATAACGTAATAGCAACAAGTTGAATAGATATCCCTGTTTTAACAGAGGCAAAAAAGAAATCAATTACTGGCCAAATAAAGGAGGGTGAAACATGCGGCCACAAAAAGAAGCATCTACCTTATCTTGATGGAAAACAACGTATATGACAGTAGCATTTCTAAAATGGTGTATTGATTCATATTAACAGAGAAATTCTCTTAAAAGAACATTCATAAAAAATGTAATTTACTTTTAACAATGGCATTGCTTCAATTTACCAGCGGCATTCTTAGATTAACAACAACAAAATAGTTGTATGGGACATGCCAGCACCATGTGCGTCCACATGTATAAATGGGTGATGCAGAATATGTTGCCAAGCAGCATATCTGCATTGGTCCAATGTGAGGGCAGCAAATCTAGTCCTGCACAAACTACTCGACCCCCTAGTTTCTTTCCTTTTCCAACAAAGAGGTATGTTCCTTACAGATGTGTGTACTGGTTTACCCCCTTTTCCCTTTTCGACCAACAAAACGGCTGGATAGCTAGTCTATACTACTTTCCCTCCCTCCTTTCCTCATTGAACCACATCCTAGATTCATGCTCCACCCCACCGCACCGACTTTCCTCTTTGAACCGAGACCTACATTCGACTACAGAATCGAAAGAGATCCACATGCAGCTAGAGCAATGACGGTTTCAAAGAAACGTATACCTTAGGGTCGTCGGGATGTGGCAATGCGTGCGGCGGGAGGCCGGATTTTCCCACACTACGTACGACAGCGAAGAAGAAGGGATTGGTGGGCCTCCCGCACAGGCACTGGGTGAAAGAGAACAGCGCAGCAGGCAGTGGATTGCTTCCCTCGTCGAAGGCGATAGAGTGAACGCTGCACCTCCTCCCCTTCCCGGTGCAACGGGATCCGGGCGCCTCCTTCACCGGCTGTGAGGGGGAGATAGAGATAGAGGCCAACACAATCTTGTTTAGATCCGGTGAAGAGGGTGAGAGACTATGAATATAGCAAACCCTAGCAAAGGAACGCCGAGCCTCCAGCGTGTATATATATGTAGTGCGGCGAGAGTGTGGAGAGTGCAAACCCTAGCGAACAAGCGCTGAGGCTCCAACTTATATAGTGTACTACATATATACTGTATTACGGACTGAGCTTCGGTGCCTTAACTACACCTGCCTTTGGCTGTATGACAGCTGGGACAGCCACATTTTGGGCCCACCCGTCATACAACCAAAGGGAGGTGCACTAAGCCAATGAAGCTGCGTCCATATAGTACTCGTGTATACTACTAATATATAGTGGAGTGGTTTTATTATTCTCTCCATAACAATTGTTTTAAATTGTGTAAGTACGAAACGGAACTCTTTATTTAACGTGCCAGTGAAGAAAACTACTACTTCCGATGAACTAACGATCCACGCGTCCTGGTCGCACTTCCTGTCCTTCATGTGCGGTACACTATCCTCCCTTAAGTGAACAACCACACATGCGCCAAATTATCGGAAACGTGTGAGAGTGTGTACAAATAAAAAAAATTAATTTCAATTATCGGAATGGTTTGAGAGATGTACAATTTGGCCTCTCTCAATAATTATGGTTTGTTGTGTTTGGCCTAAACTTGGTCAAACCTTACAAAGTTTGACTTCATTCAAATCTAATATGCAGAGTAAATAAAAATGGAGGGCTACTACATCCATCCGGGTTTTTAGTCCACAACATTTTTTAATCAAAGTTAATAGCTGGACAAATAAAATTACAGGGGAGCTGAAGACAAAGTTGTGAGAAGGCTTAGAAATCAATACAAAACTTATGCTCTTAGTACCAACGCCGATCCTTCTTCGAGGAAACATTTGGTTCATAGCCAATTGTGTGATAAAATTGCACCAACGTGAAAGACGACTGCATCTCCAACGCAACCAAGGTGAACTGATGAAGGATATCATCTTTGTGGGTAACAAGCAAAGAATACTGATGGAAGACAACTTGTTTTTCATGGAAAATCGATCAGCTTCACCAGCCGATGCAACCATGAGCATCGATAGGTCATCATGGTGATGCATCATCCATTTGGCATCAAGTTTGGGTGAGGCACCTATGAAGTTTGACAAATCCTCACTGTGGTCTGTCTCTTATCAGTAATCAAGCTCGAGGCAGGAAGAACCACGTGGCAGAGGACAGTGAGGCGGAACAACAATGGCCATCCAATTTTGTGCAGTTCCACTAAAATTGAGGAAGACATGCCCGGGTATTGAGATACGCATCACTGTTTCCAAAAAATATAAAAAAGGGATATAGTATTGTTACTTTGTTTTGGCAGTGGTACAAGATTAACAGCGACATCTCAATTGTCAATAAGAATTAATGAAAAGTACACCAACAAACAGAAGCATCATGATTATCTTGATGCGAACTAAACCAGGATACCCAAGAAAAAAAGCATTTCTTCATTTAACCAGTGATAGTATTAGATTAGCAGCAGCAATAGGAGCATATGGACAATGACCGCACAACCACCATGTACTTTTTGTTGAAACAACATGTATACCTCCACCGAGGCATAAACCAGGACAACTTTTCGATAGGCATTTCCTCTATAATAGTAGGTGATGTTGGACCAGCCGACGAACCATAGCTACTGTACATAGGGAGCTGGTGAGTAGTCGCATAGAAGAAAACCCGCATGCAGCGACCTGGGGAGCTGGACCAGTACAAGAAGTTATACCTCAGGTGGGCAAGATGTCGCTTAGGCGGGCGGGCAGGATCTGCCCACACGACGGTAGCGAACAAGCGCACGGAGGACCTTCATCCGCGCCAGCGCCAGCTCCGAAAGGACGGTGCGCATCGGCTTCCTCCACCGCCGACGGCGACAACGTCAACGCTGCACCTCCTGACCTCTCGCAGTGGGCGGGATTCGGCCGGATCTGTGACCATCAGTGAGGAGAGAGAAAGAGTGGACACTGTCATCTTGTTTTGATATGGAGAGGGTGAGAGAGTGAGAGGCGAGAAACCCTATCAAACAAGAGGCTATATATACAATGGAGTAAAAAAATCTCTCCGTAGCAGTGGTTTTAAATAGAATACGCGCGTTCCCCAAAAAAAGAAACGAAAACTGGCGGACAATTTTTTTTAACGTACCAAGAAAGAAAACTCGATCAAAAACATGCCCCCGCTTCCAGGTCGCGAGAGTCGTCGCGCACACACACATAGACATAGACATGCATATCCATGTTTACGTAAAATTCCATCTCCATCTCCAATCATATTTGTCCAACTGGCACATTATTTACGTTGTTAATTATATACGCAGCAATATTAACATACAACATCTCTTGTTTGCGGCGTCGGACTGCTACCACGCCGCTCGACCAACCCGAACCTTCTCCATCACCCGCGTGCTTCCGCCCTGAAATATCGATTACGCATTCATGCCCGCCAGGCGGACGCGACCTCTCACTGGCGCCGGCATTGAAGCGATGCGCCGGCCAAGAGAGCGTCGCCCGTGCCGCTTCCCGGTGCACGCGACTGCTCCGCGTTCAAAGGTCGCTATAGCCGGCCACAACATGCATGTAGAAAGTTATTGGGAGACCATGCTACAACTAGCTGTCCTCCCCCAACTCGTCAATCTCTTCCAGTGGTGCTAGTACTCCATGGTGTGATCCATCGACAAGCAGGCGGGGAAGTTATTGTATACTCAGTTTGCAGTGAGTGGCATGCCGAGCGACCATGTGGGGTGGAGCCATGGAGGAGGGTGAGACACGAACACGACAGACGTGATTTAAACGTTGGTTTTGCTCAATGGCGCGATCCAACGAAACGGAACGTTGGTTTCTCTCCGTTTCCATTTTTTCTCCGGAAAAACGGAAACTTTCCACTCCATTTTCATTCCTACTCCAAGGTTTCCCCGTTACAACATTCCATCAAATACAAAGGAAAACTAACACGCATGCTGATGCGTCTTAATGATTCACAGATCATAGCCAATATTTACTTCACAACTAAAGACAAAAGTTGTGAGAGCGTGTACAAAGGAAAAACTACTGATGGGGTCACTACGACTTAAACCCTAAACCCTAAACATGATTTAATTTCCTGGCTAGGTAGAACCTGTCGAAGGAAAGACGGCTGGCACCCTCGGATCATACGATGCTTTTGTGCAGTTCCACTAAAATCGATCTGAGCATCCCTGATGGCAAAGATATTGAAGAAGTGTGATTAGAATAATAGTACTGGCACTAGTTCATGAGACATAAACTCATCAAAAATAGAAGCCGATAGAAGTAGAAAGATCGACATGGAGATGGAGCTACGTGGGGAGCTGCGGCAGTGGAGCAAGCCGGCTCCAAAAGGAAGATGTACTACCTGGGACGTCGGGCTGTAGCTAGAAGGGTGGTTGGGACGCGACATCAGCCCATACTGCTGGGACCCCTGATTGGGACGCACCGACTGTGGGTTTTCTCCCTCGCCGATCTCGATCGCGTCTACGTAGAACATTGTTCTCTTTCCTCAGCGGCGGGATCCGGCCGGATATGTGACCAGCGGTGTGGCCACCTTCGTTCTATGCTTGTGAAGAGAGCAACCCAAGCAAGCAGGCTTGTATCTTAGGCTCCTGCTAGTGTATATATAGTGGTTTTCTTTTTCTCTCCATATCAACCATTTTATATTGTGTAGGTGTCATTGAAGAGTGAAATGATGGTTGCTTCTTCCGACTAACTTACTGTGTGATTTGGCTGCTCCTTAGTGTCCCCTACACGTACTCCCCCTACGTGTATGACCGTTCCTGAGTCTCACTTGTACTTATATCTATTTTCTTGCATGACACGTAGACAGGATGCGCATAGAGGAATTTTGTTACTCACGTTGTTACGTAGTACTACTAGTACCTACTCCCTCCTTCAGGTTCACTACTGGTACTCCCTCCGTCATGGCTTATTGGTCCCCTTTGTACTCAATTCATGGGCTAGTTTTCCTCAAGAAATTGTCTTTACCAACGTATTAACATCGGGAATGCATGCGTGAACAATGAATGATTAAACCTTGCATGCAAAATTTTGACAAAGCATTGACTTATGAACATGTGAATGTGATGGACTACAACCTCGTGCATGCATGTAACAGTCACACATACACATGGACGCAAAAACACGCGCGGCGCCCTAGTTCATGCATGTCCGAGCACACGACATAACACACACGGTCACGCTCAAGTGCTCAACCTACACATGCATGCACACACATACTCAGCCAGGGTGAGCTAGTGACCGTATAAACACTGGAAAATGTATATATTGAGCGCAATGAGCGTATTATGAAGTCCACATGCCGTATTTTTACAAATATACAGTGACAGATAGTGTATTTATCTCGTTTGAAATTAAGCCATATTAACCGAAAAGGAGGCAGTATGGACTAGCATTACTTTGTTGTGTCCCGTCACCTTGTCGAACGAGGAGAAGCTTGCAGGACGGGAGAAGCTTGCGCGTTGTGGCTCGTAGGACAAGGAGATATTTTTGAGTAATGCAAGCTCTCCCTTGCTCGGGCGGTGGATGTGCAACAGTTAATTCGGTGTCAGATTGCCAGAAGCATATACTATATTAGTACTACTATTGTTCGACTTCCCGAAGAGGCGAACAGCCAAGCGCAAAGTTTACTAGTACTAGTACTACTACTATAGAGGTATGTACTGCTACTAGGAACCGGATGGAGGAGCGTCTGCACTCTTATTATATTTTACAATGTGATAAAGCAATCTTCAACACGTTTGGTTCTCTTCGAGGGTTCTCGCATGTGATAACGGAAGTTGATTGCATGGAACACTCGCCACAACTCTCGCTTAATTCTGGCTCATATCCTGTTACAAAATAGGAGCGCTCGGTAATATTTCCTCTTTTTTTATTCATCATGTAAAAAGGTCAGCAAACCTTGCGGCGCATCTTTGTGCGAACCGTGCTTGCTGCACTTTGAATGTGGCCGCGAGCTGGCTTGATGAAACACCGCGCTTCCTTCTTTTTTTGTGGGCTACCTTGCTTACTAGTGACCAGTCTCTTGGCTGATCATCCTAAGAATGCTTATATATGAATAAAGCTCCCTCATTTACCCGCAAAAAAGATTAAGCCATATTAACCGGAAAGGAGGAGTATGGACTAGCACTACTTTTTGGTGTGTCCCGTCAACTCACAGAATGAGGAGAAGCTTGCAGGACAAGGTGAAGATCGCTTACACCTTTTGACTAATGCAACGTACCCTTGCCCAGGCGGTCGACATGCATCAGTTCATTCGGTGTCAGATTGCCAGAGGCATACACTGTAGTACCCAACATGCGGAGTACCATCAGTGTTCGACTTCACGAAGAGGCGAATAGCCAAGCGCAAGGTTTAGTAGTATGAGTAGTACTACTACTAAAACCGCATGGTGGAGCGCCTGTACTCTTATTTTATTGTAATCTCTGATAAAGTACACATTTATTTGGGAGAAGGGTGGAAAATGGCAGCCCAATAGTAGTATTAAAAACATAGAACATGTAATGATGATATTGATCAACCATGCTCGAATATATCTTGGCCTCCGTGCGAGCCTGTCTGTGTGTTGTCGCTCCTCGTCTTTCTCAAGGAACGGCAGGTTGGCCATTTTGTCGTCAATTGAGATCGGTTGGCTCACACTCCGATCCCACATGTCAGTGATATGCCAAGAGGAAGTGCGTTGACCGACTTGCCATACGCGTACTTGGTTTTGCACCTTCATACTACTCCTCCCTCCGTCACAGTTTACAGGGTGCGCTTCATTCTGATGCATTTCTCTCCATGCATTTCCACCACCAAAGAGACTTTAGACACGTTTGATTTAATGCTCAATTAATTAGGGCGTGGTAACCGCAATCAAGTCCACAATTTTCTCTTGATGTACTATGGAGTGGAGTAAGTGCATGCATGTGTGTACCCGGGGTGGAAGCACTACATGCATGTGTGTATGCATTGTTTCCTCTAGTAATAGACGTCGTGCTATAACTACCAATGCTATTTTTCAGGCCGATCGCTAGTCACCTTCGTTCCAGAGATTTTTTTTGAAGCGCACTCTATAAACAGTGATGGATGGAGTAGTATGAGCGGATTCAAAGAAGAGTGTATTGATGGTTGCTTCTTCTGAGCAACTTATAGTGGGAAAGGTGGGGCTTATGATTTGACTGCTCATTACTCACTATTAATGCGGCGCAACGACCAGGCTGAGTCTCCCATGCGGTTGTGGACTACTCCCTCGGTTCTTAAATATACTCTGGAGTATTTGTCTTTCTAGAGATTTCAACGAGTGACTACATACGAAGCAAAATGAGTGAATGTACACTCTAAAATATATCCATTTGAAATTTGTAAAAAGACAAATATTTAGGAACGGAGGAGTATAATTTTGTGCATGGCACATGGACTCGGATGCTGAAGAGGCTTCTGGCAATGCTATCAAGCTTCCAGCATTTGTTTACATAATTGACGTAGTATACAAATAATTTTCCAGCGACATGAAATTGTGCAATGCTCTGAGCTTTCAGCTTTTGTTTCGTGTGTCTTGCCATCGATGCTCTTTCGTAAACAATAAAAAACTAACTTCCTTGCGAATGTATCTCAATGATTAGCAGATCAGAGCTAATATTTACATCACAACTGAAGACAAAGTTGTGAGAAGGTGTTATATTAAAATTGATCCATGCTTTCATTGGAAGCAACGTCCCCCCGGCTCTTTCTAAATCAACAAGGCATGTTGGGAAAAAAGTAGCTGTCTGGAGCATGCAACATTCCGATCATTTTGTGAAGTTCCACTAAAATAGAGCTGAGCGACCCCGTTCCAAAGATATTAAGTGTGACTACAATAATAGAGGACTGATGATGAAACAATAAACACACAAATAGAAGCCGGTCACCTTTGCAGTCTCTCTTAAGACTAACTAGTTGGATAAGATTAAGCAAATAGTTGGAGAAGATTAGGCTCCGAGTTGGATGAGGAGGATAGAGCAAAACCAATCTCCCTTTGTGCAGTCGCACTGAAATGTAGAGACGTTGCCCGTGTGACATTTTAGACAACTGCAAAAAACACTCTTAAGAAAAAAGTGATTTGTGCAGTTCACCAAAAGGTCGCAATAGCAACGAGGTGAAATGGATAGCCCTGTTTGCAAAGAAGAGGTAGAAAGGAAACAATTACTGGCCAATAACAGTTGATGACACATACGACGACAAAAAATAAGCATATTCCTTTGTCCTAAGGGAAGATAACAACACGTTTGTGTTTGTCTAAAACGGTGTGAGGACGAGATTGCAATATGCAAAGTACGCCGGACGAGCTACGTTTTGGGCAAAGAACTATGGAAGATCCACATGCAAGATTTTCCACATGCAGCGACGTGGGAAGACGGGTATTGGAGCAAGGCCGGAGGGGATACCTGGGGGTCATCGGGATATAACTAGGTGAGCGGCGGCGGGTGGGATCTGCCCATACTACGGCAGCGAGCAGGTGGCATAGGCCCTACCGCTGGAGCTTGGTCAGAGAGAACGGCGGTACCGCAGATCGAGACGTGCTGCCACGGCGCCGTCGAACGGAGAAACGATGCACATCCTCCCTTTCCGCCGGTGGACGGGATGCGGCCGGATCAGTGACCAACGGTGAGAGAGAGAGAGAGGCCACCGCCGCCTTGTGTGAGATACTCTGAAGAGAGACAAACCCAGGCAGGCAGGCTCCATTGTATATAGTGGAGCGGACTACCTTTTTCTCCATAAAAATTGTTTTATATTCTGTGTACGTGCCATTGAGCGGTATAACTTTATTTAAAAATAACGCGCCAACGCATCAAGTCGAACTTTGTTTCGTGAACGCGTGGTACACGACCTCCGTAAGTAAACAACCGCTACACGTGTTAGCATGTGGGCTGCCATTTTGTACAGAAATGAGCTCCACTGTGTACCCGCGCGAGTGGCTGGGCACGAAGCGTGAGTACGTGTTCTCTTCATGTATGTACACCACCTACGTGGGGTTGTGTGAGAGAGATACAAACGTAGAGAGATATAGTGTGTGGGTTTGTGAGTGTTTTTTTGGGGGGGGGGGGTCAATCAAAAAATGTAACATATGCAATGTGTGTGAAATAGAGTCCTGAATATATCATATATATATATATATAGAGGGGGCGATCCATGAGAAGAGAGTGGAGGTATCATCGGCTCGAGGTATCCATAGAATCGAAGAGAGGGATGATGTGTGGGTGTGTGTGCGTGCGTGCGCAATCGATAATGAGTGCCATCGTGTGTGTGCCCACGTCAAAGATATAGAGTGGCTGGCCTACTGGAACGTGAGAGGGGACAGGTGCAGTTTGTCTCTGTGGCATGGATACCTACCTACAGCGCTCGACTATCGGTGTGTGGTGGTGGGGAGAGACCTAATTAACTATAGAGGTACAATGGTTAGTATATGAGTGAAGGAGGAGAGAGGCCTACCTTATGTATTAAGGGAGATCGGTCGGCATCCATGCATATGTGTAACGCCCCGGATCCGATCGCGCCTGTGTACCGCCAGATTATTAAATCGTCCTTGCCATGTCATTTGCTTGCGTGTTGCACTTTGCCATGTCATCATCTGCATTTCATATCATGTCATCAGGTGCATCGCTTTTGCATACGTGTTCGTCTCATGCATCCGAGCATTTTCCCCGTTGTCCGTTTTGCAATCCGGCACTCCTATGTTTCCCGGCGCTCCCCTTTACCTCTTTTCGTGTGCGGGTGTTAAACGTTCTCGGAATGGACCGAGGTTTGCCAAGCGGCCTTGGTATAGCACCGGTAGACCGCCTGTCAAGTTTCGTGCCATTTGGGAGCTCGTTTGATACTCCAATGGTTAACCGGGTAACCGCAAAGCCCTCTTTTGTTGCAGCCCAACACCCTTCCAAAGTGGCCCAAAACCCACCTAACTCCCCTCCATGCTCTCGGTCGTTCGATCACGATCGCGTGGCCGAAAACCGCACCTCATTTGGACTCCCGTAGCTCCCAGAATCTATAAATATGCCTCTCCCCCCCGAAATTTCACGCAGTCCAAACCCTAGCTTCCTCTCCTCGCGCCACGGACATTTCGTCCCATGGCGGACATGTCCGGGTCGCCCCGCCGCCGCCACGTGGCGGGCCGCCATCGCCGCCGCCATGGCGCCTCGCGCCGCCTCGCCTGGCCCGCCTCGGCGGCTGCCTCGCCGCCGCGCCGGCCATGGGCGCCCGAGCCCGAGCTCGAGCTTCGCCCGCGCGCGCCGCGCCTACGCCACCGTCGGTCCCGCTCCGGCCGGATCCGGTGGCCAGGCGGCCGGATCCGCCTCTCCTCGTCCTCCTCCGGCCTCATCCTCGCCTCCGGCCGTCCTCCGGCGAGTTCCTCCGGCGAGATCCGTCCTGCATCGATTTCCGTGCGATCCCGAGGTTGCCCCCGTTTTCACTAAGTCCCCAGTTTTTGTAATTTTCATGCCATGTTCATGCCATCATATCTCTGCATCCGTAGCTCCGTTTCGTGCGTGTAATATGTCAAATTGTTCGTCTCGACGAGTAAATCATTTCATATCATTGCATAATTTTCATTTGAGCTCATCTTGATGCCCTAAATGCTGTTAGAAGAGGGCTATGTGATGTTAGTTTCAGATTCTTATCAGAACATGCACTTTTGTCATTTTTGCCATGATTGATGTGTGCACCCTATGAACTTGAGTCCTACATGTGTTTTATAATATGCCATGCCATATTTAAAGGGGTGTATGCCATGTATTTTTGTGATCTCTGTGGTGACTAGCACAAGCATGCAAACTAGGCTTCATGATGTTGCTGATTTCAGCCCCTGTTCTGCTGATATTTTTATGCAATGTAAACTTGATACTACCGAGAGATCCATGCTTATTTTGAGATACTTAAGTAAGGATGTTTTGAGCATATGGTTATTCTCTATCCATCCATGCCCTTGTTTGCAATTATGGAGTGCCATAGCTTGAGTCAATCGAGCTCTACTTTTGCTATAAATATTTCCTGGCAGGTTGTTTACATGTTATTCAATTTTGCCAAGGTTGTTGTAGTTTATCCGTGTATGCTATGATGGTGTTCTTGCCATGTATAGCTTCTATGCCATGTCTTCTTACTGTGAGTTGCCTTGCCATGCCATGTATTGCTCTGTGGTGAGTGGTTCAAGCTCACCAACATGCCTACTTATTGTTGTTCCTGCTATGTATGAATCTGTCATATAACTTGCCATGTTTACATGGGTGCCATCATATTTTCTGTACCCTTTTGGCTCATGGTCAGTAAGGGACTTTTTTTCTATGCAATTAGTAGGTTCATTCCATGCCTTTGTTTGCCATGATTAGTTCCTGTAACATGTTGTTTGATAGCTCTAAACATTGCAACCTGATGTTACTTCTGCAAAGTCTGAAACTGTTATTATTTGCAATATTGCCATGTGTTTTTGAGCATGTTCTATTGATTTCTGGAGATAGCTCAGTGTTCTTGTTTTGTCATGCTTTACCTGTAGTTCGTGCCCATGCCTTTTGTTTTCTTGTTGAGGTCCTGTAGCATGTTGTTTTGATGCTTGCAATATGCCTAGTTGCTGTTATGGACAGATTGTTGTTATGTCTTGTATAGAGTGTATGTGTTGCACCGTTGCTCCGTTTTGAGTGTGCTCTATATGAAACTTGCTTGATTTTGCATGTAGTTTCATATTATCATGTTGCATCCTTGTTTTGAGAGTGTTTGCTTGAGGTTTGTGTGCATTTTGCATCAATGCCATGCTTATCTTGCTTTGCTCATATCTTCTAGGCCGTAGCTCCGAATTTAATGAACTTTATATGTAACTTGACTAGAATTTTGTGTAGATCATTGTGGTGCATTTTAACTTGCTGTTTAACAACTTGAACATAAGGTTTATTCAGATCTGGACCAATTTCGAAATTTGCATATGAGGACTTACCGGAATTGTTATATGTTGTTCCCGGCCTCATTTAAACTTGCCTTGATGTGTTGTTCTTGTTTGCATCATCTCTTGCCATGAGTAGCTTCATGTAGTCTTGTCATGCATCATGCTTGTTTGTGCATCATGTCTTGTTCATGTGTGGTGTGTTTACTATGTTGTGTGCTTCTTCTTGTTAGTTCTGTTTCGTTGCGATCGTGAGGATTCGTTCGTCTCACGCTTGGTTCGCTTCATCCATTCGTCTTCTTCATGGACTCGTTCTTCTTCCTTGCGGGATTTCAGGCAAGATGACCGTCACCTTGGATCTCATTACTATCATTGCTATGCTAGATGCTTCGTTCTTTCGCTATGCCGCGCTACCTATCACTTGCTGCTCAAGCCTCCCAAATTGCCATGTCAGCCTCTAACCTTTTGCACCCTTCCTAGCAAACCGTTGTTTGGCGATGTTACCGCTTTGCTCAGCCCCTCTTATAGCGTTGTTAGTTGCAGGTGAAGATGAAGTTTGTTCCTTGTTGGAACATGGAGATGTTGTTCCTTGTTGGAACATGTTTACTTGTTGGGATATCACAATATATCTTATTTAATTAATGCATCTATATACTTGGTAAAGGGTGGAAGGCTCGGCCTTATGCAGTGTTTTGTTCCACTCTTGCCGCCCTAGTTTCCGTCATATCGGTATTATGTTCCCGGATTTTGCGTCCCTAACGCGGTCGGGTGATTTATAGGACCCCTTGACAATTCGCTTTGAATAAGACTCCTCCAAAGAAGGCCCAACATTGGTTTTACCATTTGCCTCACCACCACCTACATTTCCCTTGGGAGTAATTAACCCAAGGGTCATCTTTATTCAGCCCCGGGCCAATGCTTGTCTAAGTGTTGGCCCGAACCGAGCTACTGCTGGGGCCACCTTGAGGCAACCCGAGGGTTGGTTTTACTCGTAGCTAGTCTCATCCGGTGTTTCCCTGAGAACGAGATATGTGCAGCTCCTATCGGGATTGTCGGCGCATCGGGCGGCTTTGTTGATCTAGTTTTATTGCTGTCGAAATGTCTTGTAGCCGGGATTCCGAGACTGATCGGGTCTTCCCGGGGAGAAGGAATATCCTTCATTGATCGCGAGAGCTTATCATGGGCTAAGTTGGGACACCCCTGCAGGGTATAAACTTTCGAGAGTTGTGCCCGCGGTTATGTGGCAGATGGGAATTTGTTAATATCCGGTTGTAGTAAACTTGAAGCAAACTCTTCTAAAATACACCAACCGTGTGCGTAACCGTGAGTGTCTCTTTTCGGGGTTGATCGAGAGGAGAACACGGTTTCTGGGTTATGTTTGACGTAAGTAGGGGTTCAGGATCACTTCTTGATCATTACTAGTTGACGACCGTTCCTTTGTTTCTCTTCTTGCTCTCATTTGCGTTGGTTAGCCACCATATATGCTTAGGCGCTGCTGCAACCTCACCACTTTACCCCTTCCTTTCCCATTAAGCTTTGCTAGTCTTGATACCCATGGTAATGGGATTGCTGAGTCCTCGTGGCTCCTGATTACTACACCACCGATTGCAGGTACAGGTTTCGCGATGATCATGGCGCAGGAGTGATGTTTGCTTGCATTGGAGTTCTTCTTCGCTTCTTCTTGATCGGGGATAGGTTCGGTCGGCACTTGGCTAGCGAGGTGGATATTGTTTGAGTTTCTGTTTATGTTTCATCCGTAGACGGATGTTGATCTTGTATGTTGTATTGTTGTATTCATGTGACATTGTATGTACTGGATGTATCCCCACTATTATGTAATGTTGATGTAATGATATCCACCTTGCAAAAGCGTTTCAATATGCGGGTCTATCCTTGGTGGGACCTTCGAGTTCCTTTTGGATAGGGTCGCATATTGGGCGTGACAATATGTGTAGGAGAGGAATAAGGTTGGGAGAGAGAAGGAGCTTGAGTGTTGGAGGGGGTGGTGGTGGATTTCCTTCTAACAAATGGTGGGAGAGGCTTGCTAGACAAACGGAGGGCACGCCTGCAATATCAATAAGAGAGGGATGGCTGCCTGTCTGTGCACGTGCGTGTGAGAGATGGGTCAAGAGGCATGCACGAATGATGAGGGGGACGATATGGCTGTGGTAAGCAGACGTAACTACATTGGAAGATCAATCGTCCTTTGTCAGAGAAAGGAGAGACATAACTTGTGAGGTACGTCGATCGATGGGTGGGGGGAAAATAGTTAAAGTCGACCTTGGTGTATGTAGGGAGATCGATCGGTATACATGCATGTATGTGTTAGAAGCAAATAACGCCCGGGGAGAAGGATAGTGAGAGAGAGAGGGATGCATCTAGGAGGTGGTGCGAGAGGCATACTATATCGAGGGGGAAGGAGTGTGCGAGTACGAGATCGATGAAAAGAGTGGTGGGATTGAGGCATGGACGGTGAGAAGAAAAGAGGGGAAGCTTGTGTTTGTGGTAGGCACACCTGGCTAGAGAGGCATATCGATTGATGTGTGTCGTAAAGAAGGAGCTAGGGGGGCTACACACACCGTGGGTGAACGACCTAAAGTAAAAACACGAATTTGCGCGATGGAGCTAGAGAATGCTGAGGGAGGGTGAGAGGGATACGGGCGTGTGCATGCACGAGTGAAAGTTAGCACTAGATACAAAGATAAGAGGATTGTGTGGGTGTAAAAGACGAACAGAGATCATAATTCATTATAAAAAGTGAATTCGGATATTTGAAGAATTTATCATAGTGTTTTAAACCGATGCATGTGTGAATATATATATAAAGGTGATACACATGGTGTGGTTATGAACATGTTATACTACATATAATATATTTTATGTCTACTGTTATAAAAACCAGAGTTGTTGATGATGGTGTGCCTGCCATCCTACAATATAGGCCGTCCGATTTATATCTGACTGATAGGAAGGAAACTATGGCAATTTTTAAAAAACATACCCACACCCCTCTCCATATTTGCAAATAAGGCTTTCCCTCGATCATCTTGGTGTTCCGCGGAATGCATGGGCATCTTGCTAGTACTGCATATAATATATGGAACATTGTTTATCATTTGGGCTAATGTGTGGCATTTGCAGCTCAGGGCTAAATACTTGTCATAATGTAGGGGGTGGGCACTATACTTTGTGTGATAAATACGGTGTACGTATGGAACATGGTTTAGATTATGAATATATAGTTAGTACATCAAATGTACTATTATTTGGAATCGACATCAAGTGTATTCAAAAAATTGAATTCGAGTTCATATAGTACACATAGTTCATATCTATCTCTATAGTAATCATGTGGTGTGTTGTTAAGGTAATACACGAATGATGGTTGAAGTTGGCAACAATCATGATTTTAGATTCTTATTGAAATAGAGAAACAAATTCAAATTCAGTTCAAATTGCAACGGTAGTATAGACATTTGGAATGCACTAAAATGTTGGTATGAGTAGGTTACATGCATTATACAACAAGCGAAAAAATTTAATTAGACATAACATGGATTCATACTGTCGGATTCTGGGTTCCGCGAACCCTTGAGAGGTTCTAACTCTGGGGTGCGCATGAAGGACTCTTTCTCCCAGGCTGCCTACCCAACGATTCCATGACCTAGCTCGATGAACCCTAAGAACACGAGACACATAGGTTTATACTGGTTTGGGCCACCGCGTGGTGTACTACCCTACTCTAGTGTGGTGGTGGATTGCCTCGAGGGCTAAGGGTGAACTAGTACAGTGGGTGAACTGCCTCCTGAGGAGAGGTGTTCTTGAGCTCGATGAGTTGGTGGGTGTGAGGATGGAATGGATCCAATCCAAGATGAGTTGCCTCCTATGGTGGTGGCTAGTCCTATTTATAGAGGCCCTGGTCCTCTTCCCAAATGTAGGCGGGAAGGGATCCCACAACGGCCAATTTTGAAGGGAGACAACGAGTACAAGCTATCCTGACAAAAGGTGGTCTTCGCCTGCCAAAGGCTCTGGTGGTTTGCTGTTGGCTCCGCGATGACCTCTGTCCTGTCGTCCTGCTGGTCTTGGTCTTGTTGCACCGATAAGGAAACATTTTCCCGATGCCTCGGGACTCCTCGCTCGCGCTTGCCTCTTTGGCACAAAAGAGGAAACTGGTGCACTGTGCCCGCTGGCGCCCGCCTGGCCTTGGTCGTCACGGCTCACGTCACATGAACCTCGCGAGGTGCCCCATGGATAGATATCTCCGCTCTTCGGGAGCCAGCCTAGCAAGGCCGCCCCCAGGGAGGTCTTGGTGTCGTCAGCCTCGAGAGGCTTGGCCCCTCGCGAGGGTCTTAAGTTGTTGCTGCCGAAGCTGGGTCGTACCGGGCTGTTCGTGGAGCCACGCCGTGGGCCGTAGGCAGGCAAGTCTGGGCACCCTTGTTCCCAGGACGCCGACAGTAGCCCCCGGCCTAAGGCGCGCTCGGACTTGGCTTCGAGGCGAAGCCAAAGGGCAAGTGCGGAGCGCCACGGGCCCCAACCGCCTGCGTCCTTGATTGACGTGTGGCGATTGACGGGAGGTGGGCGCCTCCGCTTCCCCATGATGCCTTGATATCCGCCAGGTTAGGCGGCCGCCGTTGCCAACACAGCCCCGCTTGCATTGCTGGCAGCGCGCATCCACCGCTCATCCATCTTCCAGAAAGCATCGGTTTCCTCCCCTGGCCTGACCCGGCTCCAATCCTCTCCGCTGCCATGGCACCGAGCCAAAAGAAGAAGAAGGGAAGGAAGAAGACCCGTACCTCATCCCAGGCGCCGCCGGTCCTTGAGCCCGCCATCGAGCGGTCAGTGGTGCTCAACCAGGAAGCGATGGACAAGGTTCGCCCCGCACTCGCTGCGGATTCCAATGAATGGAGGGTGACGGTGGCTTGGCCTGCTTCCTGCGCCGCGGTTGATAGGGCGGCCGCCGAGATCCCCATCCATCTCCGAATTCCCCCCTTCTCCGAATTCTTCAACCCCGTGTTGTCGCGTTATTAAGTCAATGCGCTGCACCTGGACCCCCAGTCCATCATACTCCTCGCCGTCTTCGCCTTTGTCTGCGAGACCATGGTGGGCATTGCCTCTTTCGTGGCTTTGCTTCGCCATTTCTTGATAGAGGCGAGGGTGTCCCGATCTTTCGATGAGATGATAACTATCGATTTGATGGAGACGACTTTGACGATCCGACTACAAACGTGCACGACGTTGCGCCTTAGCAATCGCTAAACCAACTCCGAGAGGTTATTGACCACGCTGGAGCACGATCAACCTGACCACGAAGGTCTATTCCTGCAAGCAATCGAAGAACAAGCAAGAATATGATAAAGCAATCTGAATATTGCGAATATATATGAAGTATTGATAATGGTGGGGATCCGTAAGCGGTCTTGGTCTGGTCGTTGGACACAAACGAAGTACGAAGTTGCAATGGCTAACTTTAACTAAACAAATCCCAAGGAAAAAGCTACAAGATGGATCTTCTTATATAGGAGCAAGGGTGGCGGCCAAGGAGGTGGGAGGACGTCCCAAGGCAGCCTAAAACTAACCCTAGGTCGTACAAGGCCAATGGGCCCAAGCGGAGGTGACGTAACACCTTTGGACTTGTAGTTTGACTCGGATTCTGCTGCAGCATCAGATTGTTTCGTCTATAACTCAACGCTCCGGACGGATTTTAAGGTGATTCAATTGGGTTGGAAAATGCACGAAATCTATTTTCCAACAAAAAAAGAATCAACCAATTTGGAGTCCGTATGAAAAAGTTATAGACGTTTTGAGTCAGGTATGTCTGTGCAGTCCGAATCTGAGTCCAGAACGTGAGAGACTTGGACTCTATCTTCTCTTGGGCCAAAAGTGACGTGAGAGAACTTTTTGAACAGCAGGTAAACATCTCTTTCTCCCTTATCTTCATATGTGGATTGTACAAATGTCCCATACACCTGCAATTAGACAAAACACAAAAGTATGTGAAGTATTTTGTTCTGGATAACATAAATATATTATTGAATAGTTTGCACTAGAAATCACCTGAGAAATATGCATGTATGCAATATTTTTGGTCTCATCCAAGGTAGTCATGTCCTCATCATCCTCCCCTTCTTGAAAACAAAGCCGTCCTCGGCGTTGCTTAATCTGAAATGTGGCTAACAAAAGAGACAAGGTGTACATGTTGTATATGTATCGTCATCCATTTTACTTCCCTTGATTTTTGCATATATGACACATGAATAGATGAGTAACTTGCATAGTTCATAAAATCTAAAGCCAACAAATTAGCACAAGAACTAGAAGGCTTGAAAATACTGCAACTCAGTTTGCACATATAAGTGAAGCTCTTATTTATTTCAAGAGATTGACAATGTTCATCATTAAACCATCCCAACATTGGTGAATAAACCTTATTTGAATCAAATTTACATGCTACAACATGCTTAGATAAGCAAACATGCAATGAGTCATTCGACACAGAATCATCACCAAGATTAGAGGTCGTATCAAAATGATTAAACATTGATTCTTTTGCATCAATAGTTAATTCAATGGGTGCTCTCAAAATTGTTGGTATTTCAGTTGTTTGATCACATGGCAAAGTCAAATTATCAATATAATCCTCTAAAATAGGTGGTGTGATCAAAGTAGTGGGTAGCTCAACACATGATGTATTCAAGTTAACTAGGCATGCATCATTCTCATGTAAAAGTGGAAAATCTGTACCTTTGTCATTACCTCTTATAGTCAACTCAGATGATGCAGGCACTCTCGATGGTGATGTGTCACATGGTGGAGATGATGTAGTCCTCGCAACAACGGATGTGGTTGTCATAAATACGCCTAGTAGTTGAATAAACATCTGTATCAACAGTTGGAATGTGCACCGTGCGCTTGTTCTCCTTGTGGGCAACACGTCGTTTTATTTCCTGTTCAGCTTTGCAAGCAAGACGAAACAAATGGTCCATAGGATAACACTCTTCATGAATTAGTATCTCCTGAATATTATGGTTTAATCCTCCCCAAAATCTATCCATAAAATCTTCTTCACTTTCTTCTAAAATGAGTGCAACAAGGTAGTTTGTAAATCATCATAATATTTTGTTACGGTGTCACTACCTTGTTTTAAATGTTCCAGTTTTTAATCATGCCACGAGTATAATAAACATCGACGAATCTATCTCTCATGACATGTTTTAAATCATCCCAAGTATTAGGTACATAATCAGGGTGTAACCGACAATATTCACTCCACCAAACTAGAGCATAACCAGTGAAAGAACCAACCGCAACCATAACTTTTTTACGTTCATCAAAATTATGGGAAGCAAATATATTATTTATGTCTAACTCCCATTCAATATATAAAGGAGGTCTAAAACGGCCATTAAATGGTGGTATAGAAACATGAACCTGATCATGTGCATTTGGATGTTTGTGCACCTCTCGTGACGGTTGTGGTATTTGCATAGGTGGTGGCATGTCTCCCGCGATCGACAAAGCCCATGAATTGACTCTGGATCCTGTCATGATTAGTAGAACAAGAAACAAAATCCAAAAATAATGTTCCTATAACTACTAGGATGTGGTGGTAAAACGCTCACAGTAAAGCAAATATCAATGTCTTACAAGTTCTTACCATGCAGCAGGCGGTGATCGGCAACCAGCGGTGTCAAGTAACTCCGAATATTGAGTAAAGCGATTGCCAGGGGAGCGTACGTATACACGGTGTAGAAATATGTGGAGCTGGGTTGGCTATATATGGTAGCAAAAGATTAGCAATAATCAATTCAAAGATGCAATGTTGAATAAACGCTCAACGACGGTACTGTGCTGGTCCTAGGCTAGACCGGACTAGAGACGCGAGCCTAGAACACTAATGAGGTCACGGCGTAGCACAACTAGCATCAATGAAGGATAATAAGTAGCTCTGGACAGCAAGATATAAGTGAAGATCACAACGGCAGTAAAGATAATGATGAAAAACAACTGCCAAGCAGGATATAAAACAACTCTCTCTCCAATTTTCCTCTTGAAAAGTGTGAGCCAATTTTCTGATAATTTTTTTTAAAAGAATGCTACTAACTCAAGCTTTCCAATTCAAAAAGAATCACTCAATTCCGAGTTGATATGAGGAGTCAAAAAATTCGAAAACTGTTTTGAAAAACTGGAATAAGCTGTGTTCACGAACTTCGGAGGGCAAAAAGACGTATTTAGGAGCCGATTTTGAGGTGCCAAATATTGAACTAGCTTCTGAAACTATTTAGATGCGGCTCGTCTCTAGCTTTAATTTGAGTACTCGCGGAGCCAAAACGGACTTCGTATGAGGAAGTTATGCCTGTTTTACTGAACAGTGCACAAAACAGATTCCAATCCGAATTCAGCTACGAGATTGAGTCTAGATAGATCCGAACTTTGTTTTTTTTCTCTCTCTTTTTTTTCTCACACTTATTTTTCTTTTCTTCTCTCTCTTTTTTTTTTTTCCTTTTTCTCTCTTTTTTCTCTATCTTTTTCTCCCTCTTTCCAAGACAAACTGGATAAGATGCAGATTGGATCAGGCGAAGATGTGAGCGATCTCAACTATGGTTATGACAATGAGCGGTGGGTAGCACGTGGTGGAAATTGATGGATGGATGGTGATCAGCGGAAGGGATAACGATGCAGCGGCGTGACTAATGTGAACAGAACTCGAAACTCTAAACGAACTAGACACTAAGACCAGCAACTCGACACGACGATGCAACCGATAATTCAATAATGCAAACAATGAAAAGAAAACTACAAAGGCTCAGACTGGCTTGGACAAAGGATGAATAGATCTAACTTTTTTTTGTGGCTTTTTCTTGGACAATAGGTAAGAAAATAAATCTAATCTAGGGATAATTGGAAATTCTCACGAGCAACCTGAAAACTGATACCACTTGATAGGCGAGGGTGTCCCGATCTTCGATGAGATGATAACTATCGATTTGATGGAGACGACTTTGACGATCCGACTACAAACGTGCACGACGTTGCGCCTTAGCAATCGCTAAACCAACTCCGAGAGGTTATTGACCACGCTGGAGCATGATCAACCTGACCACGAAGGTCTATTCCTGCAAGCAATCGAAGAACAAGCAAGAATATGATAAAGCAATCTGAATATTGCGAATATATATGAAGTATTGATAATGGTGGGGATCCGTGGCGGTCTTGGTCTGGTCGTTGGACACAAGCGAAGTACGAAGTTGCAATGGCTAACTTTTAACTAAACAAATCCCAAGGAAAAAGCTACAAGATGGATCTTCTTATATAGGAGCAAGGGGTGGCGGCCAAGGAGGTGGGAGGACGTCCCAAGGCAGCCTAAAACTAACCCTAGGTCGTACAAGGCCAATGGGCCCAAGCGGAGGTGACGTAACACCTTTGGACTTGTAGTTTGACTCGGATTCTGCTGCAGCATCAGATTTTTCGTCTATAACTCAACGCTCGGACGGATTTTAAGGTGATTCAATTGGGTTGGAAAATGCACGAAATCTATTTTCCAACAAAAAAGAATCAACCAATTTGGAGTCCGTATGAAAAAGTTATAGACGTTTTGAGTCAGGTATGTCTGTGCAGTCGAATCTGAGTCCGAACGTGAGAGACTTGGACTCTATCTTCTCTTGGGCCAAAAGTGACGTGAGAGAACTTTTTGAACAGCAGGTAAACATCTCTTTCTCCCTTATCTTCATATGTGGATTGTACAAATGTCCCATACACCTGCAATTAGACAAAACACAAAAGTATGTGAAGTATTTTTGTTCTGGATAACATAAATATATTATTGAATAGTTTGCACTAGAAATCACCTGAGAAATATGCATGTATGCAATATTTTTGGTCTCATCCAAGGTAGTCATGTCCTCATCATTTCTTCTCGCCGCACCTGACAGATGCTCGCCAGCGCTCGGGGTGCGTGACCTTTCAGGCCGTCGCGGTGACAGCCAGCTCGGGGATTGACTTTGAGCTCTCACCAGTTGTGGAGGGATTTCGGAAACAGTGGCTATTCATGGATGCTGGCATGCTCAGCCCTCTTCTCCTGCTCCCACGAGTGTCGGCCGTCCCGAGCTCTAGCTGGGGGCATGTGAGGCTCGTCGACCGGCGGCTCACCCACGTCTGGTGTGGACACCAGGTTGAAGGACCTTGGGGTGACGGCGCCCATGGTGGTGAAGGAGTTCATCCGGTGCCGCATTGCTCCGCTCCTACGTCACTCCCGACCGATGTGGACCATCTCCGGTAGTGGGGACCCCATGAGGCTCCATGTGCCCGCGCTCCTTGCTGCGGCGTTGTGGACGGTGCGTGAGGTCTTGACGGGCGACCCGGCGCCAGCCGACCTACCGAAGGAGGGCTGCCTCTTGTACTGCTGCTCGAATAAGGTGGAGTTCATGAGGCAGATGCCCCCCATGCGATGAATGGGACTGCGCCCGACCGGCCTTGAGGGGCCCCGTGAAACACCCGTTCATGTGGTTCCCTTGTCTGCTGTCACCTCGGCGCTCACGCCGAAAGCGGGTGCAGGGGGCGAGCTCCGCCGAATGGCGGCGAGGTGGCCGCCGAGGAAGCGGCGTAGATCATGGCTCCCAAGGTGGCGGCTCCCGAGGTTCGGGTGAGCTGCCCCGAGATGGTGGCTGGAGGTCCGACGCGGTCCGAGGCTCCTCAGGCGGAAGCCCTCGAGGCCCAGTCGAGCAATCCTGAGGCGGAGGCTGAGGGGTCGACGCAGCCTGAAGCTCCCGAGGTTGCCCCCTGAGGACCCTCGACGGCTGCCCCAGGCGACGGCGGGCGCACCCCGGGCTTCGGCCAGCTTCACCTGAACTTCGGAGCACTCCGCAAGAGGAAGGTGCCTCCAAGATGCAATGGTGGCTCCTACCCACCGTTGAAGCAAAGGAAATACATCGCCAAAGATGAGTGAGTACCTCTTCTGTGTGATTTCCTGGGTGCTGCATCCCCTCCTGACCATGACTCTTCTGGTTCCTTCGGCTGGATCGACGAAATCTCCTGAGGGGCGGCCTCCACCCATTCCGGGCCCATCACTGACCTTGGGCACTCCTTACCAGCCTACTGGGCGTGGCGCGAGGCCTGTTGAGCAGGCGGACGTGTCGGCCGGCGGTCTTGATCCTGCGTTCTTGTCATTCCTCCTACACGGTCCCTCCTAGGGTGCTGGAGGCATGCCTAGCACCCCTCCGTTGGTCATCGCTCGTAGCTGGGCGACCTCTGCCCTGGCCTCGTCTTCAAGCTGTGAGGCCTCGCTTCGTAGCGCCTCTGCTGGGGCCAGAGAGGCGGCGGGGAAGGCGTCGGCCTCTAGCCCCTTGCTAGGAGCGGGCGAGCCACTTCAAGCTTCCCCGACGATTCCCCGCATAGAGGATGGACCCGGCCATGCGTTTGAGCTTGCGCGCGGGAGGTGATGGGCATGCTGAGCCGGCTCGGGGAAGATCTTGTCGATGTCGACGCCCGCCTAGAGGCAGAGGGCCTTCGGTTGGCGGACGAATGGCATCAATTGAAGGTGGCCATCAACCTCGGGCGTCTTCAGCACGAGCACGACAGTGCGAAGGCCAAGGCGTCCCTTGCAATCTCACACGAGGCAAGCGCCCGAGCCTTGGAGGAGGCCAGGGAAGCTGATTTCCGCCACGAGGTCGCCGAGGGGTGCAGGCGGGAGCTCTAGTCCTTGAATGCTGCCCTCGAGCAGCAGGTCGAGGCGCGCCGGGCTGTTTTGGCGTCAATGAGGGGGGCGCCTTCCGAGGAGAAGGAGATCCAGAAGCGTGAGGAGACACTAATGTTGGAGGCCTCAGAGCGCAGCCTCGAGCTTGAGCCACTGGTGATGAGGGAGCACCATGTGGCCATGACCGAAGATGCTGTCACCGCGTACGAAGCCAAGATCCAAGAGAAGGTCGACCTAAGGGTGGCGAAGGCTCATGCAGATCTCGCCAATGAGTACGACCTGAAGCTGAAGTTCTCGGAGGCCGAAGCTGAGGGCAGGACCACCGCCCTTAGGTCAAGGCTGGACGAGGCGGAGCAGCGTGAGAGGACCACTGCGGCGGCCCAGACCTTTGACCAGGCCGACTTGGCCGAGGCTCGTGCTGATCTACTCTCGCTTCAGTAGCATATTGATGACATTGCGTCCCTCCCGCAGCAGAACAGGGAGGAGGCATGTCATCGGCAGACGCTGCAGCGTGAGCACGCACCCATGCTCCAGGCCCTCAGAGTGAGGGCCAACCAAGCACTGGGCGTCATCTGCGAGGAGAGAGTCCCTCATCCCCCCATGGAAGACTACGCCTGTCACCTCCGCTTCTTCACCAAAGTCGTGGCATGCCTGGAGGACCGGGCCGTGAGGGCCCACGAGCTTGTTGAGGAAAGGAGCCGAGGCCTCCTCGGGCGCGCGTTCTCCCGCGTCTTCAGTCATCTCCAGAACCTCGACCCCCACTTCGACTTTGATGCCGCTATCGCCCCAGTGCCCGGGGCTATTCGGGACAACCTGGCATGCTGGGTGGACGGTAACATGGACGCTCTGGTCAGGGCTTTCGCCACTGAGGACGACGCGGTGGTGGTCACAGCGGACGAAGACGGCGCAGTTGAAGATGGTGAAGATGACGCCATCGACAGCGCCAGCAGCGCGCACGAGAGCGACCAGGACGATGCTGCGAGCGACATGTCCAATTGAACCCGCGCTCCTTCGCTTGAAACTACATGCAAAGACTTGGCGACTACCCTGCAAGGTGTAAGAGCATTTTGGAGGGGAGCCCCTCGTGTATGTAAATTAACATTCTATTTTTTTAGGCTAGGCTTGAAGCGCGCTTCTGCGAGCTCACGAGGCCCCCAGCAGGCTCGCTGCTGTGACTTACCTCGATCCAAGCAGGCCTTGAGCTAGTTTTGTGGTTGCCGATGTGCTTTCCTTCTGAGGAGAGCCCTCCGCGGGCTCGTGAGGTTCTAGATTTCCCAAGGAGCCAGCTAGTCCGCCCGAGAGGGCCTCGTGAGGAGCGAATGCCAGACTATGGCAGAGTGTGCGTGCGGTGGTCCTGTGGCGATTATGCTCTTGTTCCTGGGGGGTCTGCCACCACTCAGGCTTTCCCAAGCGCGGTCGAGTGCGCACATCACTCCCAGCCCCTGCCCGCAAGGCGCTCGCAAGGGGAGTGGGAGCAGGTGCGAGTCTCGAAATAAAGCATGCAACCCAAACGCAAGAAATCAACGTGAACAAGAAAAGACTCCCCCCATGCTTGTCAACAAAAATAAAGCTTCAAGTTCAGCTCAAAGAAGGGGCAGCGAATCGAGTTACAGGAAAAAGGGATGAAAGCAAATGGCCGCGTCTGGCACCTAGCTAGTCTTCTTGTCTTCCCACCAGCGCGGAGCTAGGTGCTTTCACTGGCTGTGAGCATAGTCATTGGGGGACAGTGTCGACAGCCAGCAAGGAGCATGGTGCTTCCACTAGGACGTGGGCGGGAGCCCCCGAGGCCCGAGGGTGGCACTCCGGAGACTCCGGGGCATGTACAGCCCCACTCATTATTACATGAGAGTGTCACGAGCGGAGACCTTCACAGGCGCGAGCCTTGCGTCATATCGCCAGACGAGGGCCCTGCCCTGTGCCACTCCTGACCACCATTGGGGCTTCCGGAAACCAGGACGAGACCAAGCAGAAAGGAAGACGCTAGCGGCGCCCTCAGCGACCACGGGCCCTTTGCCTGGGGGGAATGGGCTCACCAGCGCTTCCCCCGGCAGAGGACCTACCTCCATGCAGCGCCCTGTTCCATGCGGCGTGGGGGAGGGCCTGGCTCTGGGTCTCCCCCACGCAGCCCCCAGAGCACCACTCTGCTATGGGCGGAGCCGCCGCCCTAGGTTCTCCGACTACTAACATGGCTCGGTTCACCTACAGCTCATGGTTAGCATAAGCTTGCTCCTAAGATATTGGCTGTACTCCGCCGTCATCATCGCTGAAGGGGTTGGCGAAGCCCCCGGGCGACTCGTGGAAGGCCTCCGCTTCGGGCGTTCCGCCGACCCATCCTGGCCCGGGGAACGAGCCCGGGCCTTCCCCTGGCATGTACTCCAGGTTCACCATGCGGGGCATGTAGGAATCCATGGTCGCTCCGCCTGAGCCATCACCTGGGTGCCCGGCGCCTTGAGCCACTAACCGCGATGCCTAGCCCTGGTGGCTGCTAGGTGGCATTCCAGCTCGTCCTTGAGGTGGACTGCCAATGCTTGCCTCTCCTAGTGACGGAATTGTAGTGGCAGGACAGGCTGCTCCGGGGTCCATGTTGGTGTTGTCGGGTCCCCCTAGCGCCCCAGGGGACGCACGATCTCGTCGGAGTCTCGTGCACTGTCGGCGTTCTGGGAACGGGGGTCCCCAGACTTGCCTGCCTGCGGCCTGCGGCGTGGCTCAAGTGGGGGCCCAGCATGGCCCAGCTTCATCAGCTCAAGCTCAAGACCCTCGCGAGGGGCCAAGCCTCGCGGGGCGGACGAAAGGAACCTTCCTCAGGAGCAACCTCGTCAGTCAGGCTCGCGAGGATGCGGAGAGATCAAGGCAGGGTACCTCGCGAGGGTGCCCTGTGAAGAAATCCATGACGATCAAGGCCAGGCAGGCGCCAGGCGGGCGCCAGCCCGCGCAGTGTCCTCATTTCCTCTTTGGTGCAAAGGAGGCAAGCACAGGCCAAGGCATCAGGCAAAGGTTGCCGCTTCGGTGCAACAAGACCAAGACCAGCAGAACGGCATGATGGAGGTCATCGTGGAGCCCAGGACGGCGTCACCGTGAGAGCCTTTGGCAGCCGAAGACCAACTTTAGTCAGGATAAGTGTACTAGATGTTCCCCTTCAAAATGGCCAATTGTTAGCGCCCTTCCCGCTCATTATTTGGGACGAGGCCCAGGGCCTCCCTCTATAAATAGGACTAGCCACCACAAAGAGAGGGATATCGAGATCACGCAGAGAGAGAAAGAGAGGCGACAGAACTCACCCAAGCAGTTCATCGCACCAGCTCAAGAACAGCCCCTCACGAGGCTGTTCTTCCTTTGTACTGTTCATCATCAACCCCCTGAGGCAATCCACCACACCACAAACTAGAGTAGGGTATTACACCACAATGGTGGCCCGAACTAGTATAAACCTTGCGTCCCTTGCGTTGTTCTTCGTTCCTAGTTGAGATCCATCGTAATCCATACACGCGCGAGCTGGTAGGGGAGAGATCTCCGCGCACCCCAGTGTTCGAACCTCAAGGGCCTGCCGGAACCCGAAATCCGATATTTGGCGCGCCTGGTAGGGGTGCGCCGGAATCCTTCCTCCGCTGGTCGCGTGTGATTCTCCGTCGTGTCCATGGCCGACGCTCACCGAGCTCGCGTCGAGCGCCGGGCTACTCGCGCCTCTCGAGTGCCCAGACGGCTCCCGTCGGCGGACGCCCCCGCCGTTCCCCGTCGCCTGCCGTCAATGCCACCAACGGCCCGGTGGGGAAACATGCAGCAGACCTGTTGGGGGGAGCCGCGTGACCTCTACCTCGCCCCTCGCGCTGGGCCGGCGCCCCCGGTCGTCGCAGCTCTCTGGCGGCTCACTAAGCGCCACCTTGAGCCGCCCGTCAAGCCGTTCACCGCTTGATCGCCGCCGCCTCAAGCGCCAGAGAGCCCCGCCGGGCTGGGTGGCGCCCGAGGCTGACCTGCTCTTCAACTCGGATGATCACCCTCAACCCCGCCGGATCTGAGTGCGCTCCGATCTTGCACACCCCACCATCTGCAGTGGCGTCACCAGGACCCTCATCGACGGCGGAGCCGGCCTCAGCGTGCTTTCTGTGGAGGCCTTCAGCCTCCTCCACGTGCCACTAGAGCAGCTCCAGCCCAGTAGGGCTTTTTCCGGAGTCGGAGCCGGCTCCACCGCCTCATTGGGACAAATTCGCCTCCCGGTGACCTTCGGCACCCGCGACAACTTCCGCACGGAGCTGATCGACTTTGACATTGCCCCCATCGGCCTCCCCTACAACACCATCCTCGGCTACCCGGCCTGGGCTCGGTTCATGGCAGCAACTCACCCTGCGTACAACCTCATGAAGATGCCTGGGAGCAGCGGCGTCCTTACCGTGTCGGGAAATACTGGAGGGGCACTGCAGGCGCTCAAGCATGTTTTCAAAGCGGCTGCAGCGGCACGACCCACCGGCGTTGATGCTCCCGAGCCCAAGGGAGCTGCGCCATCCAAGAAGAAGCAGCTATTCACTCAAAACAAGGCGGAAACGAAGCAGGTACCAGTCAGCGAGGATGGGTCCACTGACGCTGTCGGCGTTCTAGGAAGGGGGGTCCCCAGACTTGCCTGCCTGCGGCCTGTGGCGTGGCTCAAAGGGGGGCCCATCATGGCCCATCTTCACCAACACAAGCTCAAGACCCTCGCGAGGGGCAAGCCTCATGAGGCGGACGACAGGAGCTTCCTCGAGCCGGCCCTCGTCCGGCAGCTCACGAGGAGGCGAGATCAGGTGGGGTACCTCACGAGGTGCCCATGGCCTTGACCATGGCGACCAAGGGCGCAAAGCGGGCCAGCCAGCAGTGTCCTCCTTTCCTCTTTGGTGCAAAGGGAGCAAAGCGCAGCGAGAGCATCAAGCAAAGGTGTCCATTTGATTGCAACAAGACCAAGACCAGTCCAACGGCAGGAAGGAAGTCATTGTGGAGCCCAAGCCGGCGTCACCACGGGGCCTTTGACAGGCGAGGACCAACTTTAGTCAGGATAAGTGTACCAGATGTTCCCCTTCAAAATGGCCAATTGTTGGCGCCCTTCCCGCTCAATATTTGCGAAGAGGCCCAGGGCCTTTGCCTATAAATAGGACTAGCCACCCACAAGGTAAAGGGGTCAAAAAATGAGTAGCTAGAGGCAAGCTGGAATCAGAGAGAGAGAGGGACTGAACTCCTCTTAGCAGTTCATCCCCCCGGCCAAGAACAGACCCTGGTGAGGCTGTTCTTCCTTGTATTGTTCATCACCATCAGCCTAAGAGGCAATCCACCACACCACAAACTAGAGTAGGGTATTACACCACAATGGTGACCCGAACTAGTATAAACCTTGTGTCTCTTGTGATGTTCCTTTCGTAGTTCAGACCCTAGCGAGGCGGCGGGGTGCAGGTAGGTAGATGGCGAGATTCCGCGCGCACCCCAGTGTTCGAACCTCAAGGGTCTGCCGGAACCCGAAATCCGACATTTGGCGCGCCAGGTAGGGGATGCCCCGGACTTTTCCTTCCGCCACAGCCGCGACCCGCCTCGCGATGAGCAGCGCGCCGCCCGCTTGGCCGCCCGGCGCCCGGTAGCGAGGCGAGGGCTCGAACCTAGCCCGGCCTTGCAGGTGCGGTGGCGGACAAGTTCAAGCCAGCAGCGCGCGCGCTGCAATGGCGACCGATCCGATGGCCTTCCTGCTGGCGTACGAGGAGGCCGTCCTCGAAGCTGGATGTGATGACAGGGGCATGGCCAACTGGCTCCCCATGGCCCTCACCGGCACTCCGCGCACGTGGCTGCTCCACCTTCCGGCAGCTTCTGTGGCCTCTTGGGAAGAGCTCCACGGCCTCTTCCTCACCCACCACGCTGCGCTGGCACCCCCGGTCGTCGCGGCCCTCCTGGGCGGCTCGCGGGTGCCGCCCTCAAGTCACCACGTCAAACCGTTCGTCCGTTGGGTCGGCGTCGTCTCCATGCAGCAGGAGCCCCCAGGGACGGTCGGCGCCCAAGGCAGATCGACCTTCAGCTCGGGAAGACCACCCTCCAACTCAGCCTGCTCGGTGCGCTCCCATCTTGTGCACCCACACCATCTGCCAGTGGCCGTCACCAGGACTCTCATCAGCGGCCTTGGGCCTCAGCGTGCTCTCGGTCGAGGCCGTCAACCTCCTCTGCATACACCGGGCGGCTGCAGCCCAGCCGGCCTTTCTTGGCGTCGGGCGGGTCATCCAGCTCCTTGGGACAGATCCGGCTCCGGTAACTTCCGCACCTCGACAACTTCCGCCGCGAGCAGGTCGATTCGACGCCGCCCCCATCGGCCTCCCCTCGACGCGCCATCCTCGGCTACCCATCAGCTCGGTTCATGGCGCGACTCACCCGCATACAACCTCATGAAGATGCCGGAGCAGCGGTGTCCTCACCGTGCCGGGGCCACCGGAGGCGCTGCGGTGCTCAAGCTTCGCCTTCAAGACAGCGGCGCTGCGCAACCCGCCGCGCGAGACCCCACAGCCCAAGGGGCTGCACCAACCAAGAAGAAGCAGTTGTTCCTCAAGACAAAGGCAGAGACCAAGCAAATACCCGTCGGCGAGGGCGGGTCCCAGCGCCACTTTCACCATAGGCGCCAACCTCGAGCCCGGCGGAGGAGGCCTGGTCAAGTTCTGCGTGCAAACAAGAAGGTGTTTGCACAGGAGCTGATCAGTTGGCGGGGATCCCTAGGGCGTGTCGAGCATCACCTCACGTCTGCTAGCGTCGCCCGTAAGCGTAGCGGCGGCGGTCCAAAAGCAAGCCTTCATCGTCCGGAGACCCGCAAACTAGAAGCCGCTGGGGTCATTAGCGAGTCCGTATCCGGATTGGTTGGCCAACCACAGCCGTTGTACCAAGAAGGGAGGAAGGGCGCATGTGTCCACTTCACCAACCTCAACAAGGCATGCCCGCAAGATCCGTTCCCGCTTCCTCGCATCGACCAGATCATCGATTCCACCGCTGAGTGCGACCTGTTGTGCTTCTTGGATGCCTTCTCCGGTATCACCAGATCAAGATGGCGGTAGAGGGCGTGGAGAAGGCGGCCTTCGACCCGTGCGGGGTGTACTGCTACGTGCATGCCATTCCGGGCTGCGCAGCGCTGGGCGACCTTCCGATGGCTGATGCACATCACCTTGGGTCCGCAGCTTGGGAAGAATGTTGAGGCTTCGTCGATGACATTGTGGTGAAGTCTCGGGAGGCGAACCGATACAAGACTGGAGAAACCTTCGAGCCTCGACGCGGTGAACCTACGGCTCAACTCGGAGAAGTGCGTGTTTGGAGTCCCCTCGGGCAAGCTCTTGGGCTTCCTCGTATCCCACCGAGGCATCGAGGCTAACCCGGAAAAGGTCAAGGCGGTCGAGGACATGAGCCCGCCAAAGACCCTCGAAATCAGAAGCTCATCTGGCGCGGCGTGGCTGCGCTTAGGCGCTTCATCTCCAAGTTGGGAGAAGCGCTGCCTTTCTTCCAGCTAATGAAGAAAAAGGGCCCTTTGAATGGACTGAAGAGGCCGACAAAGGCGTTCAAGATCTCAAGAGGTACTGACCAGCCCTCCGTTCATGGTGGCCCTACGCCCATGAGAACCCACAGTGCTCTACTCGCCGCCACTCCCTACTCCCAGGCGCAGCTACAGGTGGCGGTTAGGGAAGCGTCGAGACCAAAGCCACAGCAGCAGCCCAGGTCAAGGCAAAGCAGGAACAAGGAAGACCCACAGAAACCACTACCGCGGCTGAGAAGGGTCAGCCGCCGCAGGGGAGCGCGTTGGGGATGGAAGAGGTCCCTCCCCCAAACTACCAGCCTCTGGAGGCCCCATCGCCTCAGGAGGCCCCACGGTCCCCGGAGGGCGCCAGCGGCACTGGCGCTCCAAACCTCGTTGAGCACCTAGTATACTTCGTCAGCACGGTGCTGCGGGACGCACGGGCGAGGTACCCCATGCCTCAGAAACTCCTCCTCGCGCTATTGGTGGCCTCACGCAAGCTGCGGCACTATTTTCAGGCTCACCCCATCAAGGTCGTCTCAGCATACCCCTTGGAAAGGGTGCTCAGGAGCCCTAACTCAGCCGGAAGGGTCGCTGAGTGGAACATTGAACTGCAAGCGTTTCAGCTCGAATTCAGCACGACCAGAGTCATCAAGGGGACGCGTTAAGCGAATTTAAATGGCAGAATGGACGGAGACACCGGGCCTCAAGGCCGACGAGGATCGGTCCCTCTCTCCAGGAAGCGAAGCGCCAGAAGGCTAGGTCATGTACTTCGATGGGGCGTTCTCCAGGCATGGCGCTGGGGCTGGGGCGGTGCTCATATCTCCCACTCAGGACAAGCTCTACTACCGCTGTGCAGCTCTGTTTCCAGCAAGGTGAAAAGGTCTCCAACAACATAGCAGAGTATGAAGGTCTAATAGCGGGCTTGAAGGCTGCAGCAGCCCTAGGGGTGAAGCGCCTTACCATGAAGGGCGATTCGCAGCTCCTCGTCAATTTCTCCAACAAGGTATATGAGCCAAAAGATGAGCACATGGAAGCCTACCTTGCGGAGGTCCGCAGGATGGAGAAGCAGTTCTGGGGGTTGGAGTTGTAGCATGTGCCCCATGGCACCAATCAGGAGGCCGTCGACATCGCCAAACGAGCATCCAGGCGGTTACCTCAGGAGCCTGGCGTGTTCAAGGAGCGGATTTTCAAGCCCTCCGCCATGCCATCACTATCAAACACGGCGCAGCCTCGGGAGGAGCTCCCCCAGCCACCTGCCTCAGGAGCCCCGGTCTGTGGCCCGGCCTCAGGAGCGCGCCTGCTCCTGACGATGAAGCCTCAGGAGGGGTGCTGGATCACAGAGCTCCAGAGCTACTTAACACAAGGGACCCTGCCGAGAAGGAGGAGGAAGCGGAGCGCGTGGCGCGGCAAGCCACAGCGTACTGCATCAGGGATGGAGAGCTCTATCGGAAGCGACCGAATGATGTGGCACTGCGCTGCATCTCCAGGGAGCAAGGGAAAGAATTGCTGGCGGATATACACGATGGAGACTGTGGGCATCACTCGTCATCACGAACCCTCGTGGGCAAGGCATTCCGAGGAGCGGTTTCAATTGGCCTACTGCGCTCAACGACGCCGTAGAACTAGTGAGGGCTTGCGAAGCTTGCCAATTCCATGCCAAGCAGATCCATCAGCCGGCAGGAGGTCTACAAACTATACCCCTCTCGTGGCCATTCACGATGCGGGGCTGGATATCACAGGCCCGCTTCCTCGGGCGCCCGGGGCTATCGCTACCTCTCGTCGCCGTGGACAAGTTCACCAAGTGGGCTGAAGTGGAAGCCGTCCGCACCATCCCGAGTTCTGCGGTCAAGTTCGTCAAGGGCCTCGTCGCGGTTCGGGTGCCGAACTGCATCATCATCGACAATGGTTCGCAGTTCACCAGTAATCTCTTCAAAACATATTGTGCTAACCTGGGAACGTAAATATGCTACGCTTCGGTGGCGCACCCCCGAAGCAACGGCCAAGCCGAGCGGGCCAACGCAGAGGTCCTGAGGGGCCTCAAAACCAGAACATTCAAGAAGAAACTGGAGGCCTGCGGCAGGGGTTGGTACAACGAGCTTCAGTCTGTGCTGTGGTCCATCCGCACGACCACAACCAAGCCAACTGGAGAGACCCCATTCTTCCTGGTCTATGGAGCCGAAGCGGTCCTTCCTCACGAGGTCAGACGTCGTTCCGCATGGGTCCTGGCATTCGATGAGGCGCAGCAGGACGCCATGCGGGGGACGGATCTCGTGCTGGGGGAGGAGCGCCGTCGAGAAGCTGCGTTGCGAGCGACAAGGTACCAACAAGCACTGTGACGATACCACTGCCGCAACATCCGCCCCAGAACTCTCGAGGTAGGGGACCTCGTGCTCAGCGGGTTCTCTCCGGGAGGGTTGCATAAGCTCTCTCCCATGTGGGAGGGCCTGTTCAAGGTTGTTCATGTTTCGAGCCCGGCTCAAGCGGCTTGAGACTCGGGAGGGGTGCCGATCCGAGCGCTGTGGAACATCCAGCACCTCGGAGGTTTTACCCCTGAAAAGGCCTAGAGCCTGTGAAGAAGGCAAATGCCTATGAAGCTGTCTTTTTGGAAAAGGCCCAGAGCCTGTGAAGAAGACAAATGCCTGTGAAGCTGTCTTTTTGGAAAAGGCCCAGAGCCTGTGAAGCTGTCTTTTTGGAAAAGGCCCAGAGCCTGTGAAGAAGGCGAATGCATGTGAAGCTGTCGCGTTTTCGGAAAAGGCCCAGAGCCTGTGAAGAGGGCCAATGCCCGTGAAGCTTGCTTCCCCCAAGAAAGGCTCGGAGCATGTGAAGAATGCCAACGCCTGTGAAGCTCGCTGCCCGTGACACTCTCACGTAATAATGAGTTGGGGCTGTACATGCCCCGGAGTCTCAGGAGCGCATGCCTCAGGCCCTGGGGCTCCCTCCCACGCCCGGTGGCAGCACTTAGCTCCGCGCTGGTGAGAAGACGTCGAATACTAGATTAGGTGCCGGACGCGGCTTTTTCATTTGCTTTCTGCAGTTGGCTTGTTCATTCTCATTTGAAGTTTTATCGAAGCTGTTGTCGTTTTTGACTTATGGCTCTTCGACCTTTCGCCCTCTTACCTCGATTTCTCTCGCGCAAGGTCTCGCGAGGGGGGCATCCCGAGCGCCCCCGCGAGTGTTCTCTGCCCTTATTGTTCGAGGTTTCCCTACCCGGGTCCACTACAGGAGCACCCCTCCAGTCCACGCCCCACGGGCACCGCGACACGAACACAAGACCTGGGTCGGTCGCCTCCACAGCTGAGGCCAGGAGCTACCTCTCCAGACTAACCTTCGCAGACATGAAGCGCTCGACGAGGCCTCACCCCGTGGAAACGAGGGCCACGGCGACGCCCCGAGCTAAGTAATTTACGCCATGAGCGTAGCACAAGGGCATAATACCGAGATAGCAAAAACAATACGATAATTAACAGCAATAGTCCAAGCACGCCCACGCGGGCCCCTACGCTACTGTTTCTTTGCGCAGGAAAAGGAAAAAGAACAAAACAGGCGCGGCTCGCCTGACACCAACTCGCGGGGAAGACTCGAACTGCCTCCGGAGCTCAGTCGGACTCCCTCTCGCGCTTCACCGGGGCAAGACGGCGAGCGGAGTCGCTACCTCCCTCCAGGCGGGCCGGCGGCGCGGAGGCTAGTTGCGACCACCACTGGAGGAGCCGCTGCCCGAAGAAGAGCCGTCGAAGCTCGACGAGCCCCGGGCATCGCTGACCACGCTGCTCGTCGTTTTCATCGCCGCTGGGCTGAACCCGCGGCCACGATCGCCGCTCTCGTGGCAGCACCCAGCGGCGACCATCTTCCCCAACACCCTCACGAGGGTGGCATCGCCGCCGAACTTGAAGTGCAGGTGCATCGCTTGCTCAGACCTGCTGGCAAACGCTTGCACCCTGGGCGGGCAGGCTCCCTGCCACAGAGACCTCCAAGAAAGCCCGTGGAGGTCCGACAAGCAGCAACCATCCGCCAAGCGAGGCTGCCCGGGCACCGCCGGATGCTCACCTAGGAGGAAGCGAGAAGCCGGAGCTGGTGCTTGGCCGGCTCGGCCGACCACATGAACGAACTCCCGGCAGCACCTTCCGCTGAGTGGAAGCGCTGGCCCTAGGGGTCGCTACGATCAGAAGCGCACTTCAAAGAGCGCCGCCCGCCACCGCGCGGGATATCACCTCCACGACCGCAAGGCAAGGAGCCACCATGGGAGCCACAGGGTGTTTGTGAGGACGACCTCGACCGCTCTTGGGCGGGGGAGAGTCAAGCCCTACCTGGCGAGCCTTCTCCTTCTCTGCGGCCGAGAACCTCTTCGGCGGAGCCATGGGGAAGAAGAAGAAGCAAGAAGGAAATGGAGTAGAAGGGCAGGCGCCGTCCCGTACTTATAGCTGGCGAAGGCCAACCGCCGACCTCCACGATCGCAGGCAATCATGACCCGCTTTGCATGCAGGGACTTGTCAATTGCAGCTTGCCGAGGCGCCGGGGAAGTGGAGACGCCACGCCCAATCAACCGCCACGCGCGCCTAAGGCCAGAGGGTTAGGGCTCATGCGCTGCAGACTTGCCCCTTCGCCTCTCCGCTGCCAAGTCCGGGCGCGCTTTGGGCCGGGGGCTACTCGGCGTTCTCGGGAACGGGGTCCCCTGACTTGCTGCCTATGGCCTGGGCGTGGCTTCAAAGGGGGCCCATCACGGCCCATCTTCATCAACACAGCTCAAGACCTCGCGAGGGCCAAGCCTCGTGAGGGGCCAGACTGCTGGGCGGACGACAGGAGCTCCTCAGCACGGCCTCGTCCGACCGCTCAGCGAGGAGGCGAGAGATCGAGGTGGGGTACCTCACGAGGTGCCCATGACGCGAGCCATGACGACCAAGGGCGCCAGGCGGGCGCCAGCCCACGCAGTGTCCTCCTTTCCTCTTTGGTGCGAAGGGAGCAAGCGCAGGCGAGAGCATCAAGAAAAGGTGTCCATTTTGGTGCAACAAGACCAAGACCAGTCCAATGGCAGGAAGGAAGTCATTGTGGATCCCAAGCCGGCGTCACCACCAGGGCCTTTGACAGGCGAGGACCAACTTTAGTTAGGATAAGTGTACCAGATGTTCCCCTTCAAAATGGCCAATTGTTGGCGCCCTTCCCGCTAAATATTTGGGAAGAGACCTGGGCCTTGCCTATAAATAGGACTAGCCACCCACAAGGTAAAGGGGTCAAAAATGAGTAGCTAGAGGCAAGCTGGAATCAGAGAGAGAGAGAGAGGGACTGAACTCTCTTAGCAGCTCATCCTCTGCCAAGAATGCACCTCAAGTAGGTTGTTCTTCCTTGTATTGTTCATCACCATCAGCCCAAGAGGCAATCCACCACACCACAAACTAGAGTAGGTTATTACACCACAATGGTGGCCTGAACTAGTATAAACCTTGTGTCTCTTGTGCTGTTCCTTTCAGAGTTCGTGACCTTAGCGAGGCGGGGGTGTGTAGGTAGAGGGCGAGATTCGCACAAGACCCCAAGTTGTTCGAACCTCAAGGGTCTGCCGGAACCCGAAATCCGACAGACGCCACCTTCACCATAGGTGCAAACCTCGAACCCGAGCAGGAGGAGGCTTTGGTAAAGTTCCTGCGCGCAAAAAAGAAGGTGTTCGCACGGGGGCCTGATCAGTTGGGAGGGGTCCCGAGGGGCGGATTGAGCATCAGCTCAACGTAGCTCCCCAACGTGCCTCTATGAAGCAAAAAGGCGAGGCGACAATCCAGAGAAAGCAAGCTTTATCGTCCAAGAGACCGCAAGCCGAGGCAGCAGGGGTTATTCGCGAGGTCCGCTACCCGGATTGGCTGGCCAACCCAGCTTGTCGTGCCAAAGAAAGGGGAAAGGAGCGTAAAGGCCGACTTCACCAACCTCAACAAGGCCTGCCCACTGTGATCCATTTCCGCTTCCTCGTGAGATTGACCAGATCGCCGATTCCACCGCTGAGTGTGACCTGTCAGGCTTCCCGGATGCCTTTCGTGCTATCACCAGATCAAGATGGCGGAAGACGGAAAAAACGGCTTTCCTGACCCCGCAAGTGAGTGTATCGCTATACCAGAGATGCCATTTGGGTTATGCAACGCAGGCGCAACCTTTCAATGGCCGATGCACATCGCCTTTGGGCCGACATTTCGAGGAATGTCGAGGCATGCCGATGACATTGTGGTGAAGTCTCGGAGGCTAAAACCTTGATACAGACTTGAAGAAGCCTTCATGAGCCTCAAAAAGTGGACCCGCGGCTCAACCCGAGAAGTGCGATTTGGAGTCCCCTGCAAGCTCCTCGGCTTCCTCGTGTCCCATAGGGGCACGAGGCCAACCCGAAAAGGTCAAGGCAGTCAAGACATGAGCCCGCCAAAGACCTCAGAGAAATGCAGAATCACCGGGCGCAGGACTGCTGCTTAGGACGCTTTCATCTCCAAGCCGGGAGAACGAGACTGCTATTCTTCAAGCTGATGAAGAAGAAGGGCCCCTTTGAATGGACTGAAGAGGCCGACAGGGAATTCCAAGAACTCAAGAGGTACCTTACCAGCCCTCCTGTGATGGTCGTGCCACGCCCACTTGAGCCCCTGGTGCTCTACCTCGCCGCCACACCCTACTCCGCCAGCGCAGCCCTAGTGGCGGTTCGGGAAGAGCGCTAGACCAAGGCTGCGCCACGGCCGACCCCCGGCCACGGCAGCACAAGACCAAGAAGGCCTCGTGAAGTTCACGATCCCGGCAAACTGAGACCAGCCTCAGCAGGAAGATGCCCCTAGAGCCGAAGAGGCCGCGCCAGGCGGCCAGGCGCTGGGGGCTCCATCACCTCGGGAGGCATCAGACCCTCCGGAGGGCACGAGCCTCGTCAGCACTCCTACTCTCGTCGAGCACCCGGTGTACTTCGTCAGCACGGTGCTGCGGGATAAGAGGGCGCGGTACCCCATGCCCCGAAAGCTCATCTTCGCGCTATTGGTAGCCTCACGCAAACTGCGGCACTACTTCCAGGGTCATCCCATCAAGGTCGCCTCAAAGATACCCTCCGGAGAGGGTGCTCAGAGCCCCAACTCAGCCGGAAGAGTTGCCGAGGAACATCGAATCGCAAGCATTTCAGCTGGAGTTCAAAGACAACCAGAATCATTAAGGGGCCGATTGGCAGATTTCATGGCGGAATGGACGGAGGCACTGTCCCGAAGCAGCGAAGACCGTCGCTTTCCAAGGAGCGGCACCGGACGGCTGGTCACGATTGACGGGCATTCTCCCGACATGGCGCTGGGGCGCAGTAGGCTCGATCCCCTACTCAGGACAAGCTCTACTACGCTGCGGCTGCCTGCTTTCCAAAGATGGGGAAAAGGTCTCCAACAACATAGCAGAATATGAAGGTTCGATAGTCGGCCCGAGAGCCGCAATCGCTTTGGGGGTAAAGCGCCATCATCAAGGGCGATTCACAGCCCTCGCCAACTTCTCCAACAAGATATACGAGCCAAGGACGAGCACATGGAAGCCTACCTCGCGGAGGTTCGCAAGATGGAGAAACAATTTCGGGGACAGGAGTTGCAGATGTGCCACGCGGCACCAATCAAGAGGCGGACGACATCGCCAAGAGAGCGCCCAGCGGCTGCCTCGAGAGCTCTGGCGCCTTTGAGGAGCGATTCTTCCTCCCTCGGCGCACTGGCCACTATCAAGCGGGCGCAACCTCGGGAGGAGCTCCCACCGCCCGCCTCGGGAGCCCGGCTCATGCCCAGCCTTAGGAGCGCCCGCTTGGCATTGAACCTCAGAGCGGTGTGGATTACGGAGCTCAAGAGCTACTCTGACACAGGGGACCTGCCGGAGAAGGAGGAGGAGGCGAAGTGCAGGGCGCTGCAAGCCACGGCCCATCAGATCGTGGATGGGGAGCTTTACCGAGGCGGCCGAATGACGGTCCCCACGCTGAATTCCTGAGAGCAAGGGAAGGAATTGTTGAAGACATACACGGCGGAGACTATGGGCACCACTCATCATCGCGGACCTCTCTAAGGGGCATGCTCCGCAGCTGGTTCTATCGCCCACAAAGGCCAACGACGCGTTGAGCTGGTAAAGGCTTGCGAGGCCTACTAAGTTCATGCCAAGCAGATCCATCACCGGGCGGAGGTCTGCAAACTATACCCTCTCATGGCCATTCGCAGTTTGGGGCTGACATTCGGCCCGCTCGGGCGCCAGGGGGCTATCGCTATACGTCGCCATGGACAAATTCACCAAGTGGACTGAGGTGGAAGCTGTCCGCACCATCCCAGCAGGCTCGGTGGTCAAGTTCATCAGGGGCCTCGTGAGCCGGTTTGGGGTGCCTAACCTCATCATCACTGACAACGGTTCGCAGTTCACCAGTAATCTCTTCAAAACATACTGTGCTAACCTTGGAACGCAGATATGCTACGCCTCGGTGGCGCACCCTCGGAGCAATGGCCAGGACGAGAGAGCCAACGCGGAGGTCCTTAAGGGCCTCAAGACCAGGACCTTCAAGAAGAAGCTAGAGGCTGCGCGGCAGGCTGGCACGACGAGCTCCAGCTCCAGGTTGTGGTCCATCCGCACGATCATGCCAAGTCGACCGGCGAGACCCCTTCTTCCTCGCCTATGGAGCAGAAGCTGTCCTCCTCACGAGGTCGTATCGCCCGCATGGGTCCCGGCGTCGACGAGGCGCAGCAGACGCCATGCGGGGACGGATCTCGTGGCCGGAGAGGAACATCGCCGAGAGGCCGTGCTATGAGCAGCAGGTATCAACAGCGCCGGGCGATACCACCGCCGCAACATCCGCCCTGTGACTTTGGAGGTAGGGGACCTTGTGCTCGACGGTCCTCTCTGGGAAGGGTTGTATAAGCTCTCTCCCATGTGGGAGGGCCCGCTCAAAGTTGTTCATGTTTCCGTGCTCGGCTCAGACGCTTGAGACTCAGTGAAGGGGCGCCCATCCCAACGCTGCGGAACATCTAGCACCTCCGAAGTTCTACCCTGAAAAGGCCTGAGCTCGTGAAGAAGGCAAACGCTGTGAAGCTTATTTTTCGAGAGAGGCCCAGAGCTCGTGAAGAAGGCAAACGCTGTGAAGCTTATTTTTCCGAGAAAGGCCCGAGCTCGTGAAGAAGGCAAACGCTTATGAAACTTATTTTTCCGAGAAAGGCCCGGAGCTCGTGAAGAAGGCCAACGCCTGGAAGTTCATTTCCCAAGAAAGGCCCGAGCCTGTGAAGAAGGCCAATGCCCGTGAAGCTCGCCGCCGTGACACTCTCACGTATTAATGAGTTGGGGCTGTACACGCCTGAGTCTCGGGCGCGCCGGCCTCAGCCCTGGGCTCCCTCCCACGCTTAGTGGCAGCACTTAGCTCTGCGCTGGTGAGAAGACGTCGAAGACTAGATTAGGTGCCTGATGCTGCTTTTTCATTTGCTTTCTGTAGTTGGCTTGTTTATTACCATTTGAAGCTTTATTGAAGTTGTTGTCGTCTTTGGCTCATGACTCTTTGCCATTTTGCTCTCCTGCCTCGATTTCTCTCGCGCAAGTCTCGCGAGGAAGCGGCGCGGGCACCCTCGCGAGTGTTTTCTGCCCTTATTGTTTGAGGTTTCCCTAGCCGGGTCCACTACGGGAGCACCCCTCCCAGTCCGTGCCCCACGGACACCGCGACGCGAACACAGGACCTGGGTTGGTCACCTCCACAACTGAGGCCGGAAGCTACCTCTCCTGACTAATCTTTGCAGGACATGAAGCGTTCGACGAGGGCTCGGCCTCGGGAAGCGAAGACCGCGACAGGTCCCCCTGAGCTAAGTAATTTCTACGCGCGGGCATGTGGCACAAAAGCATAATACAAAAATAGCGGAAACAGTACGATAATTAACAGCAGCAGTTCAAGCACGCCCCCGCGGGGCCCTACACTACTGTCTCTTTGCGCAGGAAAAGGAGAAGAACAAAATAGGCACGATTCGCTTGGCACCAACTCGCGGCGAAGGCTCAGACGCCTCCCGGAGCTCAGCAGACTCTCTCGCTTCACCGGGCGCCACGGGCGGCAGATCCGCTACCTCCTCCAAAGCGGTGCGGCGGCACGGAGGCTGGTCGCGGCCCCTACTGGAGGAGCTGCTGTCCAAAGGAGAGCCGCCAAAGCTCGACGAGCCCCGAGCGCCGCCGACCACGCGTGCGCTGTCATCTTCATCCCGATCATCGCCGAGGCTGGGTCCACGGCCGCCGTCGCCGCCCCGGGCAGCACCCAAAGGCAGCGACCGCCTTCCCCAAACATCCTCACGTAGGGTGGCATCACCGTCAACCTGAAGTGCAGGTGCACCGCCGCTTAGGCCACGCTGCTGGCAAACGCTTGCCAACAGCGGGTCAGGCCACACTCCCGACGGCGGAGACCTCTAGCGGCTTCTGTGAGGCCCGGCTGCAGCAACCGTCCGCCTGAAGCCAGAGGCCGCCCGGGGCGCCGGCCGGAAGTTCACCTAAAAGGAAGCGGGGAAGCTGGAGCCAGGTGCTGGCCGGCTCCACCGACCACCCGACAAACTTCGGCAGCACCTCTGTCGAGTGGAAGCGCAGCCTAGGAGGCCGCGCGATTGCAGCGCGCCCCCCATCGATAGCCTGGCGCCCGTCGCCACGCAGGAGATCGCCTCCACGGCCACGGGAAGCCGCTGCGGGAGCCACATGATGCTTGCGAGGACGGCCTCGACCGCGCTTGGCTGGGGGAGAGTCAGGCTCTACCTGGCGGGCCTTTCCCTTCTCCGCAGCCGAGAACCTCTTCGACGAAGCCATGGAGAAGAAGGAGAAGCAAGAAGAGATGGGCTGGAAGGGCTCGCGTTGTTCCGTACTTATAGCCGGAGGAGGCCAACCGTCGGCCTCCGCGATCGCAGGTAATCATGACCCATTTCTTCATGCAGGGACTTGTCAAGTCATGCGGTTGCCGAGGCATCATGGGGAAGTGGAGACGCCCACGACCAACCAATCGCCATGCGGTGCCCAAGGTCAGCAGGTTGTTAGTCAGCCGGCGCCGTGACTTGCCCTTCGCTTCTCGCTAAGCCAAGTCCAGCGCGCTTTGGGCCCGGGGCTACTGCCGGGCGCTCCGGGAACAGGGGTCCCAAGACTTGCTCTTCCGCGGCTCGCGGCGTGGCTCAAGTGGGGGCCAGCGGGCTCAGCTTTCATCAGCTCAAGCTCAAGACCTCGCGAGGGGCCAAGCCTCGCGGGTGGACGACAGAACCTTCCTCGGAGCAGCCTCGTCAGGCAGGCTCGCGAGGAGGCGGAGAGATCAAGGCAGGGTACCTCGCGAGGGTGCCCTGTGACGCAATCCATGACGATCGAGGCCAGGCGGGCGCCAGCCCACGCAGTGTCCTTATTTCCCCTTTGGTGCAAAGGAGGCAAGCACAGGCCAAGGCATCAGGCAAAGGTTGCCGCTTCGGTGCAACAAGACCAAGACCAGCAGAACGGCAGGACGGCGTTATCGTCGAGCCCAGGACGGCGTCATCGTCAAAGCCTTTGGCAGATGAAGATTAACTTTAGTCAGGATAAGTGTACTAGATGTTCCCCTTCAAAATGGCCAATTGTTGGCGCCCTTCCCGCTCATTATTTGGGACGAGGCCCAGGGCCTCCCTCTATAAATAGGACTAGCCACCACAAAGAGAGGGAGATCGAGATCACGCAGAGAGAGAAAGAGAGGCGACAGAACTCACCTAAGCAGTTCATCGCACCAGCTCAAGAACGGCCCCTCGCGAGGCTGTTCTTCCTTTGTACTATTCATCATCAGCCCCCTGAGGCAATCCACCACACCACAAACTAGAGTAGGGTATTAAACCACAATGGTGGCCCGAACTAGTATAAACCTCATGTCCCTTGCGTTGTCCTTCGTTCCTAGTTGAGATCCATCGTAATCCATACACGCGCGAGCTGGTAGGGGAGAGATCTCCGCGCGCACCCCAGTGTTCGAACCTCAAGGGTCTACCGGAACCCGAAATCCGACACGCACGCTTCTGCCACAACATGAGGCATGGGCAAAGAGCAGAAGGGCGGTGTACATCTGCAGGCGGCATCCAATAGCTCGGCGACGTGCACCAACAGCGCATCGCAGCCGCTCTTTGCCAACCTGCATCGTAGCATCTCCTTCACCATGATGAGCGTGGCCCGCATGTTTGCCTGCTCCCGTCTGGTGTCCGGTGCCGTTGCCATAGCATAGCTTGAGGATCGTGTGGCGGCGTGCGTGCGCCATGGAGCAAGGACGGAGGGCGCCGGTCCGCGCCGCCCGCACCCGGGGGTGTTGGACGGTGCGCGGGCCGCCTGGAGTGCGGAGTTGAGGTCTTCTTGAGCGGATAGTGGCGCCCGGGCGGGCCAGGCAGCCCAGTGGTCAGCATGGGTGCTCGGATCGTCGAACATCGGAACCACGGGGTGATGGCGGGTCGACCGATGAAAGAGAAAGCTTCGGCGCACCCCTACCTGGCACGCCAAATGTCGGATTCTGGGTTCCGCAGACCCTTGAGAGGTTCGAACTCTGGGGTGTGCATGAAGGACTCTTTCTCCCTAGCCTTCCTACCCAATGATTCCACGGCCTAGCTCGATGAACCCAAAGAACACGAGACACCGAGGTTTATACTGGTTCGGGCCACCGTGTGGTGTAATACCCTACTACAGTGTGGTGGTGGATTGCCTCGAGGGCTGAGGATGAACTAGTACAGTGGGAGAACTGCCTTCGGACGAGAGGTGTTCTTGAGCTCGATGAGCTGGTGGGTGTGAGGATGGAATGGACCCAATCCAAGATGAGTTGCCTCCTATGGTGGTGGCTAGTCCTATTTATAGAGGCCCTGGTCCTCTTCCCAAATGTAGGCGAGAACGGATCCCACAACGGCCAATTTTGAAGGGAGACAACGAGTACAAGCTATCCTGACAAAAGGTGGTCTTCGCCTGCTAAAGGCTCTGGTGGTGACGCTGCTTTGGGCTCCGCGATGACCTCTGTCCTGCCGTCCTGCTGGTCTTGGTCTTGTTGCGCCGATAAGGAAATCTTTGCCCGACGCCTCGGGACTCCTCGCCTACACTTGCCTCCTTGGCACAAAAGAGGAAACTGGTGCACTGCAGCCGCTGGCGCCCACCTGGCCTTGGTCGTCACGGCTCACGTCACGTGAACCTCGTGAGGTGCCCCCTGCATAGATATCTCCGCTCCTCAGGAGCCAGCCTAGCGAGGCCGCCCCAGGGAGGTCTTGGTGTCGTCCGCCTCGCGAGGCTTGGCCCCTCGCGAGGGTCTTGAGTTGTTGCTGCCAAAGCTGGGCCGTACCGGGCAGTTGGTGGAGCCACGCCGTGGGCCGAAGGCAGGCAATTCATGGCACCCTCGTTCCCAGGACGCCGACACATACTCCCTCCTTCCATCTATATAGGGTCTAATACATTTTTTAAGACCGCCTTTGACTATTGACAAGATTAATAGTAGATGACATGCACAATGTGAAAATTATATCATTGAAAGCTAATTTCACACACGAATTTAACGGTGAGATTTGTGTAAGTTGCATGTCATATATTATTGCTCTAATATTTGGTCAAAGTTAGCCTCGAAAAACGCATTAGGCCCTATATAGAAGGAAGGAGGGAGTAGCTTTGAATAGCATTTGTATAGTAAAACGGGACAAGACTCTCTCTTTGTGTGGTGTGAATAGTTTTTTTTCGTTTTTTTTTCATTGAGGGAAGTGTGAATTGATTTGGTACGTACAAGTACAATATTACACATTAGGCTTGTCCCTAAAATTCAACCTGCGCCTTGTTATATCCCAAAAATTTAGATATCATGCTCCCAAAACTGGCGCCTTCACAATCCGCGCCTTGCTATCCCGAAATTACAACGCGCGCGAAAACTCCCTCCAGTTGCCAAATCCCAACACGCGAAATCCCCCTTCTAACCCTAAGCCGAAAGGGCAGCTAGTTAAATTCGGTGGGGGTACTTTTGTAACACACCCTACATTTTGGACAAGCGCGTCCCTAAGTCATGGTTCCCCCTCCCATCGCCTCCTTTTTGTCATTCGAAATCCCAGGCCGCCATAACCTATCTGCTCCGGTCGCGAAACCCAACCCTCCTCCATCCGCCACCTCACCGCTGCCCAGCCGGAGCCTCTTCCCTGAAAACTCATCCACCGCAACAGCTCGACGTCCCTCATCCACCTCCACAGATGAGGATCCGTCATCCATCTCGTCGTCCCGCCGGTTCGGCCGCCCCATCCTGCACGTCCAAGCAGCTGCTCCGATGATCGCCTCGTCTATTGTGGCTGCTCCATCCCCATAGTGTCGCCTTAACCTGCTCCACCGGAACCACAGCATCCTCACCGACTCCTCGGACGAAGCCCAGGCCTACTCGGTGCCACCAAAGAGGTTGTACACTCATTGCATCACACCTTCTCCTTAACTCAACCTCCCGGCGCCGATGGTCCTCCATCCCGCACCCCCATGGAGCGGCTACCTCGAAGCCGCCGCCGCGGCCGACATCTCCACGACGGCTCTCCCCCAGTGCGAGGCCCCTTCGGTGGCGGCGTCCATACCAGCCGGATCTGCTGCTGCTGCTCCGGCTCTCGCTCGCTCGCTTGCGCTGCTGCTGTTGCTGCTCTCCCCTCGCTCGTGCTGCTGCTCTGCTCCGATTTAGCTACACTTCAATCAACTGAATCAACTTTTGGGCCAGTCGATTTTCAGGGGGTGGGGGGCTCGCTGGAGTTAAGGAAGAAACACCCACAGCGGGGAGGGGGGCTCGCCGAAGAGGTACTCCACTATCTATCTTAGGGTTCTGGGTGGGGCGGTGCTCGCCGGCGGTGGGGGGCGTGGTGGCGGGGTGGTGGCGTGGGGATCGCCGGAGAAAAAGCTTGACGCGGGGGGGGGGGGGGGGCTAGAGGGCTGGCCGGGCGACGGCGGATCGGCGGTGGGGAGTTGTTTCAGGGCGGCGGCGGGTCGATGGTGGGGAGTTGTTTCCGGGCGGCGAGGCGGCGGCGGACCGGCGGTGGGGAGTTGTTTCGGGGCAGCGAGGCGGCGAGGGGTTCGGCCGGTGGTGGCTGGCGGCTCAGGGGGTGCAGGTTGAAGATGAACTGTAGACTCTCCCTAAACTACATGTGAAGTGCTTCTCTGCTACCATTGCGTTCAGTTTCGACAGTAACATTCAGATTCCATAGTAAATTTCAGTATCGACAGTTAAGTTCAGAGTCAACAGTTTTTACCTCATCTATTGTAGTCAGGTGGTTTTTTGTGATGCAAATTTTATGTCTATAACTTTTTGTTAATGCATTTTACATCATATATTGAAGATGCTATTAGAATCCCACTTGAGATTAGCGATGTATGTCTTGTGCTGCTTCTGCCTTGATGTCTTATGGCTCACCGGAGCTGCTCCTACGACGGAATGATCCAGCACAACAGAGCAGTGCCCTGAACGCCGTCTACAGATTCCTCAGATCTTCCTCCACACCTCTGTAACATCCCAAATTTTCAATTTGGAATGTTATACATTAGGTCATCATGCATATCATATTTTCTCGCATTTTCCGATCCTAGAAAATTTCACGCAACTCAAGGACCCTCGGAGAGAGTTGGAGATTTCATTATTTTCATATTTGAGATTTCTCAAGTTTTGAAAATAGGATCATTTGGATTTATTTATTTATCTTCAAAAGTTTTTCCGATACAAAAATTTAAGAGAGGGAATAATATGACTTTCCCAACATTTAGGAAAAATGAAGATATTATAAATAAATCAAATTTTGGTTTTGAGGATTTATTTGCTTTAGGCAAAAAATGAGCATTTTAAAATATGCATATTTGCCCGTTTGTAAAGTTCATTTTGTTCACTCATTTTTAGGAGTCGGGGAAAATTAATTTTATTAAATTTGGAGTTTGTTTGATTTTATTTTCGTTTAGTTTTGTTTTAAAAAAAACATCGCCGCCCGCCTGGGCCAAGGCCCAGCTGCCCATCCACCGCCGCCTGCCCATCTCCCCCTCCCCCTCGGCTGGAGGAGCCCGCCGCCAAGACGCCGCCCCGCCTGCCGAGTCCGGCTCGGCTCGCCGGACCCCGCCGACGCCCCTTCCCAAGGCACGGAGACCCCCTCTCCTATATAACCCGCCGCCACCCCCCTCTTCCCTCAAACCGAGCATTTGCCGCCGCCTCATCCCGCGCCGCCGCCGCCAACCCGAGGCCGCCGCCGCCTGTCGCCGCCCCTCGCCGCCGCGCCGACCCGCCGCCCCCGCTCGTCCTCGACCCGCCGAGCCAGCCGAGCCCCTGGCGACCTCGCCGGAGGTAGCAGACCTCGCCGCCCCGTTCCGATCCGGTTTTGTTTTAAAACCGATCTGGTTTTTTTTTGCATTATCCGGTTTTTAAAAAAAAACTAGATTGGTTTATTTTTTTCGGTTTTCTTATTTAGTGAACGTTTACCGAACCGTTCGTTTTAATGAACGTGTTCGTTGGATTAGTTCTGTTAACGAACGTCCGCTGTTTAATCTGTTCGTCGTTTTCTTTTAATCGGATTTAATCCGTTATTTTCTGATTTCGATTTCCGATTCGATTTTCAAATCTGTTTATTTTCTCGCTCGTTTATCGGAATCAGGTGATTCAAGCGCCTGGAGTTTCGTTATGAAACCGCCGTTCCGACTAACCTACTTAAATGGAGTTTTGCTACTGTAAAATTTTGACTTAGTTTCAGATTGCTAAACCGAGTCGTTCTCTCTCGAGTTTCGACTTTCGATGCCTTATTTGATTCGATTCTTTTGCAACCAGGGTTCTTAAGTTGAACTCTCTGGTTAGATCTTTTATTCGAGTTTTCCCTGTGCATTAGATGAGTACTTATTGTATGCTTGTTGTTTGTCTGCGTTAGATCACCCGGAGTGCGCCGCTTGTTACTTCGAATCTCTAGGTCTCGCGGATCATCAGCAAGGCAAGTAACACTTGATCATACCTTTTCTACTACCCAATTTTTATGCATTAGATCAAACCCTCAAACACTTGCATGTTTAGGATCTAATTAAATTGTGGGTTTGGGAAGTAGACTGAAGTAGTACCTATTACCTGTTTTACTTATGAAACCTTGGGAGTTACTTCTACGTTTGCTTTTATGCCATGCTATGCTAGTAGGCGTGGATTGGGTGAGTGAATATCCATGACAGATGTGAGATTGTTAATTAATGGTTTATCTAAGGTGGCAACCTAAACACACATCTGGGTGGATTGAGGCACCTGGTTTCTATCGAGACTTGCTGTATTTCTTGGACCGCCACCTGTGCTCTAAGGGATCATAAGATTATTCAAACTGGAAACTTCCGTGTGCAGCCACAAGCCAATTATGGGCTCTGGCGTAGTTGACTAAGTTGTGCGAACTCTTACGGGTAGGCTAGCTGATGTAGGGGATGTAGGTTGGTACGGTCTACCCACATGTAAGGTGCTAAGCGCTTACGAAAGACTATGTCTCGGTCATCCGTTTCTCAAACACCATGTAGTGAGAGAACCAAGCGGAGGCGATCGAGTCTTGTGGGGAAAAGTCATAAACCTCTGCGAGTGTATAAACTAATCATGATTAGCCGTGTCCCCGGTTATGGACGTTTTGAGTATCTGGTAATTGAATATCATGTGAATCTCAACATGTTACTTCTAATAAAAGTTATTGGGTTCTGATGAGTACTTTTTAATTGGGATTGAGGATGCTGTCAACCATCCTCAATGTTTAACAACCACCATGATAGTTAAATAAAATTATTCCTTTGTTGTAGGGAAAAACTAGCTTTATGCAAAAATGTAACCATAGAGCTTTACCACCAGCCATATATGCATGTAGTATAGGCTTATTCCTTCATTGCTCTTTATGTGTTACATTGCCAGCATATTCCATGTGCTGACCCGTTTTCGGGCTGCAACTTTCACGTTGCAGACTTTTCGAACGACAGTAAGGTGTTAGGTCGTGGTTCTATACTCGGTGATGCCGATGGAGTTGATGGACTCACTTATCTTCCAAGCCTTCCGCTGTTATTATTAGATGGCCTTAAGCCATATTATTGTATTAAGTTCCCTTGTGGACAACGATGTAATAAGTGTGTGATTGCTACTCTGCTATAAATCCTTGAAATCTTGTGTGGTGTCAAGCATTGCGATCCGGGATGACAACGAGCACGAGACTTGATCCATTCGGTCTGGTCGCTCAGAGAATGGTATCGAGCACACGCTGATAGAGGACACGACCACTAAGTTAAAGCCATAGATCACTACTCTCTTCCCATTTTCTAACTCCTCATCTTTTCTACTCTTTAGGATGATTTGACGCGAAGATCAAGTACACCCAACCAGATGAAGGCACACCTTTTGGATTTCACTTGAAGGAAGTTACCAAGTACTGAACATTGGACTACCCAGCTTCACCGAACTTTCAACGCCACTCTTGCTCAAGAGGAGCGCTGGAAGATTCAAGCTCACGTTCCAGAAGGACATTCGCCCCAATCACCAAGCCTATAGATAGTGTTTTCGATTGCACCAACTTGGAGTGCAGGAAAGAGCATGGCAGCTCACATCACCATGGGACGCATTGGAGAAGTTTATCAAGAAGACCTCAAGGACACTATCTACCAGATTTGCGGGCGCCGAGATGACAAATGGGACATAGTCAGCACCAAGAAGGATAGGTCCATTGCAGCTTTCATCCGGAGTTAAATCAGCACATTCGGCGCCAGAGAACCAAATGTGCAATGATATGTTGGAGTTGCGAGCGCAAAGGAAGGATCATCGAACTTGAAGAAGAACTAAAGACTACACGCAAGGACTACATGGGCGAGATCGTAGCTCGGCAAGACACAATAACGATCTTAAGTGCGAGATCGAAGAACTCAAGAAGAAGTTGGCGCTCAGGAATGAAGACCAGTATGTCGGTTGCCCAGCGACTACATCAACATCGGCGACACCGATTCGGATCCAAGTGAACCCGACTTTGAAGACGAAGTGGAGCGGACATCATGGAGTCTTCCACCGGTTCAAATTAGTAGAAGTCCCCCACATATTAGTAGTATTCCCTCCATGTAAACATTATAGTACACGCACTTTGCGATAGTTAGATCGTTGTAAGACCTTGTTTGATTGAATGAAGTGATTTTGTGTGCATTTGCTCATGTGCATTTGGGTAGTGATTCCCCTTAGACCTCAATCTATTCTAAATTCTCATCTTTTCTAAACCCATCAGATGCCTCCGAGACGTGACCCCGGGTTCGTTTTCCCGCCAGAGATCACCCAATTGATCCAGCAGCAGAATACCCTGATTCAAACATTGGTGCAGAACCAGGGCAACAACAACAACAACAATAACAACCCACCGCCACCACCACCTGCGGATCACCTGACTCGTTTCCTAAGACTAAATCCGCCGGTGTATTCCAGTAGCACCGAGCCGATTGTAGCAGATGATTGGCTCCGCAAGATAGGAAGGGAGTTGACCACTGCAGGATGCACAGATGGTGAAAGGGTGAAGTTTGCAGCACATCAGCTTGAAGGACCCGCAGCAGCATGGTGGGAGAATTTTACAACCACTTACCCGTGAACAACATCACACATGGGATCGGTTTGACAAGCTTTTCGCCTTGCCCATGTTTCAGCGAGGAGCCATGGCCATGAAGAAGCGTGAGTTTCGCAACTTACGCCAAGGAGGAAGGACTGTTGGCGATGTGGATAACTTTAGTAAATTAGCACGTTATGCCCCGGATAGCGTTGCTACGGATGCAGCTAAGCAGAGAAGTTTCTAGAAGGACTGAATGATGAGTTCATCATGCCGTTGATGGTAGCAAGTTTCAACAACTACCAGGAGTTGGTAGACCGAGCCCTCATGATTGAAGGAAAGCAGCGACAAATTGAGAACATAAGCGGAAGTATGGACAAGGGAAGTATAACTCGGAGCCCAATGAAGCCTCGTTATACCCCTAAATCAGAGTTCAGTTTCAGCATACCCATGGAGGAGGTAATTCGCACAACCATAATGGCACCAAGAATGGGAGCAGGAATGGAGGAAGCAATGGACAGAACCGCACCAACCCGTCAACACCATCCAAAGTAGACTGAGTCATATCACTTGCTTTAAGTGCCGCAAGATGGGCATTATGCCAATGACTATCGAGAAGGCGAATGGAAATGGCAATGGAAGCTCGAAAGAAGCCCAACCCTTTCAACAGGGGACAGGTGAACCACATTGATGTGGAGGAGGTTGAAGATCAGCCCGATCACGATGTCGGTAAGTTTTTGGTTAAGTCATTTACTGCGGTTGTTCTTTTCGATCTTGGTGCATCGCATTCATACATATCAAGGGATTTGTGGATAAGTACAAGTTACCAACCCAAGCCCTTAGGTCACCCATGCTAGTAACCTCACCCGGAGGCGAATACATGTCTAGTAAATGGTGTGATCATTGCCATTAAGGATTGGACACTATGTTTTCCCCTCGGACCGATAGTTACGGAATCCCAAGGATTGGATGTGATATTAGGAATGGATTGGTTATCAAGGTATGGAGGAAACATAGATTGCACCACAAAGTCAATTTTGCTCACCACACCGAAGGAAGAAGGATCAAGTATGTATCACGGCACGAGCCGAGGAGAGCACAAGTTAATTGCTTATCGAGGTGGTGCGGGAAGAAGTACCGATGGTGAAGGATTTTCTGATGTATTTCGGAAGAGTTGCCGGGAATGCCACGGATAGAGACATTGAGTTTTGATCGAGCTGTTGCGAGGAACAGGCCCGATATCGAAGCGACCGTCTGTGATGCCCGCATAGGATTTGGCGAAATCAAGAAGCGATTAAGGAACTATTGGATAAAGGTTTTATTCGCCCAAGTTCTTCACCTTGGGGATCACCCGTATTGTTAGTGGAGAAGAAGGATGGATCGTTAAGAATGGTTGTTGATTATCGTGGATTGAATGAAGTAACAATCAAGAACAAGTACCCACTACCTATGATAAATGATCTGTTTGATCGTTTACAAGGAGCTAAGGTGTTTTCCAAGATCGATTTACGATCAGGGTACCATCAGTTGAAGATTCGGGAGCAAGACATACCCAAGACAGCATTTACCACGAGATATGGACTGTATGAGTATACCGTTATGTCATTTGGACTGACTAACGCACCAGCCTATTTCATGAACCTGATGAACAAAGTGTTTATGGAGTTTTTGGATAAGTTAAATCGTGGTGTTCATTGATGACATTTTGATTTTCTCGAGGAATGAAGAGGAACACAAGGAACATTTATGATTGGTTTTGGAGAAACCGAGGGAACACCAGTTGTATGCCAAGTTCAGCAAATGTGAGTTTTGGCTAAAGGAAGTTGGATTTCTCGGACATGTTATATCCGGAGAAGGAATAGCAGTTGACCCCACAAAGGTTGAGATCGTAACCAAATGGGAAGCACCAACGACAGTTGGAGAGATTCGAGTTTCCTTGGACTCGCAGGATACTACCAAGATTCATTGAGAATTTCTCAAGGATTGCCAAGCCTATGACAGAATTGTTGAAGAAGGATAACAAATTCATATGGACTGAGGACTGTGAGGCAAGTTTTCAGGAGTTGAAGAAAAGATTGGTTACCTCACCAGTTTTGATATTGCGGATCAGTCTAAGGATTATGAGGTGTATTATGGCGCTTCACGTCGAGGACTTGGAGCAGTGCTTATGCAGGAAGGAAGAGTTGTTTTGTATGCTTCACGACAACTTAAGCCCCATGAGTTGAATTATGCCACACATGATTTGGAGTTAGCAGCCGTTGTGCATGCCTTAAAGACCTGGAGACATTTTCTCATTGGTAATCATTGTGAAGTATATACGGATCACAAGAGTTTGAAGTACATCTTCACACAGAAGGAACTGAATCTCAGACAAAGGAGATGGTTAGAGCTTATCAAGGATTATGATATGAGATTGCATTATCACCCCGGAAAGGCTAATGTCGTAGCAGACGCATTGAGCCGTAAAAAGCCACGTCAATACCCTAATGATGGGAGGGATACCCAATGAGTTAGCCGAGGACCTTCGAGAGCTATGTTTGGAAATAGTTCCAGAGGCTATGTAGCAGCATTGGAGATTCAGTCAACACCGATGGACAAAATCGAGAAGCCCAAAAGGCGGATAAGGAAGTTGCCTCTATAAAGGAGAAAATGAGCAAAGGAAAAGCTAAAGGATTTCGTGAGGATGAGCACGATACCCTATGGTTTGAAGACCGTGTTTATGTGCCCAATAACCCGTAGATCGGAAGTTGATTTTACAAAAGCCCATGATTCACCCTATTCGATTCACCGGAAATACCAAGATGTATTTGGATTTGAAGAATACTTTACGGTGGACGGAATGAAGAAGGATATTGCGGAGTATGTAGCAGTTTGCGATGTATGTCGAAAAGTAAAAGCGAGCATCGAAGCCAGCGGATTATTACAACCATTGCCGATACCGAATGGAAGTGGGATAAACTAGGCATGGATTTCATCACAGGTTTGCCAAAGACTCGTTCAGGTTATGACTCGATTTGGGTTGTAGTCGACCGTTTAACAAAGGTTGCTCATTTCATTCGATCAAGACTACCTATAGCAGTGCTAAGTTGGCAAAGATATACATGACCAGAATTGTGCTTACGGAATTCGAGGAGCATCGTATCGAACGAGAGGAACCCAATTTACCTCAAAATTTTGGAACCAGTTACACGAAACATTGGGAACTAGATTGGAATTGATGATGCTTTCCACCCACGCACCGATGGACGGTGAGAGAGTCAATCAGATTTTGGAGGATATGCTGAGAGCTTGTGCACTAGATTATGGATCTAGTTGGGATGATAATTTACCGTATGCAGAATTTTCCTACAACAACAGTTACCAAACCAGCTTGAAGATGGCACCTTTTGAGGCTTTGTATGGAAGAAGGTGCAGGACACCGTTGTCATGGGACGAGACTGGAGATCGTCAGTTGTTTGGACCAGATTTGATTAAGGAGTCGGCGAAGGTTAAACTGATTCGGATAGGCTCAAGGTAGCCCAGTCCAGACAAAAGAGCTATGCCGATTCAAAGCGTAAAGCGATTGAGTATGAAGTTGGAGACAGAGTATATCTTAGAGTATCCCCGCTTCGAGGAGTTAAGCGTTTTGGAGTTAAAGGAAAGTTAGCCCCACGTTTCGTTGGACCATATAAGATTTTGCAACGCATGGGAGAAGTTGCTTATAAGTTGGAATTGCGGAAGGACTGTCGGGAGTTCATGATGTATTCCATGTTTCTCGATTGAAGAAATGTCACCCGAGATAGCAGAGGTACCGTTAAGAGACACAAGTGCCACTGAAGCAATTCAGTTGAAGGATGATTTAACATATGAGGAAAACCGGTTAAGATTCTCGATTATGCTAGCGAGTTACCCATGACAAGGTTATCAAGTTTTGCAAAGTTCGATGGAGCCACCACACTCAAGATGAAGCCACCAGGAAAGAGAGGAAGTTTTGTAGGACCACCCTCACCTATTTTCTAGCCAACCCGAATCTCTAGGGCGAGATTCATCTTAAGGGGGTAGGTTTGTAACATCCCAAATTTTCAATTTGGAATGTTATACATTAGGTCATCATGCATATCATATTTTCTCGCATTTTCCGATCCTAGAAAATTTCACGCAACTCAAGGACCCTCGGAGAGAGTTGGAGATTTCATTATTTTCATATTTGAGATTTCTCAAATTTTGAAAATAGGATCATTTGGATTTATTTATTTATCTTCAAAAGTTTTTCCGATACAAAAATTTAAGAGAGGGAATAATATGACTTTCCAAACATTTAGGAAAAATGAAGATATTATAAATAAATCAAATTTTGGTTTTGAGGATTTATTTGCTTTAGGCAAAAAAATGAGCATTTTAAAAATATGCATATTTGCCCCGTTTGTAAAGTTCATTTTGTTCGACTCATTTTTAGGAGTCGGGGAAAATTAATTTTATTAAATTTGGAGTTCGTTTGATTTTATTTTCGTTTAGTTTTGTTTAAAAAAAACATCGCCGCCGCCCGCCTGGGCCAAGGCCCAGCCGGCCCAGTCACCGCCGCCCCGGCCCATCTCCCCCTCCTCGCCTGGGAGGAGCCCCGCCAAGCCGCCGCCCGCCGCCGAGTCCGGCTCGGCTCGCCGGACCCCGCTGCCCCCTTCCCCAAGGCACGGAGACCCCCCTCCTATATAACCCGCCACCCCCCCTCTTCCCTCCAAACCGAGCCGCCGCCGCCCTCATCCAGCTGTCGCCGCCCCAACCCGAGGCCGCCGCCTCGCCCGCCCCCGCCGCCGTGCGTCGACCCGCCAGAGACCCGCCGTCGCCCGACCCGCCGAGCCGCCCGAGCCCTTGGCGACCTCGCCGAGGTAGCCGACCTCGCCGCCCGTTCGATCCGGTTTTGTTTTAAAACCGATCCGGTTTTTTTTTTGCATTATCCGGTTTTTTTTAAAAAAACTAGATTTGTTTATTTTTTTCGGTTTTCTTATTTAGTGAACATTTACCGAACCGTTCGTTTTAATGAACGTGTTCGTTGGATTAGTTCTGTTAACGAACGTCCGCTGTTTAATCTGTTCGTCGTTTTCTTTTAATCGGATTTAATCCGTTATTTTCTGATTTCGATTTCCGATTCGATTTTCAAATCTGTTTATTTTCTCGCTCGTTTGTCGGAATCAGGTGATTCAAGCACCTGGAGTTTCGTTACGAAACCGCCGTTCCGACTAACCTACTTAAACGGAGTTTTGCTACTGTAAAATTTTGACTTAGTTTCAGATTGCTAAACCGAGTCGTTCTCTCTCGAGTTTCGACTTTCGATGCCTTATTTGATTCGATTCTTTTGCAACCAGGGTTCTTAAGTTGAACTCTCTGGTTAGATCTTTTATTCGAGTTTTCCCTGTGCATTAGATGAGTACTTATTGTATGCTTGTTGTTTGTCTGCGTTAGATCACCCGGAGTGCGCCGCTTGTTACTTCGAATCTCTAGGTCTCGCGGATCATCAGCAAGGCAAGTAACACTTGATCATACCTTCTCTACTACCCAGTTTTTATGCATTAGATCAAACCCTCAAACACTTGCATGTTTAGGATCTAATTAAATTGTGGGTTTGGGAAGTAGACTGAGCTAGTACCTATTACCTGTTTTACTTATGAAACCTTGGGAGTTACTTCTACGTTTGCTTTTATGCCATGCTATGCTAGTAGACGTGGATTGGGTGAGTGAATATCCATGACAGATGTGAGATTGTTAATTAATGGTTTATCTAAGGTGGCAACCTAAACACACATTTGGGTGGATTGAGGCACCTGGTTTCTATCGAGACTTGCTGTATTTCTTGGACCGCCACCCGTGCTCTAAGGGATCATAAGATTATTCAAGCTGGAAACTTCCGTGTGCAGCCACAAGCCAATTATGGGCTCTGGCGTAGTTGACTAAGTTGTGCGAACTCTTACGGGTAGGCTAGCTGATGTAGGGGATGTAGGTTGGTACGGTCTACCCACATGTAAGGTGCTAGCGCTTATGAAAGACTATGTCTCGGTCATCCGTTTCTCAAACACCATGTAGTCACGAGAACCAAGCGGAGGCGATCGAGTCTTAATGGGGAAAAGTCATAAACCTCTGCAGAGTGTATAAACTAATCATGATTAGCCGTGTCCCCGGTTATGGACGTTTTGAGTATCTGGTAGTTGAGTATCATGTGAATCTCAACATGTTACTTCTAATAAAAGTTATTGGGTTCTGATGAGTACTTTTTAATTGGGATTGAGGATGCTGTCAACCATTCTCAATGTTTAACAACCACCATGATAGTTAAATAAAATTATTCCTTTGTTGTAGGGAAAAACTAGCTTTATGCAAAAATGTAACCATAGAGCTTTACCACCAGCCATATATGCATGTAGTATAGGCTTATTACTTCATTGCTCTTTATGTGTTACATTGCCAGCATATTCCATGTCTTGACCGTTTTTTGGCTGCAACTTTCACGTTGCAGACTTTTCGATTGACAGTAAGGTGTTACGTCGTGGTTCTATACTCAGTGATGCCGATGGAGTTGATGGACTCACTTATCTTCCAAGCCTTCCGCTGTTATTATTAGATGGCCTTAAGCCATATTATTGTATTAAGTTCCCTTGTGGACAACGATGTAATAAGTGTGTGATTGCTACTCTGCTATAAATCCTTCGAAGTAATGTGTGGTGTCAGCATTACTGATCCAGGGATGACACTGAGCACAGAGACTTGATCCATTCGGGTCTGGTCGCTACAACCTCCGACATCCACCTCTGCCTCAACTTCTTCAACGACCAACCCAATGATGTTGAGGTCGACACGGCTACGCAAAGAGGTTGTACACTTGTCGCATCACTTATTACTCTACATTCATGTCGATCCATTAGGGCTATTTTGGTTCAACCGAAAAACATAGAAATAGGAAATTTTCCTATGGCACTCTACTATTCAATTATCCATGCATTTTGTTGAAAGGAATGGAGCAAAACATCCACCTAGACCTACTTTTCAAAATCCCATGCATGAAAACAAAACCAAGTGCATTAGTGGCAGAATAACATTCTAACTATACACGCTTTCATATGGTTTCACTTTATTTTGGCCATGTTTCTTTGCATTCCTCTGCTCCTCCAATTCATGTGAACCAAACACCCAAGTTGATAGAAATCTTCTGTTCAGAAATGCTCTATTTCCCATGTGCATTCCTAACCTATTGCAGTGTTTTTCCTCCTATCCCTGTGTTTTTAGAATCATGCAAGCTAAATGAGTCCTTACAGAATTACTTCAGTTATAGGTAGGTGTTGAAGAAAACTTTGTGTGGTTTGTCCTGCTCCTGCCGTGACGTCGTCCACCTCACCTGAGCTGCTCCATCGACAGAAGCATCCACCAAACCAGACATCACGACTCTGACCGTCTTTCGCTGCCTCGATCTCCTTCCCCGCCACCGCACCCACCGCAAGCATCACCATCATCGACTCAGCAGATGAACTCGAGGAGTACATGGGTCCACAAGAGAGGTCACACTCTTTTGTTTACCTTATGTTATGCATTGCTTAACATTACACGCTACTTTATTGTCCTGTTCACCTCTTAGACTCCAAGTCAGGTCCAAATTGATGTTCAAACTTGTGTTCTAAATTAGTTGTGGGGCACATATCGAGGCAGCAATGAATAGTATCTCTGTCTAATCTCTGGTTCACCTAGGGTATGCCTATGTTGTTCATCTTTGGTGGGAAACAAATAGTAAAGCAATCATCATCTGTTTTTATTAAATTAAAGCAATCATCAGCCTGCTATCATTACTTTTGGATCCATCCACTGGTAGTTACCATTACTCTAGATTTCTGCATGCTCTCCTTACATAATCTCACTATATTTTTTTATGCATGTCAGATATTGTAAACAGATCATCTGTGAACATGTAGAGAAAAGAGAAGAGTTTTGTGCGGCAATACAATGTCATGCGAGACATCGCTCCATGGTGGGTTCAATGGCAAACTCCCCCCCTCTCCAGTTGTAATCCGAGGAATATATCTGTTACAGGCGGATTCGGGCGTAGTTGACCACTCCTATTTACCCCAAGGTGTTTTCTCTAACTTGGCATGATGATGTTAGTCATATCATGCATATGTTGCCTTGCGATGCCTACTTTTGACATCATATATGTCATCTGCTTAGTTTAGACATGTTTTGTAGTGCCACCTGTTTAGTTTCAATACCGTATATGGGAATTATGCAGTCTCATGTCTTTTAGCCAGCCATAATATATGTGAAATGTGCAATGCCATCCTGTTTAACCAGGCATCATATATTTGAATGATATCTTGCCCATCCTTTTCTTCATTACATTTCCATTTGTCGACAATGTTTGTACATTAAACTACTCTTCCTGTGAATCAGCCATTTGAGTGGGTGATGGAAAAATCTGGAGTGAAAACAAGGCCTTTAGAGCAGACAGTGCTACCTGTCGAAGCAGATCTCTTGCTGGGTCTCAATAGCTCCTCAGAGACAGATGACCACTCCTATTCCCCCACCGAGGTGTATGCTCTAACTTGGCATGGTTCTACTCCTCATATCATGCATATGGTGCCTTGCATTGCATATTTTAGACATCATATACACAATATTCAACATCATCTTCTTAGTTTAGACATAATATATGCGAATGCCCTCTGCTTAGTATATAAATCACATATGTGAATTAAATCATGCGATCCTGATTACTTTGATAACATGTATGTGAATTATGTCATGCGATCCTGTTTAGTTAGTCATCATATCTTTGAATTATGTTATGCTATGCTATCCAGTTTAGATAGACATCATATATGTGAAATTATGTCATGCTATCCGTTTTAGTAAAACAATATACATGTCAACTATTTAATGCCCTCTTTTTTCCACACTATCTATTGCATTTGTCTCTCATACAATGTATGTACATTCAACTATGTTTCCTGTTTATCAGCCATTTGAATATGAGCGGGTGATGGCAGTATCTAGCGGAGTAAAAACACGGTCTTCAAATAAAACAATGCTACCTCTTGGTGGAGATAGCACCCCGGTTGTACATGCACGAGAACCAGCCCTACCACACATAACCCAGACTCTCGCAGATTTTACACCTACTGCGATGGACAGAGAACCAGCTTCACCCAATCTAACCCCAACCCTAGCAGATAGTAACCCAGTTCCTGAACACCATCTCCACCACAGAGCTCCCAAACAAGAGCAGTTAGTAAGGCAGCTCCAGTGCCCAAAGCGCCAGTACTACCACGGCAAACCCCAACTCCACCAGTTAGTACACCTATTCCTGTGGAGGAAGCACAACCATCCATTCATAGTTTAGCATCTATCGCATTTGATGTTGTTAAATCCTATGTGCATATCTTCCCATCATGGAAATATTATACTGAAGATGAAGGAAAATGCCAGTTGCAAGTGTTTGTCCAGGAGTTATGTGTAAGTAATGTTATTCATGGAAATTACTTTGCTTTGTCCCATACATTCTACCTCCATGATGGTTATAATACAGCAAAATTTCCCATTTTTCTCTATAGAGAAGGACCAATTTGGAAACTAAGGATGAGGTAACCTATGCTAATACCTCTGCTATCTTCAAGAATGCTTGGTGGCAGTATCGGAATTACCTGAAGAAAACGTACTTCACTGGCAAAGAAACTCATCAAATTCCCTTGCGTTCTCCTAAGACACATTTACTGGACGATGACTGGGAACACCTTGTTCTTTACTGGTCCCGAACCAAGAATGTGGTAAGGTCTATGAGCTCATTTTATTTTAAGTATATATGCTTGCGTCTTACTGTACTCTATTCATGTAGAACAAGTGCTTAAATATGAAGAACAACTGTTCTCATTTAAGATTCCATTGCTATCGTGCATACTGCTTTGCTCTTGTATCACTGTATTTACTCATACAAACTTATTTTTAAATTGAACGATCCAATGGAAACTCCAATGGCACAACAGGTATGTTTACGCATGTTTCTTTAATAGGTTTGCTCTTATAAATAGCTCTGTTGATTTCAATTTCAATTGGGTATATAGTTGACTTCTCATGTCATGCACATTACTAGCATCATAACATGGCCAATAGTGTTGTTGTACATGTAGACCCGTGGTACCCATCTGAAATCTTGTTGTGCCGTGTAGTTTCCCACGCTTTGTATTCTTTCAGTGCTGCTTTCTCTTGAACTGATATGATTTGAACCGTGTCTCTATTTTGATTTGGCAAGACAATGAAGTGACCATAGGACATAGATATATGTTTGTTTGATGCTTTTATAATGTACTACTTCGCAATAGAAGACTTGGTAGTTTAATCTTGTCCACCTTACTAATGAACTGGTTCACCGAAATGAGTTTCATATACTAGTACATACTAAACCTGTTATGTATGCCTTGTTTCTTCTTTTAGAATCTTGTGAGAATATTGGGGAAGAGTGCCTTATTAAGCAATGATAAAGGAAGTAATGCAGATAAGGTTCAGGATCGTGAGACATCCTTGTTGGTCTCCAACAAAGCTGATAAAACAGCTAAGTAAAACTATCATGAAGACAGTGAGGCAACCCCTAAGTCCTGTCTTGCTTTACTGTTCGAGTTACTGGCCACTACCGCTTGCACAAGCTATTCAAACTCACTGTCTGAATCAGTTCGGTTTCTTGAGTCTCAACTACAAGTGAAAGACATCGATCAGCTGTGCTGCGACAAGAAGCGGAAGGACTGCGGAAGTCCCTGGAGCATTCAGATGCATACTTTCTGGTGCAACAGCAAGCGTTGGAGGATTTTAGCGCCAAACAGGACAAAGCTAATAAGCTTGCTAAGCTTATTGCCAGCTTGGTGGACACCCAGGATGATGTTTCTTGAGCTCTTCTGAAGTTGTTTCAGTTATGGACTTGTTTTGCTGCCACGTTTATTTGCACTGGTGGCCAATTTTGACGGCCAGTGTATGTAATATGCTGCTTTGTTCCCTATATTTGCACTGGTGGCGAACTTTGATGCCCAGTGGATGTAATATGTGTAATAGCTATAATAGGCTAGCGTTAGTTGCTTGCTTACTTATTTCCTTATTGTCTAGTTTAGTTATTTGCTTGTAGTCACTGCAGTTCTTTTTCTGCGTTTTTTCTAGTGGCCACAATAACCTATTTTTGGTAACTAGGCCACAATAATCATGGCAACACACGGACTGTTGTAACCATGGGCCTCCTGCGGGCCGTCAGATCAATGGGCCTTCTACGGGCCGTAGGATCCATGGACTTTCTACGGGCCGTATGATCCATGGGCCTTCTACGGGCCGTAGGATCCATAGTTTTCTATGAGTCGTAGGATCCACGGGCCTTCTACGGGCGTATAATCATTTCGCCAAACATGGGTCGTACTATTTGTGGACCATAACGGGCTGTTAAAAGGCTGTATTTGATAATGCTATGAAAAAAGCCCAATGGGTTTACGGGCCACAAACGGGCTGAATGTAACCACGGGCTGAATTTGGCCCACAAACGGAACAGGCCAATAACGGACCATAACTAACCGAGTTCTAGATCCCAAGAATAAATGGGCCCTTAGAAGGCCGAAAGTTAACACGGGCTGGAAACGGCCGACAGAATAATAGGCCGTTAATGGGTATAAAGAGATACACTGTTCATTATGGGCCAGTTTCATCTCGGGCCTTTAATGGGCTGAGAGTTACAAAGGGCCTCATATGGGGCGAAAGAAATCATGGGCCATACATGGCCCGAAAGTTACAATGGGCTGGAATCATATTGAACGGCCCAGATGAAGCTATTGGGCTTAATTCCGATAGGCCGTAACGGGCCAGGAGTTAGCGGGTCGTAAATGGGCTATATACGAACATGCCGTTAACAGGCTTGTCGTGGGCCAGCCCGTTACCTTTTGACCATGTCAAACGTGCCGGCCTTTTCACTGGAATGGGCCTCTGGTGGCCTGTGCCACATGTCGATGTATCATAGGCGCCTCCTATCTAATGAGTGGATGACATCTGTCCCAACGGTGAGCCAACACGTGTTTCCTTTGGCCAATGAGAATTTTACACGTGGAAAGCTATTAATGGGTTATCAGATCCAAAACCAGACCCGATAGCTTAACGGTGACCTGTTACGGAGGATGCCACGTGTCGGTCACCCTTGACGAAAGCACTTGTATGACGCGTGATTTATCATCATGCACTACTGCAGGATGCTGCTAACGCGACACTACGATCAGAGACCCTTCGACGAAACTGTGTGCGATACCATAATCGCAAACGGTGGTGTAAAAAACCCATCAAAAAAGGTGCAAAACGTTTGCGATGGAGGATGCATCAAACACGGTTCAGATTTTAGTTGCGTGTGTGATTCAGGGCATACGGTTCAGTTCAATTAACCGTTTTTTATGAGGAGGAACAAAAGAAACGGGCAGCGAGATGAAGGTGTGTGTGATGTACAGCATACGGTTCACTCGGATGAACTGTTTGTGATTAGGCAACACAAAAGAAACAGCCAACCAGAAGAAGGTGTGTGTGATATACGACATGCGGTTCACTCGGACGAACTGTTTGTGTTGACACAGGAGAACAGAAACAGTTCAACTTAACAAGACGTGTGTGTTGTGCGATGGGATTGCATACAAAACAACAACAACATATATATAGACACACACACACACACACACACACACACACTTATAAGGACATGCTTGCATAACCAAATTAAACATCCACTTACATAGGTGGCTACTACAACCATGGCACTTACACACACCAAAGTAAACTATTACATGCATAATTACATAGGTGGCTACTACACACATGACATTTCCACACACCAATAAAGTAAACTATATATTACATGCATTATTAACTAGCATAAAGGATCATCTGATCATCATCTACTTCTTGTGACGCTTGCTCTGCTTGTGGCTCGATCCGGGCTCGTCGATTTGGGTAACGAGGCACTTCCTCATGTCAACGATCCGCCTGTGCATCTCGTAGCATGTGTACATGCTCTTGGCCGCAAATCTGAGGTGAGGTTCATCCAGTTGCCGCATCCAGGCCCTGTCCCAGAATAGGGGGCTTGTTCTCTAGGCATCCTGCTTCATCTTTTCGTAGTAGGGGTCGATGATGGCCAAGGCGAGTTCGACCAAGGAGTCCTTCTTCGTGCTGTCCCAGACCCTATAGTGGTCATGGATTTCGACAAGGTTCTTGCAAGCCAAGCCCATAATACTGAGCTCTTTTACATCGTCTTTGGTTTCCACCATGGCGAACTTGTAGTCGGTGCTGTTGACAAACCTGTTGAAACGGTCGCAAGGCTCTGTGGCCATGCAGTAGGGGTAGATGAGGACATGATGGCGCACACACAACTGGGCGACGGCAAACTTCTGATCTATGCCGGGATGACCGGCGGTGTACTGGAGGTCGATGCCGACCACCTTGTACTTGTTTCCCGCAAGCAACTGCTCATCGCTGTTGATGTAGTCTTCCACCATGGTCGGGTCGATGGTGTACACCACCGAGAGATCCGTATCCCTCGCGTGGGTCTCCACTCTATGCTCGCCGAACTCCATTGGAGCACCGCTGGACATCCCCTCTCTATGTGTCGTCGTGGGTGTGCTTGTTGTGTTGTGGGGCGTGATCGAAAGGTTGAAGAGACTAAGGTTATACTGGTCACGGGGATTAAAGGGGAAGCCGAACGGCTAGGAATATCGTCAGGCCCTGATGGCAGTTCTAATTTGCAGTGCGTAACTCCAGCATGCCGCACGTAACTGCATCGCGTGGCAACGCCTGCGGTGCAACCGCATGCATACGGGGGGCCCGATGTGATCGTGCGCACGCCCAACCGTTGGCAGAGTGCGCGCGAAGGGACGCGAGCAGAGAGCTCCTCGGTCGCCTCAACGGAGAGCAACCATATATATATATGCATATAGCAGTTGAACATGCAAGGAAAAGCTGTCCACAAGCCAAGTGTGCCAACGGACGCGAGCAGAGCGTGCCAACGGATGCTAGCAGAGCGCGCCGCAGCGCCTAACAGTGAGCATAGTGCGCTGCGGTGCCTAACGGCGGGATAGACCTTCATTCAAGCCAATCAAAATAAGACTGGAACGGACATGTCTGTATTGAAGGGGTCGCGCATGTCTGTATTGACTGGAACGAGAATGCAATAGCAAAATAAGAATTAAGGCCACGATGATGCGATCGCAGTGGTAGTTACAGGGGGAAAGAAGAAAGATGCATCCATCAACGTATGACCTCCTCCTCCTCAACTCAGTGCGCGGCTGGGCCACCGACCGGCGGCTAAGGAGCGACGGCTTGTGTGGCGAGGTCAAGGTGCTTCTCAACTAAGGCATCCAAGGCTTCCAGCCGACTGAAGAAGGCTAATGTCATAGCGTCCTCACTGGCCTTGTAGATACCTATGTACACGATTCGCTGGTACACATGGATGCGTAGGTCGATGGTTTCTTGCAGGGCGAGGCGCCTCACGGCGAGCGCGACCTCCAGGTGGACATTCTTCGTGGCGTCGGCGGGTAGTCGCAGGGCCACCAGTTCTTCAAAGTGGTTCCGACCATGGAGATCGATTAGGGTGGCAGGCAATGAGGAGCCCGGGCGTGCGGCCTAGAGGAGTACGGTGATGTCGTCCGGGAGCTTCTTGATGAAGGTGAACCTGTTGGTGGTGCGAACGATCATCTGGTCCAACTGAGAGTCGTAGCTGGCGTCCACGGCGGCCATCCACTAGCCGGTCACCAACACCGTATGGAGACGATCCACGGTGCCATGCCGCAGGCCGGCGTCGTGGACCATCTGGCACAGCCGCTGGCTGCTCGCACGCATCGCTGCCATGGGTCTGGAGTGGGCACTTTTGCGCTTATTAGTGTAGGTGCTTAGGCAAATGCTTAGGTGCATACGATGTGGTAGATGCATTGGAATGGAGGGGCGCCTTTATATGAGTGCAAACTGCGTTGCATTCACATCGTGCTGCCTCTTTTCCCTGTCCTCCCATTACTTCCCTCATGCATTCACACAATGCTAATTGAAGGAGGATGAATCATTGGCCGTTCAACATTTCGGGAACCGCTCCCTCGTTTGCATTAAAGCCGTATCGGGAACTGCGCCGCCCGCTATCAAATCGAATAGTACTGCACCGCCCGCTAGTGATTTTTAGCTTCATATTTTGACAATCGCAGTGTTACAAGGTTGGCAAATGGCAATGTTACTAGATCAACAAATGTCAATCTTTCTAGTTTGACAAATGGCAACATGCCCAATATGGCAGATGCAAGTCGCACCAAATTGTTTGTAAGTGGTTCACACAGGTCATCCAAAAGAACCGTTTGTGTTCAATCGATGCACAAATCCTGCTCTCACTTTGCATACAGGTGTTCTATCTGAACCATCATGCTTGTTGTGAGAAGCATATACCCAAACCTGCCCCAAATGGGACAAAAACTTTACCACTGCATGTTGATGCCCCTCCATGATAGCATGCCAAGTTTCATGAATTTCAGACGAGTTTTGGATTTACTAGAATTTAAAAACCAGGTATCTCAATGTTTGCGGCCGAGTGATGGTGGCTGGGTGTTTGACATTCATTCCCATTTCTTGCATGGGACCTAAGCATGCACCCTAGGAAAAAGATTTGATTTTTCAACCAATTTATATGCATTGGAGCATGTGCATGTAGTTCAAATTTGAATTATGCACATAAATGCATTGAGAACTCACTTAATGCATAAAAATGTCCAAACGAACCCCAAAAATCAAAAAAAAATAACACAACACTCATGTTGTTCTATGTTGACACGAGAAAAAAATTGACAACAATAAGAGGCAATGGATATCGTTTCGCCCCCAAAGTTGGGGCGTTCCCTACCGAAACCATCATGCTTGTTGCGAGAAGCTCTGGTTTGTGAGAAGCATATACCGAAACTTGCCCCAAATGGGATAAAAACGTTACCACGGCATGTTGATGTCGCTCCATGATAGCATGCCAAGTTTCATGAATTTCAGACGAGTTTTGGATTTACTAGAATTTAAAAACCAGATACCTCAATGTTTGCGGCCGAGTGATGATGGCAGCGTGTTTGACATTCATTCCCATTTCTTGCATGGGACCTAAGCATGCACCCAAGGACCAAAGATTTGAGTTTTCAACCAATTTATATGACCGGAGCATGTTCATGTAGTTCAAATTTGAATTATGCACATAAATGCATTGAAAACTCACGTAATGCATAAAAATGTCCAAACAAAACCCGAAAAATCACAAAAAATAACACAACACTCCGGTTGTTCTATGTTGACACGAGAAAAAATTTGAAAGCAATAAGAGGCAATGGATATCGTTTCGCCCCCAAAGTTGGGGCATTCCCTACCGAAACCATCATGCTTGTCGTGAGAAGCTATGGTTTGTGAGAAGCATAAACCCAAACCTGCCCCAAATGGGAAAAGAACTTTACACAGCATGTTGGTGCCGCTCCATGATAGCATGCCAAGTTTCATGAATTTCAGATGAGTTTTGGATTTACTAGAATTTGAAAACCAGGTATATCAATGTTTGCGGCCGAGTGACGGTGGCACGGTGCTTGACATTCATTCCCATTTATTGCATGGGACCTAAGCATGCACCCAAGGACCAAAGATTTGATTTTTCAACCAATTTATATGCACCGGAGGATGTGCATGTAGTTCAAATTTGAATTATGCACATAAATACATTGAAAACTCACTTAATTTATAAAAATATCCAAACAAACCCCGAAAAATCACAAAAAATAACACAACACTCCTGTTGTTCTATGTTGACACGAGAAAAAATTTGAAAGCAATAAGAGGCAATGGATATAATTTTGCCCCCAAGGTTGGGGCGTTCCCTACCGAAACCAACATGCTTGTTGTGAGAAGCTATGGTTTGTGAGAAGCATATACCCAGACCTGCCCCAAATGGGACAAAAACTTTACCACGACATGTTGATGCCACTCCATGATAGCATGCCAAGTTTCATGAATTTCAAACGAGTTTTGGATTTACTAGAATTTAAAGACCAGGTATCTCAATGTTTGCGCCTGAGTGACGGTGCTGGTGCTTGACATTCATTCCCATTTCTTGCATGGGACCTAAGCATGCACCCACGGAAAAAACATTTGATTTCTCAACCAATTTATATGCACTGGAGCATGTGCATGTAGTTCAAATTTGAATTATGCACATAAATGCATTGAAAACTCACTTAATGTATAAAAATGTCCAAATGTCACAAAAAATAACACAACACTCCTGTTTTTCTATGTTGACACGAGAAAAAATTTGAAAGCAATAAGAGGCAATGGATATCGTTTCACCCCCAAAGTTGGGGCGTTCCCTACCGAAACCATCATGCTTGTTGTGAGAAGCTATGGTTTGTGAGAAGCATATCCGAAAACCTACCCCAAAGGGGACAAAAACTTTACCACGCCATGTTGATGCCGCTCCATGATAGCATGCCAAGTTTCATGAATTTCATACAAGTTTTGGATTTACTAGAATTTAAAAACCAGGTATCTTAGTGTTTGCGGCCGAGTGACGGTGGCAGGGTGCTTGACATTCATTCCCATTTCTTACATGGGACCTAAGCATGCACCCAAGGACAAAAGATTTGATTTTTCAACCAATTTATATGCACCAGAGCACGTGCATGTAGTTCAAATATGAATTATGCACATAAATGCATTAAAAACTCACTTAATGCATAAAAATGTCCAAACGAACCCCGAAAAATCACAAAATATAACTCAACACTCCTATTGTTCTATGTTGACACGAGAAAAAATTTGAAAGCAATTAGAGGCAATGGATATTTTTCGTCCCCTAAGTTGGGGCGTTCCCTACCGAAACCATTATGCTTGTTGTGCGAAGCTCTGGTTTGTGAGAAGCATATACCCAAACCTGCCCCAAATGGGACAAAAACTTTACCACGCCATGTTGATGCTGCTCCATGATAGCATGCCAAGTTTCATGAATTTTAGACGAGTTTTGGATTTACTAGAATTTAAAAACCAGGTATCTCAATGTTTGCGCCCGAGTGACGGTGGCACGGTGTTTGACATTCATTCCCATTTCTTGCATGTGACCTAAGCATGCACCCAAGGACAAAGATTTGATTTTTCAACCAATTTATATGCACTGGAGCGTGTGCATGTAGTTCAAATTTGAATTATGCACATAAATGCATTGAAAACTCACTTGATGCATAAAAATGTCCAAAAAAACCCTGAATAATTCCAATTCTTTTATGATCACTGCAAATAAAAGGTCTAGCAATTCAACCACCATCCATGGCCGCTGTGACCCCATTATGTAATTCAAATCAAGACGCAAAATCAAGTAGATCCCACACAGTATATTATAACCAACCGTGTGAGATGCAGCACAAAATATCTTCGGACCGTGTCTGAATAAGGGACCGTGTCTGATGACACTTTGCGCGCCAGTTTTTTGGCTGAAGCGATTCCAAATTTTCGGCTTCCGCGGAAATATCTACCTCCCTGCCCCCTCCCCCTTACCAAAAGCCATATTCCCCCCTTTCCGCCTTCCTTTCCAAGTTGAAACCTTCACTCCTTTCTTGCAGCGCCGCCGCATCCTTGCCGGCGACCCTCCTTCACGCAGCTCGGCCTCGCCTATCCAGGCAGGTAATCCACATCCGACCCCCATCCTCCTCCTCCTTCCACATCCCACATGCCCCGACCGCCGGCACGAGCGCGACACCTTCCACCCAAATCACCCACCCCTCCACAAAATAAGCGCCGCCCTAAGCCATGGTGCATGCAGTATAGCCAGGACCTCAGGGAGCATTTGGCAGCGGAGAAGCAAATCGCGGCCGCACGCGCGGATGAGGTTGCGATGGCTGCCATTCGTGCCAACCCCCATATCTTGGAGGATCACCTCGCCGTCGAGGCCACCGTTGACGCCCTGCGCGCCGATGCCGCGACGCGGTTGGCTGCTTTAAACGACAGTTCGTGGAGTTTTCTCGAGGCCACCGTCAGTGCCTTCGACGAAGACTACGAGGTGTTTTCTCAGTGTGCACGTGCTTACCTCATCTCGAGAGCCAGCAGGTTGGTGCCCGGAGCGGCTCAGGCAACTCACCACTACAACGAGGGCACCCACGATGCGGAGGCCTCGCCATCTTCCATGTCCAAGGAGCCAATTGTCATTGATATCTCCAACAATGAGGAGCAGTCTTGTCTTATTAGCTCACTATAAGGACCCATGTTCAGTTTGCTAGCTACTGCCTTTTCTTAACAAATTCTAGTGAATTGTGCTATCTACTTTTACCATGCAGTCTTCTGCTATATTTTATATGTTCTATATTTTGTGCAATGTGGTGTCCAATGAACTGCTTGGTTCAATTCTTCAAATGTGATGTTCAACTCTTCAGGGTGCAATACTTCCAAGTCGTTAAGCATGCTTGGTTTGGTTAACTATCTGGTCTTTTATTAGGAGTATGTTATATTGTTCAATTGGTGTTTAGTTAACTGCTTGGTTCATTTGTTGTGGCTTGGTTCACTTGTTGTGGTGTTTAGTTAACTGCTTGGTTCAATTCTGCAATGCGATGTTCAATTGTTGTGGTTGCATTCTGTTATTGTATACCATGTGAGGATTAAATCGAATTTGGCTGTACTAAATACATGAGAAACAAATATAATTGCTATATTTCCAAGTTGTTAAGCATGCTTGGTTTGGTTAACTGTCTGATCTTCTATTAGGAGTATGTTATATTGTGCAATGTGGTGCTCAGTTAATGTTTGGTTCATTTGTTGTGGTGTTTAGTTAACTGCTTGGTTCAATTATGCAATGAGATGTTCAATTGTTGTGGCTGCATTCTCTTATTGTATACCATGTGAGGAATAAATCGAATTTGATGTACTAAATACATGATAAACAAATACAATTGCTATATTTCCAAGTTGTTAAGCATGCTTGGTTTGGTTAAATGTCCGATCTTCTATTAGGAGTATGTTATATTGTGCAATGTGGTGCCCAGTTAACATTTGGTTCATTTGTTGTGGTGTTTAGTTAACTGCTTGGTTCAATTCTGCAATGCGATGTTCAATTGTTGTGGCTGCATTCTCTTATTGTATACCATGTGAGGAATAAATCGAATTTGGCTGCACTTAATACATGAGAACATATACAAGTGTTGTATTTCCTAGTTCTTAATCATGCTTGGTTTGGATAAATGGGTTTTCCATGTGGGTTGAATTAATTTGATGAATCTGCAATGTGCTTATTTTTCATCAACATATTTTATTGATAGCATGCGAACCCTTACTTAACGTGATGACTAACTACCTTATATGTGTTGCAGGGAAACAATGGGAAGCACTAAGGTTTACAAGATGGTACTAACTATTATACCTTGCCTTTTTTTACTCCTTTGCTCCGTTTCCAATATAGAGAAGATATTTATGCACATCCTTGTTTTCAGGGTTCACTGATGATTACCTCTCAAACTACCTCTGTGGTCAGGGGGCGAGGAAAGTTTTCATACAACACCCACGGTTCAATATTGAAGTGTTCCTGAAGAGGTTGAAGGATGGACGGTCAATCATCCACAGGCACTGGCCTAAAGTTGCAAAGACCTTCAACATGAATGAAGGCTCAATATCCGCCTTCCGCTTCAGCAGTTTTCCAGATGAGATGCATCTCTCTAGTCCTTATGGACGGCGACAGCGGTATTAACTTGGTTTATCAAGACACTGTTTGTAAAATGGGTATTGACCCGTCAAGAATCAAGCCTAGTAACACCACCTCTAAAGGAGTGATACTCGGCGTCGAGGCCCGTTGCACGGGTTCGACTTGATCTTCGACATTGTCTCCTTCCACAATGGTTATCACGCACTGCTCTGACGGACCGCCTTGGCCCGCTTCAATGCAGTCCTACACTACGCTTACTTAAAGCTCAAGATGCCCGGACCGCGTGGCGTTATCATAGTCAATGGAAACATCGAGTGCTCCCTCCGTACTGAGGAGCATACCGCGGCTCTTGCGGCTGAAGTGTAGAGCGGCCTCTTCAAGCCGAACACTTCATCGGCCATCAAGCCCCCGGACACTGTTAAACGAGTCTGGCCTACCCTACAGAATGACAGCTTGGTGAATCCAGAGCTGGACTAGCAGTCCCGCCTCTGTAAATAGCCTCATCTAACCGTGACATATGTACCGCGTGTGCATAACTACGCACTTAAAATACCTTGGGCAACGACGGAGGGATATTGAGGATGAGGTTCATAGTGTGGCTCGACCCTATTTGGACCTTAACCTTTTTCCCCTTCCTTTTTTCCCGCTCATATTACAGGTTCGTAAAAACCTAATCACTTTACGGTCGTACAAGGCCTCTCAAAGGATCTTGTACCAAGGCAAAAGTGGCACAGACGTGTGGCAGGGTGTCTAGGGGATCTTCAAGACTACCTTTTCTTTTTTAGGCCCTGTATACAGCTTTCCCTTGTTTACAAATTCTCGGCATGTAAAATAGCCTTGTTGTTTATGGCATTATCTGTAATAGCACGTTTTGACGTATCAATCAGATTATAATGGAAACGGTTTTTCACCAACCCCTATTTGGTATTGGTTTATTTCATAAATCTGTATTCCCACTTTTGCATCAGATTGCCATATATACTTTGGTACGGCTTAAACGACAGGGGCTCTATTCGGCCACATATATTTTCAAAAAGTCCAAACACTTCTAGAGTATACTTCAGCGTCCCGAACATTGCATTATATGCATCAGCTCCGAATATTGTCTTTGGTCAATAGTTGGGTTGCCCGGCTCCTGTGATTACTACCTTATGTTTCACTTGTTCGGCTAGGGTAGTAAAGGGAGAACTACTGCGATTGTGTTTCCGGTTTTCCCGGTCAAACATCTCAGTAGAGAAAGCTGAAAACTAACTGTCATCATATGGCGATAGCTGGTCAGTGATTTGGCGACTTGCTATAAATATCTTGCGATTTCTTTCATACTATACGAAGGACTGGCCTTCATCCAGTTACGCGCCTAAGGCATCCCAGTTCGGATAGCTGCATATGCACCAGGGGCTAGTACTTAGTCCCACCATCAAACTCCTATGGCTAAGTGAATGTGATAAAGCCGCATAGACTGATTGCGTGGTTCGCCGCGCAGACACTCCGTTACGAACCAAGACGTTGGGTCAAGTGTGGTCGTGCGCTATTTCGAACACCCCGTTAGGATCGACGTGGGATCTGAAGCCGACGACTGGCAAACTCTCAGAATTAAAAAACTGACGCACAGGAGGAAAATAATTTCAGATAAAAGCATACATATATTACAGGCCTTGGTTCATAACACAAAGTCTGGATAAAACATATTACATTCACTCAAACATGATATCCTTTGAGCATTGCACTACAAAAATGACACATCCGTGACATTTTGGGCCGAACAAATTTTTTTTCTGTCATACTTATGACACTTCTATGACGATAATTGTGACAAAACCCGATATCATCATAGATGTGGTGGGGTCCTACTTCTATGACAAAAAATCATGATAGAAAATGGGCTTTTCGTCCTAGGCGGGCCGGAGACACAGCTGCATGACATTCCTTGGGCCGTCCATGACGGAAAAAACCGTGGTAGAAGCGAGGGCGAGGAAAATATCGGGGTGTTCCTGATTACGGTGGGTGGTCAGGGCCGAGCGATGCGCGTTTCTCTCGTACATGCACGCGCGTGGGTGCGAGGCATTGGGCTCTAACTGAACCCGAGCGAGGCATTGGGCTCTAATTAAACCCGAGCGATTGCACTGCAGGCTATGTGTTACTGAATCCGAGCGATCGATCGATGGCTGTTAGCTGAACCCGATCGGCGATTCGCTTCGCTCATCGCTGATAATCAAGCCGTCGATCTGCCTCTGGATGAACAAAGGCGTTCTTTGTGGGGGGGTGTTTGGATGAACAGTTCCCGGTGGGGGTGGGTGAACAGGACTCCCTGGTGTTGCCTCTGGATGAACAGTGAGCGTTGCTGGGGGTTTTGGATGAACAGTTCCCGGTGGGGGTGGATGAACAGGACCCCGATCGATCGAGCTGGTTGGGGCTGGATGAACAGGACCCCGTGGAGGATTGGATGAACAGGACCACCCCGTGGAGGGTAGGATGAACAGTAGACGATGGAGGGCTGGATGAACAGTAGCGCGTTGAGGGGTGGTTGAACAGGAGCCCGTGGAGAGGGCTGGTTGAACAATAGCCAGTGGAGTAGCGTGCGGTGGAGGCTGGATGAACAGGAGCCCGTGGATGAACAGTCGCAGGTGGAGGCTGGAGGAGGTAGACGGTGGATAAACAGTAGCCCGTGGAGGCTGGAGGGGGTCGACGGTGGAGATGAATAGTATCTCGTGGAGTCCCGTTTTGCGGTACGCCACACCCCTCCCGATGAACAGGACCCCCGTTTCGACCGTAGCGCTCCAACACAAGTTTGTTTCCTCCGTTTTGCGGTACGCCACAACCCTCCCGATCAACAGGACCCCCATTTCGACCGTAGGAGGTCCGTTTCCTCCGTTTTGCGGTATGCCAGACCCCTCCCGATGAACAAGATCCCATTTCGAATGTGGTCGGTCGAACACAAGGCCGTTTCCTCCGTTCTGCGGTACGCCAGGCCTCGTTTCCATCGGCTGTTCCGTCCAGGCCCTCCCGATGAACACGACGACGCATTCCATTCCGACCCAGCCGGTTGGCTCCCCATGAACACGATGACGCAGTTTCTCCGTTCCGACCCAGCCATGTACACAAGCCCTGGCCGTACGTATGCGTGAGTAGGCGTTCAAGACCCTGCACGTATGTACATACGTAGCCGTATTTTCTTTCTTGCACACTGGCCGATGTGAGTACGTGTACATGCTACGTACGCGCCTCTACTACAACATGTGCACGCCTCTACATCGACCAGTATGTACATACACGCTCGCGACCAGAATGACAATGCTACATACGCTTCGACCAGGTGGGTCCTGACTGTCAGGCACTTCCTTGCCTACGAAGATGTAGCTTGTGGGTCCCAGCAGTCAGGGGGGCGAATCGTCTTTTTTGCCCGGACGCACTTCCCTCCGTGCGAAGATGTAGCTGGTAGGTCCCAGCAGTCAGGGGGGAAACATTTTTTCGCCAAATACGATGGCCCGTCCGGTGGGTCCCAGGTGTCAGGTGGAGGAATAATTATTTTGCACGAAATAATGAGGCACTTCCTTGCGGCCGCCGCGGACCCAGCTGTCAGCCTCTCCACGTACAGTACTCCTCCGATGGAAGTTGTTCCTTGACCACGTTGACCACGCCGCGCCAAGAGCACCAGGGCGGTGGATGACGGCGAGGCCTAGGAAGGCGACGACGCGGAGCCGGGGAAGACGCGACAGTGGAAGCTGTCGGCGTTCTTGGAACGGGGGTCCCCAGACTTGCCTGCCTGCGGCGTGGCTCAAGTGGTGGCCTAGTACGGCCCATCTTCATCAACACAAGACTCAAGACCCTCGCGAGGGGCCAAGCCTCGCGGGGCGGACGATGCAAGGCTTCCTTAGGGACGGCCTCGCCAGGCAGGCTCGCGAGGAGGCGGAGAGATCAAGGCAGGGTACCTCGCGAGGTGCTCGTGACACAAGCCATGACGATCAAGGCCAGGCGGGCGCCAAACTGTGCAGTGTCCTTGTTTCCTCTTTGGTGCAAAGGGGGCAAGCACAGACGCGGAGTACCGAGGCATCAGGCAAAGGCTGCCATTTTGGTGCAACGAGACCAAGACCAGCGGAGCGGTAGGATGGAGGTCACCGTGGAGCCCAAGATGGCGTCGTCGCTAGTGCTTTTGGCAGCCGAAGACCAACTTTAGTCAGGATAAGTTGTACTAGATGTTCCCCTTCGAAATGGCCGTTGTTGGCGCCCTTCCCGCTCAATATTTGGGGAGAGGCCCAGGGCCTCTATAAATAGAGCTAGCCACCACGGTAGATGGAGAGAGACTTTGGAAGCCTGGCCAGAGAGAAAGAGGCGATCGAACTCACCCAAGTTGTTCATCGCATCAGCTCAAGAACACCTCTCGCGAGGCTGTTCTTCCCTTGTACTCTTCATCATCAGCCCCCGAGGCAATCCACCACACCACACACTGGAGTAGGGTATTACACCACTACGGTGGCCCGAACCAGTATAAATCTCGTGTCCCTTGTGTTGTTCATCGTTCCCAGCTTAGATCTCACGAGGCGATCGGACGTAGATCGGTAGGGGAGATATTTTCGTGCGCACCCCAGTGTTCGAACCTTAAGGGTCTGCCGGAACCCAACATCCGACATTTGGCGCGCCAGGTAGGGGTGCGCCAGAATCTTTCTTCCACTGTTCACGTTTGATCTACCGTCGTGTCCATGGCGGACGCTCGCGGGCTCGCGCGGCGTCGGGCTGCTCGCCGCCAGCGTCGCCCAAACGGCGCTTCGTCGTGGCGCCCGTCGTTCCACACGCCTGCCGCCAATGCTGCCACCGGCCCGGCGGGGAACGAGCAGCAGGCCTCGTCTCTGTATCCATCAGTGCGGCGGGAAGGCCGCACCGCCACCCCGTCACTGACTCCAGCTGGTTCGTCGTCCCACGACCGTCGCGCCCCCACAGACGCGCATGCCGCGCTGCTCCTGGCGCGTGAGCTCCTGCACTACCGTCCCATCGACGACCTCTACGAGGACTGGCTCGCCCGCATCACCGAGCTCGTCAGCGCCGCAGGGGGCTCTCCTATGCCGTCCCTCTCGCTGCCTCACCCTCCATCCTGTGTAGGAGGCGTGGATCAGGAGGTAGCTCCGCCACCTCCTACCCAAGAAGGCGCCCTGGCTCCAAGGTGCGCGGCCCCAGGATGAGACCCACCGCGTCCGGCGCCTGCGCAGCAAGAAAGGAGATGCCAAGAGATCCCTCGTCCCCAAGACGGTGCCCGCGTGCTCCCAGCACCAGTGCGTCGTGACCGCATCCCTGCACCGGCACGCCAAGACCCCGCGCTACTCCAAGTGGCGGTGCGCGGGAATCCCCAGGAGCAAGCCCAGCATCAGCTAAGGGCTCCGGTGGGCACCGCAGGCTGCCGCGCCTTCACCCCCGAGCTGCGCAGTGTCACCTGGCCAGGCAAGTTCAAGCCTGACCTGCCTCCCCGCTACGACGGCACTGCAGATGCCGCGGAGTTCCTACAGCTCTATGAGTTGGGCATCGAAGCCGCCAACGGGGACGAAAAGGTCATGGCGAACTGGTTTCTCATGGCGCTAAAGGACGGTGCCCGCACCTGGCTCCTGAACCTGGCTCCTGGCACGATCTCCTCCTGGGAGGAGATGCACACCCGCTTCATCGCCAACTTCCAGGGCACTCGCGACCGTCCGCCGGCCGTGGGTGACCTGCGTCGCATCAAGGAGCAACCTGGAGAGACCTTGCAGAAGTACATCCAGCGCTTGAACAACGCTCGCCTCACGATCCCCAAGGTGACTGAGGAGGCTATTATTTCGGCGTTCTCTGATGGCGTTCGCGACGTCAAGATGAAGGAGGAGCTGGCAATCCATGAAGATCTGTGCACGTCTCTGGAGTTGTTCAACCTGGCGACCAAGTGCGCGAGGGCTGAACAAGGGCGCCTCTCCCTTCTCGAGCTCCCAGCGGCGGATCCAGAAGAGAAGAAAGCCAAGGCCAAGGATGTGAAGCGCAAGGGAGCGGCTGTACTCGCAGTGCAGCCGGACACCAAGCGCGGCAGGGATCAGCCGGAGTCGTCCAAGGGCAGCCGGTACTACGTGTACCACGATCTCCACACCCACAACACCAACGAATGCCAAAAACTCAGGGCCGTGCGAGAAGGCCGCGTCGGTCGACGCCCCGAGCGCAACGATCGGGGCTACGGCCGAGGCGGATCAAGAGTTGGAGGGTGATGGGACGACCGTGGCCCTCGCCAAGGGTGGCGTGACCGACCTCGCGAGGACCGCTGGCAGGACCAGCCTCGCGAGGGAGCCTGGAGAGATCAGCCTCGCGACGACCGCCCGCAAGGCAACGCAGGCCTTCCTCCATTGCCACCACCACCAAGAAGGAATGAAGACCATCATCAGGACGAGGGGGCTGGGGGCTTCCAAGAGCCACGTGCAATCGCTTGCATCCTGGGCGGTGCTCAGGCCCCAGCCTCGCAGCGCATCTTCAAGCAGTTTGCTCGCGAAGTGAATGTAGTCCTCCCCAAGCTTGATGCCACGCGCCCTCTCAGGTGGTCTGCGTGCGCCATCACGTTCAGCTCAGCGGATCAGCTCAAGTGCGCGGCGACGGCCGGTGTCCTCCCAATGCTATGTTCCCCAGTCATCAGCAACGTGCAGTTCACCAGGACCCTCATCGACGGCGGCGCTTGACTCAACGTCCTGTCCGTCGAGACGTTTAACAATCTCCAAGTATCATATGATCAGCTTCAGCCAACCAAGCCTTTCTCAGGAGTCACTGATGGTTCCACTGTCCCGATAGGGCAGGTCCGCCTTCCTGTCACCTTTGGACAGCGCAGAAACTACCGCACCGAGCTCATTCACTTTGACGTCGCTCACATTCGCCTGCCATACAATGCCATCCTTGGGTATCCGGCCCTGGCCAAGTTCATGGCAGTGACCCACCATGGGTACAACGTCCTCAAGATGTCAGGAAGCGGTGGGGTCATCACGGTCCCCTGTCACTACAAGAAATATGACAACTAGTGACCTTCTGTCAGTGACCCTGGAAGAATTGGTCATAGATCTATGACCATTTGAGACCAATTGGTCAAAAGCTGTACGGGGGCTCCAAAACCTAAACCATTGCAACCATTTTGGTCAGAAAGGTCGTAATTTCCTTACACGAAATGGTCATAAAGAAAACAGTGCTGGTCCGCTGCCTTATTTCTAGTTGTTAACGACCAATATAGATGGTCATAACCTTGTAGATTGTGGTGGGTTGTGATGACTAGGCGCCACCTCATCAGTTTTGCCTATGTGTCATGTCCATGTGGCAGTTTTTGCCCTAGGTTGTGAAGCAACCTATATTTCTGTCATTCCCAAAATTCCCAAAAAAATCTCATAAATTCTTTGGGTCATATCTTCGTCAAATATGTAAAAACCTTCCTTGCCTAGTTCAAAAATAATTAAAAAACATTCATTTTCCTATTCTGTTCAGAACAACAGTTTGTGAAGGAAGTACCACTTTGGTATGTCCAAATAGTATCCATTTTCTACAGTGCTTTCCTATGCCCAAATAACCATCCTCCACCAAATGCCAGCTCAATCCATTCATTATTTTGAGCCTAGCTTCAACATTCGTATTTATGTCTAGTGTGGTAGTTTGCAAAGCAAGTACCACCTAGGCTCCTCCTTTTGAGCTGAAAATTTGTGAAGACAGTCTCCTTAGTAACTGATCATCCTCAGCCAAAACTCACGCCCATTAGCCACGTACATTTCCCGTACCGCTAATCAAACACTTGGCTGCTAATTCATGTTTGAGCATCGATCGGTCTCCTCGTGAGAATCTTATGTTGTCATTTTCTTCCTAGCACCTACCTGGGGAGTGCCCAACCCACTAGACATGCCTAGGCTGCCCAGAACACATGGCAACGCCACGGTCACGCGGTGACCATGCGGCGGGCATGCGAGTTTACGCGCTCTAGAGTTGGGGGCCTCGGCCACCGCCCAAACCTCGACGTATCGCCACCAAACCATGTATTTATGATTAAATAGGTACTTATGTAACTAGAAATTATTTTTGGAAAAAATAAATAGTAAACTATGAGGCAGCTGCAGTTCAAATTTGACCCGCTTCAAATTGAATCGGTAGGAATTTGTCTTTTTCACCGTGAGGTGGATCAAAACTTTGACACCCAACCATTTTGTCAATTGTGCATTAAATATGGCCTAGTATTTTAGAAAATTGATTTGGTCCAATTTTGCAACAAATATATGGTAGGTCCTTCACAAAAAAAACTCATTTCGGGCACTCGGAAAATGGAAAATGGTTTTTCCGTGCAAAGAAAATGAAAACTCCCTTAGGCAACAGTGTTTGGAATTCCAATATGCACCCTTGTGCACAATATGAGATCATTTGAACAAAACTATGCCAAGAATGTGGCCATAAGAAACTCCCTGAGGCAACATTGTTTGGAATTCCAATATGCACCCTTGTGCACAATATGAGATCATTTGAAAAAACTATGCCATGAATATGGCCATAAGATTGATCATTTGGCTTGAAAGCCATTGATCTCCACACGTGATAGCTCGTTTCTGAGAACAAATTTTTTTAAAAAAAATCGTATTACAAGTTTATTATTTTTCCTGGGAACTTGGCCACATATAATGACACAATGCGAAGGTTTCCCAATTTTTTGATTTTTTTTGAATTTTTTATACCCGTTTCAAAATGCGGTCAAAACGGTGCGAATGACCGTTCCTTGCTAGTGGTTGAATCTTGGAATTTTTTTTGGTGTTTCTCTGATTAAATAGATACTTATGTACCTAGAAATGATTTTTGGAAAAAATAAAGAGCAAACTACGAGGCAGATGCAGTTCAAATTTGACCTGCTTCCAACTGAATTGGCAGGAATTTGTCTTTTTCACCAGAGGTGGATAAAAACTTTTTACACCCAACCATTTGGTCAATTGTGCATTAAATATGGCCTAGTATTTTATAAAAATGATTTGGTCCAATTTTGCAACAATTATTTGGGAGGTCCTTCACAAAAAAACCTCCTTTTGGGCACTCAAAAAATGGAAAATGGTTCTTTTGTCCAAAGAAAAAGAAAACTTCCGGAGGCAACATTGTTTGCCATTCCAATATGCACCCTTGTGCACAATATGAGATCATTTGAACAAACTATGCCATGGATATGGCCATAAGATTGATCATTTGGCTTGAAAGCCATGAATCTTCACGCATGATAGCTCATTTCTGAGAACACTTTTTTAAAATAATTGCCGTATTAAAAGTTTATTATTTTTCCTCAGAACTTAGCCACATCTAATGACACAATGCGAAGGTTCCCAAAATTTTTGATTTTTTTGAATTTTTTATGCCCGTTTCAAAATGCGGTCAAAACGGCGAGAATGACCGTTCCAAGCTAGTGGTTGAATCTTGGAATTTTTTTGGTGTTTCTCTGATTAAATAGATACTTATGTAGCTAGAAATGATTTTTGGAAAAAATAAAGAGCAAACTATAAGGTATCTACAGTTCAAATTTGACCCGCTTCCAACTAAATCAGCGGGAATTTGTCTTTTTCACGAGAGGTGGATCAAAACTTTTTACACCCAACCATTTGGTCAAATGTGCATTAAATACGGCCTAGTATTTTAGGAAAATGATTTTGTACAATTTTGCAAGAAACATATGGTAGGTCCTTCACAAAAAAAACACATTTTGGTCACTCAGAAAATGAAAAATGGTTCTTTTGAGCAAAGAAAATGAAAACCTCCCAAATCAACATTGTTTGTCATGCCTAAATACAAACATGTACAAAATATTGGTTTATTTGAACTAACTATAAGAGGTTAAATGTTTGCCTGAATAAGAGGGTACAAACTATAAGAGAAAAAACAAAAAAAATGCTTAATTCTGATTGGTGGAACCAGCTGTGGCATGGATCAGTGACATGGCAAACATCTGTCCATCCATCCATCCATCCATCCATCCATCCATCCACCCCTCCGCTCTCTCAGCTAACCCTAGCGCTCGCAGATCCCTCCCCTCGCCGCCACCCGCCCCTCCCCTCGCAAATCCATCCTTCCCCTCCCTCCTTCCTCTCCGGCAAGATCGCCGTGCTCTGCTACTCCCTCCTTCCCCTCCGGCAAGATCCCACATCCATCGATCCATCCTCAACCAAAACCCCTCTCCCGATGCCAGATCCAATCCTCCTCCCTCCCTCCTCGCCCCGGCTCCCTACTCCCTTCCCCTTCCAGATCGCCGCCACCACCTCCCTCCTCCCTGCCTGGTTCCTGCTCCGCCGAGGCCTTGTTGGGAGATCCGACTTCGCTAACGGGAATGGGGCCAGATCCGCCACGCCCGAGCGCTCCATCCTCGTCGACAGGGACGACTACATCCTGGCCTCGGCGCTTCCGGGAGCCGCCCCCGACCCCAAATCTCCCGCCGCCGGCGGTCTCCGTCCCTCTCTTTCTCACCCAAGGCTGCAGATAAAGCCTCCTTGCGGCCAGATTCGCCAGCCTTGGGGGAGACGGAGAGTGGGATGGGAGGGACGCCACCACCGCGCCGTCGTCGGTCTCCCTCCGTCCGTCCGTGCGGGTGGTTGGTTGGGGCCAGCGCCAGCACCTCCACCATGGAGACGGAGATAGAGCCCTTCTCCCCAACTACCATGCAGCGCAGCGGCAGATGACCCCTCCTCGATGGCTGGCTAGGGTTTCGGTCGCCTCCCACACCGGCGCCGCTCCGACGAGTCTGCAACATCTCCGACGACGCCCATGGTACTCACGCCCTCCTCCCCTATCCTTCTCATCTTCTTCTCCCCTCCCCTCCCCTACCCTCCCCTTCCCTCATCTTATTTTTCTGGATCTGTCCATCTGATTCATGCGCTTGGTTTGTGCAGCAGGCCATCACCATGGAAGCTGCTACCTGCGGTTGTGACCTGTGATTGATGGAGGAGGAGCACCATGGCGGGTGTGAGTGCAGGTGCAGCCCATCGCCATGGAAGCAAGGCCCGCACTCTCTTCATGTTTCTTCATCTCAGGTCAACCCATTATTTCTCCTCTGCTATGCTACCATACTATGGTTTGCTGCTGCCAAACCTGTGAGTTAGTTGGTAGCTGCTGCAACTAGTAGTACTCTGTTATTTAAATGCTTGCTGCTGCCTTTTCTCTGTAGACTCATTTAGGAGCTGCGGGCGGGGGACATGGAGAAGCAGAGTCGGCCGCTGGCGGCGGACATGGGCAACGACCAGATCGTCGTCCTCTCCAAGCAAAGGGGATAACTCAACTAGGTATGTAGCTAACTCAACTTGACCCTGCTGTTGTTATGATTTCTGTGTAGAAGCATGTTAAGAGACTTGGCTGTATTCATGGAGGTGCTTAAATATGTTCTGTTTGGCCTTAGGGCATGACTAAGGCATGCCATATGTTCTGTTTGAAGTCACTTGCAAATAATCTAACCAGATCACCGCTTCAGAATTATATCATTACTGCCTTGTTTTGAGACTTGCACAAAATTACTTGATGGCCAATATTTCAACACAAAACGCTGAATCAGGATGTGAAGTGATTTTATGGGTTTTAGTGGTAGAACCTATTTAAAGTAAACTGTTATACTCCACTATAGTTCTGAATCAGCTGCCTTGCATCTGCTGTTGTTCTGAATTCTCTGAACAAGTATAAGAAACATGACTAGGGGGGAAACTGATATCTGAACAAACTTGCATAACAAAAAAAAGTATGTGGAAGCTTCGTGATGTGCAAGGAAAACTAAATTTATGCTGCGCACTAGAAATGATTATAATTTGAGCGATTCTAGTGCAAACCAATAGTTGTAGATACACGTTCTTGTTGCTGTGAGATCCCACTAGCGGTGAGATCGATTTGTATCATCTAGTGTCGCTTTATTTTTGATGCCACTAGATCTCCTTGTTCCCAGATTTGGTGGTAGACAGCGCTTAGTTTGTAGGCTGTGGGTCATTTGATTGCTTGCTGGCTGAAAGTGGAGCATTAGTAGTAATACTGCATTGCTATATTCCTCTATGATAAATCTGTTCTCTGATGCTTTCAGGAGATTTCGAGCGCTCCTGAAATGAGCTGTATGTTAGTGTGTTGGATCTCATAGAAATATGTTGTGCTGATCCACTGTAGCAGCTCTGGGTATCTGTGGTATTCTTGTGACCCAATGCTGCAAACTTTAAAAACTTTAAAAACTGCATAATAAGTGCTTGTTCATATTTGGTTTTCTCTAAACTTTTTTTGTATGATTGAGGGCAAATTTACTTGGTTGTTTTCTCTAAACTGTGAACATTCATTTTCATGATCTAAAATTGCCTTCCTGTGATGATGCAGGTGCCCAGTTTGTGCTCGCTACCGAAGGAGCTCCATGTTGAAGAAGATTGAAGAGCACCAGGGTTAACACCAGGGCAGCTTGTAGAGCTTGTAGAGCTTGTAGAGCTTGTAGAGCTTGTATATGTATAGAGCTTGTAAATGTATCACGTGTGGAGCTTGTAGAACTTGTATATGTTAGAGCTTATTATGTGTAGAGCTTGTAAAGTATATGTTATTTGTACAATAGGAGCTCTGTACTGAATCTGGCTGATAATATTTGGAGTATTATGTGTGTGTTTTGTTTGTGCCAATTTAAATACTGGTTATTTATTTACTGTTAAATTGAAATATGAAGAATATGAACTTGCTAGCTGGGACCCACGTACCTGAACCTGACATCTGGGACCCATTTGATTAGTGGGCCTTTTTTATATTACAAAAAAACTATAACTTTCTAGCAGAAAAGGCCACGGCCCCAAAATGAGAAGGCTTAATTGTTGGGCTTGGCCCATCTACCTAGCCAAAATTAATATGAGAAAAAAACACAAATAGGCCGAATTGTTGGGCTAGGCCCATGTAGAAAATCGAATTGGACCGGGCTGAATCTTGTGCCACATCAGCTTGCCAAGCTGGATGCCTACGTGGCCTGGGGAGGTTGCTAGTGACCAAAACGCCACAGTGGACATATTTTGGTCATAAACGTCTTCGACCATTCCAGAAGAAAGGTCGCTATAGTCAGTTTACGACCGCCAGCTTTTGACCTCCTCTTTTTGGTCACAAAAAGGTCGCAAATGAAAAACCATGAACTTTCAGTGACCAATAGTGGTGGTCACAAGTTGACATATTTCTTGTAGTGTGTGAAGAGAAGGATGCGGTGTGCTCCCTCGAGCGCGCCTTCCAGGCCGCATCGATCGAGGACCCAGACAGCAAGAGTGGAAACCTCCCTGGAGCAGCTCCCAAGAAGAAGAAGGCATCACCTGGCTCAAGGCCTCAGGAGGCAGGCGCCTCCGGAGGCGCCGCGTCTGGACATGCGCCCATCCAAGGGGTGCCACCCTCCATCACATAGGAAGGCGCGCCCGGCGCCCTCCTTGGGCAGGGCTCGAGGGCTCTCTCCTGGGGAGCCACCGACTTTGCCAAGGTCACGAGGGAGGCACTTGGGCACAACTTGGAGGCGTGCTTCGCGGCACGCTTCCCTCAGGAAGGCATAAGGAAAGAAGGACCCAACCCTCAGGAGTTCATCACCAAGGCCGTCCAGGATGTGGAGGAATCATGAGTCATGCGCGGCAACCACCGTCTGCCCGGCGTAGCGCCAAATCCAGGCGAGGATGGCGGGCTGCGCGTCTGCATCGACCAACCATGGCTCAATCGAGTCGCTTCTCAGGAGTGCTTATGGCCTTCGTGCGTGGTGCGTTGTGCGGGCCCGCCGCACAACTTCGTTTGCATGCCCTTCGGCTTGCCGAACGCGGCTGCAGCCCACCAGCGCCTGGTGAGGAGCATTCTGGAAGCTCAGGTGGCCAAGCATCGCACGTTCCTGGAAGAGATGGAGATGGACCTCAACGGGCCGCCCGGACCTCCTGAGCCTCCCGAGGCTCGGAGTCCCGAGGGCTCGTGAGGATCAGCTCCTTCACCCTGCATCATCAGCTACTCCGACACTCGCCCTGCCACAGCATCAGGTGACTTCTTTTCAGTTTTCGTTTCAGCTGGGAGCGCTCTCAGGGCTGCATCATTCCCAGGTCGCGTGGGTCCGTCCCTGTGGCATGTATCTGTTTTGCCTATATCTTCTGTTTATCTTGTTGGGGGCGCCCCTCGGGCCGCATCATCCCCAAGCTGCTCGGGCCTGACCCAGTAGTGTTTGCTTTCTCCGCATCTATCTAGGTTGATTTGCTTCTTCATGCTTAACCTGTTGATGATTATCGCTCACCGCACAACATGGGCCTATTTCTCCTCATGCGAACCGCTTGCACGTTAAAGGGGGGGGGGCGCCTGAGCATCGCGACTCATGGGCTCTTACTAGCTCTCCAGCCCTCACCCCCTGGCCTTGACCCATGGCATCGCGACCTGTTATACCAGCGGCGGCTGAGCTTTCTCGAGGGCCGGGACCTGAGGACGTAGAGCATTTGCATTTTAACCACCTTGCAGGAACATACCATCCACAAAGGCCCAGAGCCAGGCGCAACCCGCCTCGAGGTAGGGCCTCGTGAGTCCCGCGCTGGCTCACTGGTGCCCAGATACACCTCTCCTAGCCCTACCGTGCCGGCCACGTGTCAGGGCGGGGCTGTACATGCCCCGGGGGCTCCTCTCGGAGGGTAGCCCCCTCCCACACACCAGTGGAAGCACCATGCTCCGCGCTGGCTGACGACACTGCCGAGGAGCGGCTATGCCCGTACACATACGGAAGCACTATGCTCCGCGCTGGTGATAAACAACTGAGGGCAGCCCATGGCTGTGTCAACCTCAGGGAGCCCAGAGCTCAGTGTCTGGCACCATCGCAAAGCCTCCCCTCGGGAGTGCCGCGCGAGGGGGCTGGACACGGGGGCTGCGCCCGGGCCACGCCCGAGCACATGCCACCCAGCCAGGTCCCTGGGACCTGGTCGTCGCGCGCCCCTCCCCGAGCGGAGCCAAGGTATGAAGACTCGTTTGAGCGTCAAGGGGGACTCCTGAGCATCGCGACTCAGGAGCCTAACTGGTCACGTAGCCCCTCACTCCTTAGTTCCGAAAGGCTAACGGCGGTTGAGGTATGCGCGGGGCCGGGCCCTGCCGACGTAGAACGACAAAAATCCTCTCCTCCATCCCCTCCCTATTTGCTGTTTGAGCGTCAAGGGGGACTCCTGAGCATCATGACTCAGGAGCCTAACTTGCCACGTAGCCCCTCACTCCTTAGTTTCGTCCTGGTGATCCGGCCGGGGCTGACGGCGGCTGAGGTATGCGCGGGGTCGAGCCCTACCGACGCAGAACACAAGCAAATAGGAAGGAAATTGCAAAATCTAGCAAATATAGAAGCAAACATTACAGACCATAAATTGTTCGCACAATACCAGACACAAATTTAAACGCCTCCACGAGGCACCGTGCATGTTGTAGGAATCAAAGCAGGAAAAAGGCTGCGAGAAGATCAACCCTGAGCCGCGCCACCGCTCGTGGTGGAGTTGCGCTTGGCATCCCCACCTCCTGGAGCTACAGGGCCGGTAGCGCCTCGCTTGGGCGCGGTGTTGAAGGCGCGGAACTTCGACAGCAAGGCCTCCGCTCGACCCTTGACGGCTTCAGCAGCAGCGGCTGAGTGCTTCGCGTCCACGGGCTCCAGCAGATCATCAAGGTTGGCATCGGGGTTGCGAAGGTGGACGTGGCTGAGGATCCACGTCAGCGCTGCAGAAGAGAGGACACGAGCCTCGACTTCAGCCATGGGGCCGATGCCGATCACGACCTCCTCAAGCGCCTCGACGAGGAAGGGAACCAGCTTAGCGGGGCCTTCCTTGGCTCCGGCCAGTGGCTTCTCCAGGCCCCCGTCGTAGAGCGTTCTCAGCGCTATGTGGGCCCTCTCCTCGTAGAGCGCGAAGGCCGTGCGGTCTTCGGCCAAGATCTTTGCCCCGGCATCCAGCTCGACCCTCTCCGCCTTCAGCGCCCGCTCCAGCGTCTTCAGCCGGTCGCGATCGGCTGACAGTTCGGCGTCGCGCTCCTTGACAACAACCTCCCAAGCTTTTGTCTCCTCCTCCTCCTTCACCTCGCGATCGCGAATCTCCTTGGAGAGCTCATCGCGCAGCCCTTGCAATTCGCCCTCCAGCATCTTGCAATGGCCCTTGGCGGCGGAAGCGTCCTTCAGCGCCTCGTCGCGAGCGGCCATGGCCTGGGAGGTGGCTTGCTTCCCCTCCACGGAAGACGTCACAGCCTGGCTCAGCGCCGCTCGGACGGAGGCGTCAGAACTGGCCCAGCTGGAGACCAACTCCAGGCGCCCGGCCACCAGGCGGGGATCCGCGCTCCGAAGATCCTCCTGCAGCCGGTTCAGTTTGTCGGCAGCGCGGTCCAAGGCTGCAGAGGAAGCAGAGGAGACGGGAGCCGGTAGAGTAGGAGGAGAAGACGGCAGCGTAATCACAACCTGGGAGGTAGGGACCTCCTGAGTCTTGGCAACTTCGGCACCAGTGTCAAGCACGGGCGCCTCCAGAGTCAACGGGTTCACGGGGGCTGACCCCTCGCCGGAGCATTCCTGCTGAACTCGCGAGGATGATCGGGCGGGGGACGCGGCCACGGCTGACGACCCAGTTTCAGGCAGGGTCGCAGCGCCTCCCTTCAGCCTCTTCGCAGCAGGCAGCAGCCTACCCAGTAGAAGACGTCAGATCCGGATAGCAAAAAACAGGGGCGAGGCGAAGTTCGGATACTTACTTGTTGACCGCCGCGGGATCCCATGGACTCCGGCCAAACTTAAAGCCTGAAAGCCTCTTGCGGGGCGCAGCCTCGGGAGGCCCAGTCGCAGGCGAAGGCGCGCTAGAAGGGCTGGAGCTGAATTCGGCCGATGCGGGGGGAGGGTAGACCCTTGGAGGATCAGCCCGGACCTGTCCTTCCTCGGGATCAGGGGCGCGTCCTCTCCCTCTCGCCTGGTGCCGGCCTCGTAGTCATCAGGCAAGGAGCGGAGGGCCCTGGACCTACGCCAGGGGGAGGTCTCCCCCGTCCCCTCGAAGGTCGCCTCCGAGTCACGCTCCTCGTCCTCCTCACCATCTCCCTCCTCTTCTCCGCTGGATTCACCGGAGGACAGGTTCACCATCGCCGTCGCCGCCTGACCCTCAGGATCCTCCGCCGGCACAGGCCGACCCCGTCAAAGGTGGGCATGGCATCCACCACCAGCTCCCAGTCATCACGGAGGAACAAAGGGACCGGAGCATTCGCCGGGCCTTCCACTTCCTCTCTAACCAAGCAGCGCAGGGCCGCGGTCAGATCCTCGTCGCTTAGGGCGTCCAAGCTCAGGCGGAGGACGGGCGCAGGGCCGAGTGCGCCTAAAGAGGGGCCACCCGGTGCGACAGAAACTCCCTCAGGAGCGAGGCCCCGGTCAGCTTCGCCGCCCTCAGGCTGCCCGGCCTTAGGTCGGCGTTCATCTTCTCCAACACCCGCTTCGCCCACCTGTCATCCAGCTTCGCGCGGGACCACGCCTCAACGGCCTCAGGCTGCTTCGTCGGCAGCTCCAGCAGGGGGTTGTGACACCCCGCATTCACCATGACCCACTTGCTCCGGAAGCCCTCGGCCCTCTTCCCAGCCTTCGAGATGGCGTTGGACTTGCAGTATGCGACAAAACTCGCGCACACCGAGATATTGCTGCCGGAGACCCGGAGGGAGAAGAAGTGGCGCAGCAAGGCCACAGAGGGCGCCACCCCGACGTGCGCCTCACAGTAGTAGGCGAAGATCGACAAGAGGAGGATGGAGTTGGGGTGGATATGCAAAGCATGCAACCGGTACTGGCGAAGGACGACAAGGAAGAACTCAGAAAAGGGAGGAACCAGACCAACGAGGACGGCGTTGAAGAAGGGATAGAAGGTGCTCCCCTTTTCCTCCGGCTGGGCGGAGCCAAGATGGAGCGCAGTCTCCCCCATCTCATTGACCTGCGATGCTGCCATCCGGCGCGTGAGGGCGAGATTCTTCTCCGTCACGTTGGGAGAGACCAGGGCCAGCGAGTACCAGGCCGATGCAGCCCCAGCCAGAGTCTTGCGGGGGGCCATAGTTCGCTGGAGGAGAAGGAATATGGCAGATCTGGAGATTTTGGAGGCAGGAAGGTGAAGAGCAAGAAAGGGGATCTGGAGCAAGGAGAACACGGGTAATGAGGTGAGGCTAACCCAGAGCTAGCCTTTTGTCAGTCGAACAGTTGTCGAGGCAGCGTGGGGAAGCGGAGAAGCACACGTCCAATCAACCACCACGCGGTGCCCAAGGCCGCAGGCTGATGGGGCCCACGGCGCTCCGCACTTGCCCCTTCGCTTCTCCGCTAAGCCAAGTTCGAGCGTGCCTTGGGCCCGGGGGCTACTGTCGGTGTTCTGGGAACAGGGGTCCCCAGACGTGCCTGCCTGCGGCCTACGGCGTGGCTCAAGTGGTGGCCTAGTACGGCCCATCTTCATCAACACAAGACTCAAGACCCTCGCGAGGGGCCAGGCCTCGCGGGGCAGACGACGCAAGGCTTCCTCATGGACGGCCTCGCCAGGAAGGCTCACGAGGAGGTGGAGAGATCAAGGCAGGGTACCTCGCGAGGTGCTCGTGACGCAAGCCATGACGATCGAGGCCAGGCGGGCACCGGCCTGCGCAGTCCTTGTTTCCTCTTTGGTGCAAAGGGGGCAAGCACAGACGAGGAGTACCGAGGCATCAGGCAAAGGTTGCCATTTCGGTGCGACAAGACCAAGACCAGCGGAGCAGCAGGATGGAGGTCACCGTGGAGCCCAAGACGGCGTCATCGCCAGTGCTTTTGGCAGCCGAAGACCAACTTTAGTCAGGATAACTTGTACTATATGTTCCCCTTCGAACTGGCCGTTGTTGGCGCCCTTCCCGCTCAATATTTGGGGAGAGGCCCAGGGCCTCTATAAATAGAGCTAGCCACCACGGTAGATGGAGAGGGACTTTGGAAGCCTGGCTAGAGAGAGAGAGGCGATCGAACTCACCCAAGCAGTTCATCGCATCAGCCCAAGAACACCTCTCGCGAGGCTGTTCTTCCCTTGTACTCTTCATCATCAGCCCCCGAGGCAATCCACCACACCACACACTGGAGTAGGGTATTACACCACAATGGTGGCCCGAACCATTATAAATCTCGTGTCCCTTGTGTTGTTCATCGTTCCCAGCTTAGATCTCACGAGGCGATCGGACGTAGATCGGTAGTGGAGAGATCTTCGTGCACACCCCAGTGTTCGAACCTTAAGGGTCTGCCGGAACCCAACATCCGACAGAAGCCCGCGCAGAGAGGAGTACGAGGGTTCACTAGTTCGGCTGCGGTGTGAGGCTGCCGTCGCCATAGGGCCTGGCTAGCAGTGGGAATAATAGGGGGTAGTGAGGCCTCTGCGGCAGCACAGCCGGCCACGGGAGGCAGGAGCATGCGGCACGACCGGTGCTGCTTTGGGCGGCTGGAGCAAGAAGACCAGAGGTTGAAGAAGCACTACGACCGTTGGATGGACATCGTACGGTCAGTGGAGCTAGAATCGTTCATATTGACTAAGTTGACAAAGCACTCTGCCCCCCTCAACTTAGTAGGCCCACAAGTCCGCCTCCCACCAAGGTGGGTCCCAACTAGCAGGAGGAGTATTCATTTTTTTGTGCATAATAAGGAGGCACCTCCGGTGGGTCCGAGCTGACAGCGGGGGGAACATTTTTTTCGCGAAATATGTTGGCCCGTCCGGTGGGTCCTAGCAGTTAGGGGAAACATTTTGTTTGCCAAATACGGTGGCTCGTCCAGTGGGTCCCTGTTGTCAGGTGGAGGAATAATTATTTTCCACGTAATAAGGAGGCACTTCCTTGCGGCTGCCGTGGACCCAGCTGTCAGCCTCTCCATGTATAGTACTCTTCCGATGGAAGTCGTTCCTTGACCACGTTGACCACGCCGCGCCGAGAGCACCAGGGCGGTGGCCGACGGCGAGGCCTAGGAAGGGGATGACGCGGAGCGGGGGAAGACGCGGAAGTGGATGCCCACACGGAGAGGAGTACGAGGTTTCACTGGTTTGCTGTGGTGTGAGGCTGTCGTCGCCGCAGAATAAAAGGGGTGTTTGGGTGAGTAGAGGGATGGCCTGGCCAGCGGTGGGAGTAGTAGGGGCGGTGAGGCCTCTGCCGCATCGCAGCCAGCCACGGGAGGCAGGAGCTCGACGGACGACCGGCGCTGGTTTGTGTGGCTGGAGAAAGAAGACCAGAGGTTGAAGAAGCACTACGGCCGTTGGATGGACATCGTACGGTCACTGGAGCTAGAATCGTGCATATTGACTAAGTTGACAAAGCCCTCCGTCCCCGTCAACTTAGTAGGCCCACAAGTCAGCCTGCCACTATACTGGGTCCCAGCTAGCAGGGGGAGTATTCATTTTTTTAGCGTAATAAGGTTCCTTGCGTGGAAAGATATAGCTGGTGGGTCCAAGCTGTCAGCGGTGGTAACATTTTTTTCGTGAAATACAGAGGCCCTTTCGGTGGGTCTGATAACCCACAAGTATAGGGGATTGCAACAGTTCACGAGGGTAGAGTATTCAACCCAAATTTATTGATTCGACACAAGGGGAGCCAAAGAATATTCTCAAGTATTAGCAACTGAGTTGTCAATTCAGCCACACCTGGATAACTTAATATCTGCAGCAAAGTATTTAGTAGCAAATTAGTATGATAGTAGCGGTAATGGTAACAAAAGTAACAGTAGCAGAAGTAATATTTTTGGTGTTTTATAGTGATTGTAACAATAGAAACGGAAAAGTAAATAAGCGAAGAACAATATGTGAAAAGCTCGTAGGCATTGGATCGGTGATGGAGAATTATGATGGATGTGGTTCATCATGTAACCGTCATAACATAGGGTGACACAAAACTAGCTCCAATTCATCAATGTAATGTAGGCATGTATTCCGAATATAGTCATACATGCTTATGGAAAAGAACTTGCATGACATCTTTTGTCCTACCCTCCCGTGGCAGCGAGGTCCTAATGGAAACTAAGGGATATTAAGGCCTCCTTTTAATAGAGTATCGGAACAAAGCATTAGCACATTGTGAATACATGAACTCCTCAAACTATGGTCATCACCGGGAGTTGTCCCGATTATTGTCACTTCGGGGTTGCCGGATCATAACACATAGAAGGTTACTATAGACTTGCAAGATAGGATCAAGAACACACGTATATTCATGAAAACATAATAGGTTCAGATCTGAAATCATGGCACTCGGGCCCTAGTAACAAGCATTAAGCATAGCAAAGTCATAGCAACATCAATCACAGAACATACTGGATACTAGGGATCAAACCCTAACAAAACTAAGTCGATTACATGATAGATCTCATCCAACCCATCACCATCCAGCAAGCCTATGATGGAATTACTCACGCACGGCGGTGAGCATCATTAAATTGATGATGGAGGATGGTTGATGATGACGATGGCGACGAATCCCCCTCTCCAGAGCCCCGAACGGACTCCAGATCAGCCCTCCCGAGAGGTTTTAGGGCTTGGCGGCGGCTCCGTAAGGTAAAACGCGATGAATTCTTCTCTCTGATTGTTTTCTCCCCGAAAGCAAATATATAGAGTTGGAGTTGAGGTCGGTGGAGCTCCAGGGGGGCCACGAGGTAGGGGGGCGCGCCCTAGGGGGGAGGGCGCGCCCCCCCACCCTCGTGAACAGGGTGTGGGCCCCCTGGTCTTCATCTTTTGCAAGGATTTTTATTATTAACAAATAGACGTTTTGTGAAGTTTCAGGTCATTCCGAGAACTTTCGTTTCTGCACATAAATAACACCATGGAAAGTCTGCTGAAAACAGCGTTAGTCCGGGTTAGTTCCATTCAAATCATGCAAGTTAGAGTCCAAAACAAGGGCAAAAGTGTTTGGAAAAGTAGATATGACGGAGACGTATCAACTCCCCCAAGCTTAAACCTTTGCTTGTCCTCAAGCAATTCAGTTAACAAACTGAAATCGATAAAGAAAAACTTTTAAAAACTCGGTTTGCTCTTGTTGTTGTAAATATGTAAAGCCAGCATTCAAGTTTTCAGCAAAGATTATGACTACCACATTTGCAATAACTCTTAGGTCTCATGTTTACTCATGTCAATAGCATAATCAACTAGCATGCCATAATAATAAATCCCGGATGACAACACTTTCTCAAAACAATCATAATATGATATAACAGGATGGTATCTCGCTAGTCCTTTCTGAGACCGCAAAACATAAATGCAGAGCACCTTTAAAGATCAAGGACTGACTAGACATTGTAATTCATGGTAAAACAGATCCAATCATAGTCATACCCTATATAAATTAATAGTGATGGATGCAAATGACAACTACGCTCTCCGGCTAGTGCTTTTTAATAAGAGGGTGATGACTCAACATAAAAGTAAATAGATAGGCCCTTCGCAGGGGGAAGCAGGGATTTGTAGAGGTGCCAGAGCTTGGTTTTGAAATAGAGATAAATAATATTTTGAGCGGCATACTTTCATTGTCAACATAACAACCAAGAGATGGCGATATCTTCCATGCTACGCACATTATAGGTGGTTCCCAAACAGAATGGTAAAGTTTATACTCCCCCTCCACCAACAAGCATCAATCCATGACTTGCTCGAAACAACGAGTGTCTCCAACTAGGAACAGTCCCAGGGGGAGTTTTGTTTGCAATTATTTTGATTTAGTTTGCATAAAGCATGGGACTGGGCATCCCGGTGACCAGCCATTTTCTCATGAGTGAGGAGCGGAGTCCACTCCTCTTGAGAATAACCCACCTAGCATGGAAGATACGGACATCCCTAGTTGATACATGAGCTATTAGAGCATACAAAACAGAATGTTTATTTGAAGGTTTAGAGTTTGGCACATACAAATTTACTTGGAACGGCAGGTAAATACCGCATATAGGAAGGTGTAGTGGACTCATATGGAATAACTTTGGGGTTTAAGGGATTGGATGCACAAGCAGTATTCCCGCTTAGTACAAGTGAAGGCTAGCAAAAGACTGGGAAGACCAACTAGAGAGCGACAATAGTCATGAACATGCATTAAAATTAATAAACATTGGATGCAAGCATGAGTAGAATATAATCCACCATGAACATAAATATCGTGAAGGCTATGTTGATTTTGTTTGAACTACATGTGTGAACATGTGCCAAGTCAAGTCACTTAAATCATTCAAAGGAGGATACCACCCCATTACCACATCACAACCATTTTAATAGCATGTTGGCACGCAAGGTAAACCATTATAACTCATAGCTAATCAAGCATGGCACGAGCAAATATGATCCCTAATTGTCATTGCAAACATGTTTATTCATAATAGGCTGAATCAGGAACGATGCATTCATCATATTTACAAAAACAAGAGAGGTCGAGTTCATACCAGCTTTTCTCATCTCAGTCAGTCCATCATATATCGTCATAATTGCCTTTCACTTGCATGACCGAAAGATGTGAAAATAATAAGAGTGCACGTGCATTGGACTAAGCTGGAATCTGCGAGCATTCAATAAACAGGAGAAGACAAGGCAATATGGGCTCTAGGTTAAATCAACAATAATGCATATGAGCCACTTCAACAATTTAATCATGGTCTTCTCCTATCGACCCCCAAAGAAAAGAAAATAAAACTATTCACACGGGAGAGCTCCCAACAAGCAAAAGAAGAACGGGAAATCTTTTTGGGTTTTCTTTTTTAATTATTACTACTACAGCAAGAAAAGTAAACTGATTAAAAGTTACACTAACTTTTTTTGTTTTTCTTAAGGTTTAACAAACACACAAGAAGAAAGCAAGAAAAATAAAATAAACTAGCATGGATAGTACAGTGAAAGAGTATGAGCACCGACATCTAGCAATGAGTGTGTGTAAACATAAATGTAATGTCGGTGGGAAATACGTACTCCCCCAAGCTTAGGCTTTTGGCCTAAGTTGGTTCATTGCCACGGATGGCCTGGCGGATATCCATAGTTGTAGCTGGGGTCGTACTGAGATGCAGAGGCTATCGCCTCCTGAGCTGCAGCGTGGCGGCGAGCTGCCTCCGCCCTCTTCTCGTACTCATCTGCCTCCTCTCTGGTGATAAAATGTCTTCCTTTTGCCTGATAATCAAAGAAGGTAGGAGCAGGAAGAGTAATATGGAAAGCATGACGTCTGTCAAAGATTAAGCGATATCGGAGAGGTGATTCATTCCTCTCGACAAACTGGTGATAGACCATAGAATTGTAGTCTAAATAAGTAGGAGGTAACTCAATGTCATCCTCACTAACGTCCACACCAAGGAAATCAGCTAAGCGGGTTGCATAAATTCCACCAAAAAAATCACCATTAAATCTATTATTATGCAACCTACGTGCAAAAATAGCTCCCAAGTTATAAGTTTGGTCTCCTAACATAGAACTCCTAAGAATACTGAGGTCAGGCACACACATATGACATGCTTCATCTTTACCATTTATGCACCTACCTATGACGAGAGCAAAATAATGTATAGCAGGAAAATGAATGCTCCCTATGGTAGCTTGTGCTATATCTCTGGATTCCCCCACGGTTATACCAGCAAGAAAGTTTCTAAATTCAGATTTACGGGGTTCACTAACACTACCCCATTGTGGAAGTTTGCAGGCAGAAGTAAAATCCTCTAAGTCCATGGTATAAGATTTTTCATAAAGATCAAACAGGACAGTTGGAGAATTACGTGAAGATGAAAATTCAAACCTCCTCACAAATGTACTAGGGAGATAGTGGTACTAGCGGCATTTGTCTGCCTCAAAGCTCACAAGATCGGCGTTACGCAAATATGCATTAAATTCTTCCTTGATTCCCGCTCGATCCATAAAATTTTCTGAAGGCCATTCACAGGGCCGCACTGGAACGTCCCTTGGTGGCTCCTCGTCAGCATCACGCATTGCAAGCCTAGGTCCTTGCTTCCTTGAAGAACCACCTTGGAACATTTTCCTAAGCATATTTCTTCCTCAAGGAACAATCCCCCCAAGCAGTTTTGTGAGAGGTGCTTTGAGCAAGGAGATCGAAAATCACAGCAAAATGAGCTAGAACTCGTGCTTGAGCTGGATATTGGTGTTTGTGGGAGGAAGAAGAAATGTGTGGGTGCAGGAATAAGTGGAGGAGGGGGCGCGCCCAGGGGGGTAGGGCGCGCCCTCCACCCTCGTGGCCAGGTGCTTGCCCCTCCTGCTGTGTTCTCAGTGCCAGAAGTTCTAAAAAATTCTAGAAAAAATCATATTCAATTTTCAGGGCTTTTGGAGAACTTTTATTTTCAGGGTACTTTTATATTGCACGGATAAATCAGGAAACAGACAGAAAAATACTATTTTTACTTTATTTCAACTAAATAACAGAAAGTAGAAGGAGGGTACAGAAGGTTGTGCCTTCTAGTTTCATCCATCTCATGCTCATGAAAAGAAATCCACTAACAAGGTTGATCAAGTCTTGTTAACAAACTCATTCCGAATAACATGAAACCGAAGAAATTTCGAATAACACTATGTTACCTCAACGGGTATATGCACATCCCCAATAATAAGAATATCATATTTCTTCTTGACAGTAGGAAGAGGAAATTCAAAACCTCCAAAAATAATCGATGGAATTTTTCCAATAAAATTTATACTATGAACTTGAGGTTGTTTCCTCGGAAAGTGTACCGTATGCTCATTACCATTGACATGAAAAGTGAAATTGCCTTTGTTGCAATCAATAACAGCCCCTGCAGTATTCAAAAAGGGTCTTCCAAGAATAATAGACATACTATCATCCTCGGGAATATCAAGAATAACAAAGTCCGTTAAAATCGTAACGTTTGCAACCACAACAGGCACATCCTCACAAATACCCACAGGTATAGCATTTGATTTATCAGCCATTTGCAAAGATATTTCAGTAGGTGTCAACTTATTCAAATCAAGTCTACAATATAAAGAGAGAGGCATAACACTAACACCGGCTCCAAGATCACATAAAGCAGTTTTAACATAGTTTCTTTTAATAGAGCATGGTATAGTGGGTACTCCTGGATCTCCTAGTTTCTTAGGTATTCCACCTTTAAAAGTATAATTAGCAAGCATGGTGGAAATTTCAGCTTCCGGTATCTTTCTCTTATTTGTAACAATATCTTTCATATACTTAGCATAAGGATTCATTTTGAGCATTCAGTTAGTCGCATACGGAAAAAGATAGGTCTAATCATTTCAGCAAAGCGCTCAAAATCCTCATCATCCTTTTTCTTGGATGGTTTAGGAGGAAAAGGCATGGGTTTCTGAACCCAAGGTTCCCTTTCTTTACCATGTTTCCTGGCAACAAAGTCTCTCTTATCATAACGTTGATTCTTTGATTGTGGGTTATCAAGATCAACAGCAGGTTCAATTTCTACATCATTATCATTACTAGGTTGAGCATCATCATGAACATCATCATTAACATTTTCACTAGGTTCATGTTCATTACCAGATTATGTTTCAGCATCAGAAATAGATATATCATTTGGATTCTCAGGTGTTTCAGCAATAGGTTCACTAGAAGCATGCAAAGTCCTACATTTTTCTTTTTCTTCTTTTTCGAAGGACTAGGTGCATCAATATTATTTCTCTGAGAATCTTGATCAATTCTCTTAGGGTGGCCTTCAGGATACAAAGGTTCCTGAGACATTCTACCAGTTCTAGTAGCCACTCTAACAACATAATCATTTTTCTTACAATTCATTTCATTGAGCAAATCATTTTGAGCCTTAAGTACTTTGTAACGCCCCGGATTCGATGCGCCAGGTGTCCGTCAGTTATTCGCCGTCTTTTCCCTGTCATGTGCTTGCGTGTTACACTTTGCCATGTCATCATATGCATTTCATATCATGTCATCATGTGCATTTCATTTTGCATACATGTTCGTCTCAGGCATCCGAGCATTTTCCCCGTTGTCCGTTTTGCAATCCGGCACTCCTATCTTCCCCGGCGCTCCCTTTTACCTCTTTTCATGTGCGGGTATTAAACTTTCTTGGAATGGACCGAGGTTTGCCAAGCGGCCTTGGTATAGCACCGGTAGACCGCCTTTCAAGTTCCGTGCTATTTGGAGGTCGTTTGGTACTCCAACGGTTAACCGGGTAACCGTGAAGCCTCCTTCTCTTTGCAGCCCAACACCCCTTCCAAAGTGGCCCAAAACCCAGCAAACTCCTCTCCATGCTCTCGGTCGTTCGATCACGATCGCGTGGCCGAAAACCGCTCCTCATTTGGACTCTCCTAGCTCCCTCTACCTATAAATAAGTCCTCCCCTCCATTTTTCGCGGATGAATCCCCAAACCCTATATCAAATCGCCCTCCGCCGCCACCGGACGCGTCCGCACCGCGCCGGTCACGTCCGCGCCGGCCGCGCAGCCACTCCCCTCGCTCCACGTGCCCTCCGCCGCCGTCCCTCCGCCGCCCGCTGAGACCATCCGGCCCCCGCGGGCCAGATCCGCCACCACCAGCCCGACCGCACCCAGCGCGCGCCGTCTCACTCACTCACGCTTCGCTCCGGCGCTCCGCCGCCGCAGGCGGCGCCGCTTCGCCGCAGCCTCCGCCTCCTCCCGTCCCGTGTACTCGCCCGCCGCCTCGCTCTCGCCGGCGATCGCCGAGAGCCGGCCGCCGCCTCTCCTCCGGCCAAGCGCCTCCCAGCCAGAGCCGCCGCCACGCCGCCTCCCAGCCGCCCGCCGCCCGCGCCGCCGCCATATCCAGCGCCCCTGCCGGCGCCCGCGCCCGTGCTCCCCGCCCGGCCGCCGGATCCTCCGTGCCGCCCGACCTCGTCGGCGCCGCCTCCCTCCGTGCGGCCGCGCTCGCCGGCCGCCGCCCGAAGCCCCTCGCCGGACCCGCCCGCCTGCTGCCGTTGGTCCGCCCGGCCGATCCATGGGCCCTCGCCTGATCCATCTCGCCCGACCCGATCCGCGTTGACCCCGAGGTGATTTTTCTCACCAAGTCCCCGAATATGTGATTTTATCATGCATTTTCATCGCATCATAACTCTGTGCATGTAGCTCCGTTTCGTGCGTGCAATATGTCAAATTGATCGTCTCAAGGAGTACATCATTTCATTCCATTTAATCATGTTCATTGGAGGTCATATTGATGCCTGAATCACCGTTGCAAGAGTGCTATATGATGTTAATCTGCTAAAACTATTATAACTTGGTGATTTGTCATTTTTGCCATGATTGATGTGTGCATCCTATGAGGTTGAGTCCTACATGTGTTTTGTAATATGCCATGCCATCTTTACAGGGGTGTATGCCATGTATTTCTTTGATCTCTATGGTGACTAGCACAATAATGCAAACTAGGCTTCATGATGTTGCTGATTTCAGCCCCTGTTCTGCTGATATTTTTATGCCATGTTAACTTGATGCTACCGAGAGATCCATGCTTATTTTGAGATACTTCAGTAAGGATGTTTTGAACATATGGTTATTCTCTATCCATCCATGCCCTTGTTTGCAATTATGGAGTGCCATAGCTTGAGTCAATCGAGCTCTACTTTTGCTACTAAATGTTTCCTGGCAGTTGTTTACATGTTATTCAATTTTGCCAAGGTTGTTGTAGTTGATCCGTGTATGCTATGATGTTGTTCTTGCCATGTATAGCTTCTATGCCATGTCTTCTTACTGTGAGTTTCCTTGCAATGCCATGTATTGCTCTATGGTGAGTGGTTCAAGCTCACCAACATGCCTACTTATCGTTGTTCCTGCCATGTATGAATCTGTAATATAACTTGCTATGTTTACATGGGTGCCATCATATTTTCTGATCCTTTTTGGCTCATGGTCAGTAAGGGAGTTTTGTTCTATGCAATTAGTAGGTTCATTCCATGCCTTTGTTTTCCTTGTTAAGTTCCTGTAACATGTTGTTTCATAGCTCTAAACATTGCAACCTGATGTTATTTCCTGATAAGTCTAAAACTGTTATTATTTGCAATCTTGCCATGTCATTTTGAGCATGTTCTAGTGATTTATGGAGATAGCTCAGTTTTCATGTTTTGACATGCTTTACCTGTACATCATGCCTATGCCTTTTGTGTTCATATTGAGGTGCTGTAGCATATTGTTTTGATGCTTGCAATATGCCTAGTTGCTGTTTTGGACAGATTGGTGCTATATATTGTTTAGGGTGTATGTGTTGCACCGTTGCTCCGTTTTGAGTGTGCTCTATATGAAACTTGCTTGATTTTGCATGTAGTTTCATATTATCATGTTGCATCCTTGTTTTGAGGTGTGTGCTTGATGTTTGGGTGCATTTTGCATCAATGCCATGTTTAACTTGTTTTGCTCATATCTTCTAGGCCGTAGCGCCGAATTAAATGAACTTTATATGTAACTTGAATAGAATTTCGTGTAGATCATCGTGGTGCATCTTAATTTGCTGTTAACAACTTGAACCTAAAGTTATTCATATCTGGAACAATTTCGAAATTTGCATATGAGGACTTACCGGAATTGTTATATGTTGTTTCCGGCCTCATTTAAACTTGCCTTGATGTGTTGTTCTTGTTTGCATCTTATTTTTCCATGAGTAGCTTCATGTAGCTTTGTCATGCATCATGCTTGTTGTGAATCATGCCTTGTCTATGTGTGGTGTGTTTACCATGTTGTGTGCTTCTTCTTGTTAGTTCCTGTTTTGTTGCGATCGTGAGGATTCATTCGTCTACGCTTGGTTCGGCTTCATCCGTTCGTCTTCTTCATGGACTTGTCCTTCTTCCTTGCGGGATTTCAGGCAATATGACCGCTACCCTGTATCTCACTACTATCATTGCTTTGCTAGTTGCTTCGTTCTATCGCTTTGCCGCGCTACCTATCTCTTGTTGCTCAAGCCTCACCAATTGCCATGTCAGCCTCTAACCTTTTGCACCCTTCCTAGCAAACCGTTGTTTGGCTATGTTACCGCTTTGCTCAGCCCCTCTTATAGCATTGTTAGTTGCAGGTGAAGATGAAGTTTGTTCCTTGTTGGAACATGGGGATGTTGTTCCTTGTTGGAACATGTTTACTTGTTGGGATATCACAATATACCTTATTTAATTAATGCATCTATATACTTGGTAAAGGGTGGAAGACTCGACCTTATGCCTGGTGTTTTGTTCCACTCTTGCCGCCCTAGTTTCCGTCATATCGGTATTATGTTCCCGTATTTTGCGTCCCTAACGCGGTCGGGTGATTTATGGGACCCCCTTGACAGTTCGCTTTGAATAAGACTCCTCCAACAAGGCCCAACATTGGTTTTACCATTTGCCTCACCTATGCCCTTTTTCCCTTGGGTTTCCGGAGCCCAAGGGTCATCTTTATTTTAGCCCCCCCTCGGGCGGTGCTCCTTCGAGTGTTGGTCCGAACCAAGCAACTGCTTGGGGCCACCACGGGCAACTCGAGGGTTGGTTTTACTCATAGCTTGACTTATCCGGTGTGCCACGAGAACGAGTGCGTGCGACTCCTATCGGGATTTGTCGGCACATCCGGCGGCTTTGCTGATCTTGTTTTATTGCTATCGAAATGTCTTGTAGCCGGATTCCGAGACTGATCGGGTCTTCCGAGGAGAAGGAATATCCTTCGTTGATCGCGAGAGCTTATCATGGGCTAAGTTGGGACACCCTGCAGGTATAAACTTTCGAGAGCCGTGCCCGGTTATGTGGCAGATGGGAATTTGTTAATATCCAGTTGTAGTAAACTTGAAGCAAACTCTTCTAAAATACACCAACCGTGTGCGTAACCGTGAGTGTCTCTTTTCGGGCTTGATCGAGAGGAGAACACGGTTTCTGGGTTATGTCTGACGTAAGCAGGAGTTCAGGATCACTTCTTGATCATTACTAGTTGACGACCGTTCCTTTGTTTCTCTTCTCGCTCTCATTTGTGTATGTTAGCCACCATATATGCTTAGTCGTTGCTGCAACCTCACCACTTTCCCCTTCCTTTCCCTTTAAGCTTTGCTAGTCTTGATACCCATGGTAATGGGATTGCTGAGTCCTCGTGGCTCACAGATTACTACACCAACAGTTGCAGGTACAGGTTTTTGCGATGATCTTGACGCGAGAGCGGTGTTTCTTGTGTTGGAGTTCTTCTTCTGCTTCTTCGGTCAGGGGATAGGTTCCAGGTCGGCAGCCTGGGCTAGCAGGGTGGATATTGTTTGAGTTCTTGTTTATGTTTCATCCGTAGTCGGATGTTGATCTCTTATATATGATGTTGATGTATTCTTGTGGCATTTGTGCCTTATGTATGTATCCCCATCTATTATGTAATGTTTATGTAATGATATCCACCTTGCAAAAGTGTTCCAATATGCGGGTCTATCCTTGGTGGGACCGTCGAGTTCCTTTTGGATAGGGTTGCATATTGGGCGTGACAAGTTGGTATCAGAGCCTCGACCGACCCTAGGAGCCCCCTTGATTGATCGTGTAGTTTGGCCGCAGTTGAGTCTAGAAGAAAAACTATTTTCAGAGTCTAGTTATATCGGAGAGTAGGATTTCTTTTTACTCCTCTGCCCCTTCGTCGCTCTGGTGAGGAATCTTGACGTAGGTGTTTTGAACTACTCCTCTTCCTCTTCAAATTTTTCTTTAGGTTCACGTGGTTAGTTTTTCGATCGTTGGTTCTCATCTCTTTTCATCCGGTGCATTTTCTCGTCAAGGCGATTCGACCATTTTCATCTTTGCGAATTCAATCCTCAGTTGTCTTATTTTCCCACCCGCCCTCCCTTCTTCTTCTCGGAACCGGAGTCTGTAATCGAGTACCCATCCTACTCGTGTGAAGTTTTTGCCCTCTCTCCTCAATCTTTTCAACCGGTGTTTTCTCTTCAAGAGATCGATTTTCCCCTTCCAAGTTACCCTTGTTTTCCCGCCCTCCCACCCTCTTCTTCCCGGAGTTCGAGTTTCTTCCGACCATCAATTTCATTCGTGTGGAGCCTCTTCAGTCTTCCCTCAATTATTTCAACCGGTGAATTCTCATCTCGTTCGTCATTCTTCATCCCTTTTTTCTTTTTCCGGTGGACCCAATTCAAGTTTTTCGTTGTCGATCGTATTCTTTCCCTCAACTCAAATATTTCCATTTGCTCATTTGCCTCTCGCCATTCAATCATTCTGGAGTTCCGAAGACATCTCAGGAGATTCGTCTGTGTTCCAATTAATTCGAGGTTGTCACCTCATTCTAATATTTCAGTTCTTCCGGTGCATCATCTATCTGTTCAACATCCCTTTCCAACGGTGTTTTCTTTTAGTGGGCCCTAACCCACAGGTCTTTTCCCAGGATCTTACCTGACTCTCCTAATTCCCCCGGAGTTATTCCCAAATTCTTTTCAAGTGTGATGTAAGAATGGATTTCATCAGTCACATGCCTTCTTCAAAATCAATTTCAAACTCTCTTCATCGCTAGCTCAATCTCTTCGCTTTTCATTCTCCCGGAGTATCCCAGTAATTTTGGTGGGGTTTCTCGTCGTCATTTGAAGACCGAAGAAGAGTCTTTCCTCTAAATCTTGTCTGTTCTCTCGAAGATTCGCGGTCCTAGCTCGATGTTATCCTATCAAATTGTTTCTAGTCATGCAAATTATTTTCATCCATACGGAGCATTTCAGGAGTTGCTTTCTCTCTCGATCATCCGGAGGCCATCTTTTCGGAAGATTTCTTCATTCTAAGTTTTCAGATTCATTCCCCAATTATTCTATATCCGTGCCCCTTCGTTCATCTCAATATTCTTCCGGTGCTTCGTTCAAGTGTTCTTTAATCAGCTCATGATCTCTTTGTTCTTTTGAATCTAAATCCCCTCTAGCATATTGGTTCTTCTAATTCTTCCCGGTGATTCATTCTCTTTCATCAGTCATTTTCGAATTCTTACGGTGGTTCATTCAAGATTCTTTTCTTTGATTATCATACTAATCCATTCGTTCTTTTCAATCCTACCGGTGGTTCATGAAGTCCTTCTCAAGTTTGCGATATGTCACTTCTCAATCCTTTTCAAGAAGAATAAGTAGTATGCAAATCCATTGCTTGTCATCAATTTAATTTGATGAAGGATAAGCATATAATAAATCTTAATCTTATTTCATCCAAGTGATTAATCCCTTCCTTCGGAGTTTGTTCTTGAGGAATAAATTCTAGTTCCAAGTGTTTTAATCTTTTCTTTTCTGGAGTTCAAATTTCCTCGGCCATCTCGTTGGAACCTCCATTCGAATCATCGCAAGACTTAATCCTTATTCTTTCCATCCTTCAATTGTATCTCATCATCCCTTTTATTACCGGAGTTCTTCATGGTGGTTCTTCATGATTTATTTCTTTCTTCAAGAGTTCATCAAGATTTTGTTGGCGGAGTTCAAGTATCTTTTCTTCTCGCGTCTCGAAGTGCAATTAATTCTCCGTATTCTTTTGAAGTGGAGTTTTGCATCTCTTCGTTCTTCTCAGCTATTCAATCTTTTCCGCTTGTGGTCGGTTATCACCTTATAATTTTGAGATGTTTTCCATATGTCCACAACAAGCTTATTCTTTTGTTGTGGAATTTCCAACAACTCCATTCAATCCTTTCTTGTAAGGTTGCTTTCAATTTCATTCGTGGCATAAGTTGTCATTTTCTTCTCCGTTCTTTTCATTCAACTTTTTCAATTCTTTCCGGAGGTTTTGTGTCATGTCTTCATCAAGTATCATTCCATCTTCTCAAGTTCATGTTCTATTCTTTCCATGTTCATCCGGAGTGCTGCCCAAATCCTTTCAGCCTTATCCGTTTCTTTTCTCATTCTAACCACTCCGGTTAGAACGAGTGCTTTCAGTGTATATCTTGTTTCCATGAGAATTTGATTCTCGTCATTCTCATTGTTCCTCACTTCTTCTCGAGTGCTCTCGATTCTCTGCTTCTTCTATTGAGTTCTTGTTTCACCTCATCCCTTTTCCCTTCCGTCTCGGTCCTAAGATCTCGGGACGAGATCTCTTGTTAGTGGAGGAGTGTTGTAACGCCCCGGATTCGATGCGCCAGGTGTCCGTTAGTTATTCGCCGTCTTTGCCCTGTCATGTGCTTGCGTGTTGCACTTTGCCATGTCATCATATGCATTTCATATCATGTCATCATGTGCATTTCATTTTGCATACATGTTCGTCTCAGGCATCCGAGCATTTTCCCCGTTGTCCGTTTTGCAATCCGGCACTCCTATGTTCCCCGGCGCTCCCTTTTACCTCTTTTCATGTGCGGGTATTAAACTTTCTCGGAATGGACCGAGGTTTGCCAAGCGGCCTTGGTATAGCACCGGTAGACCGCCTGTCAAGTTTCGTGCTATTTGGAGGTCGTTTGGTACTCCAACGGTTAACCGGGTAACCGTGAAGCCGCCTTCTCTTTCCAGCCCAACACCCCTTCCAAAGTGGCCCAAAACCCAGCAAACTCCCCTTCATACTCTCGGTCGTTCGATCACGATCGCGTGGCAGAAAACCGCTCCTCATTTGGACTCTCCTAGCTCCCTCTACCTATAAATAAGTCCACCCCTCCATTTTTCGCGGATGAATCCCCAAACCCTAGATCAAATCGCCCTCCGCCACCATCGGACGCGTCCGCACCGCGCCGGTCACGTCCGCGTCGGCCACCGCAGCCACTCCCCTCGCGCCACGTGCCCTCCGTCGCTGTCCCCGCGCCGCCCGGCCTGGAGCCCATCCGGGCCCAAGCAGGCCCAGATCCGCCGCCGCCCGGCCGGCCGCACCCAGCGCGCGCCCGTCTCCCTCACGGCGCTTCGCCCGGCGCTCCGCCGCCGCAGGCGGCGCCGCCCCTGCCACGGCCTCCGCCTCCTCCGTCCCAGCGTACTTCGCCCGCCGCCTCCGCTCGCCGCCCGGTCGCGGGCCGGCCTCCCGCGCCTCCTCCTCCGGCGCCCGCGCCTCGGCCGAACCACCGCCACGCCGCCTCCCGGCCGCCCGCCGTCGCGGCGCCGCCGCCTTAGCGCCCTTGCCGCGGCCGCGCCCGTGCTCCCGCCGTCGCCGGATCCTCCGTGCGCCGCCCGATCTCGCCGGCGCCGCCTCCCTCCGTGCTGGCCGCGCTCGCCGACCGCCGCCCAAGCCCCTCGCCCGACCCGCCCGCGGCTGCCGTTCGGGTCCGCCCCGGCCCGATCCGCGGGCCCCTCGCCCGGATCCATCTCGCCCGACCCGATCCGCGTTGACCCCGAGGTGATTTTTCTCACCAAGTCCCCGAATCTATGATTTTATCATGCATTTTCATCGCATCATAACTCTGTGCATGTAGCTCTGTTTCGTGCGTGTAATATGTCAAATTGATCGTCTCAACGATTACATCATTTCATTCCATTGCATCATGTTCATTGGAGGTCATCTTGATGCCTGAATCATCATTGCAAGAGTGCTATATGATGTTAAACTGCTGAAACTGTTATAACTTGGTGATTTGTCATTTTTGCCATGATTGATGTGTGCATCCTATGAGGTTGAGTCCTACATGTGTTTTGTAATATGCCATGCCATCTTTACAGGAGTGTATGCCATGTATTTTTGTGATCTCTGTGGTGACTAGCACAAGCATGCAAACTAGGCTTCATGATGTTGCTGATTTCAGCCCTGCTACTGATATTTTTATGCCATGTAAACTTGATGCTACCGAGAGATCCATGCTTATTTTGAGATACTTCAGTAAGGATGTTTTGAACATATGGTTATTCTCTATCCATCCATGCCCTTTTTTGCAATTATGGAGTACCATAGCTTGAGTCAATCGAGCTCTACTTTTGCTACTAAATGTTTCCTGGCAGTTGTTTACATGTTATTCAATTTTGCCAAGGTTGTTGTAGTTGATTCGTGTATGCTATGATGTTGTTCTTGCCATGTATAGCTTCTATGCCATGTATTCTTACTGTGAGTTGCCTTGCAATGCCATGTATTGCTCTGTGGTGAGTGGTTCAAGCTCACCAACATGCCTACTTATCGTTGTTCCTGCCATGTATGAATCTGTAATATAACTTGCTATGTTTACATGGGTGCCATTTTATTTTCTGATCCTTTTTGGCTCATGGTCAGTAAGGGACTTCTGTTCTATGCAATTAGTAGGTTCATGCCATGCCTTTGTTTGCCTTGTTAAGTTCCTGTAACACGTTGTTTAATAGCTCTAAACATTGCAACCTGATGTTATTTCCTGATAAGTCTGAAACTGTTATTATTTGCAATCTTGCCATGTCATTTTGAGCATGTTCTAGTGATTTCTGGAGATAGCTCAGTGTTCATGTTTTGACATGCTTTACCTGTAAATCATGCCCATGCCTTTTGTTTTCATATTGAGGTGCTGTAGCATATTGTTTTGATGCTTGCAATATGCCTAGTTGCTGTTTTGGACAGATTGGTGCTATATATTGTTTAGGGTGTATGTGTTGCACCGTTGCTCCGTTTTGAGTGTGCTCTATATGAAACTTGCTTGATTTTGCATGTAGTTTCATATTATCATGTTGCATCCTTGTTTTGAGGTGTGTTCTTGATGTTTGGGTGCATTTTGCATCAATGCCATGTTTAACTTGTTTTGCTCATATCTTCTAGGCCGTAGCGCTGAATTAAATGAACTTTATATGTAACTTGACTAGAATTTCGTGTAGATCATCGTGGTGCATCTTAACTTGCTGTTAACAACTTGAACCTAAAGTTATTCAGATCTGGAACAATTTCGAAATTTACATATGAGGACTTACCGGAATTGTTATATGTTGTTTCTGGCCTCATTTAAACTTGCCTTGATGTGTTGTTCTTGTTTGCATCTTATTTTGCCATGAGTAGCTTCATGTAGCTTTGTCATGCATCATGCTTGTTGTGCATCATGTCTTGTCTATGTGTGGTGTGTTTACCATGTTGTGTGCTTCTTCTTGTTAGTTCCTGTTTCGTTGCGATCGTGAGGATTCGTTCGTCTACGCTTGGTTCGGCTTCATCCGTTCGTCTTCTTCATGGACTCGTCCTTCTTCCTTGCGGGGTTTCAGGCAAGATGACCGCTACCCTGGATCTCACTACTATCATTGCTATGCTAGTTGCTTCGTTCTATCGCTTTGCCGCGCTACCTATCTCTTGTTGCTCAAGCCTCACCAATTGCCATGTCAGCCTCTAACCTTTTGCACCCTTCCTAGCAAACCGTTGTTTGGCTATGTTACCGCTTTGCTCAGCCCCTCTTATAGCATTGTTAGTTGCAGGTGAAGATGAAGTTTGTTCCTTGTTGGAACATGGGGATGTTGTTCCTTGTTGGAACATGTTTACTTGTTGGGATATCACAATATATCTTATTTAATTAATACATCTATATACTTGGTAAAGGGTGGAAGACTCGGCCTTATGCTTGGTGTTTTGTTCCACTCTTGCCGCCCTAGTTTCCGTCATATCGGTATAATGTTCCAGGATTTTGCGTCCCTAACGCGGTCGGGTGATTTATGGGACCCCCTTGACAGTTCGCTTTGAATAAGACTCCTCCAGCAAGGCCCAGCATTGGTTTTACCATTTGCCTCACCTATGCCCTTTTTCCCTTGGGTTTCCGGAGCCCAAGGGTCATCTTTATTTTAGCCCCGGGCCAGTGCTCCTTCGAGTGTTGGTCCGAACCGAGCAGCCTGCAGGGCCACCACGGGGCAACTCGAGGGTTGGTTTTACTCGTAGCTTGACTTATCCGGTGTGCCACGAGAACGAGGTACGTCGCGACTCCTATCGGGATTTGTCGGCACATCCGGCGGCTTTGCTGGTCTTGTTTTATTGCTGTCGAAATGTCTTGTAGCCGGATTCGAGACTGATCGGGTCTTCCGGGAGAAGGAATATCCTTCGTTGATCGCGAGAGCTTATCATGGGCTAAGTTGGGACACCCTGCGGGTATAAACTTTCGAGAGCCGTGCCGCGGTTATGTGGCGATGGGAATTTGTTAATATCCGGTTGTAGTAAACTTGAAGCAAACTCTTCTAAAATACACCAACCGTAGCGTAACCGTGAGTGTCTCTTTTGGGGTTGATCAAGAGGAGAACACGGTTTCGGGTTATGTCGGACGTAAGCAGGAGTTCAGGATCACTTCTTGATCATTACTAGTTGACGACCGTTCCTTTGTTTCTCTTCTCGCTCTTATTTGCGTATGTTAGCCACCATATATGCTTAGTCGTTGCTGCAACCTCGCCACTTTCCCCTTCCTTTCCCTTTAAGCTTTGCTAGTCTTGATACCCATGGTAATGGGATTGCTGAGTCCTCGTGGCTCACAAATTACTACACCAACAGTTGCAGGTACAGGTTTTTGCGATGATCTTGGCGAGGCGGTGTTTCTTGTGTTGGAGTTCTTCTTACGCTTCTTGATCAGGGATAGGTTCGTGTCGGCAGCCTGGGCTAGCGAGGTGGATATTGTTTGAGTTTCTGTTTATGTTTCATCCGTAGTCGGATGTTGATCTCTTGTATATGATGTTGATGTATTCTTGTGGCATTTGTGCCTTATGTATGTATCCCCATCTATTATGTAATGTTGATGTAATGATATCCACCTTGCAAAAGCGTTCCAATATGCGGGTCTATCCTTGGTGGGACCGTCGAGTTCTTTTTGGATAGGGTCGCATATTTGGCGTGACATACTTGTTCTACTTGAGTGGTAACCATAGAAGCATGTTTAGTAATGAGTTTAAGTTCACCTTTAACTCTAGACATATAATTACCCAAGTGTTCAAGCGTATCGGAATTGTATTTCAATTGTCTACCGAAATAAGCATTGAAGTTTTCTTGTTTGACAATAAAATTATCAAACTGCTCTAAGCATTGTCTAGCAGACTTATAGTGAGGAATATCACCTTCATCAAATCTGTAAAGAGAATTTACCTTTACTACCTGTGTCGGGTTATCAAGACCATGTGTTTTTTCAATAGGTAAAGGATTAAGATCATATGTTTCTTCAACAGGCGGTAAATTAAGACCGTGTATTTCTTCAATAGGAGGTAAATTCTTAACATCTTCAGCTTTAATACCCTTTTCTTTCATAGATTTCTTTGCCTCTTGCATATCTTCAGGACTGAGAAATAGAACACCTCTTTTCTTCGGAGTTGGTTTAGGGATAGGCTCAGGAATTGGCTCAGCAGCTGGCTCAGGAAGTGTCCAATTATTTTCATTTGTCAACATATTATTCAATAGAATTTCAGCTTCATCCGGTGTTCTTTCCCTGAAAACAGAACCAGCACAACTATCCAGGTAATCTCTAGAAGCATCGGTTACTTCATTATAAAAGATATCAAGTATTTCATTTTTCTTAAGAGGATGATCAGGCAAAGCATTAAGTAACTTGAGAAGCCTCACCCAAGCTTGTGGGAGACTCTCTTCTTCAATTTGCACAAAATTGTATATTTCCCTCAAAGCAGCTTGTTTCTTATGAGCGGGGAAATATTTAGCAAAGAAGTAATAAATCATATCCCGGGGACTACGCACACAACCAGGATCAAGAGAATTAAACCATATCTTAGCATCACCCTTTAATGGGAACGGAAATATTTTAAGGATATAAAAGTAGTGAGATCTCTCATCATTAGTGAACAGGGTGGCTATATCATTTAATTTAGTAAGATGTGCCACAACAGTTTCAGATTCATAGCCATGAAAAGGATCAGATTCAACCAAAGTAATTATATCAGGATCAACAGAGAATTCATAATCCTTATCGGTAACACAGATAGGTGAAGTAGCAAAAGCAGGGTCAGGTCTCATTCTATCATTAAGAGATTGCTGATTCCATTTAGCTAATAACCTCTTTAGCTCATATCTATATTTGCAAGCTAAAATAGCTAAAGAAGCCTCTTTATCAAAAACATAACCCTCAGGAATAACAGGCAAGTTTTCATCATCAATTTCATCAATATAATCAGTTTCAATAATTTCTTTCTCTCTAGCCCTAGCAATTTGTTCATCAAGAAATTCACTAAGGAGTACAGTAGTACCATGCATAGAAGTAGTTTCATCATAAGTATCATGCATAGCAGAAGTAACATCATCAATAACATGCGACATATCAGAATGAATAGCAGAAGCAGGTTTAGGTGTCGCAATCTTACTCAAAACAGAAGGTGAATCAAGTGCAGAGCTAGATGGCAGTTCCTTACCTCCCCTCGTAATTGAGGGATAAATTGTTGTCTTAGCGTCTTTCAAGTTCTTCATAGTGACCAGCAGATATAAAACCCAAGTGACTCAAAGAATAGAACTATGCTCCCCGGCAACGGCGCCAGAAAATAGTCTTGATAACCCACAAGTATAGGGGATCGCAACAGTTTTCGTGGGTAGAGTATTCAACCCAAATTTATTTATTCGACACAAGGGCAGCCAAAGAATATTCTCAAGTATTAGCAACTGAGTTGTCAATTCAGCCACACCTGGATAACTTAATATCTGTAGCAAAGTATTTAGTAGCAAAGTAGTATGATAGTAGCGGTAACGGTAACAAAAGTAACGGTAGCAAAAGTAATATTTTTGGTGTTTTATAGTGATTGTAACAATAGCAACGGAAAAGTAAATAAGCAAAGAACAATATGTGAAAAGCTCGTAGGCATTGGTTCGGTGATGGAGAATTATGCCGGATGCGGTTCATCATGTAACAGTCATAACATAGGGTGACACAGAACTAGCTCCAATTCATCAACGTAATGTAGGCATGTATTCCGAATATAGTCATATGTGCTTATGGAAAAGAACTTGCATTACATCTTTTGTCCTACCCTCCCGTGGCAGCGGGGTCCTAATGGAAACTAAGGGATATTAAGGCCTCCTTTTAATAGAGTACCGGAACAAAGCATTAGCACATAGTGAATACATGAACTCCTCAAACTATGGTCATCACCGGAGTGGTCCCGATTATTGTCACTTGGGTTGCGGATCATAACACATAGTAGGTGACTATAGACTTGCAAGATAGGATCAAGAACTCACATATATTCATGAAAACATAATAGGTTCAGATCTGAAATCATGGCACTCGGGCCCTAGTAACAAGCATTAAGTATAGCAAAGTCATAGCAACATCAATCTCAGAACATAGTGGATACTAGGGATCAAACCCTAACAAAACTAACTCGATTACATGATAGATCTCATCCAACCCATGACCGTCCAACAAGCCTACGATGGAATTACTCAAGCACGGCGGTGAGCATCATGAAATTGGTGATGGAGGATGGTTGATGATGACGATGGCGACGAATCCCCTCTCCGGAGCCCCGAACGGACTCCAGATCAGCCCTCCCAAGAGGCTTTAGGGCTTGGCGACGGCTCTGTATCGTAAAACGCGATGAATTCTTCTCTTTGATTTTTTCTCCCCGAAAGCTAATATATAGAGTTGGAGTTGAGGTCGGTGGAGCTCCAGGGGGCCCACGAGGTAGGGGGGCGCGCCCCCACCCTCGTGGATAGGGTGTGGGCCCCCTGGTCTTCATCTTTTGCAAGGATTTTTTATTATTTCCAAATAGACGTTCCGTGAAGTTTCAGGTCATTCCGAGAACTTTTGTTTCTGCACATAAATAACACCATGGGAAGTCTGCTAAAAACTGCGTCAGTCCGGGTTAGTTCCATTCAAATCATGCAAGTTAGAGTCCAAAACAAGGGCAAAAGTGTTTGGAAAAGTAGATACGACGGAGACGTATCAGGGTCTCAGATGTCAGGGTGGAGGAATCATTATTTTGCGTGTAATAAGGAGGCATTTCCTTGCGTGCGGCCGTGGACCCAGCTGTCAGCCTCTCCACGTACAGTCCACTTCAGATGCATGTCAGTCGTTGACCATGTTGACCAGGCCGCACCGAGAGCACCTGGGTGATGGACGACGGCGAGGCCTAAGAAGGGAACGACAAGGAGGCAGGGAAGACTCGACAATTGTTTCCCATGCGGAGGGGAGTACGATTTACGAGGATTTACTGGTTCGTCTGCCGTCACCGGAGAATAACAACAGGTGTGGGTGAGTAGAGGGATGGCTAGGCCAGCGATGGGAGTACGGTGGGGCGGTTAGGCCTGCGCGGCAGCACAGCCGACCGCAGGGAGGAGAGAGCAGGTAGTCCCGCCGACGCTTGTTTGAGCGGCTGGAGCAGGAAGAGCAGAGATTGAAGAAGCACGACGGCCATTGGATGGACATCCAATAGTCACTGCTTGTGCGTCAACCTTTTTTTAGGAAAGCCTCAAATCTGTGGAAAACATCATATAGCCCATCTGCCATTATTTCTAATAATTTACAACCCATTTGCTAATTCATAAGGTTTTTTTTGGAGCCCATATTCTTTTTGTTAGCATTACAGCCCATATTGTGGCCACGGTTAAAAAGTTACAAAATTTTGCATATTTCGGTGCGGTCCGAACTGTTTTTAATCCCGAAATTTCGAGTCACATTCAAAATAATTTTAAAAATAAATGTATATTAATATAAAATCCAACAAATTTTCCACGCATAAAAATCAATGCAATTTAAAATCTCGAAATGAAAAAAAGAAATTTGAAACTAATTGCCGGTTTGATGTGTTTTAAAAATGTACAGCCCATTTCTCATTACAGATAGGCCATTTTCTCGGCCAGCCGAATGAAGCTCTCCTTGTCTTGAAAGATTTGCAGCCCAACAGGCGTGACAAAGCGACTTACTTGGCAAATCACAAAAATACTGGGCTGTGTCCGTGGACCCAGCTACGGTCGTGGACCCAGCTGTCAGGCTCTCCACGTACAGTACTCTTCCGATGGAAGTCGGTCGTTGACCACATTGACCACGCCACGCCGAGAACACCAAGGCGGTGGACGACGGCGAGGCCTAGGAAGGGGATGACGCGGAGCAGGGGAAGACGCGGCAGTGGATGCCCACGCGGAGAGGAGTATGAGGGTTCACTGGTTCAGCTGCGGTGTGAGGCTGTCGTCGCCGTAGAATAACAGGGGGTGTGGGTGAGTAGAGGGATGGCCTGGCCAGCGGTGGGAGTAGTAGGGGCGGTGAGGCCTCCGTGGCATCACAGCCGGCCACGGGAGGCAGGAGCATGCGGCACGACCGACGCTGGTTTGTGCGGCTGGAGCAAGAAGACCAGAGGTTGAAGAAGCACTACTGACGTTGGATGAACATCATACGGTAAATGGAGCTAGAATCGTTCGTATTGACTAATTTGACAAAGCCCTCCGCCCCAGTCAACTTGGTAGGCCCACAAGTCAGCATCCCACGATGCTGGGTTCCAACTGGCAGGGGGAGTGTTCATTTTTTTTGTGCGTAATAAGGAGGCACTTCCTTGCGTGCGAAGATAGCTGGTGGGTTCGACCTGTCAGTGGGGGGCATGTTTTTTTGGAAAAATACAGAGGCCCTTCTGGTGGGTCCCAGATGTGAGGTGGATGAATCAAAGACTTGAGAAGGCGTGCAGAACAAGCTAGTGTACCAGTAAAGAGACGTTGCTGAGTTTTAGAAAAAAGAGAGACGTGCTCCTGTAGCTGGTTCGAATACAAACCTAGACTATGACTATATATGGTGCTATGCTACTCTGCATGTAATGAAACTGACATATCCAACGTTCGCTTCTCCTCTTCCCTACTTACTCTACCTAGCATCAGAAGCTCTGGTCGCAGCAACCATGTCCGCTGGCTGCTCGTCCACTTGCTCTTCAGCAGGCAACAACCAAATATGCGCCAAGTCGCCACCCGTACCATCGCCTGTGGGTCTCATCACACCCCCGTCGGCACGCGCACCGCAGCCGGTTGCTCATCGCAACCCGTGGTCGTTCGTGTGGTGCCACTGCTGCAAATCACGCAGAGTCATACATCGTGTCTCAACCACAACCCTCAACCCGGGCCGAGTCTTCTACAAATGCCCGAATCATGGGGTAATAATATGTTTAAGTGTTGTTCTGCTGCTTTCAGTTGCTGATTTTTTTAATAGTTTGGTTGATGATCATCCAATTTGATTCGATGCGAAAGGGAAGATTCGTGTCATTTGTATTTACGGGAAGTTCTTGATATGGGGAGTGCAACTCGCTGATTATTTAGTTAGCCGAGGAATCCCAATACTAGCAGGTTGGGGTGTTGGACAAATGGCGAAGGAACGGCGGAAGAGGAGGATCTGAGCGAAGGTTAAAGATGCAGTTCCTCGATCATGGCCAAGCAACAATGCTGAACGGCCTTGACAAAGAATGAGGAGATGAAAGAGCTTGTGAAGATAATGGGCAAAATCGATGTGCTCAGTGGGATGATTGTCTCTTTATTTGCGGTGTATAGCACTTTTCGTGATGTATTCGAGTGGCTTGACATGAGCACTTTCTGAAACTAGTAATGAATGAAACACATGTAGCAGGCAAGGGCGTAGTGTTGTGAACATCTAATAATTTCTATTAACGGAAATCAGGGGTATCCTTTTCTCATAAATAAATAAATAGCGAGAGGCCCTTTTGGTAATAAATAAATAAATTAGCAGAGGACCTGTCCGGTCAGCTTTGTTCTCATTCGAAGACGTCGAGCAAATTGCAGTCCAACAGCAAACTATGTCATCAAACTCAAGTTTCACAGCCAAATATGAGTACAACTAAACAACAATGTCATCATGTTTTAGTCATCATACAATCACCAAACACAAATCAGCATACATAACAAGTGATGTTCTCACAGGAAAATACTAAACAACATGTTCATCAGGTTTCAGTTGTCATAGCAAACACAATTTCACATAGTACATAAAAAACGTCTTCTGACAGGCAAATACGACAAAAGCAATGTAATCATCATCCACAGCAGCAGCGTCAACATCTTCGCCATGTGTATCAGTCTGAATCGTAAGTCCCACGGTGTCATCTTCTTCTTCGTCCTCAACGTCCTCGAACGTTGGCTTCTTCTTGATCAACTCTTGTATGTCCACAGCACGACAGGCAATATTTTCGCCGGCGTCATTGACGTGATGGTTCTCAAAGATATTAGGAACATCTGTGTTATCTTGAACATCAGGAGCAGTGTAAGCATCATCTTGTTGTGCAACTTCATTAAACAAATTCCTCTGCTCAAACCTTTGCACTACTCTCTAGTCATCGCTACGTGCAAATGTGTCTTCCAAGAAAAATATCTGTAGAAAAATATCTGCGTTGCTTGATTTGCCAAAATAAAAGGCTCGTTGGTCTGGTACGCCGCCTTGACATTGATGGATTTGAAATAATCACAGCTCTGGGTTTTGCGATCCTAGAAAACAGGTTATACCAACGACAGCACAATAGAACCACACACCGATGATCCTCGAAACTAGAGATATGTTGCAACTGAACAATGTCTGTTATGTTAGCATACATTTCAGTTGTCTCTTTGTCATATGTATCCATGCTCATGATGGCATTGTTTTGTGTCTTCCTACCTTCGTCTCATGCACGGGTGTTCTAGCGCACGTCTCCAACAACGCAAGATTCATAATGTCTTACCCGAGTATCAGGACCCATTGCTAGTGAGTAAAGGGCATCATCAACTGCCTGCCCATCCTCCCGCATCTTCTTAACCTATGGTTAGAAAATAGACAAGTTGATCATCTTATGTACTCAATATATTAAAAAAACTGACAGTGCAATTCAAAAGCTTACATGGCTCTTGAACCATTTCACAAATCCTGCCATAACCAGTTTGTCAATGTTTCTTGGATTTTGCGGTAGTAACTCCTTTTTGTAGATGTTTCACAACATAGTGATCGCGTCAAACATCTAAATATATAAGAATGTGCTACAAGTTTAGTAGATTACGATGTATAAGCTGCAGTACTTAGCACTTACTTGATGTAAGGTAGTATCTCAGGACAGTTATTCAACACATACCAAACCATTTTGTAAAATCTTTAGGTTTGTCCTCTTGTCGACTCTTCCCTGTAACTCGAAAAGAATAATCGAAAACATTGAGCCCGGGATTGTCTTCATCCACGTCTTTGCTAAGCTGATCAACTGTTTCAATGTATTTTGAGCAGAATGTCAACGCTTCTGTAGGAATGTAGGCCTCTGGAATGGAACCCTCGGGTCTAGCTCTGTTCCTAACATAGCCCTTGAAAGTGCCTAGCCGCCTTTCAATAGGGTACATCCAGTCATACTGTACTGGACCTCTAAGTAGTGCCTCATCAGGTAGATGAACAACCAAATGCACCATGACATCAAAGAAGGTTGGAGGATATATCTTCTCAAGGTCGCATAGGATAGTTGGTATCTTGTCTCTAAGACGCTCCAAAGCATCTATCCTGATATTTCTACTGCAGAGTTCCCCGAAGAATTGTCCCAACTCTGCAATCGCTCTGTATAAGTCGTAGGCCCAATCCTCTAAGGATAACAGGTAAAACCCTTTGAAGTAGGACGTGGCAATCATGAGTTTTCAACCCTTGTACCTTGTCTCCATCTGCACTGACTCTCCTTTCGGGGTTGGAAGCAAATCCATGTGGGAATCTCACACGTGACAGGACCTTGCAGAATTCTTTTCCTTTTACCTTGTCCAAGACGTACACAGCTGGTGCCATATCTCGTGGTTTACCTTCATCTTGCACCTGCAAATCCTGTCTGATACCCAGGTGTGTCAAATCAATCCTAGATTTTAAGGTATCTTTCGTTTTGCCTTCAATATTAAGAAGTGTGCCGATAATGCTGTCACATATATTTTTCTCTATGTGCATCACATCAAGATTATGCCGCAGATCCAAATCTTTCCAATACTCCAAGTCCCACAAAGTGGACTGCGGGTAAACAATAATCTCTCTTACGCCTGCCATGCTTCCTTTTCCGCTACCATTATCGGGATGGTTTCACTGGTGTAATATGCCCGACCTTCTCTAATTCCACTTGCAACTCATCGGCGGTGAGCCTCTTTGGCGCATCACGGTTTTCATGCTTTGCATTGAACACATGTCTTGGTATTTTCTAGGATGCGGCTTGTCCTTGGCAAGGAAATGGCGGTGTCAATGTAACAGATCTTGCTAAGTATTGCGTATGATAGCGGATTCTGTCACAAATAACACATGCATTGTAACCATGTGTCGTTAATACGACATAGTGCCCAAAGCCGGATAATCATGGATGCACCAAATTATAACAGACGCAGAAAGAAATCAAGCTGGTGGGCTGCTATATAGGTCTCGAGTGAGAACACCCTCCATAGCTGTTGAAGTTCCTCCACAAGAGGCTCCATGAACAAATCAAAATCCTTTCCAGGACTTTTTGGACCTGGGATGAGCAAGGCCATCATGTAGTTTGATTCTTTGGTGCAGACATTTGGAGGCATGTTGTAAGGAATAACAAGCACTGGCCACATGTTATATGTGGCGCTCTGGTGGCCAAATGGGTTAAATCCATGTGAAGCTAAGCCAAGTCTAATGTTTCTCGGGTCAGCAGCAAACTTTTCGTGCTTCGATTGAAGATTTTCCACTCACTACCATGTGATGGATGGCTCATTACCTTCGATCTCTCAGACTCCTAGTTCCTAGAATGCCACAAGACATCCTCTCTTGTTTCACATCATGAAACAACCTCGCGCAATCTTGGTATAATTGGAAAATGTCTCAGAACATTATGAGGAATCCTCTTCACAACATCGCCATCTTTACATCTTGATGATTTGCATTTCGGGCATTCACTTAAGTTGGCATAATCCTTCCGGAACAGAACACAATTATTCTTACAAACATGGATCATATCATATCCAATTCCAACTGCACGAAGGAAATTCTTCATTTTACTGTAGGTGTGTGGCAGCTCAGACGCATCTGGGAAAGCTTTGCGAAAAGCAGCCAACATCGCATCGAATGATTTTTCGGTCATCCGCTCAGATGTCTTCACCTGAAGAAAGGTGACCATAGCTGAGAATACCGACAGCTTATTTCCTGGGGTGACAGCCACGTTGCATTGTTCCAACATGCGGGCCCACCGTTTTTCTTCTGCAGGTGAAAGTTCACGGAATGCACGAGCATTTCGTAGCATTGTTTCAATGTTGGTCAAACTCACTTGGCTCCGCCACCACCTCCTCCTCCTCCTCTTCCACACGAGCATCGGGAAGATCAAGATGGTGATCTGCTGCTTCCACGTAGTCAATAACATTGGCGTTCACAGCTTCACCATGATGAACCCACCTAGTATATGTGACCGACATCCCATACAAGTGTAGATGATTTTGCACAGTTGATCGGGGTCTTGTAACTGAATTCATACAACTGCTACACGGCAGAGCACATCTGATTTGGACCACCGTACTCAGCTCGATAAACTTCATGAAGTTTTCAACCCCTCGACATATGCAGCGGAGAATCTTCGAGCCGAAGTTATCCAAGTCCTGTCCATCTGTTAGACATGCAAATTAGTTCTTCTACTAGATATTACAGGAAAAACATATATGTTTTTTTATGAAGTCCAGAAGAAAATACCTAGGTCGATGTCTAAAGCTATGGCAAGATATTTGGACGAGCAGATCTAAGTAACGAAATATATGTAAAGCTAATTCAGCAAACATATTTGAGTGCTAAATTATGGCAGGCTGTTTCAGCAGTCAATGAGGCCGAGCACACAACCATCAAACTATCGAAGACCATCGCAGCAACAAAGATCGAGTATAAAACGGTGTAGAGCTATTTCACCTAACAGATTGGCTACTAGACCATGGCAATCTATGTCACAATAAATATATGGCAGGATATTTTAGCAACTAATTGGCCTTGGCATGCCATCTCAGCTAAGCATTGAGTGCGAGCAGGGCAAGGAAGCTTCTTAGCGAGCATATTATTGTAAACTACTTCCAAAGCAGTGAGATTAACGGCGTCTATCGGCTAACATTCAGCGCTACTTGCCATGCATGGGGCCTCAATCTAGAATCGCGTATCGTGGGAGAAGCTGACCGCCGTGCGTCTCCACCTGACGTCGCCCGGTGATGGCGGCGCTGACCGCCGTGCGCCTCCACAAGAACGTCGCCGGCGGTGGCGGCGCGGCTAGAGGACGGTAGTCTACGAGAGCGTACTGTGGGATCGAGAGGATCGTCGTGCGTCCCCTCGATGAACCGCGGTGCCGACGTATCGGCGTGGCAGGGAGGGCGGCTTTGCCGAAGCGAATGGAGGGAGGGGGACGGGGGGAGGGGTGTTTTGGGGAATATTATTGGCTAGTTGGCCGAAGGGCGGTTGAATCTAGGATTTGGGGGTAATTTTTGGGTGGGGGAGGATTTTCGCGCGGCGGGCGGGGGGAGTTTGGCCCATAGTCGGTTTCTCCAAGTGTCAGTGAAGAGGCAAGCCCAAGTGCGTTCCATTTGCGTGAGCCGTGTGCAGGACCGAACGTGTGTGGGGTGCAATGCGACCGCAACAGGGGTGCTGTGAGTGTACCGCCTTTTTTCCTTTTAAACTAGGTGCTTCGCCCCCTCAAAAAAAACTTGTTGCTTCGCACGATCCATCGATACTACTATTAGTAATCCGGTAATCCCGACTAAAACGGCACGGCCGGGTCTTTTCCCACGCGATATGCTGGGAGGTTGGCTTAGTTGGGTTTTTAGGACGAGTAATGCTACACCTATGTAGTCCCAGTTACGTAATTAACATAATGTGAAACGTGTGAGCTGTTGATTGTAGATTGTGGGGAGGGAGGGGCCCACCACCATGAAAATCAGGGGAGGAGAGAGATAGGCAATTTACGTTAACCCTTTCGTAGGTTCCCGTAGATGTAGAAAAATGTGAAATGCGTGAATGTGCATTTGCAGATAAGGCCTTCCATCGTTCATCCTTTTCTCCCACAAGATCTTGATCTTCCGTGCAACGCACGGGCATCTTGCTAGTACTCCTACAATATACTATATTATTGTGAAAGTTCATATACACCGGCCGAGATTAATGCAAACACGGCAGATTTTCATTACATTTCAAACTTTTATAGGACAGAAAAATAAAAGAAACCCGACCCTAAACCTATTCTACGGCGGCGACCGACGTCCTCCATCTGCGATCTCCATGTACGGGGGCGGGGTTCGAGACCCGTTAAGTGAAGGTGCGGTCTCAGGCGAGGAAAAGTAGAACACGGGAGACGGACCAGCCAGTTGGCACACCATGCCCTGCCGCCTCCCATGCCCTACTCATCCTCGGAGGAGTCCCCGACCTTGGTGGTGACGGACGTTGGATGGCGACAAGTAGGACGTGTGGCTGACGGTGCTCTCCTCGTCGGCCGCCACCGTGTCTACCGCTTGTGCGGCGACTTGAGCGAGGGCGGCAACTTGAGCGAGGGAGGCGACCTCGAGCTCCATCCCCGAAGACAAGCTCTCCCGTAGAGCGTTCGCGCTTGCGGTCATGGCGGATGTGTTGCCAGGTAGGAGGACGATGCGCTATGGTGTGGAGGTTAGCTGGGCGTTGCCACTTTAAGTAGCGCATTCCGGTGAGGCCAAGCGTCCTGGTGCGTCATTAAGTCGCCGGAGTTGGTTCCTTGGGCACAGAGCCTCTTAACGACGGCATACGAACGGACGGCATTAATGCAAGCAGCTGGCGCCGGCTGGGAACGCACCACGCGACGGCGCGAGGGACGAGGGTTTTTGGTGTGCCAGGGTAGTCAGCTACGGTCGTGGCAACGTTGGAGATGCCCTTTGCTCACATGCGATTGACGCATGCCATTGAAAAAGCAAGACGACCCGGCATGGTCTCAGGTCCTGAGGATGCAGTTGGCCGCGCTACACCACTCCGCGGACGTGTCTCGGCGCCTCGTGCATCCTCGACAAGCCGGGTGTTGGGGTGTGTTTGGATTGTGGCCAAAGTGCACCTTACCAAAATTTTGGTCATGACCCAAAGATTGGTCTTTGTTTGGATGGTTGCCATTTTTTTGAGGTTTTGGTCATGACCCAAAAATGGATGGTTGCCATTTTTTTGGCATGCCAATGAACTCTGCCCAACTCTAGTTCATTTTTCTTACCTATGTTTGCCAAATCATGGGCAACCAAAACCTCAACCAAAATTTTGGCTACCCAATGCTTTGATGGGGCAACCTTGGGCACAAACCAAACATACTGTTGGTCGTGCCACAACACTAACGCCACCCTCGGCACACTAAAACCGACCGTGTCTAGCAACGATGAGCGTGTCACTCACCGCGGTCGCCGTGTCCAGAGGCGGTGCTGGAGCTGCGCCACGTTGTTGGCCCCCAGGACCCACATGAATGGTTGCCGGTGGCGAGGAGGTCGTGGGCCAGCTCCTCCATTGGACTAGTTTGCGCTACGTTGTCCCGACAGGTGTGCCCCACATGTCGGTTTCCCTGTTTTCCCGGCCATATTCGAGCGTCAGTGCTCCGCGTTGCGCATTAGGCCTTTCACTATGTAGACCAAGCGAGACAACTTATTGTTTATTTGAGCCATTCAAGTATAATCATGTGGCGTTTGCTTATTTCTCATTCCTCTCCAACCCTCTACTCCATCGATCATGTCGCCCTCCGGTTGAGTCCATCCTCCCGCATGCCTCATTTGAACATTCCACCAAGTATCATTCGCATGTGGGCCTAGACCATGCTTGTATTTCCAATGTTTATTTGTATTCCGACATGCATACAAACAAATGGTTCGTTTGAAGTTTCACTTTGCCTCCACTACGTGTCGCTTCACGTCTTAGTTTTGACATCCCATTCGGTTCATGCCCCGACACATGTTGACGAGATCGATTGATGTTCAGAGATAAATTACGTGTCGTGCAAGGAGATAAAGGTTTGGTCTGTTTCTATGATAGAAATGACCCGGGGGGTCCGTGGGGATCAGAGGGAGTATATTGTATGTTCATAAGTGAAACAAACATATTGTACCCACCCTGGTCCTCTTTCAATCGATCTTCGCACCCAGAGATGAAATCGAGAGAGAACGAGTGGGGGCATGTGTGATACCTAAGGCGGATTCAAAATTTTGAACCGGTGATCATAGCATCCGCAAATCATATATAAACGGTATTCAATGTTCGTTTCGTTTTTGAACGTACAATATACTCCCTCCTATCCTTTCTAGTTTACATATAAGTTTTATGTGTAGTCAAAGTATCTCTACTTTGATAAAAAAGAGTATCAACATTCAACAACGCCCAATCAATATTGTTAGATTAAATGCGTACTCCTAGATTTGTACTCGAGATGGTTTCCAATTTGTTTTCGACCACGTGAATGTGCTTGTTCTCGCATGCTCTTCCCACTAGGATTTACGCCACGTATAGCCAGTCCAATAGTAAATTTTTAAGCTCCTGTCCAATAGTACTAGTGGATCTTGACAACATCTGTACTAGAGTATGCAAGGCTCATAGTTGTACTCCTCCTTCCATTTATATAGGGCCTATGTGGAGAGACAGATGTGAAAAAGTAAGGAGTGAGCTCTCATGCAAGAGCCTAGCTATATATGCATTCCTAGTTAAATACGTACAATAAATATGAAGAAAGAGATGGAGAGGAGATGGAAAAAAGTACTAATACAATAGCCAACCTTATAATTTTTTTGTGGGAAATAGCCAACCTTATAGCCCACACTACTGTATGAGTGCATATAATAGATGATGGCTATAGATGACATGGCAGTTCCTTATAGCCATCGACTGGTTATATTATTAACCATGCTCTAATGCGTTTTTAAAAACCGCATTTGACTATTGACAAGATTAATAGTGCATGGGATGTATAATGTGAAAATTATATCATTGGAAGCTCCTTTCACATACGTATCCCTGCCTTACCCTCCCTTTCGGTCACTTACTGGTGGACCCCATGCTTGCTAGGCCCCACATGTCAGTTACTGAATGGGTTCAGCCATGTCAGGGGATCCTCATCCATAGTATACTCCCTATGTTTTTATTTACTCCGCATAAAATGACGTGGGCGGGGGAGGGGGAGGGACGTCGGTTTGCTCCCAACTGCGATCCCACAAGCGAGCGAAAATGCAAGACGAAGCACGTTCCATTCGGTGAGTGACGTGGAGGGTCCAGCGTGCCGGGCTACAACGCGATCGCGACAAGAGCGATGTACAGTCAAACCCGATTGACCGGTCATCACCGGAACTACTATTCACACCAGAACCTTCGCTGCTCGGCCTACGCCAGCCACTGCCCTAACACCACACCTAATCTCAAGCCCCTTCTCCCACCTTTCGATCCCCTAGCCTGCATCAAGCGTCACCTACTTCGCCGGAAAGCCATGGTGCGCCGCAAGATCACGTACTACAAGATGCTGACGCCGGAGCGCCGCGCAGAAATCGCGGCGGCGGTCGGTGCCAGAGACCTCCGTTCCCAAGCTCGCTTTGCGGCGGGACAATCCCCGAGTTCTCTGGAGCCAAGCTACAAGGAGGAGGAAGCCGATCCAATGTTCATGGCGGAGGTCGCGGCGCAGAAGGCCCCCGATGGGTATGAGACGATGGACGTCGAGTTCGTGCCGGCGTCCGAGTCCCCCATGGTGCAGGCGGACCAGCGATTCAACCTGGCGATACTAAAGGAGGACTGGGAGGCAGAGGCTCAACTCGACGTGGAGCGCACGCATGCCGCTGCCATCGAGGCTCTCCTGCAGGCGGAACCGGATGTCATGGATGTGAACCGGGCGGCGGATGCTCAACTTGAGGCGGAGCACGCGGATGCCGCTGCCATCGAGGCCCTCCTGCAGGCGGAACCGGACGTCCTGGACTTGAACCGGGCGGCAGAGGCTCAAATCGATGCGGAGCGCGCGGATGCCACTCTCATCGAGGCCCTCCTACAGGCGGAACCGGGTGTCCAGGACTTGAACTGGGCGGCGGAGGCTCGACTCGACGTAGAGCGCACGGATGCTGCTGCCATCGAGGCCCTCCTGCAGGCGGAACCGGACGTCCTCGACTTGAACCGGGGGGTGCTCTCGTCCGTGCAGAGCGCCCGCACGCTCCGCATGAACGAGTAGCTGGAGGCCGAGGACAACCACAGTGCGGAGACACACGTCGACAGCTATGGCTGGTTCGCGCCGGCAGCCAAAGACGACGAGGCCGTCTCGTTCCGCGAGCAGTGATAGTTTTTCTTTATGTTGTTGTTTTTATGGATCTTTTGCTGTGTAAAAACATATATTGTTATGCAAGTCGCCCGACTTGGGTCAGTCCACCATTTCAAGCAGTTGGATGAATATCCTACGTCTCCTAACCCTTCTTCCTCACCTCTTCTTCTTCCCCAACAGACCACCGCACGGGCCGTACGGATACTCCCCAACATGCGGTTGGATAAACATACTCTATGAACGAAAATTATGTGTCAGCGGTAGGATGGCTGAGTTTGGTTTGTTCACATGCGACAGCACGTGTCAGTGAGGGTGTGTTCCCTTGGTTGGGTTTGCAGCGTGCAGGAGCGACTGTGCATGTGAGGGTGCGGTCGCGACCATGGCGTCAGGAGGAGCGGCCGTGTGGCGTCGCGGTGCGACCATGACAACCGTCTTAAGTGTACCTCCTTTTCATTTTGAAAACTTTAGGCAAGCTTGGCAAAAATGTGTGGCGAAGTATGGCAATGCAAGGCCTAGACCAAAACAGGATACGTACGTGTTACTACGTACTAGGAGTACTAGTGTTAAAAAAGAAAGGCGGGGTTTTCCTTCACGGGATTAATCGATACAAATACTTGTTTCACGTGTCAATTAATGTGTATTTTTTTCTCCAAAGCCCAAAGAGCTAACCATCTCACGCCTCATCGCTTGATTAATGCATCGCCATGCAAAACCAACCTTCTCAATTCCGCATGCATGCAGGGGATATTAGTGTCCTTGGTTGCTAGTATGTGGCAAACCCCATCAATTTTGCCTTGATTAGTGTTAGTGGCCTTTTGCAAATTGTAATTTTGATATACTGGCCTTGTGTACAAAAAAATGGAGGTAGTAACTATATTTGACTTCCTTCCCCATTGCGGTGACGTCGACGATATCTCGAACGTTGTGGTTTGGCGAAGTGCGTTCGACGGAGAACACCATTGAGGGAGACCACGGTAAGTCGTTCGCAAGTGCTGCTTGCAAGCCGAGACAGCCACCTTATTTGCATCCAGGAAGTCCGTTGAACCAAAGGACGCGTAAATGTACTCGTACTACTTGTACACAATAGCGTTGTCCGTCCAGCTTAGTGCGGTGAGATGGTTTCTCGAAGAAGACGATGGAGAAGCGGAGTCGGCGAAGAGTGAAATGATGGTTGCTTCGTTAGTGCTTTGTGATTTGACGCCTCACTGCTTTGTGCTTTGTGATAGAAGGGACAGGGGAGTAGACTCTGTCCTCTATACTGTACATGCGTCCAAGCACGGGAGAAAGAGGAGAGCGTTGCATTTTCTATTCCTTCAATCAATCAATCGTGGAGCTTGGTTCCATCCTTTTGGCTTTGGCAACACCATCCAAAATGGTTCCCACGATGCCAAAAGCTATTTTCACATTTGGCTACACATTGTGGATGCCCTTAACCGTACCACTTGGTTTTGCTCTTGTGTGCTATCTATACAAATCTCAATTATATTGATCTAAAAAATTGTAGAATCAAGATTAATAAAAAGGAGGTGATTTTGCCGCGCGGATGGCGGGGGAGGTTTCTTATTTTTAGAGGATGTTGTCCTGGCGGTTTACTAACATGCAGTCCCACGTGTCAGTGCTTTACCAAGCCGATCCTCTTCCCACATGAGGCAGAACAACGACAGAAGCAACACGTGGTTAACTTGAAGAAGATGAGGGAGAAGCGGATTCAGCAACGAGTGAAATGATGGTTTGCTTTGTCCCTCCAACTTCTTTTTTTAGCATTATTACTTCGTCCCTCCAACTTAACTGCGGGAAAGGTGCAGCTTTGTGATTTGACGCCTCATTGCTCATTACTACGCCGGCGCCATGACTGGGTGCTTCACCCCGGCTGCTCTGCACTGTATTCCGGTATGGCACGTGGACCCGGTAGCTTGATGCCCCACATGTCGGCGGAAGGGACTAGAAGATTTATGAAAGCGAGCGCTCCACTCTTATGACGGAGGAGTACACGACACGACGGCCCAGTGAACTGTCACTTGTACTGTATATAGTACTATAGTTTTGTTGTTTCGCACGATCCATCGATACAAAAATGATTAAACAGGAAAGGGCGGGATTTTTTTCGCGCGGTATATGATACTAGCCATACATTTCAAAGGCAATTTTAATATTTGCAACCTGAATAATTAAGTAACAATATGATATCTAGTAAAACTAAAAACACATATGATTTATTGTGTTAGAGTGTAGTAGTAGTGCTGTATTGCATAGTTGTTAGATGTAACATCCGAGAACGTGTAGAGATGTAGTTTTGGAGGGCCTACAGAGAGAAATGCGTAATACGTTCACTGAACTTCAGAATAAGCTGATTACGGTCACTATATACATTTTGCGGTGATTATACAGTCACTTGCTCACGGTTCAGCATCGAATTGCACTCTGTTGACCGGCCAAATAGTCTGCGTGGCACCATGTTGACTAGTTAAATTGACCACGTTCCTTGTGGGTCCCACCTGTCAGTTCGCATAGGGAAAAGGTCAGATAAACACAAATTTACGCAGGCGCGACAAGACTCCACCCCGTGCGCGGGAATCACATGGTTGTGTATGTGTCTGTTAGGGCCTGATGTGTGCGCATGCACGTGTAGGTTGAGCACTTGAACGTGAGAGTGTGTGTTGGTCGTGTGGTGTACTGGTGTGTGCATGCATGTGTGCGTATGTGCGTGTGAGTGTTGCGTGCGTGCGTGGCTGCGTGTGTACGTGTGAGTGTTGCGTGCGTGCGTGGGTGCATGTGTTCGTGTGATTGTTGCATGCATGCAGTTCGTGTGCATGTGTGCGTGTGTGTGTGTGTATAATCACCACACCAGCTCCCGTGTGTTAAAACAGACGGCTCAGCATACCAATACAAGGCCACCTTGTCCGCTGTGCCCGCGGTCATGACTTCAACCCACCGTCCAATATTTTTTTTGTCATTTGTTTTCATTCTTACTAGCAAGATGTTGTGCGTTGCACGTAACATCAAGATGCATTTGTATGACTAGTTTATCTTGTGAGAGAAAAGGATGAACGAGGGAAGGCCTTATTTGCAAATGTGGAGAGGTGTGTGGGTACCTTTTTGCAAAATTGTCATAGTTTCTTTCCTACCCGTCAGATATAAATGGACGGCCTATATTGCAGGATGGCAGGCACACCATCATCACCAACTCTGTTTTTTATAAGAGTGTATTTTATCCCTACTCTTATAAAAAGCATAGTCGGTGATGATCGTGTGCCTTCCATCCTGCAATATAGGCCGTCCGATCTATATCTGACGGATAGGGAAGGAAACTATGGCAATTCTGCAAAAAGATACCAACACCCCTCTCCACACTTGCAAATAAGGCCTTCCCTTGTTCATCCTTTTCTCCCACGAGATAAACTACTCATACAAATGCATCTTGATGTTCCGTGCAACGCATGAGCATCTTGCTAGTATTTTATAAGAGTGTAGATGTAGAGTAGATACAAGCCGACAGGTGGGCCCGATGGTAGTGAGATAATGTGATGCAACACTAGAGGTGCCACGTGGAGCGTTTAATCTGTCAACTAGTCGTGTCTTGAGCAAATCTGAGTTGTACGGTGAGCCCGTGACTGTATAATAACCACAAAACGTAAATGGTGACCGTAATGAGTGGATTCTGAAGTCCACTGTACGTATCGTGCTTTTGCTTCAAATACAATGATTGTCACTGTATATATCGCGAGAGAAAGATGAAACATGCGCGAATGTGTGTTGGGGGCTTACTTTTAGAGGACCTGGAGATAGTTTGTGTGCGTACGTGGAAGGGGCGTAGAGGGGGGGTATGCGATGGAGAGAGAGAGATGCTCTTCGTTTCTCTTTATTATGACTAACTTTATATACAATATAAAAATATACAAATTCACAGTGCTGAATAAATATCATTGTGGGCACCATGCAATGCAAGCGTTCATACTCCTCCATATAACTTTGTAATGTTGTATATATGTAGAAATTCTAAAGTATTTTTTTGGCCACACTTTATTCAAAAGGAATGTTGTATGCGAAATAAACGTGAAGAGAGGGCTTTTTAGATCAATGGGGTACGTGATGTAACATGTGTGAATGTGTAGTTGATGCATTTGGCAGGGCCTAGAGAGGTATGTGTGTGTATTGCGTATTCGAGAGAGGCATGGATAGAGGGGCCGACAGGGGGGGTGTGGGAGATATAGCACGAGAAATGAGAGTGGTCTAGAGAGAGAGAGAGACGAATATGACGCCACGGCGAGATATTCCCTTGAGCGTGTATATGCAAGGGGGAGTGGATAGAGGCACCAGGAGAATATATTTTTGTGTGTGGTGTCTGTGTTGGTATGTGTGGGTGTGAGAAGATAACAAGACGTGGGGGCAGAGGGTGTGTCACCGCGTGAGGTCCGATGGGTCGAGGTGAGGCCCTTCGTTCGGTTCCGTCCTGCGCCACATTGTTCGGCCCGTGACCCATTTAGGGAGACCCATGGATGAATAGTCGTACCAGACAAAGATAGCATAATTGTGAAGGACTCTATGTCCACTAACAAAGCCGGCTAGGATTTGTAACCCTAGGTTCTCGGACTAAGGTAACCCCTTTATCTTTGGTATTACTATTCATCCAACCTACCTTTAAGGGGCATCCTACAGAATGCTCTGCTAGAATCATACTCGTCGATTAGGAAGAGAGGTGTGAGACAATGCGTGAGAGACAGGCCTAAAGATAATGTGCGTACAGGAGACACGTAGGCAGGTCTATGTATATAGAAAGGGTCGATGGGGATTGTGTGTGTGTATGCTTGCGAGAGGAAGAGTGCTTGTGATAAAGGTTAGTGAAAATAGTCGTAAATGGTTACGAGAGGGAGGGAGGGTTATATCGAGAGCATGTGTGCGAGAAAGACACCTCGGGAGAGAGTGTGTGAGCATGTGTGAGAGACCACCAATGGAGAGTGAAACTACACATACAATACTACTGTACACATTGATTAAAGATATAAATTGTATCCAAATATTAGGATGGGATCATGATATTTGCAATTCGCGTAAGGAACGGTCATTGATCCATCAGAAATCTAGATTCTATCGAATTTGAGCATGTGTATGTTATTATTCGACACAATTGATCCACATAGTTAGTATTTTGAACTCCAGACAATGCATCGCTTTAGCAATCGAATATAGACGTGAGTATAGTTCATGTTGTGTGTGTAAAGCACATTATACATACGAAAGTTACACAATGAACATTATAAATAGCTACCTATGAACTAGCATACATTTGAATTCAACTTAAGGTGGTTTAATAAAATCGAATTCAACATGAAGTCCATTCAATTATTTGAATTTGATATCATGGCATTTGTAGATCATACCTAAATTATGGGGGCACCAATCTTTGCTCTGATTTTGTACATAATAGCATATGTAGTCGTGTACAAACTAGATTCTAATTTAGCTCCTCCGTTCCAAAATAATCATAGTTATAGGATCTTCAAGTGTCAAAATTTCAAAAAGAAGCGGATAATTTAATGAGGTTTTCAAACATACAAGGTCAAATTTAACGTTGTCTGTTAGGTCAATCCTCAAAGTTCAAGAGTACTCTAAACGTGAATGCTTGTGTTTCGAAACTTCGAACGAAGCGCCAAAAGAGCCTCTACTCGCCCGAAACCACGTGAGACCAATGTTTGGTACTACAAAATTACTTTTCTAATAATAACTCTGACCCGTGAAACCTACCGGCCCGACGTCCAAAGGTCTAAACCGAGGTAGGTTTGTAGCTTCATCTAGATGCCACGCAACCGCCTACGAAAAACATTCATACACAATGGCCGCCTAAGCACACATGCGCGTGGCCGAAATCGCTCCCGCCCACTATTTGGGACACCTAGGATTACCGTCCTACCCCCGACCCGCAGTAGGTCCGAAATTTAAGAGGGGGGCAAAGTTTGTACTTTCCCCAAATTTCAAACAAGTGCGTCCCATCTTCTGTTCAAAAAAGCTAAAAACAAGCGCGTCCCAGATCAAAACATGGTTCTCCCCCCTCCCCCCGCCCACCCGTCTGATTCCCCACTTGTACTCCATGGGCGGAAAAACTACCTCTCCACCAACCGTGAAACCCCGGCGTCTTCTGCCCCGTCCGCCACCCCATTCCACCCATCAACCGCCACTCTCTTCCATCACGCCGGAGCCGATACCCCGAAGTCGTCGTACACCACAACCTCAACCGCAACGCCCTCCACGGCTAGTAGTTGAAGCCGAGGACGAGCCATCCGTACCCGAGCTAGTTCAACCACGCCGTCCTGCGCCTCACCACTGCCGCTCCAACTTCGCCACCCTCCACCGCACCGGAGCTGTTCCTGCTACGCCGTCCTTCGCCGCCTCGGATCTGCTTCCCCTCCGCCGACATACGGCCACGGCAACACAATCAACAATTTGGCCATGGGTTCGTCCAAGCCAGCACCCTCCAGAACATCAGTTTCCCCGACAAAAAGAAGAAGATCGGCGCAACATGTGGAGGTGACCACACCGGAAACCGAAAATGGTACTCCTGTCACATCCCAGTTAGACCATGCATTAGGGTGTGCATCATGTTTAAATTTCATTTGAATTTGAAATAGGGAAGGCAGGAAACCCCCAGAACACCCCCCCCCTTAATTCAACTAGGGTTTACTAAAAATTATTTCAATGAACCTGAAATGCCCTTCAAAATGCTCATCATCTTTGCTTTGGTTCAGAGCCTATGTCAAAAGTGGTGCATCATTTTCTAGGTCATCCAAAGGTCCTTGGATTAATTCATAAGTTTTTGAACTTGAGCATTTCAAATTATATAAAATATTTTAAATGTCCAAAAATTGCCAAACCAAAATGTTTCATGTTGGAAATATTCCAACAAGGGACCAGAGCATTTTGGTGATTTTTAAAACTGTTTTGGTATTTTAGAAAACCCCACAAAGTTGCAGGAAATTAGAAAAAGATAAAAAATAGAAAGACTTACCTGGCGCCTCCCTACCCGGCCCACCTGCCGGCCCAGCCCAGCAGTCAGGCCCGGTGGCTGCTTGGCTCGGCCAGCAGCAGCCAGTGCTCGGCGGCGAGCACCGCATGGGTGCCACGCACTGTCGCCGCCTCGCCGCTCCTCTCGCCCGGTGCCACGAGGATCGCCTCTCTCTCCCCGAACCCCTGGACACCTCCTCTCCTCCCGGTCCATCTCCATCGTGCTCCCCGCCTTGGCCGGCCTTGCCGCCGCCGCCCATCGCCAGTGCCGCGCTCCCGCCGTCCGTGCTCCTCCTCACCATGTCCAGAGCTCCGCCGCCTCCACTACCCCTAACCAGCCGAGCCCGCTTCGCTCTAGTGCCCCGAGTCCATCCCACCGACCTCGACCGAGCTCGCCGTCGCGGAGATCCCTTTCGTCGCCGCCGTCGCTCCGGTTCGTCCCGACCTCGACGAGAGCTTCTCTGGCGTCGCCCGTGAGCCCATCTAACTCCCTTCCCTCTCTCTCACGCCCTCGAGCAGCGTAGCAACGAACCACGCTCACCCGCACCCCGCCGCCGTGGAGCTCGTCGCCGACGTGCTCCGGTCACTCTCCGCCACCCATGGTGTCCATCACACTCACCGCACCCCATGGGGTCTACCCATGCACTCCCCGCACCTCACCGACCCCTCTAACCCCAAGCTCATCGTTGGCCGAACCCCGGCGGCCGCCTAGCTCGTCGCCGGCGCCAACTCCGGCCACCCCGACCCCAACCGGCTCCACCAATAGCCGCGGCTTGCACCCAGCTACCCGTAGCCACCTTCCGCGACTCATTTGGTCGCCGGAATCGCCAAAAGCACTCCCTCCGCCGCGTCGGGCTCGCCGGCGGCTAGTCGCCGGTGTAGCCGACGTGGACCTTGACCACGTGGGCCCTCGTTGACCCCGACAAGTCACTGACAGATGGGGCCCGACCACCTAACTAAATAGGTTAGTTTTAATTAAACATTAGTTAAGTTAATTACCACGACACGCTGGACCCACTGTCAGGTTTGACCTGATGTCTCTGTTGACCACGGCGTCATCTTTGACGCATGGTGACGCATTAATCTAATTTCTGGATTTATTCTAATACAATAAATTCGAATATAATTCAAATTTCAAATGCTTATAACTTTTTATCAGAACTCCAAATGCAAAGATTTATATATGAAAATGATCAGAAAAATCCATTCTATCCATTGGTACAGGTTTCATGCATGTTAAATCAAGTTAACCTTGTTGTTTAACCAGAATAAGATAATGCACCTTTAGGGTTATTTCAAATGAGCTATCATTTGAATCTTTGATTCAAATGAGTTCATCCCCTATTATTTCAGCTTGCATTAGGCCAACACACATCCATATTGCCATGTCATAGCATGCATCATATTGTTGCATATTGTCATGTGTGTTTACTTTCGGTATGCTTTTCGTGATAGGTTACGCCCCGAGGATAACCTCGACTATCCATCCAAGGGCGCGTTACTCTACCCCGTTCCATCGTGCAAGCAACTCATTGATCATTCGATACAAACCCATGTTCTCGCTTCGCTCTCGTTTACTGCATTAAGACAACGCGATTCAAACTGTTGTGTGCTGCGGTAGTTGAACCCACTTCCTTTGCATGACTGTCATTGCCACGATAACTAGATGAAACCCACTAGTATGTGTAGGAGTTGATTGAGCCATGTTTGTGATTCCTACCATGCTATGCTTGCTATGCTTAGAGTTGTGTCAGTCGGCTCATCGGGATGATGAACTGGAGTGAAAGGTTGTGTTGGTGCGAGTGAAAGTGTTGAACACGTTTTGGTAAAGGTATCGATGAGAGGCCATGTAGGAGTACATGGTGGGTTGTTTCATTGAAGCCGATCCTAAGAACTGAGATCTGTGTTTGTGATCCATGAAATAGTTACTACCACGCATTGGGCCCAAACCAATGGACCCTCTCGGCTTCTTAACCACCCTTGTTCTTAGTCCGGGAGTTGCAAGTAGTTTACGTGTTTGTAGCATCTTTGGGGCACGCAACGCTGACCTTAGAGGTGGGTTGTGTTGCGGTAGGCACGTGGCCCGTGTACCGAAAGTGCCTGTTTGGTATCTCGGGAACCCTGCACACATCGTTCGGGGCTGTATGGGAAACCTCGGCGGACTCCTGCGGATGGAACCCGAATAGGCGATAAACCTGGACTAGGGACTTGAGTGTTTAGGTAGGCTGTGGCCGACACCCACGTTGGGCTTCCGCTTGAAGGTTGCCGAGTACATGTCGTAAAGCGGCGGTAAGTGGTGAGAGTGTGTGAAGAAGTACACCCTGCAGGGTTTGATATGATCTATTGAATAGCCGTGTCCACGGAGAAGGACTTCGGGTTACCTATATCAGTTCATAGACAAGTAAATGGTTACTACTAAAAGCCTCAAGATAAGCGTGAGTATCGTGGATGGCCCTCTCGTGGGATGACGAGAGAGGATCCCGTTGGAGTATTGTGATGGTGACTAGTGGACTCGTGTCGACGACAAATGCTTTACAAAGTGGTGTCACGTGGGATAGCTTAGCCAAGAGTCAAAGCTGGCTTCTTGCAAATAACTCCACCACCTTCTTGAGAATGTGCATGTATGATAGGATTACGTGGTAAGACTTGCTGAGTACCTCCGTACTCATGTTTGTAATTAATGTTTTTGAGGACAACACTACCCCTCCGATGGATTCTATGTAGATATCGACTTGACGAGTGAGCTAGCCACCGGTGGCGATCTAAGACTTGTGAAGGGCCATTGTAGATAGAAAGGCTCCAACAAGCTTTCTTTCTTTCTAGAGTCGTACTCGGACTAGTTTGCTTCGCATGTGCTTGTATGATTGTATGACTTGAGTGTTGGGTCATGTGACCCCTACTGTCTGAATATGTTATGTATGGCTCCTCGGGCCTCTTAAATAAAGTACTTTGAGTTGTAGAGTTTTGTTGTGATGCCTTGTTGTATTTACTCATATCGGGCATATTAGTGTATGATTGAAATGCTTGGTATGAGTGGGATCCGACAAACTAGTTGTTTATCCTTAGCAGCCTCTCATATGGGGAAATGTAGTCTCGTGCTTACGGCGATAGTAGTCCGCTACAGCCCGGTTCACGGAGTCCTGCTAGCCCAGCACTCTGCTTGGACACTTGACTGGCGGCATGTGTTTCACTTCGTTCCTATGTCCGTCCCTTGGGAAATGTCACGGTGGTATTCGAGTCCTGCCTAGCCTGCTACAGCCCGAATACGGAGTCCTGTTAGCCCAAAGTTACAGCCGAATACATCGTTGATGACCGACATGCTCGATGTGATTCATGTATGCCTGTCCCCATAGGTTAGCGCCGCTTTGGGTTCACGACTAGCCATGTCGGCCGGGTTCTTTGTCATGTGGATGCTAGCGACACTATCATATCGTGAGCCAAAAGCGCGCAAACGGTCCGGGCCATGGTAAGGCGACACCGTGGGAATACCGTGCGTGAGGCCACAAAGTGATATGAGGTGTTACCGGCTAGGTCGATGTGATTTGGAATCGGGGTCTGACAGCGTTGGCATCGAGCGGGGCTGCTGTGGGTTCGCTAAGCCAAACTGGTGAAGTTGAGTCTAGAAATGCTTTAGTTATATGTAGGGAATTGATTGTGGGAGGAGCGTAAGGCTCTTTTTACTCCTTTACCTTATGCCCTCGATCTGAGTCATCCTCTTCTCATTCAAGCGTGGGTATAGGACTAGGCTCTCCTCTCTCTATCGAGTTCACGTGTTACTAATCCGTAGTAACTTATAGGATTGTTGGTTACATCCTCAATTCGGTGCTACCAAATTTTTGTATGCTATCGGTTGAACCGAAACCTTGATATGATGTTGTTGAGTGGTTTTGCAATCTGTTTTGAATGTCTCAAATCTGATTTTGAGCATTTACAGATGTTATGCTGCCCGATTTTCCTAGAAATTCTAATGTCTTTGCATTGTGGCTGTGCTTTCGGATGGCCACCGTCCCGTAACCAAGTGGTTCGCTGACCCGTTGCATTGGTGTGTGTGGTCACAGCGGCAATGCTGGTTCGGTGATGATTGAGTCTGGTTATCGATGGTATCCTGAATATACCGTCGAGGAGCAGTTTAGGATTTCAACCAAAGCCAATATCTATGCACGGTCGGATTTATCCATCCTATCCGGAGCTACGAACCACTTCACTGCTCTTATGGTCTTGGGATCACTATTGGAATGTCCGTGCAAGATGCAGCCTATTCTATGATGACTATTATTCGAGCGAACGCCTTTGTTGGGCAACACCGATTTCCGCTACATGCCAAGATCCCTCCACAGGCGCATGGCTACCTTGAGGTTTGTACAGCGATGCATCCCATGAGGACTCACTCCTTCACTACTCTCGAGATCTTTGGAGGACAAGGACCGTGAGAACCGGCCTGCGCATGGAGCTTTTAATGCCCGTTCGATCACTTGGCTACTCGACTCGGTTTGCACTGCCGTGCAAGCGGGATTTATGGACATGAGGGACTTGTACCTGTGCGGGCGAGTCTGCCGGACTTTATGGAGTGGCGTGAGGTTGGAGGCATCACTCCTCCTCGTGGGCCTCGTCGCCACCGTTTGTTGGACCACGGCCACATCCGAGTCCTTATGGTCCACAGGCCCCACAGATTGCTGTTCCCGGATGATCATGTTCCACTTCGAGCTTGGGTGGTGACTTCTATGAGGACTACTATGGAGCTGCACGAGTTAGTAGTAGTATTCCTAGTATGGTAGTAGTTGTATTTCCACCGTCTGCGTGACTTGTGGAATATGACTTAGTGTGTATCGTTAGGAAGTGTAGAAAATAATGTATAGAAGTTGGAATGCTTCCGATGAGATGTAACGCCTTTCCTTATAGTTGTACTCCGTCAGGCTTGTACTAAACTATGAATAGGTGTGTATGACCGTTGGTATATATATATGGCAGTTTTATATTACCATGTCATACGGATGAACATCTTTGCATTCCATGCTATCCATTACCTTCCGCACTTCCTTGTTAAATTCTGCCATCCTGGTTTAAACCTTTGCTTTGTCTCCTAGGATGGTCAACACCATAACAATCCTGCTGCTCGGGCGGGAGAAGCTAGTGCAGCCAGAAATGTGAATCTGCATAACCGCCATCTTTGGCGAGGTTATCTTTGAAGCGAGCATAATAAGCGTGAAACCAATAAACTTCTTGGGCGGATTGAACAAAACACCGCACGCCAGCCAAGAAATGATGTGGTTTCACTCAATGACTTCGTCAAGTTGTATCCCCAAAGTTCAAATATTCCGTCGAGCCTCTCGGCGCGATGATTAACCCAAACATCCACCACAAGCTGCGCTCTGCCAACGTGGCTAAGGCGACAAGGTTACCTTTGCCGCTTATCATCTTGAAGGCCCCGCTAGTCTCGGTGGGAAAATTATGAGGCTATCGTCCGGTTGGACAAGTTACAACTTGGGCTGAATTCAGTGCCGCCTTAGTGAGCATCATATCCCGTAAGGTCTTATGGATGCAAAAGGGAGGAATTCTGCAGTTTCACCCAAGGTAGGTGACGGTGGATGCCTACAACCGTGAATTTGGGAGGTTAGCACGTTATGCTCTGAAGAAGTTTCTACCGATGCCAAGAAGCGTGGCAAGGTTCCGCAGGGACTTAGCCCGAGCTACGCCGAGACCTTTATGCGCATGAGTGCACCTCTTTCCGAAGCTAGTCAATAAGGCTATCGGCGCAAACTGGCAGACTGACTTTGAAGCTTCACGCAAGCACGTCTGTGACTCGGATCTTCATCCGCTCTGGATCCCGAAGCGCGGGTTTGGGTTCCAAATCTGCTCTACCACCTGTGTTCACCCGAGGCCATCCTTTGAGGCGCCTCGCCCCAACCAGCAGTATGTCCCTCCCAAGACCTATGGAGGCCCCATCGCTAATGCTGCTCCACGCCCAAATGTGATAACTTGCTTCAAGTGTGGAGAGGCAGGCCACTACATCCGTGAGTGTCCCCAAAACAACCCCATCAAGTTGGAAAGTCATTGGCGTGGCAAGCCAGCAGAAAGGTGCCCTATGCTAAACCAGTTGCCACCGCTCGTGGCCATGTCAACTATGTTTCTGCTGAAGAAACCTATGAGGATCCCAACGTCGTCCTCGGTACGCTCCTTGTTAATTGCCATCCGGCAACTGTTCTTTTTGATACTGGAGCATCTCATTCATTTATTTCTAAGAGCTATGCTCGACTGCACAACACCACATTCTGTGACATGCATACCTCCATGGAAATTCAAACTCCTGGTTCTAGATGGCAAACCTCTAGAATAAGTCATGGGAATGAAATTCTTGTCGACAGATTAGTCTTTCTTGCATCTCTAATAGCTCTCAAGTCCTCGGACATAAACATCATCTTAGGTATGGACTAGATGTCAGCCCATTATGCTAAGATTGATTGCTCTACTAGAACTGTTCAACTCACCCATCCTTCGGGTAAGACAGTGAATGTTTTAACCCGAGTGTCTAAGCGCCACTTTACTCATAAATGCCAACCCCTTCCGGACCTCGAAGATATTCCGGTAGTCCGTGATTTCCGGATGTCTTTCGGAGGAACTGCCGGTGTTCCACCCGCGGGGATGTCGAGTTCGTGATAGATCTTGTTCCCGGAACCGTCCCAATCTCTAGAAGACCTTATAAGATGGCACCCCTAGAACTAGCGAACTTAAGAAACAACTCGATGAGTCCTTGCAAAGGGTTTCATCCATACTAGTTCATCTCCATGGGCTTGCCCGTCCTCTTTGTCAAGAAGAAGGATGGTACGGATCGGATGGTTGTGGATTACCGACACATCAATTTGGTCACTATCAAGAACAAGTATCCGCTCCCGGGATCAACGATCTGTATGATCAGCTCGCTGGATCCTCGATCTTTTCAAGATGGATTTGAGGTTGGGCTACCATCAAATCAAAATCAAAACGAGGACATTCCCAAAGCGGCCTTTGTTACTCGTTATGGCCAATCTGAGTACACCGTCATGTCCTTCGGTTTAACCAATGCTCCAGCCACCTTCTCTCGGTTAATGAACTCAATCTTCATGGAGTATTTGGATAAATTAGTAGTGGTATACCTCGATGATATACTCATCTACTCCAAGAATGAGGAAGAGCATGCGAACATCTACGGCTAGTATTGATGAAACTTGAGAGCACCGTCTTTATGCCAAATTCTCCAAGTGTGAATTCTGGTTACAGTGACCTATCTAGGCCATGTAATCTCTGGTAAGGGCATTGTTGTCAATCCCGGCGAGTTCAAGCCGTCCTTGATTGGACTCCACCGAATCGGTCAAGAAAGTTCGGAGTTTCCTCGGTTTAGCGAGCTATTGCCGCCGCTTAATCGAGAATTTCTCTAAAGTTGCTAAACCTCTAACCGAACTCCTCAAGAAAGATAAAAAGTTTGAATGGGCGCCATACGGTGCGAGTTCAGCTTTCAGGCTGAAAAGGCGCTCGACATCTGCTCCGTACTTGTTCCACCAGATTTCTCTAAGGACTTTGTTATCTATTGCGACACCTCGCGACAAGGACTAGGTTGCATACTCATGCAAGATCGTCATGTGATTGCCTACGCTTCTCGGCGATTCGTCCACATGAGGATAACTATCCCACACATGATCTAGAGCTTGCAGCGATGGTTCATGCACTCAAAACCTGGCGACATTACCTTCTTGGTAATCGTTGTGAAATCTACATCGATCACCAAAGTCTGAAATACATCTTCACCCAACGGTTTGAACCTCGAGCAAAGGCGTTGGGTCGAGTTGATACAGATTACGACTTAGGAATATCTTACACCCCAGGCAAAGCCAATGTCATGGCTGACGCACTAAGTCGTAAATCTTATTGTAACAACCTGATGTTACAACAAAGTCAACCATTTCTCCACGAGGAATTTCGTAAGCTTAATCTCCACATTGTTCCTCGAGGATTCCTTTCTACCCTGGTGGCGAAACCTACCCTTACGGATCAGATCATCAAAGCACAGAAGGTAGATCCGGGAATCTCCCGTATCAGGAGAAACATCAAGAAAGGAGTCGCAGATTGTTTCTCCATTAATGAACAAGGTGTCGTGTTCTTTGGAGACCGTCTAGTGGTCCCCAAGGTGCATAACTGAGGCGATTGATCCTTAAGGAAGCTCATGACTCACCTCTCACCATTCATCCCGGTAGTACTAAAATGTATCAAGACCTCGCCAGAGGTTTTGGTGGACTAGGATGAAGAGAAATCGCTCAATACATTGCTAATTGCGGCGTCGTCGTCGAGTTAAGCGAGCATCAACGGCCTGCTTGGTACCCTTCAACCTTTGGAAATTCCTGAATGGAAATGGGATAAAATCGGTATGGATTTCATTACCGGGTTTCCCAGACCAAGAGAGGGAATAATGCTATCTTCGTTGTCGTCGATCGTCTTTCCAAAGTAGCCCACTTCCTACCCGTTAGTGAGAGTATAACCGCTAGCCAGCTAGCTGAATTGTACATCTCTCGAATAGTGTCTCTTCATGGTGTTCCATTGGAGATTAACTCAGACCGTGGAAGTCTCTTCACCTCTCGATTTTGGGAAAGTTTCCAAAATGCTATGGAACTCGTCTCTCCTTTAGCACCGCCTTCCATCCTCAATCAAGTGGTCAAGTGGAGCAGTCAACCAAATCCTAGAGGATATGCTTGAGCTTCATCATCTCTTTCGCATGAATTGGGAGAAATGCCTTCCATTCGCCGAGTTAAGCTTATAACAATAGTTATCAAGCCAGCTGGGCAAAGCCCTTCGAAGTTCTTTATGGACGGAAATGTCGAGCGCCTCTTAACGGTGAAAACCGGGAGAGACAACTCTTTGGCCGGATATGATTCGAGGAAGCGAAAGAGCAGGTTCGCATTATTCGTGAGAAATTGAAAACAACCCAATCTCGTCAAAAGAGCCAATATGACGCAAGCATAAGCCTATGGCTTATGAAATTGGCGAAAGGCTTACCTCCGGTTACCCTTTGAAGGAACCCATCGATTGATATCAAAGGCAAGTTGGCTCCTCGTTACATTGGACCCTTTCGCATTCTTGCCAAGCGAGGAGAAGTTGCCTACCAATTGGAACTACCCCGCATCTTTCGAGTCCATGATGTCTTCCATGTTTCCCAACTCAGCGTTGCTTCTCGGATCCTATCCGTGGAGTGGACCACGGCAACGCTTGATCTCCAAGATAACCTCACCTATCGAGAATATCCCGTTCGTATTCTCGATCAAGCCGAGCGTACCACTCGGCGTCGAATATCAAGTTTCTAAAGGTTCAATGGTCAAACCATTCCGAGCAAGAAGCAACTTGGGAAAGGTAGGATCGTCTTCGACTTGAGTATCCCACCTTTTTGAACAGATCCTAAATCTCGGGACGAGATTCTTTTGAGTGGGGGTGAGTTGTCACATCCCGTTAGACCATGCATTAGGGTGTGCATCATGTTTAAATTTCATTTGAATTTGAAATGGGAAGGCAGAAACCCCGAACACCCCCTTAATTCAACTAGGGTTTACTAAAATTATTTCAATGAACCTGAAATGCCCTTCAAAATGCTCATCATCTTTGCTTTGGTTCGAGCCTATGTCAAAAGTGGTGCATCATTTTCTAGGTCATCAAAAGGTCCTTGGATTAATTCATAAGTTTTTGAACTTGAGCATTTCAAATTATATAAAATATTTTAAATGTCCAAAATTGCCAAACCAAAATGTTTCATGTTGGAAATATTCCAACAAGGGACCAGGAGCATTTTGGTGATTTTAAAACTGTTTTGGTATTTTAGAAAACCCCACAAAGTTGCAGGAAATTAGAAAAGATAAAAAACAGAAAGACTTACAGGCGCCTCCCTACGGCCCACTGCCGCCCAGCCCAGCATCGCGCCAACAGCTGCTTGGCTCGGCCAGAGCAGCAGCCAGTGCTTTCGGCGGCGGGCACCGCATGGGTGCCACGCACCTGGTCGCCGCCTCGCCGCTCCTCTCGCCCATTGCCACCGAGGATCGCCTCCTCTCTCTCCCGAACACCCTGGACACCTCCTCTCCTCCCGGTCCCTCTCCATCGTGCTCCCCGCCTTGGCCGGCCTTGCCCTTCGCCGCCATCGCCGCCGTGCCCGCGCTCCCGCCGTCCGTGCTCCTCCTCACCATGTCCGGGAGCTCCGCCTCCTCCACTACCCCTAACCAGCCGAGCCCCACTCGCTCTAGTGCCCCGAGTCCATCCCACCGACCTCGGCCGAGGCTCGCCGCGTCGCGGAGATCCCTTTCGTCGCCGCCATCGCTCCGGTTCGTCCCCGACCTCGGCGAGAGCTTCTCTGGCGTCGCCCGTGAGCCCATCTAACTCCCTTCCCTCTCTCGCGCCCTCGAGCAGCGTAGCAACCGAACCACGCTCACCCGCACCCGCCGCCGTGGAGCTCGTCGCCGGCGTGCTCCGGTCACTCTCCGCCCACCCATGGTGTCCATCACACTCACCGCACCCCATGGGGTCTACCCATGCACTCCCGCACCTCACCGACCCTCTAACCCCAAGCTCATCGTTGGCCGAACCCCGGCGGCCGCCTAGCTCGTCGCCGGCGCCAACTCCGGCCACCCCGACCCCAACCGGCTCCACCAATAGCCGCGGCTTGCACCCAGCTACCCGTAGCCACCTTCCGCGACTCATTTGGTCGTCGGAATCGCCAAAAGCACTCCCTCCGCCGCGTCGGGCTCGCCGGCGGCTAGTCGCCGGTGTAGCCGACGTGGACCTTGACCACGTGGGCCCTCGTTGACCCGACAAGTCAGCGGCAGATGGGGCCCGACCACCTGCTAACTAAATAGGTTAGTTTTAATTAAACATTAGTTAAGTTAATTACCCTGACACGCGGGACCCACTGTCAGGTTTGACCTGGACGTCTCTGTTGACCCTGACGTCATCTTGGCGCATGGTGGCGCATTAATCTAATTTCTGGATTTATTCTAATACAATAAATTCGAATATAATTCAAATTTCAAATGCTTATAACTTTTTATCTGTAACTCCAAATGCAAAGATTTATATATGAAAATGATCAGAAAAATCCATTCTATCCATTGGTACAGGTTTCATGCATGTTAAATCAAGTTAACCTTGCTGTTTAACCAGAATAAGATAATGCACCTTTAGGGTTATTTCAAATGAGCTATCATTTGAATCTTTGATTCAAATGAGTTCATCCCCTATTATTTCAGCTTGCATTAGGCCAACACACATCCATATTGCCATGTCATAGCATGCATCATATTGTTGCATATTGTCATGTGTGTTTACTTTGGTATGCTTTTAAGTGATAGGTTCTGCTTTGAGGATAACCTCGACTATCCATCCGAAGGCGATACTCTACCCCGTTCCATCGGGCAAGCAACTCATTGATCATTCAATACAAACCCATGTTCTCGCTTCGCTCTCGTTTCTTGCATTAAGACAACGCGATTCAAACTGTTGTGTGCTACGGTAGTTGAACCCACTTCCTTTGCATGACTGTCATTGCCACGATAACTAGATGAAACCCACTAGTATGTGTAGGAGTTGATTGAGCCATGTTTGTGATTCCTACCATGCTATGCTTGCTATGCTTAGAGTTGTGTCAGTCGGCTCATCGGGATGATGAACTGGAGTGAAAGGTTGTGTTGGTGCGAGTGAAAGTGTTGAACACGTTTTGGTAAAGGTATCGATGAGAGGCCATGTAGGAGTACATGGTGGGTTGTTTCATTGAAGCCGATCCTAAGAACTGAGATCTGTGTTTGTGATCCATGAAATAGTTACTACCACGCATTGTGCCCGAAACCAATGGACCCTCTCGGCTTCTTAACCACCCTTGTTCTTAGTCCGGGAGTTGCAAGTAGTTTCTGGTGTTTGTAGCATCTTTGGGGCATATATAGCGCTGACCTTAGAGGTGGGTTGTGTTGCGGTAGGCACGTGGCCCGGTGTACCGAGTGCCTATTTGGTATCTCGGGAACCCTGCACACATCGTTCGGGGCTGTATGGGAAACCTCGGCCGGACTCCCTGCGGATGGAACCCGAATAGGCGATAAACCTGGACTAGGGACTTGAGTGTTTAGGTAGGCTGTGGCCGACACCCACGTTGGGCTTCCGCTTGAAGGTTGCAGTACATGTCGTGTAAACGGCGGTAAGTGGTGAGCGTGTGTGAAGAAGTACACCCTGCGGGGTTTGATATGATCTATTGAATAGCCGTGTCCACGGAGAAGGACTTCGGGTTACCTATATCAGTTCATAGACAAGTAAATGGTTACTACTAAAAGCCTCAAGATAAGCGTGAGTATCGTGGATGGCCCTCTCGTGGGATGACGAGAGGATCCCGTTGGAGTATTGTGATGGTGACTAGTGGACTCGTGTGCGACAAATGCTTTACAAAGTGGTGTCACGTGGGATAGCTTAGCCAAGAGTCAAAGCTGGCTTGCTGCAAATAACTCCACCACCTTCTTGAGAATGTGCATGTATGATAGGATTACGTGGTAAGACTTCTTTGAGTACCTCCGTACTCATGTTTGTAATTAATGTTTTTGAGAGGACAACACTACCCCTCCGATGGATTCTATGTAGATATCGACTTGACGAGTGAGCTAGCCACCCGGTGGCGATCTAAGACTTGTGAAGGGCCATTGTAGATAGAAAGGCTCCAACAAGCTTTCTTTCTTTCTAGAGTCGTACTCGAGACTAGTTTGCTTCGCATGTGCTTGTATGATTGTATGACTTGAGTGTTGGGTCATGTGACCCCTACTGTCTGAATATGTTATGTATGGCTCCTCGGGCCTCTTAAATAAAGTACTTTGAGTTGTAGAGTTTTGTTGTGATGCCTTGTTGTATTTACTCATATCGGGCATATTGCGTGTATGATTGAAATGCTTGGTATGAGTGGGATCCGACAAACTAGTTGTTTATCCTTGGCAGCCTCTCATATGGGGAAATGTAGTCTCGTGCTTACGGCGATAGTAGTCCACTACAGCCCGGTTCACCGGAGTCCTGCTAGCCCAGCACTACTGCTTGGACACTTGACTGGCCGGCATGTGTTTCACTTCGTTCCTATGTCTGTCCCTTCGGGGAAATGTCACGCGGTGGTATTCGGAGTCCTGCCTAGCCTGCTACAGCCCGGAATACCGGAGTCTGTTAGCCAGTGCTACAGCCCGAATACATCGTTGATGACCGACATGCTCGATGTGATTCATGTATGCATGTCCCCATAGGTTAAGCGCCGCTTTGGGTTCACGACTAGCCATGTCGGCCCGGTTCTTTGTCATGTGGATGCTAGCGACACTATCATATCGTGAGCCAAAAGGCGCAAACGGTCCGGGCCATGGTAAGGCGACACCCGTAGGAATACCGTGCGTGAGGCCACAAAGTGATATGAGGTGTTACCGGCTAGGTCGATGTGATTTGGAATCGGGGTCCTGACAACTCCTCTTCCCTTATTCGTGCAAATCTTACATGTTTGCTTGCACGGTATTCATCCCACAGAAGACACTAGTTGACCGCTTCTTCTAGATACTAGACGTTCCTAGTAACTCGCGATGCACAAGGTTTCTCCTCATATACTATTTCACCTTAGCTAGAGGTCCGTCGCCCGCCATGAATTTCAATTCCCGGTCAGTTGATTCCCAATTAACGGAAGCATTCCCCGGCGTAACAGGTGCTAGTCCGCCAATTACGCCGGGGAAGCAGCGCCTCAGTGTTTATCTTAGGGGCGTGTGGGGCCTAGAGCTACTGGCGCCCGATCTGGAGGTCGGTTGGGATTAAAGGGATGGCCTGGGGGCACTACCAAGCACGGCGGTGGTGTGAGGTCGAGGGGAGGGCGGGGCGGCGGAGGCAGGGGTCTGGGCCGGTGGTCGCTAGCGGTTGGAGAAAGATTGTCAACAGTGACTGGCGAGAGGTAGACAAAGGCCATCTGCCCGTTCCTTATATATCGGACGGTTCATTAAAAAAATTGGCTGACCTATTTATTTTCAGTCGACTGTTATCTTGATATGACCGCGTGTGGTGGTGTGCTGGAGGAGTACCTGCATTTCCTGTGTTCATATATTACAAAATCATATGGAGTAGAATCTAATTTTGTTTTCCATGCAATGTTGTAGAGCTATCATACGTCTCCTGTCATTTATTTTTCAGCCACCTGCTATCTGCTACTTTTATAGTGCACTAGTTCTGCACACACTTCACCCATACTCTCACTATTGTGTTTTTATGCGAGACACGTTTCAGCCTTATAATAGGTGAAGTGTCAGCAGATGGAGATGGTAAACATAGGTCTGGAGTTGATGACCTCGTTCGCAATGAACCACCATCCCAGGTGCTTGCTTTAACTTCGCGGTGTCATATGTGGTTGCATGTTCCATATGGTGTCTAGCTTGTATTCGAAAGGTCGAAGTCGGTCTTTATTAAGATAAGGAAAGATATTTTTTACATGAACCACCATCCCATGAGCACCAGAAGACAAATAGCTGGTCAGGGCACTGGCCAAGCCAGTGACAAGCCCAGCAAAGAGAGGCATCACCTAGAAGCCAACTAAAAAGCCGCGATGGTGGCGAAGCAGCCCACCTCCCACCAGGCTCTCAGGTCCTAGATGATCATGCTCACCACTCCAGCCGGATGTCTAGCTTGTATTGCTTCCAATTTGGTTAAATTGCATCTGCTTAGCTTACACATTATACCTTTGAATATGACATGCCTTTCTGTTTTTTGTACATACTAGTACATCTGTGTATTAACCATGTTCTTACATCAAACTAATGTTCTTGTGTATCCCTCATCAATCACTTATGATGAGGCAGTCAGGCAAGTGGATTACTCCTCATTTAAAGAATGCCGCATCAGCCTCCCGACATGATTCTCAAGAAATAGCAAGGCTAGATGAAGATAGTGAACGTAGCTCTGTAGTTGATTACCGCATTTCCCCTACACTAGCATCGCAGGTGCTTGCTCTAACTTGGCAGCGTGATATGTGGTTCATTGTTGCATATGGTGTCTAGATTGTAATTCTTCCAATCTGGTTAAACTGCATTTGCTATTCTGCTTAGCTTATACATTATTCCTGTTAATGTGGCATGCCTTCCTGTATTTAGTACATAGTACATCTGTCTATTAATCATGTCCTCACATAAAACTATTGTTTTTTTGTATCCCGCATAAATCAATATAACGAGACACCTTCAGTATATGCAGTGTAATATTAGTTGCCTCTTTGATATGATTTATAGCATGCGCTGTTTCTAATATGTTGAAATGCCATTTATGATGGGACACTTTTAACTTGGCAGAGTCATATTGGTTGCATCTTTCACGTGGTGTCTAGCTTGCATTGCTTCTTATTTGGTGAAATGGTTTCTGCTTAGTTTACGCAAATAGTTGTGAATATGCCATGCCGTCCTGTTTTTCGTATTATTCCATCCTAGAATCATGTGTTTGCCTTACATCAAAGTAGTGATTGTCAGTATTATGCACGAATGAGTTCTAAAGAGTGAATTTTATTGCTTTTTCTTGTCGGTTTTACTTGACAATTCAAAATCAATAAAGCGGAAGGAAGTTAGCAAGGCAGCGGATGAAGGTGCTCCTTCAAATGGAGGCCTCTCTGATTCTACTCCTCCATCCCCCAATATGATTTCCAAGACAACACATGCGTAGACACTCTCGTAGCTGTGTTGGTGATGAGCACGTCTCCCTAGTGCACCATCACAGTGCTCCCTCTAACTTGGCAATTATTATATGTGGTTGCATGTTATGTATGATGTCTAGCTTGTATTGCTTCTAATTTTGTTGAATTTCATCTGCTTACTTTACACATTATACTTGTGACTAAGACCGTGTTCTGTTTCTAGAACATACAATATCTGTCTATCACACCATGTTCTTACATTAAAGTACATTTGTTACGAAGAATTAAATTGTTATTCGTTTTCTTGTCGGCTTGACTTAACATGGCACGAGAGAAAGAGGAAGCAAGGCAGAACAAGCGAGGAAAGGGAAGCGAAACAATCCTGCAGATTCTGCTGTGCTGCGATGGTGCAATAGAAGGTCAAAGTCTAGCGAGAAAATTGTACCGACACGGTATCCCGTGCTACGAGCTGCGAGAACAAGCCAAAGCGAAACAAATAGCTGCCACCAAACAAGCGAGACAACCATAGTTGTTGCAACACCTTCCACAGTACCACCAGTGCATGATTTACTCGTTCATCAACTCAGCTAGCAACACGTTCCCAAGCTCCCTTGCCACGACACTACTTTGAAGCACTCTTGACACAAGATGAGTTGGCAAGATCGGATGAACTTTGTGAGCTTCAACAGCAAGAAGGTAGTTCTTTGGAGTCAAGTTCTGATTGCATGCTTCTTTATATCTAGTCTCATAGTTTGATGTACACTAACACTTCCTATGTTTGTTGTTGGACTAGCACCTAGGCGCAAGAGGAAACAAACATCAGGGATAATGCTCGATAGGTTAACTAAATCTAGAGGAGGAAGAATGGAGATTCGTTTTGAGGCAGGTTTAAAAAGGCCACGTGATGCTACAAAGTCAGCCAAGTTAGTATCAGAGGCAACGGGTGCTGTTAGGTGTCATGTACGTATCCTCCCAACATGGATTCAGTACAGGAATGACAAAGACGAAACCTAGTTCAACACCTTCCTCGACCATTTATCTGTAAGTATGGTTATGTATGGAAACTAGTGTCGCGACGGGTTTTCCAGGATGTATTTCCCAGAAAATGGCCCTTGTGCTCACCAGCCCCAGGATTACTGTTAGCTGATGAGACACCAACTTGATACAGAAACTCCAAGCCAAATACAAAATGTATAGTACAAGACCATTCTTGCCTATGAGTACAACAAATGGTTTCTAGTGGTTGATGGCGGAAGCGGTTTGTGGTTCATCAGTGTCTATGGGACTCCATTTCCCACAGGAACAGCTGACCTGGATAACTCCTATCTTCGCGAGGCTGCTAACACCATTGTGTAGGTTCCAGGGCTGTTATCGCAACGCTCCTCTCCATGCAAGAAATCTGGCCAAGACAATAGCCAGGGACAAGCTAGTGAGTACTTTCAATGTACTCGCAAACATTATGAACACAGGTATAACATAATGAATGATAATCATGCTCTGAAATATTTCATGATCACAACGTCAGTCATGAAATAAAAACAATCCATGATGCACACAAGTAGGTTATTCATATACAACATGAATATGCAATAAGGGAATGGAAATAGAATGCACCGATCGGGTGTCTGAAGCGACGCCTCGAGAGGATAATAATATAAAGCATGCCTCAGTCGGGCGTCTGTGCGACACCACATAAAGGGCTTATAAGTAATTTAAATGACAAGCATGCCACAGTCGGGCGTCTGAACGACACCACATAAAGGGCTTGTAAATAATTTAAATAACAAACATGCCATAGTCGGGCGTCTGAGCGACACCACATAAAGGGCTTATAAGAGAATAATCACAGTGAATATCCAGGAGGTAGAACCGTCCCAGGGATACTCAATAATTCAAATAATGTAAATGGTTAGTCCATAATAATGGTAATCATAATCATCATGAGTCACAAGTCATGATCCATGTTCTGGTTTAGCAATTTTTCCTCCGAAGACCGACACTAAGACCGACACTTGACCCATCCCAGACAGTAGTCCTTAACCATGGACACGGCTATTCGAATAGATATAATCTTTGCAGAGGGTGTACTCTTTACCCACGAGTAATGGATTCCTTTAGTCCATTGGGACTAATTCCGTCTATGGTCTTTTAATTGAAAACACACCTGACCGCACACACCAGCCCAACTTACTGGTGTCTGGAATCACCCACAACACCCGTTAAGCAAAACTCTAAGTGGGGAGGCTACAACCTCGACTAGCATGGGATCACAAAATTTATAACGCGCGCAAACTAGGGGAGCTACCCCCCGGCTCCAACCAGAAACACCCATGCCCCTGGACCAGGCAGCATGTCTACCGGATGCAGCCGGTATCATCCACCATGGCCTCTCTTTATGGTGTGTGTGCTGGGAAGGGGTTGACAACTTACTGAACCGTACCCTACCTATGGCAGGGACAAGTGGTAGTACGAAACAAGTATGGGGGTTACTGGAACAAGACTCGATCTACGGTCGACTCAGGAGGTTAAGACATTTCCTGCATGATAAGCATAAGAAAATATATTTCACACCAATCAGACAGAATCACCACTCATCATACCTCACCATGCCTTACCGGACATAACCGTCTCGACGAAGAACTAGAGACAAGCTCGTGTCTACCCAAGACAGAGACTTTCCCGGATTCCTCCCGATAGGCATGAAATTCATACGAGGGTGATTACTATCAGAAGCATATCAAATTCCAACAGCAAGGAATCATCATTATGCACTCATGATTGTGATCATAACACCACATAAAATATCGAATGCTTCGTGTCAAGGTGATGTCGTATTTGCATCAAATGACGCACAACAAATATTATGACAGGGTTCAGAATGGTTGCCTTCAAGAGTATGCAAGGGGGTGCACTTTTTGAAAGTTGCCTTCTTCTTCAAAATCCTATTTTACGAAAATTTGAATTAACACATAGTTTCAAAATAGTACAAAAAAGTTGTTTGGAAAATTTTCAAGTAAATATGAAAATAAACTAGACAAAATTTGAGAGACAACAGAAAAGGAATCCAATCAATCGGACTTGTATTTTAAAAGTTATAGCCAGTCAAAGTTTAGTCAAAATCTGTTTTTAAATAAAACAGGAAAAGAAAAACGGTTCGGCAGCACTTACGTTTTCCTCTAGCGAAGGCGTGTTGGTGGAATCGCTTCCACTTAAACCAGCCTTGGGCGGCTCGGGTCACAGACAGTGGGTCCCTTGGGCCCCTTGGTCGGTTTGACCGATCGCCGCGCCTTCTTTCTCTTCGGCGGCGGGCGGAGCTCCGGCGATTGCCGCCGACGAACGGCGGCTCTCCACGGAATGCTGAGGGTGGGGATGGATCCGCTGGTCCAGGGCGGTCCTCCCAGTGGTCGATAGGCTGGCGGGGGTTGAGGGGGTCGTCGGCGGCGAGCTCCACGGCGGACGGCGGTTTCGGGAAGATTGGGGTTTCGAGCTACGGTGGCTCCCGATCGGGTTTGAGAGGTGGGGTGGCTCCGCAACGTCAAGGGGAGTCGGACGGTGGCACTGGATGGACTGGGAGGTGTTGCTCGCGAAGAACGGGATCGGTGTGTGGCGGCGGCCGTACTGACCGGAGATGAGGAAGAAGGCCTCCCTCCGTCGATTACTGGCTGCGGGAGCACTAGGGGGATGGCCTGAGGTCGCCTGGGGGTCTGGTCGAGCTCGGGATCAATAGGCAGTCGAGGTCGGTTCGACGGCGGCAGTGGATAGGAACGGCGAACCTCCATTCTGTAGCCAGGGGCGCGTGGCGTTGGCTGGCGGGGTCTGGCAGGGCGAGAGAATGAGCTCGGGCTGTTCAGGGGAAAGCTGGCGCGCGGCTGTGGCTCGGGCGGCGCCGTCCATGGCAGGATCATGCTGCGGCCGTCCGCTAGCCACCATGGCCGACCTGACGGTGGTGCTGCGGGGCTCCAGGGGCGGCTTGGAGGGTTACAGCGGCGAGCGAGAATGGGGCGTGGCCTGCTTGGCGAGCAGCAAGGGCCGAGGGCAAGCGCGGCGGCTCGAGCGCACGCGTGCAAAACCAGCGCTGGCGGCGCGCCCGAGCACGCGCGCCATGTGCTCGACGGAATGCCAGGTTGGCCTAGAGGGCTTGGGTGATGATGCAAGATAACAGTACAAGGTTAGAGGTAGCTAGGAGGTTAGTGTACATGATTGCCGGGTCAGGGAATCAAGTTCATAAAGCAAACTAAAAACTATGTCAAATCTGGCCATGCACACAAGGTGTTCGACAGAATGCCATGGGCATCTAGGCATCTCTTAGGGTGGCCAAAAACTCCAGATCAGAGTCTCTTTAGATGTAGGTAATGGTGGCAAGGTTAGTTTGGCAAGACCAGAAACTTGTTAGTGCAAGTTTATGAGAAAACCAAATCTGGACAGAAAATGAAGGGCATTATTGCATGGACCAAAAATACTCCAATGGGTCCAATCTCCTGGACTTAAGTGTTTGGTAGGGTGGTCTATAAGCAGGAGGGAAAACCATGGGTAATAGGGCAAGATAAAATATGGTTGCAGTGCAAATCACCAGACTGGACCAGAGAGCAAAAGAGGATGATTTTCTCAAATTTTTCAAAGAATACCAATAGGTTTTTGCATAAGGTTGAATTATACACTACTACTAAAATCCCCCAATTTTGGTGGAAGTTTTAAAGAAATATTTCAATAGGTTGTAGTGTAAATGGAACTCTAAAACTAATGAAAAATCATTTTTAAAGAAATAAAGCTCAAAAAAAATAATTGTAGAAATAATTCCACTGATAAAAAAATGGTCTTGGGAAGATATACAAGTCCAATAATATATATTTTTTGAAAGGTTTCCACCTAGAAGGAAAAACTCAAAAAAAAATTCAGAGGGACAAAGTGATCCGAAATTAAATGATAAAACCAGAAAATAAAAATTTAATTTCCTAGCAAAATTTTAATTAATAAATCAAGGTCAAAATTTTGGGGTGTTACAACTAGTAATATCGTCTTGCTCTGTCCAATACTTTCTAGGTTGCTGATAATGAGACTCCCATAATTTTCAACAGATGAGGTTCAAGTTGGATAGCCAAGATGATGCAACCAGACAAGCTTGCACCCATGTTTTCAAGTCTGCTCTGCGACAGTATCGGTATAATTGAGGAAAACTCACTTTGAAGGCAAGGCTAACAGTGAACTTGCCCAAACATCTCCAGTGGAAAATATATCTGATGAAGACTGGAGAGGCCTCGTTAAACACTGGTCCAATCCGAAGTATCAGGTACATTATAGATATGTCATCAGATCACATGTTGAAGTCCTATTTATGAATGTGCCACACAAATCTATCTTCTTGTAGGTGAACTGTTCAACGAACAAGGCCAACCGTACGAAAGTGAAATTCCAACAGACGACAGGATCTCGTAGCTATATTGCACACTACCAGGCTCTTGTAATTAGCTGTTGTTTCACTCTTTTCGTTGTACCATATTATCAGATCTATATTGACTTGTTCCAAATGCAGAGGAAAGCCCGCAAGGACCAAAAAATACCTGAACCAAATGATGTGGAAATCTTCAAGGACTGTCACACCAGCAAGAAGAAGGGCACGACTACACTAGTCAAAGCCGCTGTTGTAAGTCCTTAATCCTCATGCCTTTTAACTACTACTTACTCTGACTTGTGCCTTGAACTGTATGGTTTGCAGCCAATGTCTATTACACTTTTCAATTTTATACGCAATTGTCTTAGCGTATCATTGCACCTTACAAGGTTTAAAAGAGAGGAGTGATGTTCCTTTGATCTTGACTTGTAATCTAGTTCCATGCTGGACTTGCCCACACAACGTTACAATTGCCTGTTTGTCTGTTCTCAGTTGTTTTGTGATATGAATGATGTCATACTATGCTTACCGTATTATAAACTTCGTCTCTTTATCCTTAGCCCTCAATACAATGTGAAGAAATAGACAAAACATTAGCGATGGTACATGGTCATATGTTTGGAACCTAGTTTTATTATGTACTTTGCAATAAAATACAACTATTATTTTACATGGGTTCACTAGAATAAGTTCTGTATATAGACCAAAGCTATTTTGTTTGGTTTTGCTGCCTCCTTAATATTTTCTGTTCTGGTACTACTAATGTAAAACCACAAATTTTCAGCGAGCTATGGAAAAAATGGTGGAACCGCCACCTTCTGAAGGTGGCGAGGCAACTATAACCGCAATGTCAGCTCTTGCTGCAGTGGGTCAGTACCTGTCTACTAACAGTGCCAAAAGCACGTTCCTACGTAATACTGGCTTGGTTGTTAAGGCAATCTCGTCCAAACTGCCTCATGATCAAGATATGCAAGCTCAAAACAATGTTGTATCTATGCTCCAGACAGAAGTCCATTCCCTAACAGAGACCCTTTGTGAAACAAGGAGAGACATTGTTCGATGTTGTCAAGATATGCATGGTTTTGAAACCAGACTATCAGACATTTGCTATGTTGTTCAGGAGCCTAGGAAAACTGAAGGCGAAGGTTATGGTGCTCCATCGGACAATACAGCATCAAAACGTAACAGTCAGGTCAAATGAACTGAGCTTCTGAACTTCTGGTGGTGCATTTTGTCGGATGTGGGGTTTCGGCAAACCCTTAAGGTTCGAACTCTAGGGTGCGTGCGAAGTCTTTCCCTCCTACCGATCCGCGCCCTAGCTCGCTAAGATCTCGCGGACGAACTAGATGAATTCGCAACACATGAAGACACGAGATTTATACTGGTTCGAGCCACCGTTGTGGTGTAATACCCTACTCGGGCTGATGATGAACAGTACAAGGGGAGGAACAGCCTCCTGAGGTTGAGGTGTTCTTGTGCTAGGTGAACTAGCGGATCAGAACTATCTCCTACTGTGGTGGCTAGCTCTACTTATATACGCCCTGGTCCTCTTCCCAAATATTGAGCTGGAAGGAAGCCAACAAAGGCGGGCGAATTTGACGGGGGACAGCCAGTACAAGCTATCCTGACAAAAGTGGTCTTCGCCTGCGAAAAGCTCTGGTGGTGACGCCGTCTTGGGCTCCAAGATGACCTCCGTCCTACCGTCCTTCTGGTCTTGGTCTCATTGCACCGATATGGCAACCTTTGCCTGATGCCCCGGTACTCCTCGCCTGCGCTGGCCTCCTTAGCACCAAAGAGGAAACAAGGACGCTGCGCGCGCTGGCGCCCGCCTGGCGCCCGCCTGGCCTCGATCGTCATGGCTCACGTCATGAGAGCCTCGTGAGGTTTGCCCCGCCTTGATATCTTCGCTCCTCGTGAGCCTGCCTAGCTAGGCCGCTCCTGAGGAGGTCTTGCATCGTCCGCCTCGCGAGGCTTGGCCCCCTCGCGAGGGGCTTGGATGCCTTGTTGACGAAGATGGGCTGTACGGCCCGCTGACTTAGCCATGCCATGGGCCGCAGGCTGGCAAGTCTTGGGACCCCCGTTCCCAGAACACCGACAGTAGCCCCCGGGCCCAAGGTGCACTCGGGCTTGGCTTCGCGGCGAAGCCAAGGGTCAAGTACGGAGCACTGCGGGCCCCAAAAAGCCTGCGGCCTCGGTCGACGCGTGGCGGTTGATTGGACGTGGGATTCTCCACTTCCCCACGCTGCCTCGGCAACTGCTTGACCTGACAAAAGGCTGGTACAGGAAGTACTTGCCTTCACTGCTTCTTCCTCGCCTCGCTCCAGATCCCCTTTCTCGCTCCTCGCCACTGCTACCTCAAAATCCGCTCCAATCTCATCCTGCATCTGCGATCCATGGCGCCGCGCAAAGTCAGGACTTCCTTAGCACCGGCTTGGTATGAGCCGGCTCTTGAGGCGCCCACCGTCACGGAGAAGAGCCTTGCCTCCGTGCGCCTGCTGACAGCGGGTGAGAGCAATGAGTGGGGAGACACCGAGCTCCGGCTTGCCTCCGACGTGCCGGAGCCTGAGGAAAGCACCTTCTTCCCCTTCTTCTCGAGCAGTGTTGCTGTCGGGTTGGTTCCTCCCTTCTCCGATTTATTTTATGAAGTTCTCGACCACTACAGGCTGCAGGCGTTGCATCTCCATCCCAACTCTGTCCTCCTCCTGTCCATCTTCGCCTACTACTGTGAGGCGTACCTGGGCGTGATGCCATCCGTGGCGCTCCTGCGCCATTTCTTCTTCCTCCGTGTTAGCAAGGGGCACATCTCCGGATGCGCTAATTTCGCCGCATCCAGCAAGGCCAACTCGATCTCGAGCACCGGGAAGAGGGCCGACAACATCCGATCCAAATGGGTCATGATGGACGCCAAGCGCGCCGATCCGCGTCTGGTATTACCAATGGCGGCGCCCTCTTCCAACAAGGGGCGGCCCAAGGCGGAGCTTGCTGATGAGCGGGCATCGCTTGTGTTGGGGCAGATGATGACCGACTTGAAGCCGGGCAATGCGAAGGCGGCCAAGGTGACGGGGGTCATGCTCCTGAGGGAGTTCTTGATGCTGCGAGTTGCCCCGCTCCAGGCGCGCGCACGCCCTCTGTGGGAGCTTGAAGAAGAGGTAAACAAGATCCGCCTGAGGCCGAGGGCCCTGCCTGACGATGAACTCGCCGTTGTCCTGTGTCTCATAGTTGGGGACAACCAGGAGTACCCGCCAAGCGCCTTCGTTCCCCTGTTCCAAAGCAGGGACCGGGAGGAATTCGTCGCCTCCAGGCCGACCTTTGACGCGCGCGGGCTGGTGCCGTCGGCGCTCCTAGGGGCCCCTGCGGCACCGAAGCTGGTGGAGGTGTCCTCTGACGAGTCTCGTGGGGAGGAGAAAGAGGAGGTGGACTCGGAGAAGACTCTTGAAGAGTTGGGGGAGAATTCCCCTCTGAGCAATGCCGAGATCCTCCGCGCCCTTCCTGACGTTGCCGAGGCTGACACCCGCCAGGAAGAGAGGGAGCAACCCCTCATCCCGATGACGGGAAGGTCATCGCTGGTGCCTCGCGAAGCCGCCTCCATCCCGACTCCTCCTGGGGCTGACTCCGGCCCTGCCTCCACACCGCCTGCCGCTACCGGAGCCCGCACGCCTGTTCCTCAGGTCCCGATGCTGTCAGGCTTCAAGCTCCCCAAGCGGAAGTATGTCGCGGTGGATCAATAAGTGTCTCCAGCTTCGCCTTGTCCCTGTTTGTACTTGTTATTTCCTGATGCTCGCCCTCGGTCGATCAGGCCGGCGCCTTCTGCGAAGAAGAGGAAGGAGGGTATGGCGGTCGTGCCTTCCTCCGCAGAGAAAGGAGGCAGCAACGCCCATACCTCCCCAACCCGGTTGTCCTCGCGAGGCCAAGAGGAACATCGCCGTGTGGAATCAGCCCCCATGGCCCCGTTGGCTCTGGAAGTGCTGGCGTCTGGCGCGGTTGATGAGGTCCCAGCCGCTCCGGAACCCGCTATCTCCCAGGTCCTGGTGACGACGTCGGCTCCTCCCACTGCTGCACCTCCACTCCCTGGTTCTTCTGCTCCTGCTGCTGTTCTGGAATGTGCTCTTTTGGAAATGACAAAGTTGCAGGCGGATCTCCTGGGCGCGGACCCACGCCTGGTGGCCGGGTGCTTGGAGCTGGCGTCTGGCTGGCTTCACTCTGACCTGGCGGTTCGTGCGGTACTGAGACAGGCCGCTGTGGCTTCCGAGAAGGAGAAGCAAAGCACCGTCGACGCTGCCGCCGATCGTGAGACGGCGCTGAAAGACGCCAAGGCGGCCCGTGACCACTGCCAAGTGCTGGAGGACGAGTTGCAGAGTCTGCGCGACAAGCACGCCGAAGAAGCGCGCGGCCGCCTGGCAAAGGAGGAGGAGGTGAAGGCCCGGGAGGACACCGTCAAGAACCGTGATGCTGAGCTGGCAGAGTTGGGGAAGGCGCGGGCCACCGAGCGCAACCGGTTGGAAGAGTTGGAGTAGAAGGTTGAGGCGAGGGAGGCCGATCTTGATGCCAAGGCGCGAGTCCTGGCTGAAGACCACGTGGCCTTTGCCGATCTCGAGAAGAGATCTCGCAAGGCATTGAAGATGCTCTACGAGCACGCCCTGGAGAAGTCACTGGCCACCGATGAGGACGGCCCTGCCCGGTTGCTTCCTCTCTTAGTGAAGGCGCTCAAGGAAGTTGTTGACGGCGTCGGTCCTATGGCGGAGGCAGAGGCTCGCGTCCTGTCTTTAGCTGCATTGACCCGCGTTTTCAGCCACTTGTACCTTCATGATACGTCTCCAACGTATCTATAATTTATGAAGCATTCATGCTATTTTATTATGTGTTTTGAATGATTATGGGCTTGATTATACACTTTTATATTACTTTTGGGACTAACCTACTAACCGAAGGCCCAACCCATATTGTTGTTTTATTGCCTGTTTCAGTATTCCGAAGAAAAGGAATATCAAACGGAGTCCAAACGGAATGAAACCTTCGGCATCGTGATTTTTTGGAAGAATATCATCCTGGAGGCTTGGAGATCAAGTCAGAACATCCTCGAGGAGCCCAGGAGATAGGGGGCATGCCCCCCTCTACAGGGTGCGCCCCCCTGTCTCGTGGACCCCTCGAGCACCTCCCGACCGACTTCATTCTCCTATATAGTCCCACGTACCCTAAAAACATCCACGGAGAAGATAGATCGGGAGTTCCGCCGCCGCATGCCTCTGTAGCCACCAAAAACCACTCGGGCACCCATTCCGGCACCCTGCCGGAGGGGGAATCCATCACCGGTGGCCATCTTCATCATCCCGGTGCTATCCATGACGAGAAGGGAGTAGTTCACCCTCGGGGCTGAGGGTATGTACTAGTAGCTATGTGTTTGATCTCTCTCTCGCTCTCTCTCTCTCTCTCTCTCTCTCTCTCTCTCTCTCTCTCTCTCTCGTGTTCTCTCTCATGTTCCCTCTATGGCATGATCTTGATTTATAGCGAGCTTTGCTATTATAGTTGGACCTTATGATGTTTCTCCCCCTCTACTCTCTTGTGATGAATTGAGTTTCCCTCTTGAAGTTATCTTATCAGATTGAGTCTTTATTTGAGAACACTTGATGTATGTCTTGCCGTGTTTATCTATGGTGACAATGGGATATCACGTGCCACTTGATGTATGTTTTGGTGACCAACTTGCGGGTTCCGCCCATGAACCTATGCATAGGGGTTGACACACGTTTTCTTGACTCTCCGGTAGAAACTTTGGGGCACTCTTTGAAGTACTTTGTGTTGGTTGGATGAATCTGAGATTGTGTGATGCATATTGTATAATCATGCCCACGGATACTTGAGGTGACAATGGAGTATCTAGGTGACATTAGGGTTTTGGTTGATTTGTGTCTTAAGGTGTTATTCTAGTACGAACTCTTTTATAGATTGATCCGAAAGAATAACTTTGAGGTGGTTTCGTACCCTACCATAATCTCTACGTTTGTTGTCAGCTATTAGTGGCTTTGGAGTGACTCTTTGTTGCATGTTGAGGGATTGTTATATGATCAATCTATGTTATTATTGTTGAGAGAACTTGCACTAGTGAAAGTATGAACCCTAGGCCTTGTTTCCCATCATTGCAATACCGTTTACGCCCACTTTTATCATTAGTTACCTTGCTGTTTTTATTATTTCAGATTACAAAAACCTTTATCTACCATCCATATTGCACTTGTATCACCATCTCTTCGCCGAACTAGTGCACCTATACAAATTACCATTGTATTGGGTGTGTTGGGGACAAAAGAGACTATTTGTTATTTGGTTGCAGGGTTGTTTGAGAGAGACCATCTTCATCCTACGCCTCCCACGGATTGATAAACCTTAGGTCATCCACTTGAGGGAAATTTGCTACTGTCCTACAAACCTGTGCACTTACAGGCCCAACAACGTCTACAAGAAGAAGGTTGCGTAGTAGACATCAAGCAGTTTCTGGCGCCGTTGCCGGGGAAGCTAGGTAAGCGGCACTCACTCACACCCCGTCAACTAAGCTCTTTTCTGGCGCCGTTGCCGGGTAGGTGAGTGCTTGAAGGTATATCTTTAGATCTTGCAATCGAATATTTTTGTTTCTTGTTTTATCACTAGTTTAGTTTATAAAAGAAAACTACCAAAAAATGGAATTGAGTTTGTCTCATACGCTTCGTATTTTTAATATCTTTCGTGAGTATGATGGCAAGGAAAATAGTGCTCAAGTGCTAGAAGAAGAATTACATAGAATGCTTGGCATGAAATATGTGAATGATGAGCATGATTGCAATGTTGTTAGTATGAATTCCTTGAATATCCATGATGCTAATGATATGCAAAACCACAAGCTTGGGGAAGCTATGTTTGATGAATATGGTATGTTTAGTCTCCCAAGTTTTGCTGAGAATATTTATTATGATGAAAGCATGCCTCCTATTTATGATGATTATATTGATGAAAGTGGGTTTGGAAGAGTGTCAACTCTAGGAAGTAGTGATCCCACTATTTTGGAGGATGTTGAATCTTATTGTGATGAATATGAAAGTGGATTTGGAAGAGTGTCAACTTTATTTAGTGATGATTCCACTATTTCGGAAGAGATTCCAATTGATTATGAGAACAAAGTTGCTATCTATGATGATTATTGTGATGACTTGTATGCTATTAGGAATAATGATAACCATGAAACTTGTCATCATGATTTTAGTTTTCAATTGGATTATGCCTCACATGATAATTATTTTGTTGAGTTTGCTCCCACTACTATTCATGAGAAGAATTTTGCTTATGTGGAGAGTAGTAAATTTTCTATGCTTGTAGATCATCAAAAGAATGCTTTAGGTGCTGGTTATATTGTCGAATTCATTCATGATGCTACTGGAAATTATTATGAGGGAGGAACATATGCTTGTAGGAATTGCAATAATATCAAGTTTCCTCTCTATGTGCTTAAAATTTTGAAGCTATGCTTTGTTTTACCTTCCTAGGCTAGTTGATTATTGTTCCCATAAGTTGTTTGCTCACAAAATCCCTATGCATAGGAAGTGGGTTAGACTTAAATGTGTTAGTCATATGCTTCATGATGCTCCCGTTATGTTTCAACTCTTATCTTTTATATGAGCATCATTGAAATCATCATGCCTAGCTAGGGGCGTTAAACGATAGCGCTTGTTGGGAGGCAACCCAATTTTATTTTAGTTTCCAGCTTTTTGGTTAAGTTTAGTAATAAATAATCCATCTAGCTTCTGTTTAGATGTGTTTTCATGTTTTAATTAGTGTTTGTGCCAAGTAGAAATTTGGGAAGACTTGGGTATGATCATGCTATAAAAAACAGAAACTTTAGCACTCACGAGATTAGCTAAAAAAAATTACTGGAGAGTGCTATTTAGTTGATTCTTTTTGCAGATGATTACTAGACAAATTCCTCAGGTCCGCCAATTTATTTTAGAATTTTTGGAGTTCCAGAATTTTTCGTTAGTTACAGATTACTACAGACTGTTCTGTTTTTGACAGATTCTGTTTTCATTGTGTTGTTTGCTTATTTTGATGAATCTATGGCTAGTAAAATAGTTTATAAACCATAGAGAAGTTGGGATACGGTAGGTTTAACACCAATATAAATAAAGAATGAGTTCATTACAGTACCTTGAAGTGGTGTTTTGTTTTCTTTCGCTAACGGAGCTCACGAGTTTTCTGTTAAGTTTTGTGTTGTGAAGTTTTCAAGTTTTGGGTAAAGCTTTTATGGACTATGGAATAAGGAGTGGCAAGAGCCTAAGCTTGGGGATGCCCAAGGCACCCCAAGGTAATATTCAAGGACAACCAAGAGCCTAAGCTTGGGGATGCCCCGGATGGCATCCCCTCCTTCGTCTTCGTTCATCGGTAACTTTACTTGGAGCTATATTTTTATTCACCACATGATATGTGTTTTGCTTGGAGCGTCATTTTCTCTTGTTAGTATTTGCTTGCTGTAATTTAGAATAATGTTTTGCATCCTTAGTTCCAATAAAAATGTCAAGGATAGCCTTTGCCATGCTTATTTTGCTAGTTTACATGTTGCTGTTTGAAAACAGAAAGTTTACCACTGTTGCAAAAACTCATTAGAAAAGTCATAGCATGATATAATGTTGAAACTTTTTGCATGATGAGCTCTGATAAATTTACTACAGTGGGAATTTTATTTCATAATTTTTGGAGTCAGGGAAGTATTGATACTCTTGCATTCTTTATAGACTATACTGTTTTGACAGATTGTTGTTATGATTGCATTGTCTGGATATGTTTGCTTGTTTAATGATTCTACTTAAGGATAGGAGTATTAAATATGCAGATACATTTAGTATGCAATGTTGAATAATAATTTAAGTGATTCGTTACATTAGAAAATGATAAAGTTTTGCATTGGTTTATACTAACCTATCTCACGAGTTCTTGGTGAGTTTGGTGTGTATGAAGCTTTTGATAAAAAGAGAAAACATGATATGAGAGGAATTAAGGAGACACAAAAGTTCAAGCTTGGGGATGCCCAAGGCACCCCAAGATAATATTTCAAGAAGTCTCAAGCATCTAAGCTTGGGGATGCCCCGGTAGGCATCCCACCTTTCTTCTTCAACAACTATCGGTTAGTATCGGTTGAGCCTAAGTTTTTGCTTCTCCACATGAGTTGCGATATCCTTGCAATGTCATTTTGTTTTGCTTTGCTTGCTGTTTGAATAAAGTACTTAAGATCTGAAATTCTTTAATGAGAGAGAGTCTTCATATAGTTACATAATTATTTAGCTACTCATTGATCTTCACTTTTATCTTTTTGGAGTAGTTTGTCATTTACTCGTGTGCTTCACTTATATCCTATGAGTAAATTGTTGAATGAGTTGATTGTCATAAATCTGAAATTATATATGTCTCATTTGCTTATCCCATGGGTAGTAATGACTTCACGTCTAAGAAGTAGAGGTTGTAAATTTATTGGAGGTTAGCAAGCATTGTATTGGTCATTTGAACAATTCATGAAAGAATATTGAAGGAAGACAGATTTCACATATAAATATATTATCCTAGACATCTTTTATAGTTGGGAGCACTCATTAAGTATGACATGCTAAAGAGTTGATGTTGGACAAGGAAGACAACGTAATGGTTTATGTTTTCCGACATCTCAGTTAAAGTATATTGTCATGGATCATTCAAACATGTTGAGCTTGCCTTTCCCCCTCATGCTAGCCAAAATTCCTTGCACCAAGTAGAGATACTACTTGTGCTTCCAAATATCCTTAAACCCAGTTTTGCCATGAGAGTCCACCATATCTACCTATGGATTGAGTAAGATCCTTCAAGTAAGTAGTCATCGGTGCAAGCAATAAAAATTGCTCTCTAAATATGCATGACTTATTAGTGCGGAGAAAATAAGCTTTGTACGATCATGTTATGGAAGCAATAAAAGCGACGGACGTCATAATAAAGGTCCATATACAAGGGGCAATATAAAGTGACGTTCTTTCGCATTAAAATTTTGTGCATCCAACCCTAAAAGCGCATGACAACCTCTGCTTCCCTCTGCGAAGGGCCTATCTTTTACTTTATGTCTTTTACTTTATGCAAGAGTCAAGGTGATCTTCACCTTTCCCTTTTTCATTTTATCCTTTGGCAAGCTCCTCGTGTTGGGAAGATCCTGATATACATATCCAATTGGATGTAAGTTAGCATGAACTATTATTGTTGACATCACCCAAAGGTGAATACGTTGGGAGGCAAGACTATAAGCCCCTATCTTTCTCAGTGTCCGATTGAAACTCCATAACCATTAGTATTGCGTGAGTGTTAGCAATTGTAGAATACTATATGATAGTTGAGTATGTGGAGTTTGATATTCCTGAAAATAAGATGAATTGCAATTGTTTGAATGACTGAGAATGAAGTTTGCTAGTTTTCAAGAAAGTTTATGGTCTATGCTTTGACATGTGAATTGCTTGTTACTTTATCGTGAGAATTTTTATGAGATGAACTACTGTTATGACATATTATCATGTTAGAAAAGGTGATTGAAATTATCATTGATCAAACTTGTGCACCTTCTAGCATTCACACTTCATAAATTCTTTCTTTTATCATTTACCTACTCGAGGACGAGTAGGAATTAAGCTTGGGGATGCTGATGCGTCTCCAACGTATCTATAATTTATGAAGCATTCATGCTATTTTATTATGTGTTTTGAATGATTATGGGCTTTATTATACACTTTTATATTACTTTTGGTACTAACCTACTAACTGGAGGCCCAGCCCATATTGCTGTTTTATTGCCTGTTTCAGTATTTCGAAGAAAAGGAATATCAAACGGAGTCCAAACGGAATGAAACCTTCGGCATCGTGATTTTTTGGAAGAATATCATCACGGAGGCTTGGAGATCAAGTCGAGAACACCTCGAGGAGCCCAGAGATGAGGCGCCCCCTACAGGGCGCGCGCCCCTGTCTCGTGGACCCCTCGAGCACCTCCCGACCAACTTCTTTCGCCTATATAGTCCCACGTACCCTAAAAACATCCACGGAGAAGATAGATCGGGAGTTCTGCCGCCGCAAGCCTCTGTAGCCACCAAAAACCTATCGGGAGCCCGTTCCGGCACCCTAGCGGAGGGGGAATCCATCACCGGTGGCCATCTTCATCATCCCGGCGCTATCCATGACGAGGAGGGAGTAGTTGACCCTCGGGGCTGAGGGTATGTACCAGTAGCTATGTGTTTGATCTCTCTCTCTCTCTCTCTCTCTCTCTCTCTCTCTCTCGTGTTCTCTCTCATGTTCCCTCTATGGCACGATCTTGATGTATAGCGAGCTTTGCTATTATAGTTGGATCTTATGATGTTTCTCCCCCTCTACTCTCTTGTGATGATTGAGTTTCCCTCTTGAAGTTATCTTATCGGATTGAGTCTTTATTTGAGAACACTTGATGTATGTCTTGCCGTGTTTATCTGTGGTGACAATGGGATATCACATGCCACTTGATGTATGTTTTGGTTACCAACTTGCGGGTTCCGCCCATGAACCTATGCATAGGGGTTGGCACATGTTTTCTTGACTCTCTGGTAGAAACTTTGGGGCACTCTTTGAAGTACTTTGTGTTGGTTGGATGAATCTGAGATTGTGTGATGCATATCGTATAATCATGCCCACGGATACTTGAGGTGACAATGGAGTATCTAGGTGACATTAGGGTTTTGGTTGATTTGTGTCTTAAGGTGTTATTCTAGTACGAACTCTTTTATAGATTGATCCGAAAGAATAACTTTGAGGTGGTTTCGTACCTACCATAATCTCTACGTTTGTTCTCCACTATTAGTGGCTTTGGAGTGACTCTTTGTTGCATGTTGAGGGATTGTTATATGATCTATCTATGTTATTATTGTTGAGAGAACTTGCACTAGTGAAAGTATGAACCCTAGGCCTTGTTTCCCATCATTGCAATATCGTCTACGCCCACTTTTATCATTAGTTACCTTGCTGTTTTTATTATTTCAGATTACAAAAACCTTTATCTACCATCCATATTGCACTTGTATCACCATCTCTTCGCCGAGCTAGTGCACCTATACAAATTACCATTGTATTGGGTGTGTTGGGGACACAAGATACTCTTTGTTATTTGGTTGCAGGGTTGTTTGAGAGAGACCATCTTCATCCTACGCCTCCCACGGATTGATAAACCTTAGGTCATCCACTTGAGGGAAATTTGCTACTGTCCTACAAACCTGTGCACTTGCAGGCCCAACAACGTCTACAAGAATAAGGTTGTGTAGTAGACATCACTTCGCGACCCCAACGCTTGCCTTGAGGAGCTGCTGGAGCCTGTGGCTGAGGATGACTGCGAAGCCGCCGCCGCAGTTGTGCAAGGTCAAGTGGAGGCCCTGCTGGAGAAGTTCCGCAGCTTTGCCTCCTCCCCCTTGTCTGGCGATGTTGCCGACCCTGCGGCTGGTGGCGCAGGCGAAGGCGTCGCTACCCGAGATGGAGCACCTTCTGCAGGCGACGACGGTGTCCAGGGGTGACCTGCAGCTAGTTTCATGTTTTGTTCCTGCACCATGCATCAGGCCTCGTGGAGGCGTTTAGACCTTTCATTTGATATTGTGAGGATAATATGTTTGTAATATTTGCTTTGAGATTTTGCCATTTTCTTCCTATCCGCTTTGTGTTCTGCGTCGGCAGAGCCCGGCCCCGCGCATACCTCAACCGCCATTGGGCCGACCGGAGACCAGGACGGACCAAGGAGTGAGGGGCTACGTGACCAGTTAGGCTCCTAAGTCGCGATGCTCAGGAGTCCCCCTTGATGCGCAAACAACTTATAGGGAGAGTACGCGAGGATAGATTAATGTTCTACGTCGGCAGAGCCCGGCCCCGCGCATACCTCAACCGCCATTGGGCCGACCGGAGACCAGGATGGACCAAGGAGTGAGGGGCTACATGACCAGTTAGGCTCATGAGTTGCGATGCTCAGGAGTCCCCCTTGACGTGCAAACAATTTCCATACCTGGCCTCGCCGAGGCCTCGGGAGGGGCGCGCGACGCCCTGGTCCGGGAGACCTGGTTGGGTGGCATACGCTTGGGCGTGACCCGAGCGCAGCCCCCGTGCCCAGCCCCCTCGCGCGGTTCTCCTGGGGGGAGGCGTTGTGGTGAGGCTGGACGCTGAGCTCAGGGCTCCCAGAGGTTGGTACGACCGTGGGGCCGCCCTCAGTTGTTTATCACCAGCGCGGAGTATAGTGCTTCCGCTTGTGCACGGGCATAGCGGCTCCTCGGCAGTGTCGACAGCCAGCGCGGAACATGGTGCTTCCACTTGTGCGTGGGATGGGGGCCCCCTCCGGGAGGAGCCCCCGGGGCGTGTACAACCCCGCCCTGACACGTGGCTTGCACGGCAGGGCTGCGAGGTGTATCTGGGCACTCATGAGCTAGCGCGGGACTCACGAGGCCCTACCTCAAGGCGGGTTGCGCCTGATCTTGTGTCTTGGTGACTGTATGTTCCTGCAAGGCGGTTAGGTACAAGCACTCTACGTCCTCAGGTCCGGCCCTCGAGCGAGCTCTGCCGCCGCAAGTATGCCAGGCCGCGATGCCGTGTTCAAGGCCAGGGGGTGAGGGCTGCAGAGCCAGTGAGAGCTCCTGAGTCACGATGCTCAGGAGCCCCCCTTTTAACGGGCAAGCGAATTGCACGGGGTGAATGGACCCGCGGTGGGTGGCAATCGAGCAGGTGATAACCGTAGGCAGGTTAAGCAGGGAAGGCAAATCGGCTTGGGTAAATGCAGGAAGATACATGCCACTGGGTCCGGTCCGAGTGGCTTGGGGATGATGCAGCCCGAGGGGAGCCCCCAGCAAGGTAAGCTAAAGACATAAGCAAAAGGGATACATGCCACAGGGATGGACCCATGCGGCCTGGGAATAATGCAGCCCGAGGGGCGCTCCCAGCTAAACGAGCTTGGAAAATGTCACCTGGTTCTGTAGACGAAGTAGAGTTGGTGCAGCTGATGGCGTGCGTCGAAGGAATGACTCTTCACGAGCCACCAGGGCCCTGAGCCTCGGGAGGCTCTGGGGACTCGGGAGGTCCCCTGAGGACTGTCTCCATCTCTTCCAGGACGGCGTGGTACCTGGCCTCCTGAGCCGCTAGGACACGCCGCATGTTGCGCTGATAGGCTGATGCCACGCTCGGCAAGCCGAAGGGCATGCGAACGTAGCTGTGTGGCGGACCCTCGCAACAGCCCACACGCGAAGGCCAGAAACGCTCCTGAGATGCGGCCCTGTTGAGCCGTGGGACGTCGATGTAGACACACAGCCCAGCATCCTCGCCTGGATGGGGAGCTGCGCCTCGTGAGCGGCTGTCGCCGCGCATGGCTCTTGCGTCTTGCAGTTCCTGAGTGGTCTTGGTGATGAACTCCTGAGTGGTGGGCACTCCTTGCCCTGTGTTCTCCTGAGGGAAACGTGCCGCGAAGCACGCCTCCAAGTGGTGCCCAAGCGCCTCGCTCGTGAGGTTGGCAAGATCTGAGGCCCTCCAGTAGAGAGCCCTCGAGCCCTGCCCGAGGAGGGCGCCGGGCGCGCCTTCCTATGCGACAGAGGGAGGCGCCCCTGGAACGGGCGCTGATCCTGACGTGGCTCCGGCTGTGATGCCACCCTCCTGAGGCTCGGCATGACGCAGCTGCTTCTTCTCGGGGATGGCCTCCGGAGGGCCCTCACTTCTGCTGTCAGGATCCTTGATTGCTGCAGCTTGGAAGGCGCGCTCGAGGGAGCACACCGCATCTCTCTCTTCACACGGGACCGTGATGATTCCGTCGCTTCCTGGCATCTTGAGGACGTTGTACCCATGGTGGGTGACTGCCATGAACTTGGCCAGGGCTGGATACCCGAGGATGGCGTTGTACGGCAGGCAGATGTGCGTGACGTCGAAGTCGATGAGCTCGGTGCGGTAGTTCTTGCGCTCCCCGAAGGTGACGGGCAGGCGGAGCTGCCCTATCGGTGTGGTGGAACCGCCGATCACTCCTGAGAAAGCTTGGTAAGCTGAAGCTGCTCATATGGCACTTGGAGGTTGTCGAACGTGTCGATGGACAGGACGTTGAGCCCTGCGCCGCTGTCGATCAGGGTCTTGGTAACTTGCACATTGCTGACGACTGGGGAGCACAGCATCGGGAGGGCGCAAGCGGTGGCTGCGCACTTGAGCTGATCTGTCGAGTTGAAAGTGATGGCGCATTGGGACCACTTGAGCGGGCGCGTGGCCTCGAGCTTGGGGAGCACCGCGTTCACTTCGCGAGCGAACTGTTTGAAGATGCACTGAGAGGCTGGGGCCTGGGTGCCGCCCAAGATGCAGGCGATTGCACGCGGCTCCTGGAAGCCCCCAGCCCCCTCGTCCTGATGGTGATCATTGTTCCTTCTTGGTGGCGGCAGCGGGGGAAGACCGGTGTTGCCCTGGGGGCGATCCTCACGAGGCGGGTCCCTCCAGGCGCCCTCGCGAGGATGGTCCTGCCAGCGGTCCTCACGAGGCCTGTCGCGCCACTCCTAGCATGGGCCGGTCGTCCCAGCGTCCGCCTCCACGTCCTCCTCCACGGCCATAGCCCTGATCGCTGCGCTTGGGACGTCGACCGAAACATCCTTCGTGAATGGCTCTGAGCTCTTGACATTCACTGGTGTTGTGGGTGTTCAAATTGTGGAAGGCGTAGAACGGTCAGTTGTTCTTGGACGACTCGGGCTGATCTCTGCCCTGCTTGGTGTCAGGCTCCGCGGCTAGCACTGCTGCTTCCTTACGCTTCTCGTCCTCGGCCTTGGTCTTCTTCTCCTCCGTGCCCACGGCTGGCAGCTCGAGGAGAGAGAGGCGCCCCTCCTCAACTCTTGCGCACTTGGTCGCCGGGTTGAACAGCTCCTGAGATGTGCATAGCTCCTCATGGATAGCGAGCTCTTCCTTCATCTTGACGTCACGGACGCCGTCTGAGAACGCAGAGATGATGGCCTCGTCCGTGACCTTGGGGATCTTGAGGCGAGTGTTGTTGAAGCACTGGATGTACTTCTGGAGGGTCGCTCCCGGTTGTTGCTTGATACGGCGCAGGTCACCCGCGGCCGGTGGGCGGTCGCGAGTGCCCTGGAAGTTGGCGACGAAGCGGTCGCGCATCTCGTCCCAGGAGGAGATCGAGCCGTGCTGTAGGTTCAGGAGCCAGGAGCGGGCTCCATCCTTGAGAGCCATGGGAAACCAGTTCGCCATGACTTTCTCATCGCCGTTGGCCGCTTCGATGCTCATCTCGTAGAGCTGTAGGAACTCTGCGGGGTCGGCGGTGCCGTCGTAGCAAGGAGGCAGATCCGGCTTGAACTAGCCTGGGCAGGCGATGCTACACAGCTCAAGGGTGAAGGCGCGGCAGCCGGCCGTGGTTGCCGGGGCCCGCCTTGGAGGTGGAGCTTGGTCTTGATGAGGTCCGCGCGGCGCCGCTGCGGGCGGCGCGCGGTCTTGACAAAGCGGCGCGAGGAGCGTAGGTGCAGCTTCTCGCGGCCGAGGGATTTGTTGGCAGCTTCTCTCTTCGCGCGCGGGCGCCGGACGTGGCGGATCACGCCGTCGGGCCGCGCGCCTTGGCACCAAGGCGCAGTCTTGGGACAAAGGTGGTGGAGGCGCGCCATGAGCCACGTAGCTTGTGGCTGGCGGAGGGTGAGGCAGAGAGGGGGACGGCGTCGGGGAGCCCCCTGCGGCGCGGACGAGCTCGGCGACGCGGTCGAGGCACTCCTCGTAGAGGTTGTCCATCGGGCGGTAGCGCAGGAGCTCGTTTGCAGCGAGGAGTGCGGCCCGTGCCTCCATGGGAGCGCGGCGTGCGTGAGACAAAGAACCGGCAGAGGTCAGCGATGGAGTGGCGGTGCGGCCGTCCTGCCACACCGATGGATGCAACGAGGACGCTTGCTGCTCATTCCCCATCGGGCCGGTGGCGGTGTTGGCGGCGGGAGACGGAGAGCGATGAGGTGGCCCGTCGACGGGAGCCGTCTGAGCAACACGGGCGGTGAGGGCAGCCCGGCGCTCAGCTCGAGCATGGCGAGCGTCCGCCATGGGGACGACGGAGCGACGGATTGATGGAAGGGAAGCTACAGCGCACCCCTACCTAGCGCACCAAATGTCGTATGTGCGGTTCCGGCAAACCCTTAAGGTTCGAACTCTGGGGTGCGCGTGAAGTCTTTCCCTCCTACCGATCCGCGCCCTAGCTCGCTAAGATCTCGCGGACGAACTCGACGAACTCGCAACACAGGAAGACACGAGATTTATACTGGTTCGGGCCACCGTTCTGGTGTATTACCCTACTCCAGTGTGTGTGGTGGACTTCCTCTCGGGCTGATGATGAACAGTACAAGGGGAAGAACAGCCTCCTGAGGTTGAGGTGTTCTTGTGCTAGGTGAACTGGCGGATCAGAACTCTCTCCTACTGTGGTGGCTAGCTCTACTTATATAGACCCTGGTCCTCTTTCCAAATATTGAGCAGGAAGGGAGCCAAAAACGGTGGGCGAATTTGAAGGGGGACAGCCAGTACAAGCTATCCTGACAAAAGTGGTCTTCGCCTGCGAAAAGCTCTGGTGGTGACGCCGTCTTGGGCTCCATGATGACCTCTGTCCTGTCGTCCTTCTAGTCTTGGTCTCGTTGCACTGATATGGCAACCTTTGCCTGATGCCTCGGTACTCCTCGCCTGCACTGGCCTTCTTAGCACCAAAGAGGAAACAAGGACGTTGTGCGCGCTGGCGCCCACCTGGCGCCCGCCTGGCCTCGATCGTCATGGCTCACGTCACGAGATCCTCGTGAGGTTTGCCCCGTCTTAATATCCCCACTCCTCGTGAGCCTGCCTAGCTAGGCCGCTCCTGAGGAGGTCTTGCATCGTCCGCCTCGCGAGGCTTGGCCCCTCACGAGGGTCTTGGATGCCTTGTTGACGAAGATGGGTCGTATGGCCCGCTGACTTAGCCACGCCGTGGGCCGCAGGCAGGCAAGTCTGGGGACCCCCGTTCCCAGAATGCCGACACATTTATCTGCTAGACTGTTAACTTTTATGTCAACCTTCCTTTTGTTTTATAGTTGTAATTTATTTTGGTGCGATACAAATTTGTTCTTAACGTGCAGCCACTGGCTGAAGAAAACAGCAAGCCATTTTTGTATAGTGTAGGGTGTTCCCTATATTTGCACTGGTGGCGAACTTTGATGCCCACCGGCTGTAGTTAACATGGGCCTCCTACGGGCCATAGAAACAATGGGCCTTCTAAGGTCCGTAGAAACAATGGGCCTTCTACGGTCCGTAGAAACAATGGGCCTTCTACGTGGCGTAGAAACAATGGGCCTTATACGGGCCGTAGACACAATGGGCCTTCTATGGGTTGTATCATCAATGGGCCTTCTACGGGCTTATGATCGGTTGGCCAAACATGGGCCAATAACAGACCACATTATGACCGTAAATGGGCTAGAGTTGAAATCGTCGGTTCATGGGCCGACCATAACGGGTCGTCGTTAATCGGCCGTATTTTGATGACGCATGAAGACGGCCCAACGTATTAACGGGCCACAAACGGGCCGACTGTATCCACGGGCTGAATTTGGCCCACAAGCAGAAAATGACAGTAACGGGCCGTAAGTAAACGAATGTGGAAATGAGCCCAAGAATAAGTGGGCCCCGAGAAGGCTGAAAGATAACATGGGCTGGAAACGGCCCAACGAAATAATGGGCCGTTAATGGGTATAAAGTGATACACTGTTCATTACAGGCCAGTTTCACCACGTGCTGTTAATGGGTATAAAGTGATACACTGTTCATTACGAGCCAGTTTTACCACGGGCCGTTAATGGGCCGAGCGTAATAACGGCCGCATATGGGCCGAAAGACGTCATGGGCCATACATGGGCCGGAAGTTAAAATGGGCTGGAATTATATTGGACGGCCCAGATGACGCTACTGGGCCTAATTCGGATAGGCCTTAAACGTGCCCTGGGTTAGCGGGCTATAAATGGGCTATATGCGAACAGGCCGTTAACAGGCTTGTAGTGGGCCAGCCCGCCACCTTTTGACCAAGTAAAATGGGCCGGCCTTTTCACAGGAATGGGCCTTTGTTGGGCCGTTCCACGTGTCGACGTATCATAGGCTCTTTGGGTCCAATGAGTGGATGACATCTGTCCCAATGGTGCACTACTAGAAAAAGGGCTATAGATGGGATTGACACTAATGGCGCACCAGGAAGTTGGTGCGCCATTAGTATATACTAATGGCGCACCGCCCTCTGATGCGCCATTAGAGTTGAAACTACTAATGGCGCACCATGCAAAGGGTGCGCCATTAGTATCAAAAAAAAATTTGAACTAGTGCGCCTGTCCAAACATACTAATGGCGCATCCTTCTTAAGTGCGCCATTAGTAGTTGTAACTACTAATGGCGCACTGTGCAAATGTGCGCCATTAGTATAGAAAAAAAATTGAACTAGTGCGCTTGTCCAAACATACTAATGGCGCATCCTTCTTAAGTCGCCATTAGTAGTTGTAACTACTAATGGCGCACTGCGCAAAGGTGCGCCATTAGTATAGAAAATTATTTTTTTTGAACTAGTGCGCTTTGTTCAAACATACTAATGGCGATCCTTCTTAAGTGCGCCATTAGTAGTTGTAACTACTAATGGCGCACTGTGCAAGGTGCGCCATTAGTATAGAAAATTATTTTTTTGAACTAGTGCTTTGTCCAAACATACTAATGGCGATCCTTCTTAAGTGCGCCATTAGTAGTTGTAACAAGATATTTTGGACAGCCTCTCCTACCCACACTCACTTTCTCCCCACTTCATTCTCTCCACCTCCTCCTTGTCTCGGGTGCCTCCTCTTTTTCACCTCATTTCCACCATAGATTCATTCAAATTAAGTGGTTAAATTACCTTGTTTTAATAGGTAAGTAAGGGGGGAAGCTATATTTATGTTGTTCTCCCTACAACAATGTGCACATGCACTTTTTACGGCCTAGCTAGATCTATGTATGTTCGTGGTGTTGCATATGTTTGTGGTGTTGCATATGTGTTTGTGTTTGGAGGTGTACCGTATTTGAAATGCGATAGTTGCCAATATTTTGCCGAATGTTGATTCATTTCCGTTTAGCGAGAATTTTGGCATTAAGCATTCTTTTGGTCCTATTTTTAGGAAAGTCATGCCAAATTTTGTTTGGTTCTAAAATATCGCTTTTGCTCTACCCATGACGACCATGGTCCGCACGATGACCGAAGGCATCGTGAATAGGTTTTTGAGGTCCGCGAAGGCCGAGATGCTTCAAAAGAACGAGACGGAGATAAGATGTCCGTGTCGAAGATGCAAGTCAAGAGCCTTATTGCGGACCCGGATTCCGGCAGGTGCGGGACCACCTGCTCTTGCGTGGTTTCATGGATGGCTATCGGTGGCAAGGTGATGAAGATGACTGCGAAGTCGCCCATGGGGCCGGGCAAGAAATGAGGAAGGGCAGCAAGACAACCACCGCGGCGGGCGGGCGAGAAGACGAAGAATCCCGTGAGATGATCACGACGGTGATGTTGTACACAGTCATCATGTAGAAGATGCAGGACATGATGATGAGGAAGATGCCGAGCAGGCGACGGGCATGATCATGAAGATGATGATGCCGGGCGGAGCGCATTTACGCTGGACCATCGATGGGCTGGGTGCAGGACCCTCATATTCAAGAGCTGCTTCTCAAGCGCACGGATAACGCCAGAGCTGCCGCCGAGAGAAAGCCAAGATGGATCAACTTGAGTTAGACGCGTTACTCCATTGTATGAAGGATGCAGGCCCGAGGATACCCGCCGAAAGTAACGCTCATGGCTCGAGATGAAGGTAAAACACAAAATGACCGACGATGCTTCGACGAGAACATGTCATTCGGCATGAACGTCTTCCCAAGGGGAACAAGTGCCCGACCAGTTTGGAGGAGGCGAAGAAAATCGTGTGTCCTCTCGATTTACCGCCGTGAAATACCATGTGTGCATGAACAATTGCATCATTTATCGGGACGAGCACGCTGAGTCTACCATATGTCCGGTAAAGCGGCGTCACTCGATACAAGAAGAGGAAGAAAGCTCCTCGAAAAGTGGTGTGATACTTTCCGATCACTCCTCGTCTGCAGCGCTATTTCATGGACCCTAAGGTAGCAAAGCTCCTGCGTTGGCACGCGGATAGGGAGGAGAAGAAGCGAGAAGATGACGCAAATGATCCGGAGATAGATAAAAAGACAAGATGCTGAGTCACCCTAAGGATGCGAGCGGTGGCAAGCGTTGAACTTCAAGTCTCGGAATTTGGGAACGATCCAAGGAACATCGTCTTTGGCGCGAGCACCGATGGAGTCAATCCGTTTGGCAGCCGAGAAGCACACATAGCACCTGGCCTGTGTTTGTGTGGATGTACAACCTTCCCCTGGTTGTGCATGAAGAGGAAGTACATTCACATGAGTATGCTAATTGAAGGGCGAAACAACCAGGGACGACATCAATCAGTATCCGGGCTGCTGAAAGAGGAGCTTGACACGCTGTGGAAAACGCCAGCCAATACGTGGGACTCCGTGAAAAGAATATTTCCCTATGAGAGCCGCACCGCTCACGACGGTGCACGACTATCTCGATTACGGATATCTCGCGGGGCAGGTAGTCCACGGATTTTCTGGATGCGTAAGGTGCATGGATGACACAACGATCGCCAGCTAGATAGAGATCCCGGTCTTGAAAACCGTGTTCATGGGACATCAAGGTGGCTTCGCGACGATGACCCGTGGAGGAAACGCAAGGATCTGTTCGATGGTGAAACCGAACCCAAAACGCCCGTGTACGAGGAGCGGCGAGGAAATAGACAAGCTGTTGAAAATTGGAAAGACTGCCCACCGCCGGAAAGAAGCAAAAGGCGCCAGAGCCGGAAATAAGCGAAGGCGCCAGAGCAGCTGCTGAAGGTATGGAAAACGAGGTCTGTTTTCGACTTGCCGTCTCGAAGATCCACCGTGTGCCTCACAGCCTTGATGTCATGCATATCACGAAGAACGTGTGCGAGTCTGCTTGGTACCCTGCTCAACATGCCGAGAGGACCAAAGATGGGCCAAAAGCAAGGGCAGACTTGAAATCAATGGGCATCGTGCAGGAGCTTCACGCTAATGATGATGATGATGATGATGATGATGATGATGATGATGATGATGAGGCGAAGCAGACACGTAAAGTCGTCGCAAAGGCAAAAGGCCAAGAAGACCGGAAATGACTACCTCCAGCGTGCTTCACTCTAAGTCGAGGAGATCGAGCAGTTTTTCACCTGCCTCCTAGGAGTAAAACTTACTTACGGTTACGCTGGGAAGATAAGCAGATACCTAGACCCAAATGAAGCGAAGTTCAGCGGGATGAAGTCTCACGACCGTCACGTCTCGATGACGCAGATACTTCCAGCTGCAATCCGTGGGATCATGGACGCGCACGTCCGCGGAAACGCTATTTGGCCTATGCAACTTCTTCGACGCCATCTCTCGGAAGTCGATTGGCGTGAGGCAACTCGAAGGCTACAGGAAGAGATCGTGGTGATACTATGCGAGCTTGAGATGTACTTCCGCCCGCATTCTTCGACGTTATGGTGCATCTGCTGGTCCATATAGTGGAGGATATCATCCAACTCGGGCCGACGCTCCTGCACAGCATGATGCCGCTCGAAAGGATGAATGGTGTCATCAAAGGATACGCTCGCAACATGTCACGCCCGTAGGGAAGCATAGCGGGGGCTTTCGATCAAGAGTGCATCTCCCATCGCACAAATTATCTAGGCATCGAGAACCCGCTGGTCTGCTCAGCAACAGCACCTCGGCAGGCTCGCTGGATGGGGTCACCGTGAGGGTCGCCGCGAAATGCATGTCGACTTCGAGGGTCGACTCGCCGACTTTGAAAGAGCAAACCTAGTCGCGCTACAACACATAGACGTGGTCGATCCTTGGGTGGTAGAGCACAAAACCTTTATTAAGAAGACGTACAATGACCGAGGCCAACAGAGGACGGACGGAGATATACTCAAAGAGCACAACTCATGTTTCACGCGTTGGTTCAAGCAGAAGCTTCTGTCGTACCCTTTACATGAGGATTCTTCCGCGGAAGAACAACTCATATTCGCCTTGTCACAGGCGCCGAGCACAACCTCGATGACCTATGAGGCGTCACGATATCAACGGCTACACATTCTACACCGAGGCCAAGGACATGAAGAGCGATGGTTATCGAACTCCGGGTAACGATGGAATCCTACACCGTAACGACAAGGACAGATACTACGGAAGGATCGAGGAGATCTGGGAGCTGAGCTACTGTTGGAGAGAAGGTCCCATGTTCCGTGTCGATGGGCCAAGAACGTCATAAAAGAAGACCGGTATTTCACCACCATGGTTATACCCGGCCAAATCCAAGACCATGGGCGCAAACGTCACCGCAAAAATGAGCCATGGGTACTGGCTTCCCAAGTGGACCAATGCTTCTTCATTACCGACCCGCCAAAGCCCGGTCGTGTTGTCGTGAGGAGAGGCAAAAGGAAGATCATCGGAATGGATGGAGTAGCCAATGAGCAAGACTTCGACAAGCACGGGCGACCGAGGATCGAACATGACGACGATGATGAAGTAGCAGCATACACCACAAGAAGAAGCAGGACCACCCTACCTAAAGGACGTCCGCTCCATAGAAGAACTCCATTTGCGAAAAAGAAGGGCAAGAAGATTGTGAAGAGATAGCTAGCTAAGATCGATTGTATTTAAATCGTAGACTTCATTTCTCGATTGTATTTCATGGGCACTTTTGAACTATCATGAATATTTTTAATTTCATGGACACTCGATCCCCTCCATCTCAATCCCCTCCATCTCGATCGCTATCCCACCTCGCCAGATCCGGTCCACCGCCGCCGCCGACCGCCTCGCACCCTCGATTCCCTACTCAACCGCCGCCGACCCCCGCACCTCCCTACTCAACCGCCACCCGACCCCCGCACCCTCCCTACTCAACCGCCACCACCGACCCCCGCACCCCCGCACCTCCCCCCGCTCCACCGACATTACTGTTTGATGATATTTTTAAAAAAATTATTACTGTCTTATAAAAAAAATATTACTGTTATGATTTAAACAAGTTTGAACATATTTAAACACAAATAAGTATCAAACAGCATTTTAAATGCATAAAAAATTGTGGAGCACAGGAATCGAACCCAGACCTCTGGTGTGAGAACTAGCTGCTGACCAATCGAGCTAGTAGAAGACTTGACATGTATCAGGTCAGGTGGTAGATAACTGTTGGCTCGAGCAGGAAAAAAAATACTAATGGCGCACCTCACCCTGGTGCGCCATTAGTATTGTGGCGCCCCTACTTCGTACCGATCCCGTCTCTCTCCCTCGCCTCGCCCGCGATCCCTTCCCGATCTCCTCTCCGCCGCCCTCGGCGCCACCGTCGCCCGCCGACACCCCGTCGCCCGCCGCCTCGACGCCACCGTCGCCCACCCCAGCGCCGCCCGACACCACTGTCGCCCGCTGCCTCGACCCGCCCAGACGCCACTGTCGCCCGCCTCGACGACGCCCGACACCACCGTCGCCCGCCGCCCTCGACCCGCCCGACGCCACTGTCGCCCGCCGCCCTCGACGCCGCCCCGACACCACCGTCGCCCCGCCGCCCTCGACCCCGCCCCGACGCCACCTCCCTCGCCCAAGCCTCGAGGGCACCCGCGTGGAACGGATCGGGCGAGACGCAGAGACGGGCGAGTGGAGGAGCCCGCCCGCGTGTCACCAGAGCTTCAACGCCCACCGCTGCCGGAGCTTCAACGCTGGCGTCTTCCTCCATTCCTCCATCCCTCCCTGGTGATTCCTCCTTCTCCTCCACCCCCCCTGCAAACCCTAGAGCCATGGCGGCATGCTTCTTGCTCCTCGGTTCTACACGCATGGCCCCATCTTGCTCCTCGATGCTCCTCGGTTCACTTTAGTGATTTAGTTGATAGGTCACAAGATGCATATTTGGTGATTTGGGATTCCTGCATTCAAAACTTCAGTGATTTAGTTAGAGACCCAAAACAGTTTATCAAACTGTTGTTATCCCGAAACAGTTTTCAAAATATTGTAGTCTGAAAAACAGTTTATCAAACTGCTGTTTTTTTTATCTTACAAAATTCTGATATTTAGGTTGTTCATCTGCTCCTGCTGATCTTCTTTGATGAGAATGTACCCTAGTCTTGAATGTGTTATGCACAATGTGCAGATGTTAGTGTAGAGCAGTACATCTATAAATTTTTGACACATATGCCCTCGTTAATTACAATTCTTGGTGCTCTAAGATGTCTTTGCTAAGCAATGAAGCCTAACACACACTATCAAGTGCTGTAGGAAGTATGTACAATACATTAGTTATGCACCATATAAAGTGGTAGGAGCAAGGTGTATAATTGTATATTTATGAGTATCGTCAACTTCCAACATTTTCTCTGTAGTCCATGTGGTTTAAGCATTTAAGTCTAGTGAGTGATTCTTGCTATGGGCTTGTAACAAGTACCTGCATAACCTGATGGTTATTGATGCCTCAAGTACTGCAATATATGAGTTGGGGTGAGAGAGGTACAGGAAATTGTCATGAAACATCCCCCTCTTTAGTTACAAGCATTGCTGCTCTAATCGTTTGGGTGCGCATTGAAGCCTAACACACACCATCGAGTGCTATAAGCATTGTGTATTTATATATAAAACAGTAACACTGCACAATATCAAGTACTGAAAGCATTTGTGTGTAATTGGGTATTTATTAGTATCTTCAACTACTGAAATTTGCTATACAGTCCATGTGGCTGAAGCAATGAAGTGTAGTCGTGATTCTTGCTTTGAGTGCTAATGGGATTCTAACAAGTCCCTGCATATTATCTCGATGGTATTTCTGCCGACAAAACGTGCAAAATATATGTAGATGTAAGAGAGGTGGCTCTAGTGTTGATTATATCTAGGAGAAATGCTCTGCGTCGATTATATATAGTGTTGATTATATCATTTTTTTAAAGTAGTTGGATGAAAATAGTAGGTGCCATGTCGATTTGTTCAGTCCTTGGATGAAACAGTTTTTCTTGCTACAGATTAACTGAAAATGTTCAAGTTCCAATACTTTGTAGAGAAACTATAGTGCCTGTTATTCAGTTATGACTCCTTCATTTGAAACTGTAGTGTTTGCTAAAACTGAGATGTAAACTAAAGGAGTTTGTGATTTGTAGAAGCTGTAGCATACTCCAACAAGTGATAAATGCACTCACCTGAAACTGTTGTATATACTTGTCATAAAGTTCAGCAAGAACAGGGCATCAATAGTGCTACTCTAGTATCTAGTTGGGGAGGGACAAATGGACATGGCATCACTGTAGCTGTACTACACAACAAACTATTAGTCTTAGGATTAACAATCCTCATATGAGATGAGAGGATTTTTTAATTGGCTTCTTGCAGTTTTGAAAATTCAGTTTATTCGGTTCTTGAAAATTCAGTTAATTCAGTTAGGCACACAAATTTCAGAACTTTTGTGTGCCCTAGTACTTGGTGTTTGTAGAAAACCAGAGTGTCAATGGGACTAGAATTCACTTGTTCTTATATGGGTGAAACTTCACTTGTTTTTAGGCTAGTGTAGGGTGTTGCTTTATTCTGTCATCATTTGTAACTATGTCACAAGTAAATTGTTCCTTCTTCTCAGATTTGACAAGTAATGACTGTTGATAAGTCGAGGCATGGATTAAGCTGTTTCTTTGTTGTAACATACCGTATATAACTCCACAATGAAATACAATACATATTGATGTGCTTTGTAAAACTTGTTCATGTAATGAACTACTAATGCCTTGTGATGCTCTGAATTACTTGTGATGCCTCTGAATTACTTGTGATCACATTGAGAAAGACTTGTAAAGATGATGATCATCTTTAATGTAAAACAATTTGTGATGATTTTGCTAGTTTGTTGGGTTTTGTCTCCGACCATCGTGTCGTGATGATTTTGCAGTACCCGAGAGGTCCTTGAGTTTGCCGGAATGTCGATTAACTTCCGCTCCAAAGAATTGGTACTCCATATGTCCTATTTTCAGCAAAGGTCATGCTGAAATTTTCCGTGAATTTTAGCATGACTTTGCTAAAAATAGGACATATGGGGTACTTGTGACTAATGCATGGGCCGGGGTATCGTAGTAGTTAATTAAGTAGGATCAAGTGCCCCGGCGTACTTGTGACTAATGCATGGCTTTTAGGGTGCCTCGGTGTCGATAAAAACCGAAATGATGAAAGCTTAGGCTTTTAGGGTGCCTCGGCGTCGAAAAACCCTCAATGATAAAAGCTTAGATTTTAGGATGCCTCGGTGTCGACAAACCCTAAATGATGAGACCATGATCTTGTTCGTTGACAATAACCAACTTTTTGACCAAGCTTTGTTTCTATTTAGAGAGAAACATGGCCCACAACGATGAGGCCGGGGGTTCGGGCGGCAAGGCATTCTGGGAGCTGTCCCAGGAGATGGAGGAACAACCTCACTTGTATGAGGCCGCCGCCTTCCCCACCGATCCTGAGACCACTGATGGTGCCGCCGAGGATGACCACACTGATGCCACCACTGATGGTGCCGCCGAGGATGCCACCACTGATGATGGCGGCACGCGCACGATGGCAGCCAATGAAGAGGCAACGGAAGGACGGCGCTCGACTGTGCTCCGCACCCTCAAGGAGGAAGTTATCAAGTGGACTCGACGGAATCCAACGGCGCCCGAACGAATAGTCAAGGGTACTCGCTTCAGCTCGGGTGCATTCTCCGAGCACCATCTCGATCAACACCGAGAACCCGAGGCATCCCGACCGAGGGAATTTGCGCAACCTCCTCTTCACGGCTGCACGAGCGATACAAGTTCCCCGCTGCTTTCAAAAACACAAGCCTCAAAGGGAATAAAGTGAACAATGCTGCCCTCACGAAGATGAGCAAGGACCTGTCTACTTGGAAAAGCAATGTGAAGAGAATGATCGAGAAAGGTGAGAGTTATGAGAAGATCAAGGAGAAAATCCTTCGATCACCAAGATGACTACAACGACTTCAAGATCAATTGCTCGAGCACCGCAAACTCCCAATCAAGTGAGTGGGGAAACAAATGCGGAGCTGAACATAGGGGAACACACACTCGGTCCCGTCGGTTACAGAGTGACGGAGCCTATATGGGACAAGGAGGAGGCGGACCGTGCTGAGCAAGGCCTACCGCCCCTCTTTGATAAATACGGTGACAAGCAGACCAGGAACTTTGTCGGGGCCCGTACAAGAAGGACCCAAAACAAAGGAGCTTACCACGGATCCGAAGACCAGGTCGCAGAGCTTGTTCTGGTAAGGAATACACCCCCGCGTAATTAGCTCCATATGGTTGCATTCTAATTAATGAAGCCAAATTTCTAAATGGTTCACATTCCTTCCGCAGGCGACTGAAAGCAGTAGCGCGGGGTCGACTCAGAGCAACCCTTGGGACACCACTCTAAATAGGGGGTTGAATGTAATGAAGAACAAGGATAAGCTCAGTAAGCCGACGTCAGCTGGTCGTGTGGCCGGCAAAGGCTTGTCGACAAAATGGGGGTCATATTATACCGCTGGTGTGCGGAAGGAGAAAAAGACCAGCTCGGAAAGCCAGGAGCGAGAGGTTCAAGAACTCAAGGCACAGGTGGCGCGGATTCCGGAGATTGTCCAAGAGCAAGTGGAACAACGACTCGGAGCGACGATCACCGCCATTGTGCCTACCTTGATCTCGGGTTGAGTCGTGGATTGCGGGCGGCCAACAGGGCCGCCCGATTCCTAGCTTCACGGCTAGCAACTCGCATAATGCGATGGCGGGGCCATTGGTGCCTCGGCGGAGGCGGCATTGGTGTCTCCGACGCCGCACGGAGCTTAATGCACCCGGTGTCGCCGCCGGCACCTCTGCAGCAAGCGGCCCCTCCGTCAATCTGCGCCCGCTGTTGGCGGTGCCTCTACATTAGCCGAGCTCGACGCCATCATCACGGTAACTAATTAAGCCTCTCGCCGAGGACTTCATCTCCTTGCCTTTTGATCGGGCATCCTCGACGCCCTACATGTTTTCGCAGGGCGCCGCCGATGTTCCGCACTCTCCTCCACTTCGTGAACAACAAGTTGGTCGATGTCGCCAAGGGCAAAATAGTTCAACCGGCAACCCTTGTTCCACGGTACCCAGATGCCACCCAACTTGTTTAGGGTTCAACTTGTTCGGTGCTGCCAGGCTGCGACGAGTTGTTACCTCCGAATCGACCCGTCGGGGCGGCGATGATGACGTGATGACCTCGGCGCGTGCTTGAGCTGGCCCTGCTTTGGCGAAGAGCCAGATTCGTTTGGGGCGGGGACACCACCCCAAAGACAACACCGCCACCGTGCGGCGCCAAGTCGGCCCCATGGCAAGACCGCCGCAACGGTGCCGGACATCCCTATGCCATCGATCCAAACATGCATATGGCACAGGATCGTAACGACGACGATGACTATGATACATTTGGCAACGCCGATCAAGACTTTGCCGATCATGGGTACGATGGCGACTTCATGGGGCCTCCTTCTCAAGAACCAAACCCAACAAAAGACGTGTGCAATCTAGCTCGTCGCGGAGAAGCCAAGTTGCAACAGCGCCGTCTGGCGTTCAGCTCTCGAGAGACGCCTCACTGCCGACTTCACCGAGCCTCGAGATAGGTGAGGTGCGAAATATTATCAACCCCAACACACTCAAGAAGGCGGTCTGTGAGCAAAACTCGGTCCCATTACAGGAGAAGAAGAAGGCACGCAAAAGAAAGACTAAGAAGGGTGCGAGCCAGCCGGCACAGAGTACGATCCGTGCTCAGGACGGGCCACCTTCACCGCAAGATATCTCGAGGAGGGTGCATGTGGCGGGTAGGGCGATGCTACTGACAAATATGCTCAATGCTGCAACCGGTGCTATCGGAGTCTGCATGACAGTGTTCTTTCTTTGGAGAAGCGGCGTCTCGTGGAGAAGGATGTGGCATACCCAGTTTTGCGGCCAAGGTGCCGAGGGCAAGGGCTTTGTGGATAACTCCATCGGGCGTCGATCGTCCTGCTTTTGATGACATCCACGCTATGTTGAACCTTCATCCGCTGCACTACACCTTCGCTTGGCTATTTCCGCTGAGTATGGAGATGCGGATCATTCGCGACAAGACCCGGACATCGTGATAGTCGACCCCTTCTACATGCGTGCCAAGATCTTGGGCAGCGCTGGGACCGCAAGTCGCGAGTTCTTACCTCAAGGCGCTATTCGCAAACCAAGATAAGGATAACTTCCTCGTGCCTTACTTTCCCGAGTAAGTCCTCCCTCAACCGCCCGTAACATATGAATTCTTACATTTCGATCGCTTTTCTTTTAACATTCCGTGTTTTCTGCGGTGACACACGTTGCACGCCATCCTCCTAAGCCCCAAATATTCCATGGCCACGATTTCGACCCGGACCGTCGGTCGAACATAGACTACACAAATGTCAAGAAGGTTCTTGATGATGTTCTCCCCGGCTACGCCAAATCTGGAGGCACCTTCACCAGGCCTATTCATAAATACGTCAAGCACGTGTTCTCCCACAATACGACGTTCGCTGCGTCAAGCAGCCGCCTAGCGGTCGAAGGGTGCCTACTACGCCATCCATCACATGCGGGCGATCGACGGGACCATCATCAACTTCGCTACCAAGTAAACTCCAAGATTGGGCGCGGCGTGTCGGCAATCCAGGGCGCGACATCGACAAGAATTCTTTCGATCCAATGGAGTTTGCGGAAATCATCCATCAAGATGTCCTTCCTACCTCGGGCAGTTCTACCTCGAAATCAACCGTCCAACAAAGACATCGACACAATGCTACAAATGCGGGATGACAACGCCTGCTCTTTCATGACTCCCACGATAGACGGCGGCTTCATCCACGCCCGTCCCTTGAGTCGAGTTGTCTAGTTCTCAAACATCGATTGGCTCATGTTGTAATTAAACTTTAATGAACTTGTAGTATGTCTCTTTGGTTTCGAGAGTCGTTTAACTTAGATGTAATCGATGCTATTAATGTCTTGCTTTTCTCTTCCGATCGCTCTGCTGCATACTTATATATTGCTTATGTATTGTCTGTGAATTGGTACTAACGTTTCATTTGGCTAGTGCATAGCGATGCCGACGTATGTCGTGTATAAGGGTAAGGTTCCCGAGTCTCGATGACGGGAGGAGTGTCGGAGACAGGTTCACCGATTCAGCGGTAACAGTTACAAAGGGTACACCACTAGGGCCGAGGCCGAATCTAGATACGCCCGCAATCTAGCGGGAGAGGGGAGGGAGCGTTGGAGGAACCGGATGAAGACGAGTTTCATCGTGATGATGCTCATCGTGATGACCGCAGCTCTCTTCTATGTGATGGTAGTTTAGATGATCGATATCAACTTGTAATGTGAAGACAAACTCGCTACTCGCGGTCTCGAGACTTGTAATATAATGTTCTATCTTTGTTCGGTCTTTTCAATTCGGAGACTAATATGATGAATTGTATTCGGAGACTAATATGATGAATTGTATTCAAAGACTAATCTTCTATTGTATTCGATGAATCTGTTGTTGATGTGTGCTGTCTATATTTTGTCAAATTATACATTTTGTAACCTGTGCAAAAACAGAAAATAATAAAAAAACCTAATATTCATACTAATGGCGCATCACATGATAGATGCGCCATTAGTATGACAAAGCATACTAATGGCGATCATGGTCGATGCGCCATTAGTATGCCATGGTTACTAATGGCGATCTCGTGGTGCGTGCGCCATTAGTATGCCAAAGCACTGGTATACATGGCCCCGGGAGGCATACTAATGGCGCATCAGCCTTTATACTAATGGCGCACTAGTGGTGCGCCATTAGTATACAGATACTAATGGCGCACCACTGGTGCGCCATTAGTAAAAATTACTAATGGCGTGCTAGTAATGGCGCGCCAGTGATGCGCCATTAATGGCCAAATTAGGTGCGCCATTAGTAGCGGTTTTTCTAGTAGTGGTGAGTCGACACGTGTTTCCTCCAGCCAATGATGATTTTACACGTGGAAAATCCCCATTGGTCGGGGTTGTTAATGGGTTATCGAATCCAAAACCGGACCCGATAGCTTAACGGCGTTCCGTTACAGTGGATGCCACGTGTCGGTCACCCTTGACGAAAGCACTTCTGTGACGCGCGATTTATCGTCATGGAAGTGGACACTTCCGTGATGATAATTTTGGTAATTTCATGGAACACTTCTACGACACCACAGGTATGACTATCTTGATTCTATCATAAATTTGTCATGGATGTACATGCATGACAGAAAACGTGACCTACTGTGACAAACACGTATCATCACGGAAGTGTATTTTTTTGTAGTGTTGGCCCTCTACTATTTGGGCGCCTGCCAAGACATCATCGAAGTACCGCTCTGGCTTGCGGTGGTCCTTGCTTTCGGGTGGGCCCTCGGTCGCCATGGCGGTGGCCTTCATCTTCGCCGAGTCCATCTTGACACGGGCAAAGGCCATCCGCGCACCCTCTATGCACTCTGTGCGCTTTATGGCTTCAACTCAGGGCAGCGCGTCGATGAGTCGCCTCAGCAAGCCGAAGTAGCTGCTCGGGATGGGTTCGGACGGCCATAGCTGGACTATGACATCCCTCATGGCCAAACTGGACATCCTATGCAGCTCCGCCAGTTGCTTCATTCGGTTGTTCAAAAGCACCGGGTGTCCCGGTGCGAGGAACTGTGACCAGAAGAGCTTCTCCGTCGCACTCCCCTCCTGGGCTAGGAAGAATTGCGCGGCATTGGTGGCACTCCTCGGAAGATCCGCAAAGGCGTCTGGAGAACTCCATAGTCGAGTGAGCAAGGCATATCTCTAACCCCAAATATACTCTGCAAAATAAAGGGCTTACCAGCCGCTATCCGTTCGGCGTGCCGAATCTCCTCCCGAGCACCCCGGGCCTCGGTCTGCGCCTCTTTGGCCTCTTGGAGGGCCTTGGCGAGATCGGCCGCTTGGGTCGTACTCCTCCCCTCCAAGGCCTCGCACTTGCCGATGGTGTCCTTGAGCTCTTGCTCCACCTCAGTCACCCTCTCCTCGTGCTGGCAGCGGGCAACCTGTTCGGTCTTTAAATCCACAGCCGCTTTGTTAGTGGCCGCTTTGCTCGCCTTCACCCGCTCCTTGGCTTGGGCAAGGGCGCTCTTGAGGGTCTCAACCTCAGTCGTGCTACCTACAATCATATCCATAGCAGTGCATGAACTTAACTCTGAATTTGTATATCACTTCAGACATATAAGTGCTCTTTTAAACATACCTTGCACCTCATCGAACCACTTGTTAATGCGGTCGATCTCATCATTAGCCAGCTTCAGCTTCTGATCGAGTTCAGAAACTTCAGCTGCTTGGGCGGTTGCCGCCAACATGAAAGCCTTCTATAACATAGAAAAGTACGTTACCTCCTGCGAATACTACTCGATCCTCTGTTCGGCCTTTTTCAAAACCGAACGGAGTCTCAGGGGCTACTATCTATATACAGGTATATTTCCTCATATGAAAAGCATCTAAGAGTATTACATCGCATACCTCGAAGCCTGCTAGCAGGCTAGTGAATGCTTCGTTCAGCCCACTCTTGGCGTACTGAACCTTCTCAATCACCACACCCATCAGGGTGCGGTGCTCCTCCACGATGGAAGCACGTCGAAGTGCCTCCACCAAAGCGTTCGGCGCCTCCGGATTAGTGGAGGTCGCCGCTGGAATCGACGCTCCCCCTCCTTCGAAGGGGGTTGCTCGCTCAATTCCGAAGCCATATGGGTCTCTAGAATAGTGTTTGGCTGGGGGCCGGACTGGTCAGTGCCCCCACCGTTGGTCTCCATGGGGGTTGCGCCCCCCATGTGCTCGGTAGCCGAGGCCTCACCCTCAGGCGCCGTATTGGCAGCCTCCCTCACCTCCCCATGGCCGGAGAAGCCCTTTGGGACAATAGCTCGGTGTCATCCATGACGGTTGGCAGAGAGGCTCGCGGAGGCGTCTCGCTCTCCACCATCTCTGGTGCCAGAGAGCTCCGCTCAGATATCGAGGGATTGGGGAGGTCGCGGGCAGGACTGAAATAAACACAAACATAATATGTTATATTGAAAACGCACAAGACCAGGTATTTGTAAAATGTCCTTTGATACTTACAATGAGGCCAGGGGCTTCGCCCTGGGGTGCCTCTTGGGGATGTGTTCGGCATCTGAATCCGAACCATCTGAGAGGGTTATCTTCTCCCTCTTAGACACCCACTCCTCCGGGTCTGTGGAGGCTGCCCTTTTCTTTTTCCTCTCCTTGAGGGGAGAGTCGCTTTCTACCTCCTCCTCCTCTTCGTCTTCATCTCCCTCGTGGGAGGAGGGGACAACGGTCTCTCCGGACACTGCGTCCAAAGTGCCCTTAGGCGGAGGCCGCCCTTGGCCTCCTTACTCTTCTTCTTGGCCTTCTTCTCCGGCGCCTGATAGGGCGCCAGAACCAACATTTTCGTAAGCTGGGGTGTCGGCAGATCTTCAGGCAGCGGTGCCGGACACTTGATCCGCTCCACCTTCGCTGTCCGGCCCTATGAGTGGGACGGAAAACTCATGATGCCTAAGAATTTATAGACCAAATGTATGTTCGAATAACACACTTACTGGAGTGGCCGGATTTGCTCTGTCGAGGCCGATGCCTTCGGTCTTCTTCGGCCACGTCTTCTGGGCCTTGAAGAGCAGCTTCCAAATCTCTTCGGGGTTTGTGACGAAGAAGCGTTGCAGGGTCCGCGGGCCCTCTGGATTGAACTCCCATATATCGAGAAGTTGGAGTTCGCAGGGGAGGATCCGGCGGAAGAGCATCACCTGAATCACGTCAGTGAGACTGGTGTTCTTGTTTATCATGTTTTTGATGTGATTTTGCAGCGTCAGCACTTCCGCGGTCGACCCCCAGTCTAGACCCTTGTTGGTCCACGACGCGAGACGCATAGGGGGTCCGAATCTGAACTCAGGAGTGGCCGCCCACCTGGCGCCGCGGGGTTCGGTGATGTAGAACCACTCATGTTACCTGATACGTCTCCGTCGTATCTATAATTTTTGATTGTTCCATGCCAATATTATTTAACGTTCATATACTTTTTGGCAACTTTTTATATTATTTTTGGGACTAACATATTGATCCAGTGCCCGGTGCTAGTTCATGTCTGTCGCATGTTTTTGGGTTCGCAGAATATCCATATCAAACGGAGTCCAAACGGGATAAAAATGGACGGAGCTTATTTTTGGAAAATATGGAAAATCTGGAAGGAAAATCAACGCAAACCGGTGTCCGAGGTGGGCACGAGGCAGGGGGGCGCCCACCCCCCTAGGGCGCGCTCCCTACCCTCATGAGCCCACCGTAAGGCGGTTGACGCTCTTCTTTTGCCGCAAGAAAGCTAATATTCGAAAAAAAAATCACGGCGAAGGTTTCAGGCCAATCGGAGTTACGGATCTCCAAATATACACGAAACGGTGAAACAGAGCCAGAGCAGAACGCAGAAACAGAGAGAGAGATCCAATCTCGGAGGGGATCTCGCCCCTCCCACGCCATGGGAGCCAAGGACCAGAGGGGAAACCCTTCTCCCATCTAGGGAGGAGGTCAATGAAGAAGAAGAAGAAGGGGGGCACTCCCCCCTCGCTTCTGGTGGTGCCGGAACGCCGCCGGGGGCCATCATCATCACCGCGATCTTCACCAACACCGCCGTCATCTTCACCAACATCTCCATCACCTTCCCCCTTCTATATTCAGCGGTCCACTCTCCCGCAACCCGCTGTACCCTTTACTTGAACATGGTGCTTTATGCTTCATATTATTATCCAATGATGTGTTGCCATCCTATGATGTCTGAGTAGATTTTCGTTGTCCTATTGGTGGTTGATGAATTGCTATGATTGATTTAATTTGCTTGTGGTTATGTTGCTATCCTTTGGTGCCCATCATATGAGCGCGCGCGTGGATCACACCATAGGGTTAGTTGTATGTTGATAGGAATATGTATTGGAGGGCAAGAGTGACAGAAGCTTCAACCTAGCATAGAATTTGATGCATACGGGATTGAAGGGGGACCAATATATCTTAATGCTATGGTTGGGTTTTACCTTAATGAACTTTAGTAGTTGCGGATGCTTGCTAATAGTTCCAATCATAAGTGCATAGAATTCCAAGTCAGGGATGACATGCTAGCAGTGGCCTCTCCCACATAATACTTGCTATCGGTCTAGTAAAGTAGTCAATTGCTTAAGGGACAATTTCGCCACACCTACCATCACTTTTCCACACTCGCTATATTTACTTTAGTTGTTTGTTTATCTTAGCAGCCCCTAGTTTTATTTTCGTGCTCTTTACTTTCTTGCTTGCTTACCCAAAAACACCTACAAGGTACTTCTAGTTTCATACTTGTTCTAGTTAAAGCGAACGTCAAGCGTGCGTAGAGTTGTATCGGTGGTCGATAGAACTTTAGGGAATATTTGTTCTACCTTTAGCTTCTCGTTGGGTTCGACACTCTTACTTATCAAAAACTGTTGTGATCCCCTATACTTGTGGGTTATCAAGACCTTTTTCTGGCGCCGTTGCAGGGGAGTCATAGCGTGGGGTGAATATTCTCATGTGTGCTTGTTTGCTTTATCACTAAGTAATTTTTATTTGCTGTTCTTAGTTGTTCTCTATCGTTAGTTATGGATATGGAACACGAAATACCAAAAAAAATAGGTGTACTTTCTGCTCATGGAGATGGGGAACCTCCTAAAACCCTCGATGCTCGTTATGTGACAGCTATTATGTACTACTTAAATAATCCTGAGAAAACCCCATTCAATTATGTAATGGGAGTAACATTGGATCAACGCGAATACTTTAGGGATTGTCTCTTAACACAAAAAGGGAAACTATTAGGGGATCAAATTCATATATTGAAGTTGTATGCTTGGCAACTATGCATGAGTTATGATTATACTTGTTGCTCTAGGATGAAGGCTCCACACCTTCCCTTTTCATGCAAATTTAGTGATAATAAAACCTTAGCTTCTTATGCTAATGGTATATATGGTTACTATGATGTGGAACGAATAGAAGAATTTGTTGCTTTTATGGGTGCTTATGAAATTGAATCTATGTGTAAAGAGTTTGAAGATTTTGATGATACTGTTTATAGATCTGAAAATTTAGCTATCCTCAAATATTTCTATGAGAATTATGAATACAATTCCGATATTAATGCACTTATTGAGAAAGTCTCCGCTGTCCAAGAAGAGACTAATATTTTGCAGGAATCTATGGAAGAAGAAATTGATGAAACTGTGAGCTCATTGGATGAAAAAGATGGGGAGGAGAGCGAAGAACAAAAGGATGAAGAGCGGATTGATCACTCGTGCCCACCTTCTAATGAGAGTAACCCTTCAACTCATACATTGTTTAATTCCCCTTCGTGCTTACCGAAGGATGATTGCTATGATGACTATTATGATCCCATTAATTCTCTTTAAATATCCCTTTTTGATGATGCTTGCTATGCTTATGGCCAAGATGCCAATATGAATTATGCTTATGGAGATGAACTTGCTATAGTTCCTTATGTTAAACATGAAAGTGTAGCTATTGCACCCACGCATGATAGTCCTATTATCTTTTTGAATTCTCCAAACTACACAAGATCGGAGAAGTTTGCACTTATTAAGGATTATATTCATGGGTTGCCTTTTACCGTTGCACATGATGATTTTGATAGATATAATATGCATGTGCTTGCTGCTCCTCCTTGCAATTATTATGAGAGAGGAAATATATCTCCACCTCTCTATGTTTCCAATACAATAAAATTGCAAGAAACTGTTTATACTATGCATTGGCCTTTACTATGTGTGCATGAATTGTTCTTTTATGACATGCCGATGCATAGGAAGAGAGTTAGACTTCATAATTACATGATATATGTTTATTTGTGCTCACTACTAAATTACAAATCATTTCTAATTAAAATTGGCTTTGATATACCTTGGGATCCGGGTGGATTCACTACTTGAGCACTATATGCCTAGCTTAATGGCTTTAAAGAAAGCGCTGCCAGGGAGACAACCCAGAAGTTTTAGAGAGTCATTTATTTCTGTTGACTTCTTTTATATAGTTTAAAAACAACAAAAATAAAGAGGGGAACCCAAAACTTTTTTTTAAAAAAAGAAAAGCGAAAGTGAGAAAGACGAGCATTGTTGATGTGGGAGCTAGCCTTGAACTTTGTTCATGCTCACGGAAACTTTGTGAATCTTGATTACAGAAAATTTTCAATAAAAATAATTATCCCCTTGTACAATTCCATTGTATTATAAAAATAATGTGCCAAGGTTTGCCTTTAGGATGTTTACAATGCTTGTTGGTTTGTGCGGTGCAGGACAGAAACTTTGGCTGTAGTGCGCGATTTTTAATTTATTACAGGAATGTCAAATGGTTCTGATTCGTTTTGCACAGTCTTTCTGTACAAATTTTTTATTTTTCCAAATTTTGGCAGAATTTTTAAAGTATCAGAAGTATGGTTAATGTTCAGATTTCTACAGACTGTTCTGTTTTAGACAGATTCTGTTTTTGACGCATGGTTTGCTTGTTTTGATGAAACTATCGATTCATATCAGTGGATTAAGCCATGAAAAATCTATATTACAGTAGACACAATGTAAAAACAAAATATTAATTGGTTTGCAACAGTACTTAGAGTAGTGATTTGCTTTATTATACTAACGGATCTTACCGAGTTTTCTGTTGGAGTTTTGTGTGGATGAAGTGTTCGATGATCGAGAAGGTCTCGATGTGAGAAGAAGGAAGAGGGGCAAGAGCTCAAGCTTGGGGATTCCCGAGGCACACCAAGTAAATATTCAAGGAGACTCAAGCGTCTAAGCTTGGGGATGCCGGGAAGGCATCCCCTCTTTCTTCAACAAATATCGGTATGTTTTCGGATTCGTTTCGTTCATGCGATATGTGCAAGTCTTGGAGCGTCTTTTGCAATTAGGTTTTTATTTTTATTTTATGCACCATGCTGGTATGAGATGGTCCTTGGTTGATTTATAGAATGCTCTATGCACTTCACTTTTATCTTTTGAGTATGGCTTTATAGAATGCTTCATGTGCTTCACTTATATCATTTGAAGTTTGGATTGCCTATTTCTCTTTACATAGACAACCGCCATTTGTAGAATGCTCTTTTGCTTCACTTATATTTTTTAGAGCTTGGGCATATATTTTGTAGAAAGAATTAAATTCTCTTGCTTCACTTATATCTATTTAGAGAGATGACAGGAATTGGTCATTCACATGGTTAGTCATAAAATCCTACATAAACTTGTAGATCGCTGAATATGATATGTTTGATTCCTTGCAATAGTTTTGCGATATAAAGATGGTGATATTAGAGTCATGCTAGTTGAGTCATTATGAAACTGAGAAATACTTGTGTTGAGGTTTGCAAGTCCCGTAGCATGCACGTATGGTGAACCGTTATGTAACGAAGTCGGAGCATGAGGTGTTTATTGATTGCCTTCCTTATGAGTGACGGTCGGGGACGAGAGATGGTCTTTTCCTACCAATCTATCCCCCTAGGAGCATGCGCGTAGTACTTTGTTTCGATGACTAATAGATTTTTGCAATAAGTATGTGAGTTCTTTATGACTAATGTTGAGTCCATGGATTATACGACTCTCACCCTTCCATCATTGCTAGCCTCTTGATGCAGTGCATTGCCCTTTCTCACCTCGAGAGTTGGTGCAAACTTCGCCGGTGCATCCAAACCCCGTGATATGATATGCTCTGTCACACATAAGCCTCATTATATCTTCCTCAAAACAACCACCATACCTACCTATTATGGCATTTCCATAGCCATTCCGAGATATATTGCCATGCAACTTCCATCATCATCATATACATGACTTGAGCATTTATCGTCATATTGCTTTGCATGATCGTAAGATAGCTAGCATGATGTTTTCATGGCTTGTCCGTTTTTTTGATGTCATTGCTACGCTAGATCATTGCACATCCCGGTACACCGCCGGAGGCATTCATATAGAGTAATATCTTTGTTCTAGATACCGAGTTGTAATATTGAGTTGTAAGTAAATAAAAGTGTGATGATCATCATTATTAGAGCATTTCCCCAGTGAGGAAAGGATGATGGAGACTATGATTCCCCCACAAGTCGGGATGAGACTCCGGACTTTACAAAAAAAATAAAAGAGGCCAAAGAAGCCCAAATAAAAAAAAGAGGCCAAAGAAGCCCACCAAAAAAAGAAAATAAAAAAATGAGAGAAAAAGAGAGAAGGGGCAATGTTACTATCCTTTTACCACACTTGTGCTTCAAAGTAGCACCATGTTCTTCATATAGAGAGTCTCTGGAGTTATCACTTTCATATACTAGTGGGAATTTTCATTATAGAACTTGGCTTGTATATTCCAACGATGGGCTTCCTCAAATGCCCTAGGTCTTCATGAGCAAGCAAGTTGGATGCACACCCACTTAGTTTCAGTTTGAGCTTTCATACACTTACAGCTCTTAGTGCATCCGTTGCATGGCAATCCCTACTCCTCACATTGATATCTATTAATGGGCATCTCCATAGCCCGTTGATATGCCTAGTTGATGTGAGACTTTCTCCTTTTTTGTCTTCTCCACATAACCCCCACCATCATATTATATTCCACCTATAGTGCTATATCCATGGCTCACGCTCATGTATTGCGTGAAAGTTGAAAAGGTTTGAGAACGTCAAAAGTATGAAACAATTGCTTGGCTTGTCATCGGGGTTGTGCATGATGTAAATATTTTGTGTGGTGAAGATGGAGCATAGCTAGACTATATGATTTTGTAGGGATGAGCTTTTTTGGCTATGTTATTTCAATAAGACATAATTGCTTGGTTGGTATGCTTGAAGTATTATTGTTTTTATGTCAAAGGATAGACTATTGCTTTGAATCACTCGTGTCTTAATATTCATGCCATGATTAGACATATGATCAAGATTATGCTAGGTAGCATTCCACATCAAAATTATCTTTTTATCATTTACCTACTCGAGGACGAGCAGGAATTAAGCTTGGGGATCCCGATCGTCTCCGTCAGATCTATAATTTTTATTGTTCCATGCCAATATTATTCAACTTTCATATACTTTTTGGCAACTTTTTATATTATTTTGGGACTAACATATTGATCCAAAGGCCCAGTGCAGTTCACATCATTGCATGTTTTTGGGTTCGCAGAATATCCATATCAAACGGAGTCCAAACGGGATAAAAATGGACGCAGCTTATTTTTGGAAAATATGGAAAATCTGGAAGGAAAATCAACGCAAACCTGTGTCCGAGGTGGGCACGAGGTAGGGGGGCGCCCCGCCCCTAGGGCGCGCCCCCTACCCTCATGAGCCCATCGTAAGGCGGTTGACGCTCTTCTTTTGCCGCAAGAAAGCTAATATTCGAAAAAAAATCACGGCGAAGGTTTCAGGCCAATCGGAGTTATGGATCTCCATATATAGATGAAACGGTGAAACAGAGCCAGAGCAGAACACAGAAACAGAGAGATAGATCCAATCTCAGAGGGGCTCTCGCTCCTCCCACGCCATGGGAGCCAAGGACCAGAGGGGAAACCCTTCTCCCATCTAGGGAGGAGGTCAAGGAAGAAGAACAAGAAGGGGGGCTCTCCCCCCCCCCCTCCCTCGCTTCCGGTGGCGCCGGAACGCCGCCGGGGGCCATCATCATCACAGCGATCTTCACCAACACCGCCGTCATCTTCACCAACATCTCCATCACCTTCCCCCTTCTATATTCAGCGGTCCACTCTCCCGCAACCCACTCTACCCTCTACTTGAATATGGTGCTTTATGCTTCATATTATTATCCAATGATGTGTTGCCATCCTATGATGTCTGAGTAGACTTTCGTTGTCCTATTGGTGGTTGATGAATTTCTATGATTGATTTAATTTGCTTGTGGTTATGTGTAACGCCCCGGATACAACTTTCCATATTCGTAACTCCAACTCTAGCCTTTTCCGGAGATGCGATATGTTATTTTCTCCGTGGTTGGGTTTTTGTCTTTCGTTTTGCATTTTGTTCATGTCATGCATTTCATCATCGCATCATCCGCATTGCATCCGCATGTTTTCATAAAACCTCGTAACCGTTCATAGTTACTGCTTCTCTCTTTGTCTTCGTCGACCTGTTGTCAGACCGCTTGTCCTTGTTGACCTTCTCTCAGACCAATTGGACCCCTCTTTTCTCTCTTTCTCCGAGACCAACAAAACCCCCTTGTCCCCTTGCCTTCGTTGACCGTTTTGAGTCCAACCTTGTTCTTTGTTTTTCCCTTTTACCTAAACCAGAGTCTCTCTGTAAAATGCACAGACCCCCTCGTGTGCGTCCGAAACTTACCCGAACCCAACCTGCTCAGTCATCACCATTGCATTCGGTTCATCCCCTAACATCTATAAAACATCTCTGTTTTCTTGTTTGGACTCCCTACCTATTTATTTCTTGATCGTTCGATTTTGATCCAAGGGTTCATTTTGCCCCTAAGCTAATCCACCTAGCTATTTAAGCATGTCAAACCCTAGTCCGAGCCGTCCCATCCATTTCATCCGTCCCATCCGCCGCCACCTCCTTGTTTTCCTCCCCTGCCCAATCCACCACCGACCAGCCTCCACCTTCATCGGGATCCATGCCCAACCAGCCAATTCCATCGATCCAACCCATCAATCATGGAAGCCCCGCAGCCAACCACCTTCCCCGATACACACATCGATGCAGTCCCGTCGAGCTCCTCTGCTCGGCCCTGCCGTTGTCCCGCAGCATCTCCCCTCCCTGCCGTCTCTGCCTCCATCGACCTCGCCGACCGGAGCACCAGGTCATGCTGCAGCTCCCCGTCGCCTCCCTGCCTTCCTTCCCCGATCTCACTCTCTCATGCCCCGATCTCTCTCCCTCTCAGGTGACCAGAGGCCTTGCCATGGCCATGGAGATCCAAGCATCTTGCTGCCCCCGTCCGATCTGCTTCAGCTCCTCCGTCAAGTCTCGCGCTGCCCTCGTCGTCCGGATCCGCCAAGCTCCGACGGCCTCACGACCTCTGCACCCGGGCGTTCATCCCCGTCTTCCCGGCCTCCTTTACTGGTTGCCACTGCGCATCGGCGAGGCTTCGAAGCTCGATGCCTCGGCGCCCCTGCGCCGCCGAAGTCCTCAGAGCCGGCCGGCCTGAGCCGCCCTTCTCCCTCCACCTTGCCCGCTCGCCATGGCCTTGAGCTCCGCCGCACCAAGTCCGTCCCCGCGTCGTCCCTGCACCGGCGCCGTCCAAGCCCGTTCCCGGCCAGATCCGGACGGCCAAGACCTCGCCGCCCCTTTTGCCCCGCTCGTCGGAGCTCTGCTCCCGGTCACCGGCGCACTGCTCGCCCCCTCTGCATCGCCCTGGCCCCTGTCTCGAAATGCTGTTGTTCCTGGCCTTCAGAAACGAGAGCAGCCCGCTCGCCCGCTCGTTGGCCGTGTCGCGCGTGGGCCTCCTTGCCTCGCCAAGGCCCGGCGCCCACCTCTGCCTCCCCTCCAACAGGCCGGGCTAGCGCCTCCTCCACCGAACCGGGCCAAGCCCATGGATGTGAGCAGCCACCCACCCCTCTCCTGAGCACTGCTGGTCCAGCCAGATTCGGCCCGCGTAGGTTTTTTTTCCTGCGCTGCGAATTTGCTATTTATCATGTGATTTACCAGTTTTACAGAAAAACCCTCTTACTTCATGCATTTAATAACTCACAATTGGTGCATCGGATTAAAAAATTTTATATATGTAAAATGCTCAGAAAATTGTGTAGATTAATAATATGCCACTTTCATCCCATGTTAAAATGTTTAACTTGCTGTTTATTTAAATTTGCTAGTATGCCATGTTAAAATGCTTTAATTCATAACTAAATAACCGTAGCTCGGATTTTAATAAATTATATATGTAAATGGGGTAGAAAAATGCATAGATTAACGTGGTGCACTTTAGTTTCCTGTTTAACAACAATAAAATATGGTTTAGGGTAGAACAGTACCAAATTCATTATTTGCATATGGGGATTTTCCAGAATTGTTGTTTGTTATTTCCGGCCTCATTTAAATTTGCCTAAATAGTTAGTATACTTATGCCTCACCTCTTGCCATGTTTAACAACATTTAATATTGTTGAGTACCTAACCGAGAGTGAACTAAATAATTGATGTGGTGTTTTGTCAATATGCAACTCGTTGCATATTGAGCTCCACTTAACTTGTAGTTTTGTTTGTGCATATTGCCATGCCATGAATCATTAAATCGGACATGCATCATACTTGTTTGCGCATCATGCCATGTTTATGTGATGGTTGTTTACTATGTTGTTTGTTTCTTTCCGTGTTTCTTCTCTCGTTAGCTTCGGTTTCCTTCCGGAGTTGTGAGGATTCGTTCGACTACGTCCGTTTGTCTTCTTCATGGACTCGTTCTTCTTCCTTGCGGGATTTCAGGCAAGATGACCATACCCTCGAAATCACTTCTATCTTTGCTTGCTAGATGCTCGCTCTTTTGCTATGCATGTGCTACGATGCCTACCACTTGCTTATCATGCCTCCCACATTGCCATGTCAAACCTCTAACCATCCTTTCCTAGCAAACCGTTGTTTGGCTATGTTACCGCTTTGCTCAGCCCTCTTATAGCGTTGTTAGTTGCGGTGAAGATGAAGTTTGTTCCTTGTTGGAACATGGAAATGTTGTTCCTTGTTGGAACATGTTTACTTGTTGGGATATCACAATATATCTTATTTAATTAATGCATCTATATACTTGGTAAAGGGTGGAAGGCTCGGCCTTATGCAGTGTTTTGTTCCACTCTTGCCGCCCTAGTTTCCGTCATATCGGTATTATGTTCCCGGATTTTGCGTCCCTAACGCGGTTGGGTGATTTATGGGACCCCTTGACAGTTCGCTTTGAATAAGACTCCTCCAAAAAGGCCCAACCTTGGTTTTACCATTTGACTACCTACCACATATACCCCTTCCTTGGGTTCTGCAGACTCAAGGGTCATCTTTATTTTAGCCCCGGGCGGTGCTCCTCAGTGTTGGTCCAACCGAGCAACTGCTGGGCCACCACGGGAAACTCGAGGCTTGGTTTTACTCGTAGCTTGACTTATCCGGTGTGCCACGAGAACGAGGTACGTCGACTCCTATTGGGACTTGTCGGCACATCAGCGGCTTTGCTGGTCTTGTTTTATTGCTGTCGAAATGTCTTGTAGTCCGGGATTCGAGACTGATCGGGTCTTCGGTAGAAGGAATATCCTTCGTTGACCATGAGAGCTTATAATGGGCTGTTGGGACACCCTGCAGGTATTATCTTTCAAAGCCGTGCTCATGCGGTTATGAGGCGACGGAATTTGTTAATGTCCGGTTGTAGAAAACCGAAGTTGATCTTAATTAAAATACATCAATCAAGTGTAACGTGATGGTCTCTTCTCGGAGTCCGGGAAGTGAACACGGTGTTGGAGTTATGTTTGACGTAGGTTGTTCTAGGATCACTTCTTGATCATAGTTGTTCGACCGTGCCTTGCTTCTCTTCTCGCTCTCTTTTGCGAATGTAGCCACCATATATGCTAGTCACTTGCTGCAGCTCCACCTTACTACTCTGTCCTACCTATAAGCTTAAATAGTCTTGATCTCGGGTGTGAGATTGCTGAGTCCCGTGACTCACGGATACTTCAAAACCAGTTTGCGGTGCCGATGAAACCGTGCGGTGGCGATCCGAGCTCAAGGAGGAGCTCGATGAAGATCTTGTTCATTGTGTTGTTACGTTTCAGCTTGATCGAGAGTGGAGCCAGTTGGGACGATCGAGGATCCTGTAGCATTTGGGGTAGTCTTCTTTTATTTTGGGTTCCGTAGTCGGACCTTGATTGTATCTGTATGATGTAATGCTTTACTCATGTATTGTGTGAAGTGGCGATTGTAAGACAACTATGTATCTCTTTCCCTTATGTATTACATGGGTTGTGTGAAGATTACCTCACTTGCGACATTGCTTTCAATGCGGTTATGCCTCTAAGTCGTGCTTCGACACGTGGGAGATATAGCCGCATCGAGGGCGTTATAAGTTGGTAATCAGAGCCATCCCCGACTTAGGAGCCCCCTGCTTGATTGAATCGCTGACTTTGTTGAGTCTAGAAAAAAATGTTTTGAGTCTTAGGATTATATATCGGAGAGTAGGATTCTTTTTACTCCTCAGTCCCTTCGTCGCTCTGGTGAGGTCTCCTGACGTAGAAGTTTTGACTCTTCTCACCTCCAATTTCACTAAAAAAAATTTAGGATCACGCGGGTATCTTGGAATCGTTCCGATGGTTTTGTGACGAGAACATTGTTCTTGGTGCCTCCTGACATTTAGGGGTTGTGGCAGTGTCCCGGGGAGTTGAGCTCCGAGGTGTTGTCGTCACAATTTTATCGTTGCAGTTCTGGAATACCTGAGTTTTGCCGACATCGAAAATCTGTTTTGTACAGTTGTTGGTGAGATAACCCCGATAACCCAGTACTGGGGCGAGTTCCGGAGTATTGCCATAACTTGTATAACGGATGCTTTTCGAAGGTTGAGGTACACGATTTCCTGAGTTTTCTTGATTATGTGTTGAAGGATGGATACAGCTGTATCTAGGTATTGTTAGTTTGGGTGATATATTTTGTGTCCCCTGTATCCCCAACACCAGATTGCATAACCAGAAAGTTTCGGGAGTTTATAGGTGGGAATTCAAGTAGCTCCTAGAATATCTTTTCGATAGATGCATGATATGGGATTGGGTAAATCTCTATCATATGTATTTGTTCCGGCTTATTCGGCAAGCCAAATCCTTTGTTTTGTTTTATTTGTGGTATTCGAGTTGCTTCGATGTCAAGTGTTGATCCATACCTTCCTTAAACTGTGTTCTCATATTGCTATGTGAATACTAGTCCTTCTTGATTATCGAGGTCGTCATGTTAAATCTTTTCCCAACCGGCGTGCTTCTCTTCAAGTGGATCCGATCATTTCAACGTTTGCAAGATCAATTCTAAGTTTTCTCAACGGTGTTTGTTTCATCCGTCCCAAGTTGTTTTGTTTTCCCACCCTCCCACCCTTTTCTTCAAGGGCTCAGATTTCTTAATCAAGTATCCTTTTTATTGACGTGAAGTCTCTTCATTCTTTTCCTCCATGCTCTTATCCTGGTGATTCTCATGAAGATGATGCTATGGAAGCTTCAAGTTCATCATTCTTCGTTCTTTTCTTCTCCGGTGGACTCAAGTCAAGTTTTCGGTGTTGATCATATTCCCTTCCTCGTTTCAAATGTTTCCTCATGTCGGTGCATCTCTTAATCATCCACCTCTTGCTATCCATGTTGTCTGGAGCGCTAAAGATTATCTCAGAAGATTCGTGTTTTCATTCCTAATCCGTGCAAGATTTCTCGAAGTGTTATCCCTTTTGAGCAATTTAATTCTAACGGTGCAATCGTTATTTCAAGCAACCCTTCAACGTTGTTTCTTTCGAGTGGGCCCTAACCCACAGGTCTTTTCCCAGGATCTTACCTAACTCTTCTAATTATCAGGAGCTATTCCCAAATTCTTTTCAAAGTTTGACGTAAGAATGAATTTTCTTCAGTCATATGTCTTTCTCCAAGATCTTTCAAATTCTTTTCATCGTTGGTTCAACCTTTCTAATTTTCATCCCGGAGTATCTCAACAATTCATGGTGGTGTTTCTCGTCGTCATTCTCGAATTTTGAAGACTGAAGAAGAGTTTCTCTTTAATCTTGCTCCATTCTCTTCAAGATTCATGGTTCTAGCTTCGTGCCATCCTCATAATTGTTTTGATTGTGAGAATTCTTTTCACCCATCCGGAGCAATTCAGGAGTCTTTTCAGTTTGATTCTTCTCAGCCCATCATCTCAGAATTATTCATTCCAGCTTTCAGCTCTCGTTCTCCAAATCTTACCGGTGCATCATTCAAGTATTCACTAATCAGTTCATGATCTCTCCATTCTCATGTATCTAAATTCTCTCAAGCATCTTCATTCGTTTTCCAATTCTTCCCGGTGAATTGTGCCTTTGCTACGTTCATTTTTAATTCTTACGGTGGTTCGTTCAAGATTTTTTTCCTTGATTATCACTTTAATTCATTCGTTGTTTACAAATTTCACCGGTGGTTCCATCAATACCTTCTCAAGTTTGTGCTATATCTATCTTAATCCTTTCCACGGGAAGAAGTAGTATGCCAAATCCATTGATTGTCATCAATTTAATTTGATGAAGGGTAAGCATACAATAAATCTTATTCTTATTTCCTCGAGGTGATTCAATTCTTTTCTTCCGGAGATTGTTCACGATGAAGTAATTCTCGGTTCGAGTTGATTCACCTTTCTTTTCCGGAGTTCCAAGTTCTCTCGGTTATATAATCGCGAAGCTCCACCTAAATCATTGCAAGGCTTCGCCCTGTGTTTTCAACTTCTCTTTCTTTTTATCATCCTTTTATTACCGGAGTTCTTCATGGAGGCTCTACATGGTGGTTCGTCAAGGATTATTTTAATTATTCAATTGTTCTTCAAGATTTCTCTCGAAGTTATGACCCGCCAAGCTATACTCTAAAAAATAAACATGGTGCTCAACACATGTTTTGTTTTGAGGAGTTCAAGCATTCTTCATCTTGCATTCCGAAGTGCAATTCTTTCTACCTTATCTTTTGAGGTGGTGTCATGTCATTCTTGACAATTTAAGTTCGCGTTTCATGATTCACATGTTGTCAAGAATGAGATATTTAAATCCATCAATCTCTTCATCGGAGTTATCTTGGGTTATATTTCACCTAAAGCTTTCCCTAAGGATTGTTGCTATTTGTGGTGCTTATAAATGACCCAAGTTCTTCATTTGTCCTCTCGGTGAAATAAGTTTCTCGTCTCCTTGTTGATATCAATCCAATCGTTTGTTTCCGTTGGTGGCAGAAGCTCACCTCGTAATGTTGTGATGTTTCCGTAAGTCCACTACAAGCTTATTCTTTTCGTTGTTGGTTTTCCAACAACTTCGTTCTATCCTTCTTTTTAAGGGTGCTTTCCAAACTCATTTGTGGTAGAAGTTGTCATTTTCTTCTCCATTCCTTTATTCCAATGATCTACCTTCAATTTTTCTTCCGGAGGCATTGTGATGTTGCTCTCTTCACACATCACCTCGTTTTGTAAAGATCATGTTCTTTTTCTTGCATTATCCATTTAACCGGAGTGTCATGTTTTCATTCGAGTTCTCTCATCTTATCAAGTTTTGCCTGCTTCCTCAACCGGAGAGTTGTCTGAAATCTTTCTTACCCCTTGTATGATTCTTTCAATAGTTCCGGAGGCAGTGTGTTGTTGATTTCATCAAGTATCCTCTCATCTTGTCAAGATCATGTTCTATTCCTTCCATGTTCAGTCAGAGTGCTGTCAAAATTGTATCATTCTTATTCATTCTTATATCGTTTCAACCAGAGTGGTTTCAATTTCCTTCTTGTCCATTGTGCTCGTCATTCATGTCTTCGCAACCTTCAAGTTCTCGTAATACTCCTTGTTCCTCTTTTCTACCGGATTGTTTGCAATCTCGTTCATCTTCGTTGTTTTGTTTCTTTCAATTTGTTCAACCTCTCAAGGTTCGTGGTTTCACTCATTCGTCAAAGAAGCAACTTAGTTTACCTCTCATCTTCCTCTTCCTTTTCCCTTTGGTGCCATCCTAGATCTCGGGACGAGATCCTCTCGTAGTGGTGGAGTGTTGTAACGCCCCGGATACAACTTTCCATATTCGTAACTCCAACTCTTGCCTTTTCCGGAGATGCGATATGTTATTTTCTCCGTGGTTGGGTTTTTGTCTTTCGTTTTGCATTTTGTTCATGTCATGCATTTCATCATCGCATCATCCGCATTGCATCCGCATGTTTTCATAAAACCTCGTAACGGTTCGTAGTTCCTGCCTCTCTTTGTCTTCGTCGACCTGTTGTCAGACCGCTTGTCCTTGTTGACCTTCTCTCAGACCAATTGGACCCCTCTTTTCTCTCTTTCTCCGAGACCAACAAAACCCCCTTGTCCCCTTGCCTTCGTTGACCGTTTTGAGTCCAACCTTGTTCTTTGTTTTTCCTTTTACCTAAACCGAGTCTCTCTCAAAATGCATGAACCCCTCGTAATGCGTCCAAACTTACCCAACCCAACCTGCTCACCATCACCATTGCATTGGTTCATCCCCTAACATCTATAAAACATCTCCGTTTTCTTGTTTGGACTCCTACCTATTTATTTCTTGATCGTTCGATTTTGATCCAAGGGTTCATTTTGCCCTAAGCTAGTCCACCTAGCTATTTAAGCATGTCAAACCCTAGTCCGAGCCGTCCCATCCATTTCATCCGTCCCATCTGCCGCCACCTCCTTGTTTTCCTCCCCGCCCAATCCACCACCGACCAGCCTCCACCTTCATCGGGATCCATGCCCAACCAGCCAATTCCATCGATCCAACCCATCAATCATGGAAGCCCCTGCAGCCAACCACCTTCCCGATACACATCGATGCAGTCCCGTCGAGCTCCTCTGCTGCCCCGGCCCGCCGTCGTCAAAGATCTCCCCTCCCTGCCGTCTCTGCCTCCATCGACCTCGCCGACCGGAGCACCAGGTCATGCTGCAGCTCCCGTCGCCTCCTGCCTTCCTTCCCGATCTCACTCTCTCATGCCCGATCTCTCTCCTCTCAGGTGACCAGAGGCCTTGCCATGGCCATGGAGCTCCAAGCATCTTGCTGCCCCCGTCCGATCTGCTTCAGCTCCTCCGTCAAGTCCCGCGCTGCCCTCGTCGTCCGGATCCGCCAAGCTCCGACGGCCTCACGACCTCTGCACCCGGGCGTTCATCCCCGTCTTCCCGGCCTCCTTTGCGCCCCTGGTTGCCGCTATCTGGATCGAGCAGGAGAAGCTCGTCGCTCAGTGCCTCGGCGCCCCTGCGCCGCCGGAGTCCTCAGCGCCGGCCGGCCTGAGCCGCCCTTCTCCCTCCACCTTGCCCGCTCGCCATGGCCTTGAGGTCCGCCGCACCAAGTCCGTCCCCGCGTCGTCCCTGCACCGGCGCCGTCCAAGCCCGTTCCCAGCCAGATCCGAACGGCCAAGACCTCGCCGCCCCTTTGCCCGCTTCGTCGAGCTCTGCTCCGGTCACCGGCGCCTGCTGCGCCCCTCAGACGCCATCGCCCCGCCTCGAACTGCTGCTATTCTGGCCTTGAAACGAGCAGCCCCGCGCCCGCTTCGTTGACCGCGTCGCTGTGGGCCTCCTTGCCTCGCCAAGGCCCGCGCCCCCTCTGCCTCCCTCAAGCAGCCGGCCTAGCGCCTCCTCCACCGAACCGGGCCAAGCCCATGGATGTGAGCAGCCACCCACCCCTCTCCTGAGCACTGCTGGGCCAGCCAGATTCGGCCCGCGTAGGTTTTTTTTCCTGCGCTGCGAATTTGCAATTTATCCTGTGATTTACCAGTTTTACAGAAAAACCCTCTTACTTCATGCATTTAATAACTCACAATTGGTGCACCGGATTAAAATGTTTTATATATGTAAAATGCTCAGAAAATTGTGTAGATTAATAATATGCCACTTTCATCCCATGTTAAAATGTTTAACTTGCTGTTTATTTAAATTTGCTAATATGCCATGTTAAAATGCTTTAATTCATAACTAAATAACCGTAGCTCGGATTTTAATAAATTATATATGTAAATGGGGTAGACAAATGCATAGATTAACGTGGTGCACTTTATTTTCCTGTTTAACAACAATAAAATATGGTTTAGGGCATAATAGTACCAAATTCATTATTTGCATATGGGGATTTTCCGGAATTGTTGTTTGTTATTTCCGGCCTCATTTAAATTTGCCTAAATAGTTAGTTTACTTATGCCTCACCTCTTGCCATGTTTAACAACATTTAATATTGTTGAGTACCTAACCGAGAGTGAACTAAATAATTGATGTGGTGTTTTGTCAATATGCAACTCGTTGCATATTGAGCTCCACTTAACTTGTAGTTTTGTTTGTGCATATTGCCATGCCATGAATCATTAAATCGGGCATCCATCATACTTGTTTGCGCATCATGCCACGTTTATGTGATGGTTGTTTACTATGTTGTTTGTTTCTTTCCGGGTTGCTTCTCTCGTTAGCTTCGGTTTCCTTCCGGAGTTGTGAGGATTCGTTCGACCACGTCCGTTTGTCTTCTTCCTGGACTCGTTCTTCTTCCTTGCGGGATTTCAGGCAAGATGACCATACCCTCGAAATCACTTCTATCTTTGCTTGCTAGATGCTCGCTCTTTTGCTATGCATATGCTACGATGCCTACCACTTGCTTATCATGCCTCCCACATTGCCATGTCAAACCTCTAACCATCCTTTCCTAGCAAACCGTTGTTTGGCTATGTTACCGCTTTGCTCAGCCCCTCTTATAGCGTTGTTAGTTGCAGGTGAAGATGAAGTTTGTTCCTTGTTGGAACATGGAGATGTTGTTCCTTGTTGGAACATGTTTACTTGTTGGGATATCACAATATATCTTATTTAATTAATGCATCTATATACTTGGTAAAGGGTGGAAGGCTCGGCCTTATGCAGTGTTTTGTTCCACTCTTGCCGCCCTAGTTTCCGTCATATCGGTATTATGTTCCCGGATTTTGCGTCCCTAACGCGTTTGGGTGATTCTGGGACCCCTTGACAGTTCGCTTTGAATAAGACTCCTCCAGCAAGGCCCAACCTTGGTTTTACCATTTGACTACCTACCACATATACCCCTTCCCTTGGGTTCTGCAGACTCAAGGGTCATCTTTATTTTAGCCCCCCCCCCTCGGGCCAGTGCTCCTCCGAGTGTTGGTCCGAACCGAGCAGCCTGCGGGGCCACCACGGGGGAACTCGAGGCTTGGTTTTACTCGTTGCTTGACTTATCCGGTGTGCCCTGAGAACGAGGTACGTGCGACTCCTATCGGGACTTGTCGGCACATCGGGCAGCTTTGCTGGTCTTGTTTTATTGCTGTCGAAATGTCTTGTAGTCCGGATTCGAGATGATCGGGTCTTCGGTAGAAGGAATATCCTTCGTTGACCGTGAGAGCTTATAATGGGCTAAGTTGGGACACCCCTGCAGGGTATTATCTTTCGAAAGCCGTGCCCGCGGTTATGAGGCAGATGGGAATTTGTTAATGTCCGATTGTAGAAAACCCGAAGTTGATCTTAATTAAAATACATCAACCGCGTGTGTAATCGTGATGGTCTCTTCTCGGCGGAGTCCGGGAAGTGAACACGGTGTTGGAGTTATGTTTGACGTAGGTTGTTCTAGGATCACTTCTTGATCATAGTTGTTCGACCGTGCCTTGCTTCTCTTCTCGCTCTCTTTTGCGAATGTAGCCACCATATATGCTAGTCGCTTGCTGCAGCTCCACCTTACTACTCTGTCCTACCTATAAGCTTAAATAGTCTTGATCTCGCGGGTGTGAGATTGCTGAGTCCCCGTGACTCACAGATACTTCCAAAACCAGTTTGCAGGTGCCGATGAAACCGTGCAGGTGACGCATCCGAGCTCAAGGAGGAGCTCGATGAAGATCTTATTCATTGTGTTGTTACGTATAAGTTGATCAGTAGTGGAGTCCAGTTGGAACGATCGGGGATCTGTGTAGCATTTGGGGTAGTCTTCTTTTATTTTGGGTTCCGTAGTCGGACCTTGATTGTATCTGTATGATGTAATGCTTTACTCATGTATTGTGTGAAGTGGCGATTGTAAGCCAACTATGTATCTCTTTCCCTTATGCATTACATGGGTTGTGTGAAGATTACCTCACTTGCGACATTGCTTTCAATGCGGTTATGCCTCTAAGTCGTGCTTCGACACGTGGTAGATATAGACGCATCGAGGGCGTTATATTATGTTGATGTCCTTTGGTGCCCATCATATGAGCGCGCGCGTGGATCACACCATAGGGTTAGTTGTATGTTGATATATAGGACTATGTATTGGAGGGCAAGAGTTACAGAAGCTTCAACCTAGCATAGAATTTGATGCATACGGGATTGAAGGGGGACCAATATATCTTAATGCTATGGTTGGGTTTTACCTTAATGAATGTTAGTAGTTGCGGATGCTTGCTAATAGTTCCAATCATAAGTGCATAGAATTCCAAGTCAGGGATGACATGCTAGCAGTGGCCTCTCCCACATAATACTTGCTATCGGTCTAGTAAAGTAGTCAATTGCTTAAGGGAAAATTTCGCCACACCTGCTACCACTTTTCCACACTCGCTATATTTACTTTAGTTGTTTGTTTATCTTAGCAGCCCCTAGTTTTATTTTCGTGCTCTTTACTTTCTTGCTTGCTTACCCAAAAACACCTACAAGGTACTTCTAGTTTCATCCTTGTTCTAGGTAAAGCGAACGTCAAGCGTGCGTAGAGTTGTATCGGCGGTCGATAGAACTTTAGGGAATATTTGTGCTACCTTTAGCTTCTCGTTGGGTTCGATACTCTTACTTATCAAAAACTGTTGCGATCCCCTATACTTGTGGGTTATCAAGATTGCCACACCTTGACGGTCTCCATGAAGGCCCCTTTAGGCCAAGTGATGTTGGGGAGCTTGCTAACCATGGCGCCGCCGCGGTGCGCATGCTGCCCGTCGACCACATTCGGCTTCACATTGAAGACTTTTATCCATAGGCCGAAGTGTGGGGGATACGGAGTATCGCCTCGCACACAACGATAAAAGCCGAGATGTGGAGGAAAGAATTTGGGGCTAGATCATGGAAATCTAGCCCGTAATAGAACATGAGATCGCAGACAAAGGGGTGAAGGGGAAACCCTAGTCCGCGGAGGAAGTGAGGGATGAACACGACCCTCTCACCGGGCTCCGGGGTGGGGATGACTTGCTCCTTGGCAGGGAGCCTGTGCGCGATGTCCGCAGACAGGTACCCCGCCTCCCGGAGATCCTTTACGTCCCTCTCCGTGATGGAGGAGGCCTCCCACTTGCCCTTCGAGCCAGATCCGGACATGGCTGGAGAGGTTGGCGGCGGTGGGAAGGAGTGAGGCTTGGGCATTGGAGCTTGAAGATGGGAAAGTGGGAGAAGGAAGAAGGCGTGGGGAGAAAAAAGGGATCTTTATCCACTTATATAGGCAGTGAATATCAAGTGCCCCCCTCAAGCCTGAAAACTCGCCTGTTCCCAAGGGGTCTTGTGAATGACACGGTTGGATTACCCAAAACCGTATTGATGAGGATCCCACAATAAGCGGGCATGATCTCTGTTTTGACAAGACGTGTCAATGGAGGACACACCTCGAAACGCGAAGCGGGAGGCAGAAAACATTTCGAAATGTTAAAGAGGCCAAACGTGGCATTTTGCCGAAAAAGTTGTCAGTTGACAGACATTATTTTGATTAAACATTTTGCCTACGTGGTTGAGGGTTGTGACTATCGTGCAGAGCCGGATACCGTTCTTTTGTTCAGAAGATTGCTTTGAAGTATTCGGGAGGAGGAACCCACCTTGTAATGCCGAATACAATCTGCGTGCCGAACATATCGTCATTGAAGACTGGTTCTGGGGTTACTGAGGGAGTCCTGGATTAGGGGGTCCTCGGGTGTCCGGGCTATGTGATATGGGCCGGAATGATGGGCCGTGAAGATACAAAGTAGAAGACCTTTCCCCGTGTCCGGATAGGACTCTCCTATGCGTGGATGGCAAGATTGGCGTCCAGAAATGTAATTTCCTTCTTCTGCAAGCCGACTCTACACAACCCTAGGCCCCTCCGGTGTCTATATAAACCGGAGGGTTTAGTCCTTATAGGCTATCAGAATTCATATAGTCTAGACTTCTAGGGTTTAGCCATTACGATCTTGAGGTAGATCAAATCTTGTAACCCCTATATTCATCAAAGACAATCAAGCAGTAAGTAGGGTTTTACCTCCATTAAGAGGGCCTGAACCTAGGTAAACACCGTGTCCCCATTGTCTCCTGCTACCTTCGATCCTCAGACGCACAGTTCGGGACCCCCTACCCGAGATTAGCCGGTTTTGACACTGACAGCGGACAATCGTCCTTTCCCGACGGTGGCACCCCTATGGAACTCCACCCCTCTCGACCTCATCGACACCCACGAGCTTTGCCATGGCTATTGCAAAAGCTTGTATGCGTTCTCCAAGATCCTCGGCAGTCACCTTGGCCCAACTAGAGGCCTTAGAATGGGCAAGTTCCGTTCCAACGGTAAGGACCGAGCCAAGCTTGACCACTGGTTTCGATCCCCCGCCCTAGATCAGCTCGAGGAGCTCACTTTTGATGATGGACATATGCACTCGCTGCCAACGTCCGCGCTCTGCCTCGCACCAACACTGTGTGTCGCCAAGTTCAGGAACTGCCATCCCCCTCCCCCTTAATGATGCGCCCACTCTTATTCTACCACGACTGAAGCACCTCGAGCTCGTCGCCGTCTCCTCCCAAATGGTGACATGGAGCGCCTGCTCCGTGCCTGTACTGCCCTCGAGTACCTTCATCTTCAGGCGATCAATAGGTTGAGTAGCTTCCACATCACCTCGATGACCCAGGGGACTATTTACGTGTGTTGCTGGTGCGGCAATAAGACATCACAAGATGTGTACCATGGTATGGTCATTGAGGACACACCTGAACTTGATAGATTACTTGTAGTTGATGAAGAAGGTCCAACAAGAATCAATGTCATTACTGCGCCGAAATTGACAGTGGTGGGCTAATCGTCTGACAAATACTTCGAACTTGTTACTGGATCCACACCCGTTCAGGTACAACAGCCGCCTTCTACCTCTCCTTCTACAAATTAACATTATTTCTAATTTTTTAAGATGTATGTTCGTCTGTCATCCAGAAAATGATTCCGACAAGTTTGACCCCGAAACTGCGCATAGTGAAGGTCTTGGCACTAGAACCTATCGGCCCCAACCTAGAGCAAGTTGTCAGTTTCCTGAGATGCTTTCGGTGCCTGGAGAGCTATATATCGAGGTGATTTTCCTTTCCTCTTAAATGTTAACCATAAGGGAGTTCAATTTGTGACATCTTTTTCCAAGTTTACAATGACAATGTACTACGATTTCTGAAAGATCCTTTTGGAGGATTTCAGTACATACATGTCCCCCCCCCCCATATTGGTTGCTTGATCCATATCGTTACAATCCATAAGCATTTCTCCTTTGGATTCATACGTACTAGTCTTCTTAGGGAACTTTTCATCCACTCCAACCTCTTGTGAAGAAGGCTACATTTTTCTGGATTGTAATCAAATGCCCATGTTAATCATGTCAGATCGAAGATGGCATGTTAGTGCATTTTACAAATCCTACAAACCAAATAGGCAAGTAGTAGTGTTCAAAACTGCATGTAGGCACTAACACATTTTCTTCTTTTGCAGATAAGATTGGGCCTAGTGGTGGATAATGTGATACAATATAACAATCACGTCGAATGCCTAGATTTGCATCTCTCAAAAATTACTTTGAACTCCTACCGAGGGACCTTACCAGAGATTATATTCACCAGGTTCTTTGTTGTCAAAGCAAGGGTGCTGAAGGTAATGAGTTTTACCCTACATTTATTTCGCAAAAATGAATGGTTTGTTGATGAGCACCGATGGCTGCGGTAGAATGGAATAGGCCCCGAAAATTTTGAATTTCATTTTGGAACTTCAGATGACAGAGTAACCGGAAGTCATCATTTCAACCCCATACATGACTTCTCAGTGGTTGACCCCTTTGCAAAAATTATGAGGTTTTAAAACAAGACTTAGAAGTGGTGGTAATATTAGTTTGAACCTCTTTGATATCCATGTTCAGCAGATCAGCGCGAGCGTTTGCAGCTGATGAGCTGAATTTCATTTCTAATATTAGTTTGAACCTTGTAATCTTCGATTTGGAGCCATATAACTCTGGAATTTGAACCTTGTAATATTTCGAGCTTTTGTGGTACAATTGTTGAAATGGAACTGTATGAGACTCGTATATTGGTAGCACTATTTTGACCTTAATATGCAATGGTCTTAGATTTTATTAACCATTCTCGAATCTATTTACCTTGTCGATCACATAGCACACGATCTGTATAGCTAACTCGACTGCCATCTTCGACATTACTGCACACAGTTGGTTTGTTCAACCGTGTGCCCTGTAGAGCGCAGAATCAATTATCCACTCGAGTGTCCATCATCACCCTTCTGTGTAACTTTGACCTCATCACCCACGGGTAAACTTATGACCGAAGTCATTCCACACACTTCGTTTTTACAAAGCTTTTTGCCAATAAACGCCCATGATTTGGCCCTCTTCTAGCCGATGTGTGGCCAAACTAGTCGGGCGGGAAGTTTGCGTGGTAAACTATGCGGTAGCGTGGGAACAGGATCACCGATGATACATTTGGTGCCTCTTCGAGCCCACGTGTGGTCAAATGAAACGGGTGCAGCGCAGGGTTGTCAACCGTGCACTAGAATCCTCCGCTAGGAACGATGTGACAAGACATGACGATTACAGGCCGGCCGGCCCCCATTTATTACAACGTCCATTTAACCCTTGTGTCTCTTCAACCTTTCGATCGCGTCCCACCATTGCAAGAAGCACACCCACCACGACAAATTCTTAGAGGGTATCCTGCGCAGCTCCAATGGCGCTCGAGCGGCTGCCGACGACGAGCGGCAGTTCACCATGCATGCCGTGGTGGACACCCACAGAAGGTTCACGGAGCTCTCGGTGGTGTACACCAACAACCCGGTCTGGGTGGAGCACTCCATCCACATCATGGAGTTGTTGCTTGCCGAGGAGAAGTACAAGGTGGTCGGGTTCGACCTCGAGTACACCCGCGCTCGTGTCGGGTCTTGTCCCAAGCTCACCGTCACCCAAATGTGCGTGCGCATCCACGTTCTCGTCTACCACTACAGCCTGGCCACAAGGCCTTGCGAGCGTTTCGTTAGGTTTATCAACAACCCCCACTACATGTTCGCTATGGTGGACATCACCAACGATGTAAAGGTGCTCAAGAATTCGGGCATGGCCTGCCAGAATCTTGTCGACATCCAGGGCCAATACAAGATCTAGGGAACCAAGGAGCATGAGAAGGACTCACTGGTTCACCTCACCGAGGCCATCGTCGACCCCTACTATAGAGACATGAAGGATTCCTACAATAAGGACAAGCGTGTCTAGCACTCGGCCTGGATGGAGAAACTCGACAAAGCTCGCGTCGTGTACGCGGTCAAGGAGGCGTACATGACCTACGACATGTACAGGTGGATCGTTGACATGAGGAAGTACCTCCTTCCCCAAAACGGCCAGGGATCTAGCCGGAAGCAGAATAGTGGTAAGCGTCGTCGCAACAATAATTAGATGATTAGATCCTCATGTCTCCTAGTTTAGTATGCATGTAATTGCTTACTTTGGTGTGTGGAAATGTTATGTGTGTAGTCACTCGTGCAATTGTATGCTTAATTTGGTTTTGCAAAGCTGTCTTTTAAGTATATATGTTGATGCTCTGTAAACAGAGCAAATCACATCTCACACGGACTAAACAATGGAACCCGTCAGTGACGATTCATCAATCACTGACAATTGCATACCAGAAATCGTTTGCTCACAACACACACGGCTTGTTAACAGGAATCGTCTGTGTTGTTATCGGTCTTCCCACACATTTCCGATTACAGACCTGTTTGTCACGCATCGCACACATCTTGTTAAGTTGAACCATTTCTGTTCTCTTGGCTCAACGCAAACAGTTCATCCGAGTGAACTGTATGCCATATATCACACACACCTTCATCTGGCTGCCCGTTTCCGATGTTTCACCTCATCACACACAGTTCATCCGAGTGAACTGAATGCTATATATCGCACACGCCTTCATCTGGTTGCCCATTTCTTTTCTTCTTCCTCATTGCAAATAGTTAATTGAACTGAACCATATGCCCTGCATCGCACACGCAATTAAAATGGGAACCGTGTTTGATGGCTCCGCCATCGCAAACGTTTTGCATCTTTTTTTACGGTTATTTTACATCACCATTTGCGATTAATGCATCGCACACAGTTTCGTCAAAGGGTCGCTGATCGTAGTGTCGCGTTAGCAGCATCCTGTAGTAGTGACAACTGACAAGTAATACCTCGGCAAACAAGGCAGCTTCCATCGGAATAGAAGTAACCGGCAAGTAATCTGTCACCGCGGACGGACCTCTAACCAATAGCTAGCAAATTCTCAATCACGAGAATCCTCTGGCCAAAGTGTAATCTTCTTAATAGAAAATCTCACATAGAAAAACAAGACGAATGCCCAGGCCGCTTCACAGTCTGTATGTAAACTCTAGAAATAGCCTAATTCTAAAAGTCTAATAGCGAAAGCTATGTATAGCCCAAGTACAAACTGACTAGTAATACTAGATCAGCCTAAGAAAAAGGCACGCAGGCCATATTAATTGAGTTACCTTCCATTACGTTACTTGTTGGAGTGCCGATGACCCCCTTGTCGTTTGGATCTTCTTTCTTTATTATTATTTTTTCAAACATACACAGTTGGCTCAGTTGAAAACATATCTGCAGCATATGCGAGCATGCTCCTTCTCTTCCTATTTTCTAGGACATGCAGATCAGCCAGTTGTATATCTGGACACGCACATCTAATAAACATGTTGCATGCATGATGTTTCCTTTTTATTCTCCATGGTGTCCACATCCTATTATTTCTCCAAACACATGGATCATATTCTTTTGCATATTGGTTAGGAAAAAAATAATTCTTTTTTAGTTTTGGACTCATCTAGACCAGCCATGCTTCCCATTTAATATGGGATCCTTCTTTGCGTTAATTGGCGCAAAGTATAAACATATAATATACGCAAGTGTCGGTCTTTCCCTTTGCTAAGATGTGTCATCTTCTTCATAATTTTTTCATCCTCGTTTGAACGTCCTTTCTGGCATCCACCTCCTCGACCTGCACCATCGTTGCCTCATCCACAATATCTACTTTTTGCACCCCTTTGTCAACGGTCGTTATAGTTATTTGCATCCTCTTGTTAATGACCGACATTGTGCCTATGACATGTGCGCTAGGCATATTTGTCGTATTGTATGCCTCATCATCGTACCTGTGGGTTGCTAGTAGTGTTGATTACTCATTGGTACAATGAGGTGCTATACAAACGGTTTTTAACCCCTTTCCGCGACAGCGAGGTGCTATACAAACGGTTTTTAACCCCTTTCTGCGATAGCGTTTTAAACCGTCGCCAAGTGAGTGTGTGCGATAGGGGGGTCCTTCCCACACGACCCAGAAATCATCGGGGATAGGGAGCCTTGATGCATACAGTTGTCCCTCTAAAATTGTTTCTGATATCTCGAATATCCCAAACCCTTCATCCTTGCTACTCGTTTGTGCTCGCATTACCATCGCAGTCCGTATTCTGTGGTGCTACGTTTACGATGTGCGGCCCATCACAAATGGTTCACAATTATTGAACGTGTATGATAAGTAGACAATCACACACGTTCACTTTTCCCGAATCGTATGCGATAACTAATTAAGAAGATTAGCTAATCATCGTACGAATGTCGGACAGGATGACGAAATGTCAAACCGTCATAACATCGTCATACATGATAACTATCGCACATGCTATTCTATGGTGCAACGTTTATGATGCGTCCCACATCAGAAAAGGTTCATGGTTACAAATCGTGTATGATAAGGCAATTATCACAAACATTTAGTTTGCCCGCGCCATTTGTGATATTGTCTGACATCACACACTGTTTGCAAACGGCAACTGTGTGCATGCTCGCACACGTTTCCTATCTGTGAACTGTGTTGGATTGTGGTGTATATCACAAACGTTTGTGTTCTACCGACCGCGTGCGCCGTAACGACCTACAGAGTGTAGATTCACCGTCATTTAATTGCTGCTATTTCAAATTGTACCGGATTTGAACTTGAAAGTATGCTATAGCTTTATTCATATCCACCGGGTTCAAACAAGCAATGCATTATTTGATTCACACGTACATATGTTCAAGAATTACATAAGCACCAAATAAAGAATGATGAACCATAGTTGTATACTTGTACTATTAAAGACGGTAAAGAAAGAGGCGAAATACATTCTGGTTGCTGAACAAGGTGAAAGCGGAATGCCCATATTGTGCCATCCTCCATGCAGAAGGCACGCACGACTCTAGTCCAACCCCTTGTGATGGACGACCGCTCATCCTTCACTGTGTTCATGAAAGCATCTAGATAATCATCGTGTTCTGGTAGAAATATTTTAACCTTTGCATGCCCACCAATCATGTAGTTTAAGAGGTAATCTTGAGTAAGCTACTTTGGGAACCATTGCAAAGCAAAAAGATTCAGACATTGTCATGTAACACAACTCATTATGGGCAGTAAAAAGAAGGTTGCAGAGTTCTTACTTACCATCCTACAGTTCGTTGTTGTCTTGGATAAAGTGTAAACAAATAGTTTAATTGCCATCTTTTGACCCATTTTACTAACAATCTTTATCAGCTTCCTGACTTGATGCTGGTTCATCAATATCTCCGTGCCCCATACGCAGAACGGGTTGAAGGGCGGATCTTTACAAATGACATATGTACCGAAAAGCAGCAAGTTAATATTAGAAGCTAAATAGCAATTGCACAATGATGTAGTACAACACTCACTCCGTCCCATTATATAATATCTTATAACATCCAATATACTCACATATTGGATGAATTAACATCTTATATTATGGGCCGGAGGCAGTTTATTGCATTTTTACAAATTATTGGCTGATTAACTGTTGTTGTGTCATTTTTGTTTTTGCTACTGCTCTTCTACGTATATCTAGAACTCATCAGAACATTAAGGTAACACTCTTCCTTGTTGCTATGTAGCCTAGGATTGCATATTTATTCATTCAGTATAGTGCATGTTGCTATGTAGCCTCAGATATATTACATATGGACCTAGTTAACCTAACGGTAAATGGGTTACAGATATATTCAGTTAAAAGTCTGATTCACCGATTAGTCCCTTATCAGCCCCTTGCCTATATGGTACTAGCTACTGATATCCTGAACAGTGAGTATATATAAGACATGGGATGAAACTAACCTCAATGGAAAACATCAATCGTTCCCAAAATTGTCCTGTGTAAGTACATCGAGAGGCATGTTAAGCACAACAGGCTAAACATCAACTATATCCATGGCAGACAAAATAATCTTCAAAAGGTAGCTTCAGTGTGCAGGTTTAAGCACGCTAGTTAAGCAAAACAAGTGGAAAGGTGTGTTAACTCCAACAGGCCTAACATTTAACAACAAGCAAACATAGTCATTCAAACTGGTATTGTGCCGGTCTAAGTGCACTATTTATTATTAAATAAAAATGGAAAGGCATGTTAACTACAATATGCAGCAACCAAATGTAGTCATTCATAGTGGTATTGTCGAAACTGGTATTGATGAAATTGAATTGCACAGTTCATACTTGCACATATAGAACATCACATTCTGAATAACTGGAATAAACAAGGCATACTATGAACAACCAATGATAGCATTTGAAATTGGACATATGCTAACTACAAACAACCGAACAACCAAAAAACTTTAAAAGAGCCATATGCTAGCTATAACAGGATTAACAACAAGCAAATATATGCATTCCTATCGGTATGTTTAAAACTGGTATTGATGAAAATGTGTTGCACAATAAATAGTTGCACATATAGAGCATCACATTGTGAACAGCTGTCAGGACCCCGATTCCAAGTCACATCGACCTAGCTGGTAACACCTCATATCACTTTGCGGCCTCACGCACGGTATCCCCACGGGTGTCGCCTTACCATGGCCCGGGACCGTTTGCGTCTTTTGGCTCACGATATGATGTGTCGCTAGCATCCACATGACAAAGAACCGGGCCGACATGGCTAGTCGTGAACCCAAAGCGGCACTAACCTATGGGGACAGGCATACATGAAACACTTGAGCATGTCGGTCATCAGCGTATGAACTTGGGCTGTAGCACTGGCTATGAGGACTCCGGTATCCCGGGCTGTAGCAGCTAGGCAGACTCAAAGTATCACCGCGTGACATTTCCCGAAGGGACAGACATAAGAACGAAATGAATCACATGCCAGCCACCAAGTGTCCAAGCAGTAGTCTTTGGGCTAGCAGGACTCCGGTGAACCGGGCTGTAGCGGACTACTATCGCTCAGAAGCACAAGACTTACATTTCCCCATATGAGAGGCTGCCAAGGATAAACAACTAGATTGTCGGATCCCACTCATACCAAGCATTTCAACCATACACGCAATATGCCCGATATGAGTAAATACAACAAGGCATCACAACAAAACTCTACAACTCAAGTACTTTATTTAAGAGGCTCCGAGGAGCCATACATAACATATTCATACAGGTAGGGGTCACATGACCCAACACTCAAGTCATACAATCATACAAGCACATGCGGAAGCAAAGTAGTCTGAGTACAGGACTCTAGAAAGAAAGAAAGCTTGTTGGAGCCTTTCTATCTACAAGGCCCTTCACAAGTCTTAGATCGCCACAGGGTGGCTAGCTTACTAAATCAAGTCAACATCTACATAGAATCCGTCGGAGGGTGGTATAGTCCTCTGAAAAATATTGATTAAGCAAACATGAGTACAAAAGTACTCAGCAAGTCTTACCACGTAATCCTATCATACATGCACATTCTCAAGGAAGGTAGTGGAGTTAAATGCAGCAAGCCAGCTTTGACTCTTGGCTAAGCTATCCCGTGACACACTTTGCAAAGCATTTTGTCGCATACAGTCCACTATCCACCATCACAATACCCACCGTGGATCCTCTCTCGTCATCCCGAGAGGGCCATCCACGATACTCACACTTATCTTGAGGCTTTTAGTAGTATCCATTTACTTGTCTATGAACTGATATAGGTAACCCAGAAGTCCTTCTCCGTGGACACGGCTATTCAATAGATCATATTTAACCTGCGGGGTATACTTCTTCACACGCTCTCACCACTTATCGCCGCATACACGACATGTACTCGGCAACCTTCAGCGGAAGCCCAGCGTGGGTGTCGGCCACAGCCTACCTAAACACTCAAGTCCCTAGTCCAGGTTATCGCCTATTCGGGTTCCATCCGCAGGAGTCCGCCGAGGTTTCCCATACAGCCCGAGCGATGTGTGCGGGTTCCCGAGATACCAAGCGGGCACTTTCGGTACACACCCACAGTGCCTACCGCAACACAACCCACCCCTAAGGTCAGCGTTGCGTGCCCCAAACATGCTACAAACACGAAACTACTTGCAACTCCGGACTATGAGCAGGGGTGGTTAAGAAGCCGAGAGGGTCAATTAAGGATCCCAATGTGTGGTAGTAGCTGGTTCATGGATCACAAACACAGATCTCAGTTCTTAAGTTCGGCTTCAATGAAACAACCCACCATGTACTCCTACATGGCCTCTCATCGATACCTTTACCAAATCGTGTTCAACACTTACACTCTCGAACCAACACAACCTTTCACTCCAGTTCATCATCCCGATGAGCCAGACACGACACAACTCTAAGCATAGCAAGCATAGCATGGTAGGAATCACAAACATGGCTCAATCAACTCCTACACATACTAGTGGGTTTCATCTAATTCTTGTGGCAATGACAGTCATGCAAAGGAAGTGGGTTCAACTACCGCAGCACACAACAGTTGAATCGCGTTGTCTTAATGCAGATAAAATGAGAGCGAAGCGAGAACATGGGTTTGTATCGGAATGTTCAATGAATTGCTTGCTGATGGGCTGGGGTGGAGAACGCCCTTGAGATGGGTTATCGAGGTTATCTTGAGGCGAGAACCTATCATGAAAACACACCAAAATAAACATACAACCAATATGCAACAATATGATGCATGCTATGACATGGCAAGATGAATGTGTGTTGGCCTAATGCAAGTTGAAGGGATAGGGATGATCTTATTTGAACCAAAGGTTCAAATGATAGATCATGTGGGTTAGTCCTAATGGTGCAAAATCTTAATCTGGTTATTCAGCATAGTTAACTTGTTTTAACATGCATGAAACCTGTACCAATGGATAGAGTGTATTTTTCTGATAAATTTTCATATATAAATCTTTGCATTTGGAGTTATAGAATAAAAGTTATAAGCATTTGAAATTTGAATTATATTCGGATTTTAGTATATAAAAATAATTCCAGAATTTGAATTAATCGTCGAGATGAGGTCAACATGACGTCGAGGGTCAGCGGGGTCGTCCGGGTCAAACTGACCAGTGGGACCCGCATGTCGAGTTAGTTTAACTAATTAGTTTTAATTAAAACTAATCCTAATTAGATTAGCCAAGGGGTCCACTGTCATCGACCCGAGGGTCAGCAGGCCTGGTGAGGTCAACTCACCGGCGTCTAGCCGCGAGGCGAGGCAGCAAGCGGAGCAAGTGCTTTGCGTTCGGGCTCCAAATGGGCGCGGGAGCATCTGAGTAGCTAGAGGTGAGCCGGGGTTTGGTGGGGTCGAGTTGGGTTAGAGGTGGCGGAGTGGGCGCCGGCGACGAGTCGAGGCGGCGACGAGGCTCGCCACCGACGGGTTAGGGGTTAGCGGCCTCGGCGAGGCGCGGGAGTGCAGTTAGCCTCGTTGGAGAGTGGTGAGTCGCGATGGGCATAGTGGAGTGACCAAAAGGTGGCCGGAGGCTCGTCGGCGACGAGTGCCAGCGGTGGGTTCAGCGATCGTCGGTGCTCGTTGTGGTGCAAGAAGGAGAGAACGGAGAGGATAGGGGGTAGCTAGGTTCGTAGTGAACCTGCAGGAAGCTTCGTCGGGTCGGGGTGGACTGATCGACGGCGGCGGCGATGGGGATCTCCGCGACCTTGGACTCGGGCGAGGTCGGAGTAGTGGCCTCGGGGTCTTGGGCGAGGGGACTAGCTGGCTAGGGGTAATCTGGGTGCGGCGGAGCGCCGACATGGCGGTGAGTGCGGGGGCGGCGGGAGCACGGCGGCGACGGTGGCGTGTCGGCGATGGCGTCGGCCAGGTCGAGAGCGAGCGAGAGAGAGAGGCGGGGAAGAGTGAGGTGTCAGGGGGTTCGGGGGACGCGTGGGTCGTCCCGGTCGGCGAGGCGGCGAGGGCGAAGGGCGGCGGCGGCAGCTGCGTGGCGCGCCTCAAGACGCCGGGCCGGCACCGACCTGCTGCTGGCCGAGCCAAGCAGCTGTTGGCCTGGCTGGCTTGGGCTGGGCAGGTGGGCAGGTCTTGGCGACAGTGTAAGAGTTTTCCCATTTTTATCTTTTTCTATTTTCTGCAATCTGTTTAGGGTTTTAAAATACCAAAACACTTTCAAAAATTACCAAAATGCTCCTGGTCACTAGTTGGAATATTCCCAACATGAAACATTTTAGTTTAACAATTTTGAACACTTAAAATATTTTTCATAATTTAAAATGCCCATTTCAGAATTTTGTGAATTAAATTTAGAACCCTTGGGTGACCTAGAAAATGTCCCACCTTCTTTGTTATGGATCCTAAACCCAAACAAAGAGGATGAGCATTTTGAAGGGCATTTGATTCATTGAATTAAATTTTAGTAAACCCTAGTTATTTTAAAGGGGGGTGTTCTGGGTTTCTGCCTTCCCCATTTCAAATTCAGATGAAATTTAAACATGATGCACACCCTAATGCATGGTCTAAGCGGGATGTGACAACTCACCCCACTCAAAAGAATCTCGTCCCGAGATTTAGAATCTGTTCTTGAAAAAGGTGGGGTACTCAAGTCGAAGACGATCCTCCCTTTCCCAAGTTGCTTCTTGCTCGGAATGGTTTGACCATTGAACCTTTAGAAACTTGATATTCCGGCGTCGAGTGGTGCGCTCGGTTTGATCGAGGATCTGAATGGGGTACTCTCGATAGGTGAGGTTATCTTGGAGATCAAGCGTTTAGTGGTCCACTCCACGGATAGGATCCGAGAAGCAACGCTGAGTTGGGAAGCGTGGAAGACATCATGGACCTTGGAAGATGCGGAGGTAGTTCCAATTGGTAGGCAACTTCCCCTCGTTTGGCAAGAATGCGAAAGGGTCCAATGTAACGAGGAGCCAACTTGCCCTTGATACCGAATCGATGGGTTCCCTTTAAAGGAGAAACCCGAAGGTAAGCCTTCTCGCCAATTTCATAAGCCATGGGCTTATGTTTGCGGTCATATTGACTCTTCTGACGAGATTGGGCTGTTTTCAAATTCTCACGAACAACGCGAACTTGCTCTTCTGCTTCCTGGATCATATCCGGGCCAAAGAGTTGTCTCTCCCCGGTTTCTGACCAGTTAAGAGGCGTTCGACATTTTCGTCCATAAAGAACTTGAAAGGGGCTTTGCCCGATCTAGCTTGATAACTGTTGTTATAAGCGAACTTCGGCGAATGGAAGGCATTTCTCCCAATTCATGCGAAAGAGATGATGAAGCTTCGAAGCATATCCTCTAAGATTTGATTGACTCGTTCTACTTGACCACTTGATTGGGGATGGAAAGCGGTGCTAAAGGAGAGACGAGTTCCCATAGCGTGTTGGAAGCTTTCCCAAAATCGAGAGGTGAAGAGACTCCCACGGTCGGAGTTAATCTCTGATGGAACACCATGAAGAGACACTATTCGGGAGATGTACAAATCAGCTAGCTGGCTAGCGGTTATACTCTCACGAACAGGTAGGAAGTGGGCTACTTTGGAAAGACGATCAACAACGACGAAGATAGCGTTATTCCCCCTCTTGGTCCTGGGAAATCCGGTAATGAAATCCATACCGATTTTATCCCATTTCCATTCAGGAATTTCCAAAGGTTGAAGGGTACCAGCAGGCCGTTGATGCTCTGCTTTAACTCGACGACAAACGTCGCAGTTAGCAATGTATTGAGCAATTTCCCTCTTCATCCTAGTCCACCAAAACCTCTGGCGTAGATCTTGATACATTTTAGTACTACCAGGATGAATGGTGAGAGGAGAGTCATGAGCTTCTTTAAGGATCAGTTGCCGTAGCTGTTGTTTCTTGGGAACCACTAAGCGGTTTTCGAAGAAGACAACACCTCGTTCATCTACGGAGAAACATTTAGCAGCTCCGCTAGCAATGTTCTCCTTGATCCGAGATATCCCTCTATCATCTTCTGAGCAGCTATGATTCGATCCGTGAGGTCAGGTTTAGCCACCGTGGTGGAAAGAAATCCTCGAGGAACAATGTGAAGATTAAGCTTACGAAATTCCTCGTGGAGAATTGGTTGACCTTGTTGTAACATCAAATTGTTACTGATGATTTGCGACTTAGTCGTCAGCCATGACATTAGCTTTGCACGGGTGTAGGATATTCCTAAGTCGAAATCTGTAATCAACTCGACCCAACGTCTTTGCACGAGATTCAAATCCGGTTGGGTGAAGATATATTTCAGACTTTGGTGATCGGTGTAGATTTCGCAGCGATTACCCGAGGTAATGTCGCCAGGTTTTGAGTGCATGAACCATCGCTGCAAGCTCTAGATCGTGTGTGGGATAGTTATCCTCATGTGGGCCTAATGTCGAGATCGTAGGCAATCACATGACGATCTTGCATGAGTATGCAACCTAGTCCTTGTCGCGGGCGTCGCAATAGATAATAAAGTCCTTTGAAAAATCTGGTGGTATAAATGCGGGAGCAGATGTCGAGCGTCTTTTCAGTTCTGAAAGCTGATCTCGCCTGTGGCGTCCCACTCGAACTTCTTATCTTTCTTGAGGAGTTCGGTTAGAGGTTTAGCAACTTTAGAAATTCTCGACGGCGGCGGCAATAGCTCGCTAACCCGAGGAAACTCGAACTTGCTTTACCGATTCAGGTGGAGTCCATCAAGGGCGGCTTGAACTTCGCTTCGGGATTGACAGCAATACCCTTACCAGAGATTACATGTCCTAGATAGGTCACTTCTGGTAACCAAAATTCACATTTAGAGAATTTGGCATAAAGGCGGTGCTCTCGAAGTTTCATCAATACTAGCCTTAGATGTTCGGCATGTTCTTCCTCATTCTTGGAGTAGATGAGTATATCATCGAGGTATACCACGACGAATTTATCCAAGTACTCCATGAAGATTGAGTTCATTAACCGAGAGAAAGTGGCTGGAGCATTGGTTAAACCGAAGGACATGACGGTGTACTCGTATTGGCCATAACGAGTGACAAAGGCCGTTTTGGGTATGTCCCCGTTCCTGATTTTGATTTGATGGTAGCCCAACCTCAAATCCATCTTGGAGAAGACTGAGGATCCAGCGAGCTGATCATACAGGTCGTTGATCCTGGGGAGCGGATACTTGTTCTTGATAGTGACCAAATTGACGGTCGGTAATCTACAACCATCCGATCCGTACCATCCTTCTTCTTGACGAAGAGGACGGGCAAGCCCATGGAGATGAACTAGGACGGATGAAACCCTTTTGCAAGGACTCATCGAGTTGTTTCTTAAGTTCAGCTAGTTCTAGGGTGCCATCTTATAAGGTCTTCTAGAGATTGGGGCGGTTCCGGAATAAGATCTATCACGAACTCGACATCCTGTCGGTGGAACACTGGCAGTTCTTCGGAAAGACATCCGGAAGTCACGGACTACGGAATATCTTGAGATCTGGAAGAGGGTTGGCATTTAAGGAGTAAAGCTGGCGCTTAGACACTCGGGTTAAAACATCCTTTGTTTTGCCGAAGGATGGAAATAAGTTGAGCGGTTCTAGTCGAGCAATCAATCTTGGCATAATGGGCTGACATCCACCCATACCCAAGATGATGTTTATGTCCGAGGACTTGAGAGCTATTAGAGATGCGAGAAAGACTAATCATCGACAAGAATTTCATTCCATGACTTATTCTAGAGGTTTGCCATCTAGAACCAGGAGTTTAATTTCCATGGAGGTAGGCATGTCGCAGAATGTGGTGTTGTGCAAGCGAGCATAGCTCTCGAAATAAATGAATGAGATGCTCGGTATCAAAAGAACAGTTGCGGATGGCAATTAACAAGAAGCGTCCGAGGGCGGCGTTGGGATCCTCATAGGTTTCTTGGCGGAGACATAGTTGACATGGCCACGGCGGTGGCAACCGGCTTGGCATAGGGAACCTTTCTGCTGGCTTGCGCGCGCAATGACTTTCCGCTTGATTGGGGTTGTTCAGGGACACTCTCGAATATAGTGACCCGTCTCTCCACATTTGAAGCAAGTGATCACATTTGGCCGTGGGGCCACATTAGCGATTGGACCTCCATATGTCTTGGGTGGAAAATCTGGCTGATTGGGGCGCGCCTCGAAGGATGGCCTCGGGGTGTACAGGTGGTAGAGCCGTGTTTGGGACCCAAACCCGCGCTTCGGGAACGAGCGGATGACGATCGAGAATCACGGATGTGCTTGCGTGAAGCCTCGAAGTCGATCTGCCCGATCTCGGCGCCGATAGCCTTATTGACAAGCTTTGGGAAAGAGGTGCATTCATGCGAGCGGAGATCTCGGCGTAGCTCGGGGCTAAGTCCCTTACGGAACCTCGCCGCTTCTTAGCATCGGTAGAAACTTCTTGGGAGCATAACGTGCTAACCTCCCGAATTCACGGTTTGTAGGCATCCACGTTCAGCCGGCCTTGGGTGAAACTGCAGAATTCCTCACGTTTGCGGTCCATAAGTCCTTCGGAATATGGTGCTCGCGGAAGGCACTCAATTCATCCCAGTTGTAACTTGTCCAGCGGACGCATAGCCTCATAGTTTTCCCACGGTAGCGGGGCCTTCCGGATGATAGGCGGCAAAGGTAACTTTGTCACCTCGGACACGATGGCGGAGCGCAGCTTGTGATGGATCTTGCGAGCCAATCATCGGCGTCGAGTGGCTCGACGGACATTTGAATTTTGGAGGTAAAGCTTGACGAAATCATTGAGTGAAACCCCATCGTTTCTTGGCTGGCGTGCTGTGTTTTGTTCAATCCGCTCCAATAAGCGGTTGGTTTCAGCGCTTATGCGTTACGCTTCGAAGATCACCTCGGCCAAGGATGGCGGTTGCGGCAGATTCACATTTCTGGCTGTACTGGCCTCTCCCTGCTCTGGAACAGCAGGAGAATTCCGAGTGTTGACCATCCTGGGAGACAAAGCAAAGGTTTAAACCAGGATGGCAGAGTTTAACAAGGAAGTGCGGAAGGTAATGGACAGTATGGAATGCAAAGATGTTCATCCGTATGACATGGTAATATAAACTGCCATATATATATATACCAACGGTCATACACACCATTCATAGTTTAGTACAAGCCTGACGGAGTACAACTATAAAGAAAGGCGTTACATCTCATCGGAAGCATTCCAACTCCTATACATTATTTTTCTACACTTCCGGAATGATACACACTAGGTCGTATCCCACGAGTCACGCAGGGGCGGTGGAAACACAACTAGTACCATGCTAGCAATACTACTACTATCTCGAGGCAGCTCCATAGTAGTCCTCATAGAAATCACCACCTGGACACAGAAGTGGAACATGGTCGTGCAGGAGCAGACAATCTGTGGGGCTGTGGACCATAAGGACTCGGATGTGGTCGTGGACCCACAAAGGGTGGCGAAGAGGCCCACGAGGAGGTGATGCCTCCAACCTCACGCCACTCCATGAAGTCCGCAGAGACTACGCCCGCATTGAGTACAGATCTCTCATGTCCATACATCCGGCTTGCACGGCAGGTGCAAACCTAGTCGAGTAGCCAGTGGTGGAGCGGGCATTATACAGCTCCATCGCAAGGCCGGTTCTCACGGTCCTTGTCCTCCAACAACTCGGTAGTGGTGCGGAGGTGAGTCCTCATGGGATGCATCCTTGTACAAGCCACGAAGGTAGCCATGCGCCCGGGAAGGATCTTGGCATATAGCGGAAGTCGGTGTTGCTCAGCAAAGCAGTCTGGCTCGAATAATAGTCATCATGGAGTAGGCTGCATCTTGTGCAGACATTCCAATAGTGATTCCGAGCCCATAAGAACGATGAAGTGGCTCGGTAGCTCGGGGTAGGATGGATAAATCCGGACCGTGCATAGGTATTGGCTTTGATTGAAATCCTGAACTGCTCCTCGACGGTATACTCGGGATACCATCGATAACCAGCCTCAATCATCACCCTAACCAACATGGCGTGTGACCGCACACATCGATGCAGCGAGTCGAGGCGAACCACTTGGTTACGGGAGCGGGTGGCCATCTGAAAGCACAGCCATAATGCAAAGGCATTAGAATTTCTAGGAAAATCGGGCAGCATAACATCTGTAAATGCTCAAATCAAATTTGAGACATTCAAAATCAGATTTGCAAGACCACTCAACAACATCATATCAAGGTTACGGTTCAAGTAATAGCACACTAACATTTAGTAATCTTGAATCGAGGATGTAACCAACAATCCTACAAGGTACTACGGATAGTAACACGTGAACCGATAGAGGAAGAGGCCTAGTCCTAAACCCACGTTGAATAAGAAGAGGATGACTCGGATCGAGAGGGCATAAGGTAAAGGAGTAAAAAGAGCCTTACGTTCCTCCACAATCAATTCCCCTACATATAACTAAAGCATTTCTAGACTCAACTTGACCAGTTTGGCTTAGCGGACCTCAGGCAGCCCTGCTCGATGCCAACGCTGTCGGGACCCGATTCAAGTCACATCGACCTAGCTGGTAACACCTCATATCACTTTGCGGCCTCACGCACGGTATCCCCACGGTGTCGCCTTACCATGGCCGGGACCGTTTGCGTCTTTTGGCTCACGTATATGATAGTGTCGCTAGCATCCACATGACAAAGAACCGGGCCGACATGGCTAGTCGTGAACCCAAAGCGGCACTAACCTATGGGGACAGGCATACATGAAACACTTGAGCATGTCGGTCATCAGCGTATGAACTTGGGCTGTAGCACTGGGCTATGAGGACTCCGGTATCCCGGCTGTAGCAGGCTAGGCAGGACTCAAGTATCACCGCGTGACATTTCCCGAAGGACAGACATAAGAACGAAATGAATCACATGCCGCCAGATCAAGTGTCCAAGCAGTAGTCTTTGGGCTAGCAGGACTCGTGAACCGGGCTGTAGCGGACTACTATCGCTCAGAAGCACAAGACTTACATTTCCCCATATGAGAGGCTGCCAAGGATAAACAACTAGATTGTCGGATCCCACTCATACCAAGCATTTCAACCATACACGCAATATGCCCGATATGAGTAAATACAACAAGGCATCACAACAAAACTCTACAACTCAAGTACTTTATTTAAGAGGCTCCGAGGAGCCATACATAACATATTCATACAGGTAGGGGTCACATGACCCAACACTCAAGTCATACAATCATACAAGCACATGCGGAAGCAAAGTAGTCTGAGTACAGACTCTAGAAAGAAAGAAAGCTTGTTGGAGCCTTTCTATCTACAAGGCCCTTCACAAGTCTTAGATCGCCACCTGGGTGGCTAGCTTACTCGTCGAAGTCAACATCTACATAGAATCCGTCGGAGGGGGTGGTATAGTCCTCTGAAAAATATTGATTAAGCAAACATGAGTACAAAAGTACTCAGCAAGTCTTACCACAGAATCCTATCATACATGCACATTCTCAAGGAAGGTAGTGGAGTTAAATGCAGCAAGCCAGCTTTGACTCTTGGCTAAGCTATCCTACGTGACACACTTTGCAAAGCATTTTGTCGTACACGAGTCCACTATCCACCATCACAATACCCCACCGTGGATCCTCTCTCGTCATCCCCGAGAGGGCCATCCACGATACTCACACTTATCTTGAGGCTTTTAGTAGTATCCATTTACTTGTCTATGAACTGATATAGGTAACCCAGAAGTCCTTCTCCGTGGACACGGCTATTGAATAGATCATATTTAACCTGCGGGGTATACTTCTTCACACGCTCTCACCACTTATAAATGCGTTTACGACATGTACTCGCAACCTTCAGCGGAAGCCCAGCGTGGGTGTCGGCCACACCTACCTAAACACTCAAGTCCCTAGTCCAGGTTATCGCCTATTCGGGTTCCATCCGCAGGAGTCCGCCGAGGTTTCCCATACAGCCCGAGCGATGTGTGCAGGGTTCCCGAGATACCAAGCGGGCACTTTCGGTACATCAGACCCGGTGCCTACCGCAACACAACCCACCCCTAAGGTCAGCGTTGCGTGCGGCCCCAACATGCTACAAACACGAAACTACTTGCAACTCCGGACTATGAGCAGGGGTGGTTAAGAAGCCGAGAGGGTCAATTAAGGATCCCAATGTGTGGTAGTAGCTGGTTCATGGATCACAAACACAGATCTCAGTTCTTAAGTTCGGCTTCAATGAAACAACCCACCATGTACTCCTACATGGCCTCTCATCGATACCTTTACCAAATCGTGTTCAACACTTACACTCTCGAACCAACACAACCTTTCACTCCAGGTTCATCATCCCGATGAGCCGGACTGACACAACTCTAAGCATAGCAAGCATAGCATGGTAGGAATCACAAACATGGCTCAATCAACTCCTACACATACTAGTGGGTTTCATCTAATTCTTGTGGCAATGACAGTCATGCAAAGGAAGTGGGTTCAACTACCGCAGCACACAACAGTTGAATCGCGTTGTCTTAATGCAGTAAAATGAGAGCGAAGCGAGAACATGGGTTTGTATCGGAATGTTCAATGAATTGCTTGCTGATGGGCTGGGGTGGAGAACTGCCCTTGAGATGGGTTATCGAGGTTATCTTGAGGCAGAACCTATCATGAAAACACACCAAAATAAACATACAACCAATATGCAACAATATGATGCATGCTATGACATGGCAAGATGAATGTGTGTTGGCCTAATGCAAGTTGAAGGGATGGGATGATCTTATTTGAACCAAAGGTTCAAATGATAGATCATGTGGGTTAGTCCTAATGGTGCAAAATCTTAATCTGGTTATTCAGCATAGTTAACTTGTTTTAACATGCATGAAACCTGTACCAATGGATAGAGTGTATTTTTCTGATAAATTTTCATATATAAATCTTTGCATTTGGAGTTATAGAATAAAAGTTATAAGCATTTGAAATTTGAATTATATTCGGATTTTAGTATATAAAAATAATTCCAGAATTTGAATTAATCGTCGACATGAGGTCAACATGACGTCGAGGGGTCAGCGGGGTCGTCCGGGTCAAACTGACCAGTGGGACCCGCATGTCGTTAGTTTAACTAATTAGTTTTAATTAAAACTAATCCTAATTAGATTAGCCAAAGGGGTCCACATGCCATCGACCCGGAGGTCAGCAGGCCCTGGTGAGGTCAACTCACCGGCGTCTAGCCCAGCGAGGCAGAGACAGCGGAGCAAGTGCTTTGCACGTTCGGGCTCCAAATGGGCGGGGAGCATCTGAGTAGCTAGAGGTGAGCCGCGGGGTTTGGTGGGGTCGGTTGGGTTAGAGGTGGCCGGAGTGGGCGCCGGCGACGAGTCGGGCGGCGACCGAGGCTCGGCCACCGACGGGTTAGGGGTTAGCGGCCTCGGCGAGGCGCGGGGAGTGCACGGTTAGCCTCGTTGGAGAGTGGTGAGTCACGATGGGCATAGTGGAGTGACCAAAAGGTGGCCGGAGGCTCGTCGGCGACGAGTGCCAGCCAGTGGGTTCGAGCGATCGTCGGGTGCTCGCTGTGGTGCAAGAAGGAGAGAACGGAGAGGATAGGGGGGTAGCTAGGTTCGTAGTGAACCTGCAGGAAGCTTCGTCGGGGTCGGGGGTGGACTGATGCGACGGCGGCGGCGATGGGGATCTCCGCGACCTTGGACTCGGCGAGGTCGATGTAGTGGCCTCGGGGTCTTGGGCGAGGGACTAGCTGGCTAGGGGTAATCTGGTGCGGCGGAGCGGCAGACATGGCGGTGAGTCTGCGGGACGGCGGGAGCACGGGCGGCGACGGTGGCGTGTCGGCGATGGCGTCGGCCAGTCGAGAGCGAGCGAGAGAGAGGCAGGGAAGAGTGAGGTGTCTGGGGGGTTCGAGGGACGACGTGGGTCGTCCCGGTCGGCGGCGGCGGCGAGCGGCGGACCAGCTGCGTGGCGCGCGCTGCGCCTGGCCGCCGGGCCACTACTGCTGGCGAGCCAAGCAGCTGTTGGCCAGCGCTTCTCTTGGGCTGGGCAGGCAGTGGGCGGTCTCTTGGCGACAGTAAGAGTTTTCCCATTTTTTATCTTTTCTATTTTCTGCAATCTGTTTAGGGTTTTAAAATACCAAAACACTTTCAAAAATTACCAAAATGCTCCTGGTCACTAGTTGGAATATTCCCAACATGAAACATTTTAGTTTAACAATTTTGAACACTTAAAATATTTTTCATAATTTAAAATGCCCATTTCAGAATTTTGTGAATTAAATTTAGAACCCTTGGGTGACCTAGAAAATGTCCCACCTTCTTTGTTATGGATCCTAAACCCAAACAAAGAGGATGAGCATTTTGAAGGGCATTTGATTCATTGAATTAAATTTTAGTAAACCCTGGTTATTTTAAAGGGGGGGGTGTTACGGGTTTCTGCCTTCCCCATTTCAAATTCAGATGAAATTTAAACATGATGCACACCCTAATGCATGGTCTAACTGGGATGTGACAACAACTGAAATAAACAAGGCATACTTAAAACAACCAAATATAGCAATTAAAACTGGACATATTCTCACTACACTACAAAAGGGACTCGACAAAACTAACAATGGGTTCCCCCCATGAAGAGGCACCGCAAAATAAATCATGGGTTTCCTCACTTATCATAGATGGGCTCATTCCCGTGGGAAGAGCACAAACCCTGGGTGCGCTCCATGTTGTCGCAGATGGGCTCCTTCCCCTTGGAAGAGCACAGCTGTAGGGTGCCCTCCCTGATGTCGTAGATGGGCTCTTTCCTCGTGGTCGCCGTCGATGAGGTATGACTTGGAAGCTGTGGATCCCAAGCCAGCGTCGCAGAACGTGTCCTTCAGAAATGATAAAAGGGGCTCGATGGCGATGTAGGATGGCAAATTCTTGACAGCGAGCTAGAGGAGATCAGCGACGGGGCCATGGATGAGATCGACAGCGGTTGAACCCGAGGGGTTGGGGGTGGGCCACTTAACCTGTGACATAGCCCACGCCAGGCCATCGTTGTCGATGACCTCGATTACGTAGCTAGCGTCTGCGACATACCCGCATACTCTAGCCCACTGATTGAGTTCTTGCGGCCAGTAATGGTCATTAGCTTCCTCAGCGGCCACCTCGGCGACGTCGGGCGAAGAGGTCGCGATACACCTCTTTGGGGCCAGTCGCTCCTCGAGCTCCATGGGAAGCATAGCCGGGCTTATGTTGCGACGCTCCGGAGTGGGGGATGGGGATCTGTGGGAAAGGGGGCATTTTGCAGGCGTCATCTAAGAAATTCAGGGCGGCCTGGGTACGGAGATCGGTGGGTAAGCTGCACAAGCGAACCGACAGATGTTGACAATGGAGGCCTGGCGGCGGCGGAGACCTTGCTAGGGTTTCCAACGAGGGAGGGGTTGTGGTGGGGGGGGTGTGCGCGCGCGCCCGAGGAGGTTTTGGGGCGTGTGTGTGTGGAGGGGGTGTTTGAGGAAATGACGTTGCTACTGAAATTTTACTGCGCAGGAGTCTAATGCGGGGGCTATTGAAAACTTGGATGATGGTGCATCACACATGGTCCGGAAATAACAACCGTGTGTTATGAAATAGAAAAAACCTCAAGCCGGGCAGATATTTTCGAGGGATACAGGTGGGAGCGGGAACAACAAACATCACAGAGAGTCGAAACATAATAACCGTGTGTTATCAAACAGAAAAAACTTGCAGGATGGTATATATTTTTGAGAGGGGAAGCCTCGTGGAGCCCAATGTACTGTGCTGATGTGCGTGACAGGGGCACCGACATGGCACATAGTTAGTGTGAGTGAACCATGTCTATTTCGTCATCCGACTTGTTTAATGTTCATAAATTTGGCGAAAATGACACGGGAAAGGGTCAGAACACGAACACACTTGCATGTGGACCAAATATATGTATGAAAAGGGTCGTTTGATGTTCAAATACCAAATGCACAACTTCGATGTGGCACCTATCTCGCAAGGCGCACGGTATTCCTTGCCCCTCTCGTGTCGGCAGGAGGGGAATCCTAAGCTATGAACACATGCCCGCCCCCACGGAGGTTCACCTAGCAAAGTGCGAAGTAGCAGCCCCCCCCCCCCCATCACACACACACACACACACACTTTCAATCGGCGGTAGAGGGCATCTCACCAAGATGTATCGTAAAATGGACCAAGAATAATTCAGCTTGGCCGTACAACCTCTCTCTTGTTGTTGGTTAAAGTGATGGCCATCCATGCGACCCCAGAGATGGGCTAGCTTGCCAATAATCACACAAGTAGTCCCCTAAGACAACCACTGCCTACGTGTTGCCCAAACATATGTATGGAGGTGTTGATGTTTGAATACACAATGGAACAACTTTGATGTGGCACCGTGCTTTGGAACTAGAAATCCCCACATGGAGCGAGGGTTAGTTGACGATGCATATGTATGTCACACCACACTTCGAGCTGATGATGGGGATTCATGCATGCATGCATAGTATGCGCTCAAACTTAATTAATTAGGTATGAATCTCACCATGACCTACTATGATAACACGAACCAAAGGAAGAATTCACCATGGTAACCTATCTTGTTGCCGGTCAAAGTGATCATGGATGTCCATGCGGGCCCACGAATATATAGGCTTGTCGCTGATAACCACGGAGGGAGTGTACCGTTCGAAGACAACCACTACATGCATATGTATGTATGGAGGTGATGCGTGCATGCATGTTTGAATACCATTCACGACATTAATATGGCGCGTGCGTCAAAAATCGTATAGTCCCCTCACAGAGCGAGATCGGTTCATGACGTGTCGTGGTACTGGCCACTTTGACTCGATGGGAGGGATTCATGGGTACACATGCATGTGTGCTCAAACTATATCATGTCATCCCAGAGGATGACCTATAGACCGTAATACAAACAAAAAAATAATCCCCTCCTAAGTCAAATTAACCTCTCTCGTTGTCAAGCAAAGTAGTCTAATGGACCGAGCGGACCCACAGATGGAAAGCATCAATATCGCTGATAACCATGTGAGTGGGTGCTAGAGGACAACCACCATCGCTTTGCATGTGGGCCAAACATATGCTGAATACCCAAAATGCACAACTTTGATGTGGCACATGCCTCGAAAACCATAAAGTCCCCACACATAGCGAGGTTCATGAAGCATACTACATATGCTGGTCCCCTTCCCCATCTTCGACGCGTACTATATGCTCCTACCGTAATACAACCCAAAAAGAATCCTCCTTGATGGTGAAATTAATTAACCTCTCTCGATGTAGGTCATAGTGATGCATGCATCGACGATGATCTCGCGGGCCCATGTATGGAAGCGTCACACGTGAGTGTCCTAGAATAACCACCGCATGCATCCATGTGGCTCAAAGAGGTGTTGTGTGATGTTTGAATAGCCAATGCACAACTTTGATGTGGCGCGTGCCTCGGAAACCGAAAAGCCCGGACACTGTGTGAGGTGTGTGTTTGCGGACGCGTACGTAGTATATATGCTAGTCCCCTCCCACCTCTTAGATGCATACTATATACTCCCACCATAACACAAACAAAAAAGATTCTACCTTGCTGGTCAAATTAACCTCTCTGTCGGTTGTTGGTTGAAGTGATGGACGACGACCTCGCAGGCCCACAGGAAGCGTCACACGCGAGTGAGTGTCGTGTAGGACAACCACCGACTGCATGTGGACAAAACATGTATGTATGAAAGGGTTGAGTAATGTTTTAAATAACGAATTCACGACTCTGATGTGGCACCTGCCTCACAAAATGGACAACCCACACGGTGGCTCACGACTCGTAGTGTACTGCCAGCCCCCCCCCCTCCCCCACGATGTGCGTGCACACACACACACACACACACACACACACCGCACATGCACCGCAACTATGCTGCATGTTAAATTTTCCCGCGGTGAACAAATGTTACCTAAGGAGGGAGGTTTTAATTTTGAAAAAAAGAGATCATTAAGATGTTTTAGTACATTGATTGATTTTCTAGGGGTATAATGTGCAAATATCTAATTTTAGCTACATGCACACGTGATAGTGCACCTAAATGGATTGTAAAAACACATGTGTTTCACTGGATGCATGTTTACTCCCCGTGCAAGGAATTTCAAACATTGAGAATCTTGATTTTTAAAATCTAGTACATCCAATACATAGTGGCATTGTACTTTTTTTTTGTCAAATTTGAGAAAAGTTTTGATGTAATCTTTATGTTCTTAAAAACGGGAGATTATTAATAATTAGGAACCAATATCGCAAACGGATTATTTATTCGAACCGTGGGCATTAGACCAACAATGGATACGTACCATGCTTCGGTTAAGCAATAAAGCGGCAGCATTAATCATCAAAACAGAAAAACAATATATGTGCCGTCACGCGACCCATGTGGCGTGCGAGCAGGAGTGAGTTGACGGGACGCATGCAACCAGTCTGCTGCGCAGGCAGACCGGTAGGCGTGCGGCAGGTGTGTGAACTGACGGGAAGCGTGCTCGCTGTGCAGTGTCATCGCGAGGCATGCGAGTTGATGTGTGAAATGACGGTAGGCATGCCAGTAGTCCGGTGCGCAGGCTCACCGGGAGGCGAGCCAGTGGTTTGACCACCGCCCGCCTCTCTCCCACTAGTCCATATTAATGCGCGCCCGAGCGGCCGCACCCCTCATCCTCGACACACACACAATCCTCTCTCTCTGACTGCATCCTCGACGCCGCTCTCATTCCTCAAAGCCGTCAGTGTATGAGGATGCCGCCGAAGCGCTCCATCAGAGGGAGTGGCGACACTGGGGCTGCTGAAGCAACGGAGCACGGTGTGAAGATGGAGATAGAGGTTGCCGTCACCGCCGGCGAGGTATCGCTGCAGCCTGACGTCGTCGACGGCGTCGAGCTTCCACAGCTGAAGCTGGATGTCCACACCGACTCTGGTGACGACTCGAGCGACGAACCCGGTGATGACTCCGTCGACGACAGAGAACCGGTTAGTCATCTATACCCATTTATGTGTCACATACATCCTTGGGTTTCTCGGTTTACTCCTGCGTCCTGCCTCCCCCTTTTTGTAATAGAAATCCTATGGTTATATTCTCCCAATCCATGAAATCTGAGTAAGTTTCGTTAGATCCGTGTAGTGTATTCATTGTTTGAATGGTACAAGTGATAAGTGATTAGTTGTTTCATCTGTGCAAATGATTTCTGCTAATAATCCGACTAGGGTTAGTGTTTGTGCTAATAATTCCTAGCCAGGTCTTGATAATTAATTTTGAATGAACTATGTATATGTTTGTGCCATTATTTTCTTCAATATTGGTCTGTACATAGACGATTGTGCTTAAAAATCGAACCATAATCTCTGGATATGTCTAAAAAATAGGCATAAATTCCTAACCCTACTTTATGGCATGTAAACATTGATTTGATGCCAAATTTTGGCAACTGCCAAATGTTCGCTAGAGAATAGTTCGTATTCCAAATTTGACGCCATATTTTTTTACTATATGTATAGGTGCTATCTAACGATGTCGACAGTGAGGATGAAGATGGCCAGAGGAGGTACAAGAGGCAAATCCTCAGGGAGCTTTATGCGGGAATCCATAACAGTTGTATTAGGACCTGGAACTGGGGCTATCGATGCCCATTTTGCAACCAATAGCTTCATCACGCATATCAAAGTGTTCTGGCGCATGCAAGAGGATGAGACGTTGGCTCCTTCAAGCAAAAGTATTCTCGCAGGGTGGCACACAACTCATACGCCTAGTATCGGGAGAAGCTTCAGGATCGTGCCGGCAGATGAGATGAGATGTGGGATTGAACTATGTATGGCTATGTAGTGTCTTAATTATAAATGTACTTGAGTATGCTTAATGACGGTTGAACTATGTACTTATGGTTGAAATATGCTTGTGTACGCTTATTATCTATGTCTGAGTATGTTTAATTATGTTTACTTATGTCTAAATGTGGTATATGGATGCAATTAGTTCGGTTGATGGAATCTACCTCCGTCCTGGTTTATTGGTCCCCTTTGTAATTTGTGCTAAAATTTGACCAAAGATTTAACTGACAAAATGTTAGTGCAGGTCAGCAAAAATGATATCGTTGGATGCATATTTGAACATAGTGTTCAATGATATAATTTTTTGTGACATGCATAAACATTTGTTAGTTAAATCTTTGGTCAAAATTTGGAACAAATTACAAATGGAACCAATAAACCAAGACGGTGGTAGTACGTCAATCACACACGGTTCCCAATATTGGAACCGTGTGCACTACCTTTCATTTTCCCTACTACGTCAATCACACACGGTTGGCTTTAGCAAACCATTACCTCGGAAACTCTTTGTGGGACAAAAAACCCTCACCATCAAATTCAAAAAAGAAAAAAGAAAATCCTCACCATCCCCACGTAAAAAAAACTCTCACCCCACCCGACAGCCCCTCCGGTCCCCATTCACACCTGCAAAAGCTCCTCTATGACTCTGCATGGCACCGCCTATCGCCGCGGCAACCATTTAGCTCGATGCCTGTCGCCGCCGCCAAGCTGCCGGCAAACCCCACCACATTTTTCCACTTCCGCTTCCACCGCCTATCGCCATCGACTTTCTCGATGCTGCTTGCGGTCGACCCAGCTCTGCCCTATTGGGGAATCCGCCGTATTGAGGTTTTTTTTTCTCATGGACAACAAAGTAACTAAATTAATGAGATATTGTCTCATATTTTATCCCAGTTCATCTGCCTCCTTTAATCACTCGGCCGAAATCGCCGTGAATTCATTTTTATTCGAGTTGATTTGAGGGTTTTCTTTCATTCATCGAGTGTATAGTGCACGGACACATCAGGACATTGCGGCCTCGGCCAGACATCCATGGAGTTTCATCTCACCGTACGAGAGGACTTGAGGATGCATGTGGTATGTTCAATCTCACCCTAAATCGATTGGCATGGCCTACTTTTCTGAACATATATTATATATTGCCACATTTGGATAAAAGGTGCCACATACAGCATATACGTCAAAGGGGATTTTTTCCCTCTTCTTTATATATTAGGAAAATTAATGATGTATTGTTCTTTAGATTACTCTCATATTTCCATGACATCATGATTACCCTATCTGTTTAATTATAGCTTTTTGTGCTTTGATTTCAACTGTTGTTCTTTCAATTTCTCCCATATTTGCATGTTACCATATTCTTTAACAATCCTACCATTTTCTGCAGCGCGTCCCCTGCTATGCAACATAATCTGTGGTACACTATCTTGCCTTTTACATAAATCAAGATCGCAGGGATGTCATACTGAACACAAACCATGGATTTACAATCATTACTTTTGTAAGACTTGATGAATGTGGTCACTCCTATTTTGCCACGGGCCTTTTGACAGAAATTTCTAAGTTTTATGTACTAAAAGCTGGCACAAATTGCAGTGCACATAAAAAAGCTTGGTCATGAGATATATGCTAACTTCCACAACGATATCATCCGTCCAGACTTTGTTCGAAGTAAGTGTTCTTTTCAAGTATCTGCATGTTGACTTACCCAGGAATATCAAAGGAGTCTATTATATTATTAAAACGATGGAAAGTATACAAAGAAGATTTAATTAGCAAAAAGAATGGTTGAGATTTAACGTTTGAAGTCAAAACCTTTTTTAGCCAGTCATAGTAGATTATAGTCCCATTGGAGTCAGAAAGGTCCACAAGTAGTACTATATGTTTAGTCACGTACAGTCCGTTTAGCCCACGGGACTAGCTCCATCTTTAAACAAAGTGATTAACAGCAACAAAAAGATTGGTACAAAAAAACTATTTTTACATTAGTATGTCTCATAATTAGACTGCTTGGATCAACTATGCGTACACAAATTAAAAATACACAGCTCAGATTTTTATTGAAAGGAAAAAGGGAGAGATGAAAACAAGGAATTTGGAAAATCCTCTCCTTATATGATATCAATTATCTCCCCTCAAAAAGGAAAGAGAGAAGTTGCATATGCCTTCGTGTCCGATCTCTAAAGCTAGCCAATCCGGCTAATACAAGCTGATTCAAATAAAAGTTGGTGCAGCGTTGCATGCATGCATGACAGTCATCCAAACGCTATCAAGTAAGTAAATACTACTCCTTGTTGCATAGACACTTTATTTGCTTTTGATCGGATTGGTATGAACAAGTGAATAGTCGAACATGTGACGCTGTTTGTGAGTGCGCCGGGAATTTAGTTCATCATCATAATAATAATAAAATTTACTTATGAAAAATTCTTCAATTAAAACAAGATAGCTATATTACAACATTTCAGAATAGTTGACAACAGAAATATAAGAATTTATACACACCTAAACAAATTTAGCAGTTTTCATTCGATAACATGCATTACGTCTAATGGTCGAGGAAAAACATTAGTGTGAACATGCATGGTTTGTCTCTCAAAAACAAAACGTGCATGTGTTTGGAAGTATGGGAAAAGAGTAAAAAAGTAGAATATAGGCGTGTTGTTTCAAGCCAAGAACAAATTCACAAGCTACTGTGCGGGCAAACGAAGAGGCGAGAATACCCCTGTGGGCTATGTGTTTGTTGCCTAGAGCTACCGATAAGCTTAGTTTGTAGTTCAGTACTCTACGGAAGTCAAATGCCTGTCTAGGTTAGTAGGTTTTCAAGTTCACACGTGACCAATCAGTCGGCTCTCAGGACAAAACAAGGTTAGCATGTTGATTAGTCCATCCATAACTATTTTTTTCTAGAACCATGTAGCTAGGACGATGGCCCATATTGTATTATCATCAATAGTTAATTTGAAACTGTTTTTAGAAAAACAGGGAGGCTCCTCCCCGGTTCCACTGCTCGAATGAAACCCAAAGTCCGTGCCATACATCAGCTCACTAAGAGGAGCAGTTCAGCAGAAAGTGAAAATATAAAGAGAGTGCAAAAGATAAAACAACAAAGTGCTACAAGCTTTGTGAAAGCCCAAGGCCTCAGAAAGATGCCAACAGTGAAAGCATCTAGGCGCAGCTCAAGTCCTGGGAGGCTTTGCGAGTCTTCAACGGAGGGGCTGCCATCTCTTGGGGGGACCAGGTCGCAGTCAGGGTCGATACCGGGCTGGAGAAGGTGATTGCGCCAGTCTCTCGCTTCTTAGAGGGAGAAGCGAAGCTGTTGTTGTCGTCAGAGATCTTCAGCTTGTTCCATGGATTCACTAGAGGGGCTCCCAGCGGCAACTCATTCATCAGCCACTGATCAACAGGGGGCAGCGAAGGAAGTTCGCAAGATGCTCTAAGAAGACCTCTAGTCTCTCTGCATTCTTGCCGGGGGACAACACTGTCCAGCTTTTGACAGTCCTGAGGATCAGTCTCAGTAACTGTTTGATCAAGATCCACAAGGTGTTATTGAAAATAATAGAGTTCCTATATTTCCAAACTGATAGAGGCAAAGGTGTCCCGTCTTTCGATGAGATGGTGGCTATCGTTTTGGAGGAAGTCGACTTTGACGATCCGACTACGAACGTGCGAGGACGTCGCGCCTTAGCAATCGCTAAACCAACTCCGAGAGGTTATTGACCACGCCGGAGCACGATCAACCTGACCACGAAGGTCTGTTTCCTGCAGGCAAACGAAGAACAAGCAAGAAACTAATATTGCAATCTGGATATTGCGAATATAAGAGGAAAGCTTTATTGATCAAGGTGGGGTTCTGTGACGCCTTTGTCTGGTCGTTGAACACAAACGAAGTACGCGAAGTTGCAGCTATGGCGAACTTTTAATCTAAACAAAACCCAAAGTCTAGACGGTGCCCTAAGGGTTGTATATATGGAGGAAGAGGGGGAATTTCGTGGCCCTTGGGGACGGGGTCCGAAACCAACCCTATCTCTTGTTTCCCCACACATACGGACTCTAAAAACAGCCTATGCTTATGTATTTCAAAATTACATGGGCCTGGCCCAATAATAAGGTGACGCAGCACCTAGAATAGCCTCTAGACAAAATTTATGAAGTGACATCTTGTATATTTCGTCCAAAGCTTCATTCACTCCTTATGGTGGCTTCAAAGTCCTGAAATCATCACTTGTAACTCCGTTCTTGTTCCCCTTGCGCATGCCATCAACTCCATGCTTGTTCTTGCTCCAATGTCCGTCCTTCTCCAAGCTAGGCCCTTCATTTGTAAGCAAAACAAATGTATCCAATTTAGGCAGCATCATATTCTCATGAACATTAGAATCATTACCAAGAAACTAATGTACCCGGTAATTTAATTGGCGTGCGCGAGCTCTAGTAATTGGTCCATTATATGAAACAGTAGGGGCTGTGGGTGTAACAATGGTATTGATGTCATCATCATCCTCCCCTTCTTGAAATGAAGTCGTCCTCGACGGAAGCTCATCTTCCTCACCCAAATAAGGCTTCAAATCTGCAATGTTAAAAGTGGGACTAACCCCAAAATCTGCAGGTAGCTCAAGTTTATATGCATTATCATTTATTTACTCTAACACCTTAAAAGGACCATCAGCACGTGGCATTAGCTTTGATTTGCGCAAATTAGGAAATCTATCCTTACGCAAATGTAACCAAACAAGGTCTCCAGGTGCAAACACAACATGTTTTCTACCCTTATCTCCATCAAGTTTATATTTAGCATTCATACGCTCAATGTTTTTCTTAGTTAACTCATGCATTTTTAAAATCAATTCAGCACGTTCTTTAGCATCAAAAATTAACCTTCTCCGAAGATGGAAGAGGCAACAAATCAATAGGTGCACGAGGTAGGAAACCATACACAATTTCAAAAGGGCACATCTTAGTAGGAGAATGCAATGAACGATTATAAGCAAATTCAATATGAGGCAAGCATTCTTCCCATATTTTCTTATTATTCTTCAAAATAGCCCTAAGCATAGTAGACAATGTTCTATTGACTACTTCAGTTTGTCCATCAGTTTGGGGGTGACAAGTAGTACTAAAAAGCAGTTTAGTCCCCGACTTAGCCCATAAACATCTCCAAAAGTGGCTAAGAAATTTAGTATCACGATCTGAAACAATAGTATTTGGCACACCATGCAAGCGAATAATTTCACGAAAGAACAAATCAGCAACATTAACATCATCATCGCTTTTATGACATGGTATAAAGTGTGCCATTTTCGAGAATCTATCCATGACAACAAATATGCTATCCCTCCCCTTCTTTGTTCGAGGTAAACCTAAAACAAAGTCCATAGATATATCCTCCCAAGGAACACTAGGTATAGGCAAAGGCATATATAAACCATGAGGATTGAGTCGTGACTTAGCTTTTTGATATGTAGTGCAGCGAGCAACAAAACGCTCAACATCCCGTCTCATCTTTGGCCAAAAGAAATGTGTAGCAAGTATGTCCTCCGTCTTCTTCATGCCAAAGTGTCTCATTAGTCCTCCTCCATGCGCCTCCTGCAACAACAAAAGACGAACGGGTCTAGCTGGAATGCATAGCTTGTTAGCACGAAACACAAATCCATCGTTAACGACGAACTTATTCCATGTTCTACCTTCTTTACAATTCTGCAATACATCTTTAAATTCATCATCATGCACATATTGATCTTTGATGGTCTCCAAACCAAATATTATAAAGTCAAGTTGTGAAAGCATAGTATAACAACGAGACAATGCATCAGCAATAACATTTTCTTTACCCTTCTTGTGTTTAATGACATAAGGGAAAGTCTCAATGAATTCAACCCATTTAGCATGTCTACGGTTCAGTTCTGCTTGACTTTTAATGTGTTTCAAAGATTCATGATCAGAATGTATAACAAATTCTTTGGGCCATAAATAATGTTGCCATGTTTCTAAAGTCCGAACAAGAGCATATAATTCTTTATCATAAGTAGAATAGTTCAGACTAGGCCCACTCAATTTTTCAGAAAAGTATGCAACAGGTTTGCCATCTTGTAATAACACACCTCCTAATCCAATTCCACTAGCATCACATTCAAGCTCAAAAGTCTTATTAAAATCAGGAAGTTGGAGTAAAGGAGCATGTGTCAACTTATCTTTCAATATCATGAAGGCTTCTTCCTGTGCGGTACCCCAAACAAAAGGCACATCCTTCTTTGTAAGCTCGTTGAGAGGTGCAGCAATGGTGCTAAAATCTCTCAGAAAATGCCTATAGAAACCAGCGAGTCCAAGAAAACTCCGCACTTGTGTGACCGTCTTGGGCTGCGGCCAACTCTCAATAGCTTCAATCTTGGCTTTATCAACTTCAATTCCCTGTGGAGTAACAACATAGCCAAGAAAAGATACTCGGTCGGTGCAAAAGGTGCACTTCCCAAGGTTACCAAACAAATGTGCATCACGTAGAGCAATAAAAACATCACGTAAATGTTCCAAATGTTCTTCCAAAGATTTGCTATAAATCAGTATATCATCAAAATAGACTACCACAAATCGTCCAATGAAAGCACGTAAAACTTCGTTCATTAGTCTCATGAAAGTACTAGGTGCATTAGTTAACCCAAAAGGCATGACTAACCACTCATATAAACCAAACTTAGTTTTAAATGTCGTTTTCCATTCATCTCCCAATTTCATACGAATTTGATGGTATCCACTACGCAAATCAACTTTGGAGAACATTGTACAGCCACTCAATTCATCAAGCATATCATCTAGCCTAGGAATAGGATGACGATAACGAATAGTAATATTATTAATGCCTCTACAATCAACACACATACGCAACGTACCATCCTTTTTAGGCACTAGTATAATAGGAACAGCACAAAGACTAAGAGATTCGCATATATAACCTTTGTCGAGCAGCTCCTGTACTTGACGCATAATCTCCTTCGTCTCCTCTGGATTGGTACGGTATGGTGCACGGTTGGGTAGCGATGCACCGGGAATTAAGTAAATTTGATGCTCAATCCCTCAAATAGGTGGTAATCCCGATGGCACGTCTTGTGGGAAGGCGTCGTGAACTCCCCAAAATGTTAGTGACAGCAGGGGGCAAAGAGGAAGGCACGTCCTCGAATGAAAATAATGCCTCTTTGCACACAAAAGCATAGCAAACAGATTTGCTAAAATCTAGCTCATCAATATCAGATTTGGTGGCAAGTAAACACGCACTTTTCAATTTAGTTTCAGAAGCAACACTAGATGGTTTATTATTAGGCTTCATTTGTTGCTCAAATTCTTTTGCCACAAGCTGATTTTCACTCTTATTTTTCTCCTGTTTTGCTTTATTAGCTCTATTAATATCATCTTTCAAAATGGAATCAGGAGTCATAGGAAGCAAAGTAATATTTTTATCCTTATGAACAAGAGTATACTGATTGTCTTTACCATGGTGTACAGATTTTTTATCAAATTGCCATGGTCTACCAAGTAATAAGGAACATGCTTGCATAGGTACCACATCACAATCAACATAATCAGCATATGTAGAGATACTAAAATGCACCCGAACAGTATGTGTTACCTTAACCTTGCCGCTGTTGTTGAACCATTGGATGTAGTAAGGATGTGGATGTGGTCTTGTGGTGAGAGATAGCTTCTCCACCATCTCCATGCTAGCCAAGTTGTTGCAGCTCCTCCATCTATGATGGCGCTGAATAGAACGTTCCTTCACAACTCCTTTGTATGGAACAAATTATGCCTCTGATTTTGCTCAGCTTGTGTAACCTGCACACTCAAAACACTTTGAGCAACTAAACATTCATACATGTCAAGATCTTGACAAACCATGTATTGCGTCTCATGATCAGAATCATCTCCACCGTGTTCTTCATGTGTAATAAGAGCCAAAGTCTCCTCATCATAGTCACTAGCGGACTCATACCCACCATCCTCAGTAGCAATCATCACACGCTGAGATTTGCATTCTCTCGTAAAATGTCCTCTTCCCTTACAACGACGACAAATAACATCACTTGTGTGCCCTGTTGACGCCATGGAAGAAGAAGACCTCTGTGCAGGCCCGGAAGGTGTGCTCTTGTCAGATAGTGGTGGTTGTGCCTGCTTTCTTGTATCACGGTTGGAGGTGGCACCTGAAAGAGGTGATGGTGCAGTGGAAGTAGATGATGCACGTGGTGTCCATTGAAGGTCGACCTGCAGAAAAGTTAGTTCGCGCCAATGCATGTCGATCCTGCACTTCACGTTCAGCTTTAGAAGCAAGATGGAATAAATGAGTGATATTATTATAATCCTTATACTCTAGAATGGTCTGAATCTCTCTATTTAATCCACCCATAAAACGTGCAAGCATAGCTTCATTCTCCTCAATAATACCACATCTAATCAAGCCAGTTTGTAATTCCTGATAATATTCTTCTACAGAATTTATTCCTTGTCTTAAGCGCTGCAATTTTTGAAGTAATTCACGTTGATAATATGGTGGAACCCAACGAGTACGCATAGCAGTTTTCAAAGCAGCCCAAGTAGCTGGAACAGGATATAATCTACGATGTTCAGACCACCAAACACATGCAAAGCTAGTGAAAACACAAACAGCAGCAGGAACACGTCTCTCCTCGGGATATTGTAAACATGCAAATCGTTGTTCAGTTTCTAACTCCCAAGTAAGATATATATCAGGAACATATCTACCCTCAAATGGTGGAATATTCAATTTCAGTTTAGGGAGATGGTCATGATCTCGTACCTGAGGGGGAGCCCTAACATTGTCATTATTTACATGTGGACGACCTGGTGGTTGTGGTGCTGGTGGTTGCACGTAGTTCTGATTTTGATCAACTTCATCCTCGTAATCTCCCACATAAGCATCCTCCTCCGCATCAGCAGCAGGAGCCAAAGAAGTATCAACAGCAACACCAACAGTTTAGCCAAGCACAAGAGGGACACGGCTCGCTCGGCGGAGGGCTGTTTCGCGACGTAGAGGTAGTCGTCGTTGTTGTTGTTGTAGAGGTGCGTTAGGTGCAGCCGGTGGTGGTGGTGGAAGACGCCCGAGCAATTCATTAAACTTGTTATCGAGCTTTGTTTCGAACGTCTTCTCCATGCCATCTATCTTCTCCATGGCCTCTTCAAATCTGTTTAGCACATCTTGCACCTGTCCACTCATCATTTGCTGAAATTTATCATGCAACTCCTTATTCATCACGTTCTCCCGGTCGGTCTAAATGACATGATCTCGGCATGGTTAGCAGCAATAGAAACACACAAGAATATGATCCTATAGACTACTAACAAGAGGTGGTGGTGGGTGTCACAAATCCGTCAAGCAAATCTCAAATTCTTACCAGTTCTTACCCAGAAGAAAGGTGATGATCGGCAACCGTTGTAGTCAAAACTCTCAAAAGCTTGGATAGAGCGATTGCGGGGAGAGTCAAGCGCACGACGTAGATGTATGTGGAGCTGGGAAGGCTTATAGTATGGTAGCAAAAAGGGTCAGCAATAATCAATTCAGAGATGCAAAGTTGAATAAACGCTCAACGACGGTATTGTGCTGGTCCTAGGCTAGACCGTGCTAGAGACGCGAGCCTAGAACACTAACAAAATCACGGTGCTACACGCAAATAAGGGAGGGGCACACTCTGAATTTTTTTTCTTTTTTTATTTTTTTTTCACTTTTTTCCTCTCTTTTTGCTCCGCAACAAAAAAAATTCGTAAAATTCTACAAATGGTCTAAAAATTGCCTAGCCAGAATTTTCCAGACTTAGTTTTTTTTTTGAGTTTGGAACTATTTTTCTACTGCGGGTAGCACAGAAGTTGGGGAGTCCTTCTCTGTCACGACTCGGAGTATGGCGTGATCTAGAAATCCAAAACAGAGTAACAAAATACTAGACTCGGAATAGGACTGGTGGCGGAGATGAATCTGGTGGAACTCGGACTAGTGGCGGAGATGAATCTGGTGGAACTCGGACTGGTGGCGGATATATGTTGCAGGTGGACTCGGATTGGCGTGATGGCGGCGGATATATGGTGGCGTATATGGACTCGGATTGGCAGTGAATATGTGGTGATATATGGCAGAAGCGATGATAATGATGTGGTGGTGATATATGGCAGCAGCGATGATGATGATGCGGTGGTGATATATGGCAGCAGCGATGATGATGATGCGGTGGTGATATATGGCAGCAGCGATGATGATGATGCGGTGGTGATATATGGCAGCGGCGACGTGACAACCTGTGAATAGAACTCGAAACTCTAAAGGACTAGACGCTAAGACCAGCAACTTGACACGACGATGCAACCGCAAATTCAACAAAGCAAATACAGAAAAGATTATGCAAAGGCTCAGATTGGTTCAGATATGATGAACTAACCCTATTTTTTTGGATTTTTCGTGGATTGTAGGTATGAAAAACAGACTCAATCTAAACTATGAAAAACTGTAAAATCTCACCGAGCAACCTGGAAATATGATACCACTTGATAGAGGCAAAGGTGTCCCATCTTTCGATGAGATGGTGGCTATCGTTTTGGAGGAAGTCGACTTTGACGATCCGACTACGAACGTGCGAGGACGTCGCGCCTTAACAATCGATAAACCAACTCCGAGAGGTTATAGACCACGCCGGAGCACGATCAACCTGACCACGAAGGTCTATTTCCTGCAGGCAAACGAAGAACAAGCAAGAAATTAAGATTGCAATCTGGATATTGCGAATATAAGAGAAAGCTTTATTGATCAAGGTGGGGTTACTGTGACGCTTTGTGCAGTCGTTGAACACAAACGAAATGCAGCGAAGTTGCAGCTATGGCGAACTTTTAATCTAAACAAAACTCAAAGTCTAAACGGTGCCCTAAGGGATGTATATATGGAGGAAGAGGGGGGGAATTTCGTAGCCCTCGGGGAAGGGGTCCTAAACTAACCCTATCTCTTGTTTCCCCACACGTACGGACTCTAAAAACAGCCTATACTTATGTATTTAGAAATTACATGGGCCTGGCCCCATAATAAGGTGACGCAGCACCTAGAATAGCCTCTAGACGAAATTTATGAAGTGGCATCTTGTATATTTCGTCCAAAGCTTCATTCACTCCTTATGGTGGCTTCAAAGTCCTGAAATCATCACTTGTAACTCCGTTCTTGTTCCCCTTGCGCATGCCATCAACTCCATGCTTGTTCTTGCTCCAATGTTCATCCTTCTCCAAGCTAGGCCCTTCATTTGTAAGCAAAACAAATGTATCCAATTTAGGCAGCATCATATTCTCATGAACATTAGAATCATTACCAAGAAACGAAAGTACCTGGTAATTTAATTGGCGTGCGCGAGCCTAGTAATTGGTCCATTATACGTAACAGTAGGGGTTGTGGGTGTAATAATGGTATTGTTGTCCTCATCACAAAGACACCAAAGCACCACTGCATTAGCAGTGTTAAGGGCAGAATGCTTGCCATTAGCTACCGAGATTTTTGCAATTGATTCAAATCAGTGCCAACATTCACCTCAAAGAGATCAGAGACCAGAGGCCAGATCTGCTTAGCTACTATGCATTCAAAAAATAGGTGGGCATTTGTTTCTGCCTCAGAGCAGTAAACGCAGTCGAGAGGTTTAATAATTTGTCTCTTCCTAAGATTATCTCTGGTCATTAGTTTGTTGTTAGCAAAGATCCAGAGAAAGACATGAATCTTGGGGGGAGTCCTAAGTTTCCAAACAACGGGGATATAGACTGGTTGCACTCCCCTGAAGTTAATTATATGCTAGAGTGAGCTAGTGGAGTAAACTCCTTTATTATCTAGTTGCCAGATTAAAGCATCTCTGTCATCATTGAGGATCACACTCCCAGCAATCTTAACCAGCTGGTGCCATTGCTCCATGAGAATGTCATCAAAGTTCCTTCTAAAAGTCAGTTTGAGTTGATGCCCATCCCAAAACTCACTAACACTCTTAGTTTGCTCATTCAAATGGAGTAAATAGGCCAAAACTGTACAGCCAAAGGAGAAGTACCAAGACAGGTGTCCTCCCAGAATCTGACCTTTGTACCTGACCCAGTTTTCCATCTGTATCCAAATTTCAGCGCTTGGATAGTGGTTTTAATGCCTTTCCAGAATCTAGAAGCCTGGGGCGACAAGTTAGGGGCAAAGATATTGATTTTACCAGCCATGTATTTGTGATCAATGATAATTTTCCAAGGCTTTCCCTCACCCTCATACTATCTCTTCACCCAGGATCCTAGTAGGCAAAGATTAATGTCATGGAGGTTGGGAATCCCCAGTCCTCCAAATTCCTTTTTCATACACACTAGCCTCCAATTAGCTAGGTGTATTTTCCTATGGCCTTCAAAATCATTCCACAAGCAATTGGCCATTTGAGAGTTAATCATCTCAATGGCCCATTTAGGGAATTTGAAGAAGGAAAGCAGATAGATATGATGCTGGCCAAGCAGGCCTGGATTAAAATGAGTCTGCCTCTATATGAGAGGAGCTTGCCTCTCGATCCAGCAATCCTTTTCATGATCTTATCTATTATAGGTTGGATGTCCTCTTTCCTAAGTTTGTCATGATGAAGGGGGATCCCAAGATATTTGATTGGGAATTCACCCCCCTTGCCTTCTAAGATTGAGAGAAAAGGACTAAAGTCATCATCTACTATGTTAATGGGGATGAGCTCACTCTTGGTATAATTGATCCTCATCCCAGATACCTGTTCAAAACAAGTCAGAATTGACTTCAGGTTGGTAGCATGGGCAAGGTCATTGTCTAAAAACAGGAGGGTATCATCTGCATGGGGCCGCTCCTATGCAGGTTGGTGGTCTGGCGCGTTCGTCTTGCTCTCCTCCGTCCTCGTCGCCGTAGGGCAGGCTGGGTCCGGTACTGCTGGCGGCGATAAAGGCCGCTCCCCCCTCGCCTCTGATACATTTCCAACGTATCTATAATTTTTGATTGCTTCATGCTATATTATATTCTGTTTTGGATGTTTAACGGGCTTTATTATAAACTTTTATATCATTTTTGGGACTAACCTATTAACCGGAGGCCCAGCCCAAATTGCAATTTTTTGCCTATTTCAGAGTTCCGCGGAAAAAGAATATCAAACGGAGTCCAAACGGAATGAAACATTCGGGAACGTGATTTTCGGAACGAACGTGATCCAGAGGACTTGGACCCTATGTCAAGAAAGCAACCAGGAGGGCACGAGGTAGGGGGGCGCGCCTACCCCCCTGGGTGCGCCCTCCACCCTCGTGGGGCCCACGTTGCTCCACCGACGTACTTCTTCCTCCTATATATACCTATGTACCCCCAAACCAACAGAAGCATCCACGAAAACCTAATTCTACCGCCGCAACCTTCTGTACCCGTGAGATCCCATCTTGGGGCCTTTTCTGGCGTCCTGCCGGAGGGGGCATTGATCACGGAGGGTTTCTACATCAACACCATAGCCTCTCCGATGATGTGTGAGTAGTTTACCTCAGACCTTCTGGTCCATAGTTATTAGCTAGATAGCTTCTTCTCTCTCTTTGGATATCAATACAAAGTTCTCCATGATTCTCATGGAGATCTATTCGATGTAATCTTCTTTTGTGGTTTGTTTGTTGAGACCGATGAATTGTGGGTTTATGATCAAGTTTATCTATGAACAATATTAGAATCTTCTCTGAATTCTTTTATGTATGATTGGTTATCTTTGCAAGTATCTTCAAATTATCAGTTTGGTTTGGCCTACTAGATTGATCTTTCTTTCAATGGGAGAAGTGCTTAGCTTTGGGTTCAATCTTGTGGTGTCCTTTCCCAGTGACAGTAGGGGCAGCAAGGTGCGTATTGTATTGTTGCCATCGAGGATAACAAGATGGGGTTTATATCATATTGCATGAGTTTATCCCTCTACATCATGTCATCTTACTTAAAGCGTTGCTCTGTTCTTTTGAACTTAATACTCTAGATGCATGCTAGATAGCGGTCGATGTGTGGAGTAATAGTAGTAGATGCAAGCAGGAGTCGTTCTACTTGTCCCGGACGTGATGCCTATATACATGATCATACCTAGATATTCTCATAACTATGCTCAATTCTGTCAATTGCTCAACAGTAATTTGTTCACCCACCGTAGTACTTATGCTCTCGAGAGAAGCTACTAGTGAAACCTATGGCCCCCGGGTCTATTTTCCATCATATAAATCTTCCAACACTTAGCTATTTTTATTGCCTTTTATTTTACTTTGCGTCTTTATCATAAAAATACCAAAAATATTATCTTATCATATCTATCAGATCTCACTCTCACAAGTGACCGTTGAGGGCTTGACAACCCCTTTATCGCGTTGGTTGCGAGGTTCTTGTTTGTTTGTGTAGGTGCGAGGGACTCGTGTGTGGTCTCCTACTGGATTGATACCTTGGTTCTCAAAAACTGAGGGAAATACTTACGCTACTTTACTGCATCACCCTTTCCTCTTCAAGGGAAAACCATAGCAGTGCTCGAGAGGTAGCAAGAAGGATTTCTGGCGCCGTTGCCGGGGAGTCTACACAAAAGTCAACATACCAAGTACACATCACAAACTCTTATCCCTCGCATTACATTATTTGCCATTTGCCTCCCGTTTTCCTCTCCCCCACTTCAACCTTGCCGTTTTCTTCGCCCTCCTTCCGTTTGATCTTGTGTTACCATGTGCCTTCTTTTTGCTTGCATCTTCGCTTGCTAAAAGTTTATGGATCCTCATCCCCTTGATAATCTCTTTAAGAGATCCAATTATGATGAACCTATTGCTAGTGAGTTGAGTGCACTAGATTATCTTATGAGGTTTTGCTTGAAATTCGTGAATCTGAAAATTGTGATGAAATGCTTTATAAAGTGATTAATGATAGATCTTTGGATAAAAAGCATGATTGCAATGATGCTACTATAAATTCTATTGATGTCAGTTGTGCTAATAATATGCAAAACCCTAAGCTTGGGGATGCTAATTTTGCTATGTCTACTACTTGTTGCAATGATCATGATTGGGGTGATTCTTCTTATGATCTTGAAAATTTATTTAAGCCCCATGATGAAAATAAGATTGATAATAGTGTTTGCAATACTATTGAAAGTGGGTTTGGAAGAGTGTCAACTTTAGATCCCACATATTTGGAGAATATTCAATATTATGGTATTTTTGATAAAAGTGGGTTTGGAGAGGTCATGACTTTAGTTAATGATATTCCCACTATTTTGGAAGAGTGTCAACTTTGCATGCATGTGGATCATGTAGAGAAAATTTTATGTGATAGCTATATTGTTGAATTTGAACATGATACCACATGTAATTATAATGAGAGAGGAAAATATGGTTGGAGAATTTTTCATGTTACTAAATTACCTCTCGTTATGTTGAGATTGCTATTGTTTCTCACTTCTTCCTTGCATATGCTAGTATTTGCTTGTCTTGATAATTTGTTTGCCTATAAGATGCCAATGCATAGGAAGTATGTTAGACTTAGATGTGTTTTTCACATGCTATATGATGCTCTCGTTGTGCTCCAATTCTTGTCTTTCATGTGAGCATCATCGAAATTATCAATGCCTAGCTAGGGGCGTTAAACGATAGCGCTTGTTGGGAGGCAACCCAATTTTATTTTCAGTTTTTTAGTTTTTGCTTCTGTTTAGGATAAATATTTGATCTAGCCTCTGGTTAGATGTGTTTTTATGTTTTAGTTAGTGTTTGTGCCAAGTTAAACCTATAGGATCTTCTTGGATGATAGTTATTTGATCTTGCTGAAAATTCCAGAAACTTTCTGTTCACGAAAACAATTGTTAAAAATCACCAGAATGTGATAAAATATTGATTCCAATTGCTGCTGATCAATAAACAAATTTTCTAGTTATTCCTATTTTGGCTGAATTTTTGAGTTCCAGAAGTTTGTGTTAGTTACATACTACTACAGACTGTTCTGTTTTTGACAGATTCTGTTTTTCGTGTGTTGTTTGCTTATTTTGATGAATCTATGGCTAATAAAATAGTATATAAACCATATAGAAATTGGAATACAATAGGTTTAACACCAATATAAATAAAGAATGAGTTCATTACAGTACCTTTGTCGGATTTCGGGTTCCGACAGACCCTCTAGGTTCGAACACTGGGGTGCGCGCGGAGATCTCGCCCTCTACCTACCTGCACCTCGCCGCCTCGCTAGGATCTAAACTATGAAAGGAACAACACAAGAGACACAGGGTTTATACTAGTTCGGGCCACCATTGTGGTGCAATACCCTACTCTAGTTTGTGGTGTGGTGGATTGCCTCTTGGGCTGATGATGAACAATACAAGGAAGAACAGCCTCGCGAGGGTCTGTTCTTGGCTGGTGCGATGAACTGCTAGGGGGAGTTCAGTCGCTCTCTCTGCCGATCCCAGATGTTGGATCCTCTATCTCTCTAGATGCCTCTACCTTGCGGGTGGCTAGTCCTATTTATAGGCAAAGGCCCTGGGCCTCTTCCCAAATATTGAGCGGGAAGGGCGCCAACAATTGGCCATTTGAAGGGAACATCTAGTACACTTATCCCGACTAAAGTTGGTCCTCGCTTTGTCAAAGGCTCTGGTGGTGGCGCTTGGCTTGGGCTCCACAATGACTTCCTTCCTGCCGTTCATGACGGTCTTGGTCTTGTTGCACCAAACGGATGCCTTTGCTTGATACTCTTGCTGCGCTTGCTCCCTTTGCACCAATGAGGAAAGGAGGACACTGCGCGGGCTGGCGCCCGCCTGGCGCCCTTGGTCGTCATGGCTTGCGTCATGGGCACCTCGTGAGGTACCCCGCCTTGATCTCTCCGCCTCCTCGCGAGCCAGCCTGACGAGGCCGTGCCTGAGGGAGCTCCCTGTCGTCCGCCCCGCGAGGCTTGGCCCCTCGCGAGGGTCTTGAGCTTATGCTAATGAAGATGGGCCTTGCTGGGTCATCCCTTGAGCCACGCCGCAGGCCGCAGGCAGGCAAGTCTGGGGACCCCCGTTCCCATAACACTGACAGTAGCCCCCTGGCCCAAGGCGCGCCTGGACTTGGCTGAGCAGAGAAGCGAAGGGGCAAGGGCGAAGCACCGCGGGCCCTAACAGCCTGCGACCTCGGGCTCCGTGTGGCGGTTCATTGGACCTGGGCGGCACTGTTCCCCCACGCCTCCTTATTTTGCGCCCAGCTAGGCGGACCCGCGGTTGCACACAGTCGTTCCCCTTTTCGTTGCTCGACCGTCCCCTGCTCTTCCTCCTCTCGAGCTCCAGTCTCCGCTTCCAATCCAATCTCGAATCCTCCCCCCTTCCGTCACCATGGCTCCGACGAAGAAGGGGAAAGGGAAGAAACCCGTGCCTCCGCCTCGCTCGCCGTCGGCGGCGGCCCCCGCCGTTGATCGGTCGATCATACTCAACCGAGAAGGCTTGGGCAAGGTCAGCTCTGCTCTGGCCACCATCTTCAACGGGTGCGGGAGGACGACGGCCTGGCCTGCGTCTCACTTCTCCATCGACAGAATAGTCACCGAGGTCCGGTACTTTGCCGACGCCCTGTGGGCGGGACTGGTTCCCCCCTTTTCCAATTTCTTCAACGCTGTGCTTTCCCATTACCAGATCCATATGATGCATTTGGGTCCTGAATCCATTACTCTTCTTGCCGTCTTCGCCTTTGTCTATGACGCAATGATGGGTATACCTCTTTCAGTTGCCTTGTTGTGTCACTTCTTCTCTCTGCGCCTCGTCGACCCCACCCAATGCTCGGGGTGCGTGAGCTTCATTGCAACACCAGAAACATCGGCTTCAGGGATTGATTTCAGTCTTCCTCAGCCCGCGCCTGGGTTCCGCGAGCGGTGGCTGTACGTGGATGTCGGGGTGCCCAGCCCCCTGCTTTCGGAGCCAACATCTCCCGCTGTCCCCAATTCAGGCTGGGGCCAGGAGACGCTCACGAGCCCCCGGCTCATCTTCGTCTGGCGTCGCTTCGCGTTCCTGAGGGCGCTCGACGTGACGGCGCCCAAGGTGGTGAAGGAGTTCCTGTTATGCCGCATTGCCCCTCTCGGTGTCCTCCGCGGATGTGGACCTTGGTAGGCGTGAGGATCGCATGAGGTTCCAGGAGGAGGACTGGCGCTGGCACGCCGAGGAAGGTGCTCTTGGTCTTGGTGGGACCCCACCCCCGGCAGCATCCGGCAAGGGGGGGCTTTGCTGTACTTTTGCTCGAATAGGGGCGACTTTGTGAATCAGATGCCCAGCTTCGACGAATGGGGGCTGCGCCCCGCTGGCCTCCTGGGGCCTCGCGAGAACCCAGTGGTGGTGACTGCCCTTCCAGTCGCCCACGGCGGTCCTTCCTCGAGTGGCGGAGCAGGGAGGCATGGGCCGCTGGAGGCTGAGGGGGCCCCCGCCGGGATGACGACGCCAGGCAGCACTCCTGAGGGGGCAGCTCCTGAGGCCCGTACTGCTGCGGCTGAAGGCGTTGAGCCGCTGCCCGCGGCGCCCGTGGTTGAGGCCCCTGAGGCCCCAGCTACCCTTCTTGGTGAGGCGACCGTCGGCGTGCATCAGGACGACGCCCCTGACGCTGGTCACCTTGATGCTTCTTCCTCGTCGCAGGCTGACCCCTGCGCTCAACTCCTGGGCCGCTTCCGCATGGACTTCGAGGCTCTCCGGAAGAGAAGGGAGGCCTTGGGTGACGATTACCCTTGCCGCTTGCTGAAGCGCAGGAAGTATTTCGCCATTGATGAGTAAGCCTTCCCCTTTCCTAGCTCCTGATCCTCCTGTTGCTTTGGCTGATCCTTGCTCTGCAGGGCCCTTCCTGCCGAGCTCATAGAGATGGCTGAGGAGCCATCCCCGGCTTCGCCCTCTCCACCGCCTTCGAGCGCTCCGAGCTCAAGCAGAGCCCTTGTGGTGAGGCCGGTCAGAGAGGTGAGCCATCCTGAGGCGCATCGCGGCTCTGCGCGCCTCGCGACCCTCCTTCGCGAGCCTTCTCGTGGCATAGCCAGCCTGCCGTGGGCTTCTCGTCTGGTCGTGGATGGCAATTGGCTGAGGTCAGCCCTGCGCTCTTCATTTGGGGATGGGCTGGCTGCAGGCCGGGCTTCTGGCGAGGCGTGCCCGGCCATCGCGAGGGCGCCATCCCCCAGCCCCCTTCCCAGAGGGGGAGCACTGGTTCGTGGCCCTCCGCGCTTATTTGGGGCGGATGACGGTGCAGAAGACGTGCTCGAGCGCGCTCGGGAGCGTCGCGCTCTTCGCCAAGGGTTTCTTCGGAGGGCGGCTGACGCGGTGAGTCTGCTTGGTGAAGAGCTCACTGACGAAGACACGTGCCTTGAGGCTGAGGGCCTGCGCCTGGCTGAAGAGAGGCGCAAGCTGAAGGCGGCTGTTGCCCTTGCGCGCCACCAGCGTGACCTCGACAATGAGGAAGCCGAGGCGTCGCTGGCAGCCTCTCGGGAGGCCCGTTCCCGGGTCGTCGAGGAGGCCCGAGAGGCTGGCCGGCGGCGTGAGGCGGCGGAGGAGCGGGCGCGGGAACTCCAGGCCCGGTGCCATTCCCTGGAGCAGCAGGTGGAGCTGCGTGAGACGACCCTTGCGTCGATGAAGGTGGCTTTGGTTGACCAGGCAGAGCTCCAGAGGCATGAGGAGGCACTGACGCTGGAAGCTGCCGAACACGCGCGCGATCTTGAGTGTCTAGAGACGAGGGAGCGCTTGGTGACGCAGGCGGAGGATGACGTTGCTACGCGGGAAGCCCGCGTCCTGGAAGAGGTTGGATGCCGGGTGGCGACGGCCCGCTTGAACCTTGAGCGCGAGTTCGAGGAGAGGCTGGGGTTGATTCGGGTCGAAGCTGAAGGCAGGACCGCCGCCCTGAGGGCCAAGCTAGATGAAGTGACGCGGCAGGCCGATGCTTCCCGGGCCGCCCTTGGTGTGGCGCAGGAGGAGCTGACTACCTCCCGCGCTAAGGCGCTTCTTCTCCGCCAACGGGTGGACGAGGCTGAGGCCGTTGCGCGGCAGAACGAGGATGAGATACGCCAGCGGCGGACCCTGGAGCATGAGCACGGCCCCATGCTCACCACGCTCCGGGAGAGAGCCAACATGGCCTTGGGTAACATCTGCGAGGCGGCCGTTGGTGAGCCCCACGCAGTCAACTACGCTGGCAACCTTCAGTTCTTCACCGACGTGGTGACACAGCTGGAGGTGCGGTCGGTCAGAGCCAACAGGTTGGTGGAGGAGAGGAGCCGCGCCCTGCTCGAGCGCGCCTTTTCTCGTGTCTTCAGCCATCTCCGAAACATGGACCCCAACTTCTACTTTGACGCCGCCATCGCCCCAGTACCTCAGGCCGTCCGAGACGACCTGGCGCACTGGGTGGAAGACAACGTGGATGCCCTCGTCAGGGCCTTCGCTTCTGATAATGACGGTGTGGTCGTGGCTGCTGATGAAGGCGGCGTGGTTAACGGCCCTGACGCCGCTGACGACAACGCAGAGAGCGATGGCGAGGCCAGCGACGCCAGCGACGATTCAGGAGGTGCCCCGGAGGATGCATTGGGGGATTTATCCGACTGACCGCGTGTCATCCCTGCTTCCTTACCCTGCGCAGATAGAGTTCGGGCTTTGCCCTGAAGGTTGTAAGAGCATTTTGGGAGGGGGAGCCCCTCATGTAAAAACTTGCATTCAACGTATTAGTAGAAGTGATATCACCCGTACGCCTGGGCCAAGTGGCTGGCTTTGCGACGAGCTGGCTGGCTAGTTTACCTTCGACCCGCGTGGGCCCTGAGATAGCCTGCGGAGGGCTGCGGTGTCTCGAGTGTCTCTGATCGAGCCCATAGGACTGTGATAAAACCTCCCGAGAGGCGCGGCGATGGCAGTCTGGGCTGCCGCAAGCTAGGCTGACCCGGCTCATGAGGGCTCATGAGGGGAGGCAGCTGAGGCAATGTGGTAACGAGCGAGAGATTGCTCGAGCGAGACTAAACACCCTTCCCGAACACACGCAAATCTCAAGCTCAAATCCAACTTAAATCCAACGGGGGAAAACGACAGCCAAGGGAAAAAGCAATGAAAGCAGAAAAAGGCCGCGTCCGGCACCTAGTCTAGTCTTGGACGTCTTCTCACCAGCGCGGAGCTAAGTGCTGCCACTGGGCGTGGGAGGGAGCCCCAGGGCCTGAGGCCGGCACCGCTGAGACTCCGGTGCGTGTACAGCCCCACTCATTATTACGTGAGAGTGTCACGGGGCGGCGAGCTTCACATGCACCGGGCCTTCTTCACAGGTACCGGCCTTGCTTCATATCGCCAGACGAGGGGCCCGCCTTGCGCCACACTCTAGTGCCACCGACGACGACCGGAAACCAGGACGCCGCCGATGGGGTAGAGCGGTCGCCAACGGTTGCCCCGACGACCGTGGGTCCTCTGCCGAGGCAGGCCACGAGCACCTCCCGGCAGAGGGCCTACCTCCCGAGGACGCCTTGCTCAACGCCCGCGGTGGTGATGCGGATCTCGGCCCCTCTCCTGCAGCCCGGGCCCTCCTCTGAGGGTAGGAAGCTGCGAGAGTGGGGCAGCCGCCTGCTGTGGCGACATGCACCTCCTGCGATCCATGGTTAGTGTATGCCTGCTCCTGAGGAATTAGCGGTACCCGATAATCATCGCTTCCAGCATGGCCGACGGGGCCTTCCCGGGGCTCCTGGAAGAGCTCAACTTCTGGTGCCTCGTCCCCCCAGCTTGGGCCGAGGAACAAGCCTTTTTCGTCCTCATGCGCGTGCCCTTGGTCCATCATGTGGGGCACGTACTCTTATGGGGCCGCCATCCCGAAGGCTGCGCCGTAGTGCTTCGTGTGCCACGCAGTCCTGCTTGAGGCGCCCACCTGGGGGTGTTAACGCGGTGGCCCACTGGGGCCGTGGGTCATGGCGAGTCCTTCGCTGGCCGGAGGTGGAGGCAGCGCTGCCGCTGGCCCGGTGCTAACGGCCTGGCTGGCGTTGAGGTGGCCTTGGAGTCCGCTTGGAGCTGCGCGGGCGTGCGTGGAGCCTCCGCGTGGGCCGCCCTGGACCTGAGGTGGGAGTTGGGTGCAGAAGGGGTGAGCCCCTGATGCGGCGAAGCCCAGGAGCTCTGCCACCCGTTCCAGCACCACGTCGCGGCCGCCCTCCAGCAGCCTGCATTGCAGTAACTCTCGGGCCACCGTGGCGCATCCCTTGAGTTCGCTGCTCCCGTCGGGTACGCGGCGTCGTGGCATGGCGTGGTTGGAGGCCCTCGCCGCCGACCGCGCTGGCGTGGCGTGAGAGCTGTCGTTGATTGTCGCGTCGCCCGTGGCCCGCAGCGCCCTGCGGACCGCGAGCTGCTCAGGGCATAAGTCGCCGGCGGCGGCTCTGCGTGGCGGGCCAGCCGCCCGAGGATCAGGGTTGCCGCTGGTCGCGGACATGATGATGACGATCTGACGGGCGCCAAGCGGCGAAAAGCGGATTCCGGCGCACCTACCTGGCGCGCCAAATGTCGGATTTCGGGTTCCGACAGACCCTCTAGGTTCGAACACTGGGGTGCGCGCGGAGATATCGCCCTCTACCTACCTGCACCTCGCCGCCTCGCTAGGATTTAAACTATGAAAGGAACAATACAAGAGACACAGGGTTTATACTAGTTCGGGCCACCATTGTGGTGTGGTGGATTGCCTCTTGGGCTGATGATGGACAATACAAGGAAGAACAGCCTCGCGAGGGTCTGTTCTTGGCTGGTGCGATGAACTGCTAGGGGGAGTTCAGTCGCTCTCTCTCTGCCGATGCCAGATGCTGGATCCTCTATCTCTCTAGATGCCTCTACCTTGCGGGTGGCTAGTCCTATTTATAGGCAAAGGCCATGGGCCTCTTCCCAAATATTGAGCGGGAAGGGCGCCAACAATTGGCCATTTTGAAGGGAACATCTAGTACACTTATCTGACTAAAGTTGGTCCTCGCTTTGTCAAAGGCTCGTGGTGGTGGCGCTTGGCTTGGGCTCCACGAGGACTTCCTTCCTGCCGTTGCGACGGTCTTGGTCTTGTTGCACCGAAACGGATGCCTTTGCTTGATACTCTTGCCTGCGCTTTCTCCCTTTGAACCAAAGAGGAAAGGAGGACACTGCGCGGGCTGGCGCCCGCCTAGCGCCCTTGGTCGTCATGGCTTGCGTCATGGGCACCTCGTGAGGTACCCCGCCTTTATCTCTCCGCCTCCTCGTGAGCCAGCCTGACGAGGCCGTGCCTGAGGGAGCTCCCTGTCGTCCGCCCCGCGAGGCTTGGCCCCTCGCGAGGGTCTTGAGCTTGTGATGATGAAGATGGGCCTTGCTGGGCCATCCCTTGAGCCACGCCGCAGGCCGCAGGCAGGCAAGTCTGGGACCCCCGTTCCCAGAACGCCTTACAACCTTGAAGTGGTGTTTTGTTTCCTTTCGCTAACGGAGCTCACGAGATTTTCTGTTAAGTTTTGTGTTGTGAACTTTTCAAGTTTTGGGTAAAAGATTTGATGGATTATGGAACAAGGAGTGGCAAGAGCCTAAGATTGGGGATGCCCATGGCACCCCAATATAATCTAAGGACACCAAAAAACCAAATCTTGGGTATGCCCCGGAAGGCATCCCCTCTTTCGTCTACTTCCATCGGTAACTTTACTTGGAGCTATATTTTTATTCACCACATGATATGTGTTTTGCTTGGAGCGTCTTGTATTATTTGAATCCTTATTTTTTTAGTTTGCCACAATCATGCTTGCTGTACACACCTTTTGAGAGAGACACACTTGATTCGGAATTTGTTAGAATACTCTATGTGCTTCACTTATATCTTTTGAGCTATATAGTTTTTGCTCTAGTGCTTCACTTATATCTCTTAGAGCACGGTGGTGGATTTGTTTTATAGAAACTATTTTTCTCTCCTGATTCACTTATATTATTTTGAGAGTCCTATAAAACAGCATGGTAATTTTCTTTAATTATGATAGGCATTCAAGATTAATAAAAAATTCTTATGAGTGTGTTGAATACTATGAGAAGTTTGATGCTTGATAATTGTTTTGAGATATGAAGATGGTGATATTAGAGTCATGCTAGTTGAGTAGTTGTGGATTTGAGAAATACTTGTGTTAAAGTTTTTGATTCCCGTAGCATGCACGTATGGTGAACCATTATGTGATGAAGTCGGAGCATGATTTATTTATTGATTGTCTTCCTTATGAGTGGCGGTCGGGGACGAGCGATGGTCTTTTCCTACCAATATATCCCCCTAGGAGCATGCGCGTAATTCTTTGCTTTGATAACTTGTAGATTTTTGCAATAAATATATGAGTTCTTTATGACTAATGTTGAGTCCATGGATTATACGCACTGTCTTCCTTCCACCATTGCTAGCCTCTCTAATACCGCGCACTTTTTGCTGGTATCATACACCCACCATATACCTTCCTCAAAACAGCCACCATACCTACCTATCATGGCATTTCCATAGCCATTCCGAGATATATTGCCATGCCACTTACCACCGTTCCATTTACTATGACACGCTCCATCATTTTCATATTGCCTCGCATGATCATGTAATTGATATCGTATTTGTGGCAAAGCCACCGTTCATAATTCTTTCATACATGTCACTCTTGATTCATTGCATATCCTGGTACACCGCCGGAGGCATTCACATAGAGTCATATTTTGTTCTAAGAATTGAGTTGTAATTGTTGAGTTGTAAGTAAATAAAAGTGTGATGATCATCATTTTTAGAGCATTATCCCAAAGTGAGGAAAGGATGATGGAGACTATGATTCCCCCATAAGTCGGGATGAGACTCTGGACTAAATAAAAAAAGTGGCCATAAAAATAGAAAAGGTCCAAATAGAAAAATGAGAGAAAAAGAGAGAAGGGACAATGTTACTATCCTTTTACCACACTTGTGCTTCAAAGTAGCACCATGATCTTCATGATAGAGAGTCTCCTATGATATCACTTTCATATACTAGTGGGAATTTTTCATTATAGAACTTGGCTTGTATATTCCAATGATGGGCTTCCTCAAAATGCCCTAGGTCTTCGTGAGCAAGCGAGTTGGATGCACACCCACTTAGTTTCTTTTGTTGAGCTTTCATATACTTGTAGCTCTAGTGCATCCGTTGCATGGCAATCCCTACTCACTCACATTGATATATATTAATGGGCATCTCCATAGCCCGTTGATACGCCTAGTTGATGTGAGACTATCTTCTCCCTCTTTTTGTCTTCTCCACAACCACCATTCTATTCCACATATAGTGCTATGTCAATGGCTCACGCTCATGTATTGCGTGAAGATTGAAAAAGTTTGAGAACACCAAAAGTATGAAACAATTGCTTGGCTTGTCATCGCGGTTGTGCATGATTTAAATACTTTGTGTGGTGAAGATAGAGCATAGCCATACTATATGATTTTGTAGGGATAACTTTCTTTGGCCATGTTATTTTGAGAAGGCATAATTGCTTAGTTAGTATGCTTGAAGTATTATTATTTTTATGTCAATATTAAACTTTTGTCTTGAATCTTTCGAATCTGAGCATTCATACCACAAAGAAGAGAATTACATTGAAAATTATGCCAAGTAGCATTCCGCATCAAAAATTCTGTTTTTATCATTTACCTACTCAAGGACGAAAAGGAATTAAGCTTGGGGATGCTTGATACATCTCCAACGTATCTATAATTTTTGATTGCTTCATGCTATATTATATTCTATTTTGGATGTTAACGGGCTTCATTATACACTTTTATATCATTTTTGGGACTAACCTATTAACCGGAGGCCCATCCCAAATTGCTGTTTTTTTGCCTATTTCAGAGTTTCGCATAAAAAGAATATCAAATGGAGTCCAAACGGAATGAACCTTCGGGAACGTGATTTTTGAAACGAACGTGATCCAGAGGACTTGGACCCTACGTCAAGATAGCAACCAGGAGGGCACGAGGTAGGGGGCGTGCCTACCCCCGGGCGCGCCCTCCACCCTCGTGTGGCCCATGTTGCTCCACCGACGTACTTCTTCCTCCTATATATACCTACGTACCCCCAAACCAACAGAAGCATCCACGAAAACCTAATTCCACCGCCGCAACCTTCTGTACCCGTGAGATCCCATCTTAGGGCCTTTTCCGGCGTCCTGCGGAGGGTGCATTGATCACGAAGGGTTTCTACATCCACACCATAGGCTCTCCGTTGATGTGTGAGTAGTTTACCTCAGACCTTCGGGTCCATAGTTATTACCTAGATGGCTTCTTCTCTCTCTTTGGATCTCAATACAAAGTTCTCCACGATTCTCGTGGAGATCTATTCGATGTAATCTTCTTTTGCGGTGTGTTTTTTTGAGATCGAGGAATTGTGGGTTTATGATCAAGTTTATGTATGAACAATATTTGAATCTTCTCTAAATTCTTGTATGTATGATTGGTTATCTTTGCAATTCTCTTCGAATTATCAGTTTGGTTTGGCCTACTAGATTGATCTTTCTTGCAATGGGAGAAGTGCTTAGCTTTGGGTTCAATCTTGCGGTGTCCTTTCCTAGTGACAGTAGGGGCAGCAAGGCACGTATTGTATTGTTGCCATCGAGGATAACAAGATGGGGTTTATATCTATTGCATGAGTTTATCCCTCTACATCATGTCATCTTACTTAAAGCGTTACTCTGTTCTTTTGAACTTAATACTCTAGATGCATGCTGGATAGCGGTCGATGTGCGGAGTAATAGTAGTTGATGCAGGCAGGAGTCGGTATACTTGTCTCGGACGTGATGCCTATATACATGATCATACCTAGATATTCTCATAACTATGCTCAATTCTATCAATTGCTCGACAGTAATTGGTTTACCCACCGTAATACTTATGTTATCTTGAGAGAAGCCACTAGTGAAACCTATGGCCCCCGGGTCTATTTTCCATCATATTAATCTCCCGTCAACAAGCTATTGCTTTTGTCGTTTACTTTGCTTTCTTTACTTTTAGTCTCTATCACAAAAAATACCAAAAATATTATCTTATCATCTCTATCAGATCTCACTTTTGCAAGTGGGCCTGAAGGGATTGACAACCCCTTTATCACGTTGGTTGCAAGGTTCTTATTTGTTTGTGTAGGTGCGTGGGACTTGAGCGCGGCCTCCTACTGGATTGATACCTTGGTTCTCAAAAACTGAGGGAAATACTTACGCTACTTTACTGCATCACCCTTTCCTCTTCAAGGGAAAACCAATGCAGTGCTCAAGAGGTAGCAGCCTCCAACCCTAGATCAGGTTCTCGGGTAGGAGGCTTGTGGGCCCACTGCTCGACCCACTTTGGCCCGTTCTGGGCCGGCCGTTCCAATTGGGTCGCCTTGGTTGTCGTCTACTTGTTATCCCCCCCTCTCCATTCTGGGCCCTGGGCCTATCATGGCCCAGTCGCCCCCTCCCCCACTTTTGATCTCGGCCTGCGTGGCCCCTCCCGGCCTAGCTAGCTCAGGATATTTATGGGTCCGCAAGGGTTCCGCCCCCCATTCCTAGGGTTTCCTGCCTCTCAATCCGATCTGCATCGCTTCCGCCTCCGGATTCCTCTCTACCGCAGATCCCCTCCCCCTCCACCTCTCTCTCTCTCTCTTTCCTTCGAGGCTGTTGTGGCCATGGATCGATCCCGTGGGTCCTCGAGCGAGGCCGTATCGGGCCAGAAGCAGCAGCGGGAGGACTCGGGAGACGGGGCAGCGGATCTGGAGCTCGATGCGTCCCTACGCTCGAAGCTTGAGGCCGAGCAGGTGGCTCGATCGCAAGTGGCCCGCGACCGCGAGGCCTGGGCGGCGGGGCCCGAATGGCTCCAAAAAGATGAGCGCGCTCGGTCAGCTGTGGTGACCACGGCAGTTTTGGGGTCGGAGGCCCCTGGATCGGGCGGATCTGGGGTCGATCCCTAGGAGGCCGCGGTGGCTCTGGTCCTGGTACCCGTCCCCCTCCTCCTCCTCCGCGCGGCCCGCTCCCCTTGGCTCGGGGTGGTGGTCGCTCATCTGGCCCCTCGTCGGGGCTCGACGGGCGCCCGATGGGGCATGGGGGCGCTGGGTCTAGTGCCTTTGGGCATCGTTCTCCGTTGTCTGGCCCCGGCTCATCTTCTGCTGCCATGGGCGACGGGATCTTGCCCCCTCCCCCTCCTCCACCGGCTCGTCCGTCCCCTCGGCTTCCACAACCACCCAACCCTAACCTTACTTGCTTCTCTTGCCACCAGCCCAGCCATTTCCAATCCCGCTGCTTCAGTCCACCTTTCTGCCTGATCTGCAGAGAAGATGGCCACCTCACGGTGGACTGTCAGAATTGTCGCAAGCCTGCTTCCTTTATGCTCTTCGGTCAAGGTCTTCCTGGGTGCTCATTCTATGCTCTCGACAGTGAGATCCCTCAGGTGGTTGTGGCCCCTGCGCTCTCCAACACTGCTATAATCTCCATCAAAGATCACAAAATTTCCCCCCAGACCCTCCTAGACGAACTCAAGCTGTGGGATGACGGAGGCTGGGATTAGCAGATCCGGTAGCTCTCTGATTTTGATTTCGCCGTGGTTTTCCCCTCCAAGAGTAGCCTCAAGATGATCTCCTCTTGCACTAGTTTCACCTTACCTCTCAACCAGCTCGTTGTGTCAGTGAAGGCGGCTTTCAATGGTGCTAAGCCTATCTCCCACCTCTCGAAAACCTGGGTCCTCGTGGATGATATTCCCCCTACTTTGCGTTCTGCTGAATTCGTGATGGCCTTTGGTTTCTTGATCGGCAAGCCCATCATGGTTGACCCGGAGTCCCTCTCTGTTCTTGGCCCCGTTCATCTCAAGCTCTGGGCGGTAGATCCCCTCTGTATTCATGGTTCTGTTGACGTCTTTCCTTCGTCTAATGGCTTCAGGTTGCGGGTCCGCGTGGAGGGTGGTGCCAATCCCAATATTCCTCCTCCGCCACCTCCTCCTTCGGCTGAGAATCATTGCGGAGGGGGCGATGATGCTGCCAACTTGAGTGGGGGCTTGCACCGACACTTTAAGGCCTCAGAATGGGATGGAATGGGCTCGAAATCCAGGGAACTCTTGGAAGACAATGCCCCAAAGAGCAAGGATGTTAGAAAGGATGTGATGGCGGAGAAAGTGTCTGACCAGGCTGTCTCGGCTGGCCCCCAGCTGGTACCCCTGTTTTTGGGGTCTGCTCCAACCTGTCGGTCCGTTCGAGCTCGCCGTCTCTGTCTGGCATTGAGGATCTCCCCGCCTCCCCTCCGCGTGCTACGGCTGGCTCCCTCCCCAAGCGCAAATCCTCTGTCTGGAAGTTCTCGGCTCGCAGCCGGGCCTCCTCGGGCACCAAGCTTTCCACGGCGGGGCTTTGTCGCCGCCTGGATGCTGACATGGGTGACGCGGTGGGCTAGGCTTCTCCAGTGGCGACGCGCTCTACTCTGATCCGTTCTCCTTCTTCAACGGCGCGCAAGAGTGGTCGAATCCGCGGCAGTGGAGTGCGGGTGGCGGACAAGGCTGCTCGTCGTGTAGTGGCTCGTGATCTTCCTGCTTCAGGTACTCTTCCAGTCCCTCCCCCGTTGTTTTCTTTGATACCTCCCTCCTCCCTTATTAGGCTTGTTCTGCCCTCCTACTCGGATGATCATTTGACAAAGGTTCTCATGGATGTTGGTATATCGCTTGATCATAATGTTGGATCTCCCTCCTCTCTACTTGCTCTAATTAGGGCCAATGAGGTGGCCCAGGCTGCTATCGCCAAAGCAAAAGATATTGCGGCGGCTCCTCCTGCTCCTTCGGTTGTGGCCGAAGGGGGCTCGGAAGGGGGAGGGGGAGCCAGCTAGTTCTGTTGCCCCCCGGGTCTGTGTGAAGAAGGGTGCCCCTAAATGCGCTAAAACCTGCTTGGCACCCTACAGGTCGAGCTTACGTATTAAGAACTTGTCCTTCAAATGAAAGTACTTTTTTGGAATGTTAGAGGTTTCGGGGCTCGGGGGCGCCGGGACCAACTCAGAGACCTCGTCAGGGGTGATAATATTGATCTGACCGGTCTGGTTGAGACCCTTAAACCTCCTTCGCCCTCCACGAGGTATCTGCAGTTGCGGTGCTGATTGTTTTGACTGGAATTTTCTTCCCTCTTCGGGCCACTCGGGTGGCATTCTAATTGGCTCTAAGCGTGATGTTTTTGACTTTGTTACCTTCGATCATGGTATTTTTTGGGCTAATTCTATTGTGTTCCACTGCCAACTCAATACGCTTTGGGAAGTCATGGTGGTTTACGGACCGGCGGATCATTCCCTTAACCCCATATTCCTGGACGAAATCTCTAATCAGGTGGAGTCTTGCACCCTTACCCTCCTGATTGGTGGTGATTTTAATTTGCTGCGCTATCCGACTAATAAGAACACCAACAACTTCTCCTGGGCGCTGGCTGATGCTTTTAACGACTTTATTAGTACTTGCACACTTCGTGAGATTCCCATGGTGGGCTCTAGGTTCACTTGGACTAATCATCACGTCTCCCCTATTCGCTCTGTCTTGGATCGTGTTCTTGTTTGCCAGAGTTGGGACTCCCTTTTCCCTCTTTCTACTCTCAAAACAAAGGCTATTGTAGGCTCGGATCATGCTCCACTCATTCTTGACGCGGGGCTTCATTGTGTCCCCCCCCCTCGGTTCTAGTTCGATGCCTCTTGGCTTTTAATCGACGACTTTGGTGACCTCCTCGCTTCTAGAATCTCTGATATTCTTATGACTGCCCGTCGCTCCTTCGGCCCTATGGATGACTGGCACCATTGCTTGTATTCCCTGCGCAAGTTTCTGTGTGGCTGGTCCCGTAATCATGTGGCTCAGGAGCGCAGAGATAAAGCTCTCCTCTTGGCTCAGATTGATGCTGTAGACTCTCAGGCTGACTCTTCTGGCCTCTCTCTCTCTCTGAATGGGCTCTGCGCTTTTCCCTTGAGCGATATCTAGTGCAGCTGCATCGCCTTGCTGAAATATATTGGCGCCAAAGGGGCACGATCAACTGGATGCTTAAAGGAGATTCCCCCACTACTTACTTCTTTGCCATTACTAATGGGAGGCGGCGTAGATGCATGATTAACAACTTGATGATCAAAGGGGTTAGGGTTTCAGACCAAGGCTTCATCATGAATCACATAGTTGATTTCTTCTCCTCCCTCCTCTCTGCCAAACCTCATCAGGGGTTCAGACTTTCTTCTACCTTTTGGGACCAAGAGGACAGGGTGTCCCCGGATGAAAGCTTTGCTCTTATGATACCTTTCTCTGAAGAGGAGATTTTTAATTCTATTAACAAAGCTAATACTAACTCTGTGTCTGGCCTGGATGGCTTCTCTATTCCTTTCTTTAAAACTTTCTGGCCTCAACTCAAGACACTTATCTGTGCGGTTATTCAAGGGTTCTGTTTGGGGACGGTGGACATCTCTAGGCTCAGTTATGCGGTTATCTCTCTCATTCCTAAGATTAAGGGCGCAGAGTTCATATCACGGTTTAGGCCTATTACTCTCATCAATAACTTTACCAAGTTCCCCACCAAATGCTTGGCCACGCGTCTTACTCCTGTGGCTCACCGTACCCTCTCTCCTACTCAATCTGCCTTTGTCAAAGGTCGTTTTATCCTCGATGGGGTCCTCTGTCTGCATGAGATCGTTCATGATATCCACAAATCAGGCAGCAAGGCTGTTATTCTTAAACTGGACTTTGAAAAAGCCTATGATTCTGTGAGTTGGGGCTTCTTAAGACAAGTGTTGTTGGCTAAGGGCTTTGACGGTGGTATGCTCCATCGAATTATGCAGATGGTTGTGGGTGGCCAAACTGCCATTTCTATTAATGGGAAAGTTAGCGATTTTTTTAAGAACTCTAGAGGCCTTCGGCAATGTGACCCGGCCTCTCCCATCCTCTTCAACTTCGTGGCGGACGCCCTTTCTAATATTCTGTCTAGGGCCGTAGCGGCCGGCCACATTACTCCTGTTAGTTCCCATCTTATCCCGCAAGGGATTACTCACCTTCAATATGCTGATGACACAATTATTATGGTGGAACTTAATGATCACTGCCTTACCCACCTCAAAATTCTTCTTCTCTGCTTCGAGGCTATCTCTGGTCTAAAAATCAACTTCCCCAAAAGTGAAGTCATCGTCACTGGGGTCTCGGATACCGTGGCCTTACGTGTTGCCTGCTTACTGAACTGTTCTCTTGGCTCCTTCCCTCGTAAGTATCTGGGTCTACCTATAACTTCTGACAAACTCTTGGCTAAAGACTTTGCTCCTACGGTGGCCAAAGTTGGCAATCGTGTCATGCCCTGGAGGGGTAGATATAATACCCAGGCTGGTAAAGTAGCCCTAATTAATGCCTGCCTTACTTCCCTCCCTATGTTTTGGATGGGATTCTATCTGCTTACTAATGGCACTCACGCTGGGTTTGATAAACATAGGGGTGCCTTTTACTAGAACGCGGCTGATAACAAACGCAAGTATCGCATGATTAAATGGGACACTATTTGCAGACCAAAAAGCCTTGGGGGGCTGGTTATCATTAACACTCTAGTCATGAACAAATGCTTGATCATCTAATGGTGGTCGAAGATCATGACCACCACCTTGGATAAACCTCTATGGTACAACATCCTCAAAGCTAAATATTTCACTTCTTCTAGCCCCGTGTTTGCTCGCACCTCGGGGGCTTCTCGGTTCTGGAAAGACCTTGTTAAACTTAGGCCTATTTTTCAAGGCCTTGTCAAGTTTTTTGTTCACAACGGTAGATCCACTAGATTCTGGCTTGACTGGTGGTGCGGTTCGACCATGCTGGCGAATTCTTTTCCTGTTCTTTTTTTATTGCCCTGACCCTGAGATCTCAATCTTTGAGCTCTCTGCCAATAATTGGGATCTGCAACTGCGACGCTCTCTTTCTCCTAAAGAGTTTGTTGACTGGCAGTTCCTTGTTGCCTTCTTCCCTGTGCTCTCAGAGGAGGAGGACTCGATGGTTTGACCCCACTCCCCTTTTGGGCGTTTTTCTGTGAAATCTTTATATGGTAAGCTGATCTCTGGCTCCACTACTTCCAAATTCAAGTGGATCTGGAGGGCTCGTATCCCTCCTAAGATCAAGATTTTCCTCTGGCAAGCTTCTCGCGGGCGGCTGCCGGCTGGTGATCAGGTTCGCAAATGTAATGGCCCTGGGTCTGATCGTTGTGCCCTATGTGGGCTAAGAGAAGACACGATGCATATTTTCTTTAATTGTGTGCTGGCTAAACTCTTCTGGTGTTGTATCTGATCATGGTTGCATGTTTCCTGGAGACCGTCCTCTTTCTCAGACCTTCGACTCTTGGCCAACAACCTGGTTGGGGCCCAGAGGAGAATGTTTTGGGTGGGCTTGGCAGCGATGTGCTGGACTCTTTGGACGACAATAAACAAGTTTACTATTGAACATGTTTTTCCTGCTAAACCTGCTGATTGCTTATTTAAAACTTGCATATTATTGCAGCAGTGGAGATTATTGATTAAGGAGGAGGACAACGATGCGTTCGATATGATGATATCCAAGATTCGGGCTTCTGCTATCTCCCTTTCTCCAGTTCAAGCCGGCAGTTAGGAGTTGTTGGCCCTGATGTTGCTGTCTTTAGTCTCTCCGGCCTGCGTGCCGTGTACTGGCCTGGGAGCCATGTACGTTATACATTAGCCTTTGTGGTTCTGGATGTTAATCTACTCATGTTGTGTGGTTGTTCGCTGTGGTTGGTTATGATTCTGCCTGGTGGCTTTATTTATAAAGTCGGGCTCTGGCATTTTCTCTAAAAAAATGAACCCCCCGTGGGCACACTTCTGTGCACAACCCTGCAATCAGGTCAATGGTTGCTGCTTTAGATAGCATTTTAGTAAGGACATCTACTACTAGATTAAAGAGAAGAGTGGAAATGGGGTCTCCCTGTCTGAGCCCTTTCCCAGAAAGGAAAAAGTCACTTTCTACATTATTCATCTTGACTCCCACAGAGCCATTATGAGTAATTTGGCGAATCTTACTAATCCACTTACCACCAAATCCTCTCTTGCTAAGCATGTCTAGGAGAAAACTAAGATCTACTTTGTCAAAAGCTTTCTCATAGTCTAGCTTCAAGACTAAACCTTGCTTTTTCCCAACAGACTGAGTGCACCAATTCATGAGCAGTGACAACACTCTCCAGGATATATCTACCTTTCAAGAAGGCAGATTGGTTGCTAGCTATTAGTCTCTGAAGAATCTTAGCAAGTCTATTAGTGAGTACTTTAGAGAAAATTTTAAAACTATAGTTAATCAAGCTAATAGGTCTAAACTTTTTCATAGAAGTAGCATCAGGCTCCTTAGGGATCAAGGTGAGCATAGCAAAATTAAGTCTATGAATATCCAGTTTGCCTGAATGAAAGTCATTAAACGTAGCTATCAGGTCAGTTTTAATCAGCCCACAAAATTGTTGGTAGAAGAAGAAAGGGATACCATCAGGGCCGGGGGCCCCATCTGGGTAAGAGTCAAAAATTGCGTTTTTGACTTCTTCCTCGGTGAAGGGGGCTTCAAGAGCCTCATTCTCTGCTGGGGTGACTTTTTCCCTAGCTGAGAAGAAGTCAGTCTTGATTTTGAAACCACCACTATCCTCTTTTTTGAACAGATCTTTATAGTAATCACTAGCTATATTAAGCATGTCCTTAATGTCCGAGACAGGTCCATTAGGGCCGTCCAGGGAGTGGATGAGAGTTTTCCTCCTCCTCTGGTTAGCAACTGCATGAAAATAGGCTGTGTTTCTATCACCTTTAGTGATGTCTCTATCTCTGGATCTTTGTTTAGCTTTAGTTTCCTCCTGTATCCAGATCTTCTGCAGCTCAGAATGAATGAATCTCGTTCTATTAAATTCTGCCTCGGGTAAGTCAGAGTTTTCAGATCTAATATCTAATATATCATACTCGTCTAAGAGTATTTTCTGGTATCTTCTAAGATTAGCCTCTTCATTAGAGTTCCACCCCTTGGTGACTCTTCTAAGGCTCCTAATTTTGATATGCCAATTCTCTATGGTAGAAGTGGCTCTATTAGGCTCTGACCATATTTTGTGAACCAGGTCAGTAAAATTTGTTCTAAGGAGCCACCATTTCTCCATCTTGTAGCTACTTTTTTAGGCTGAGACTCAACCCTAGAGTCCCATAGCAGTGGAGTATGATCACTCCCACATCTAGGTAGGGACCTGCATGAAGGTAGTGGATATAAGCCATCCAAATTAGTGTTGCAAAAAAGTCTGTCAATAGTAGACATGATGAGGTCAACTTGCTTGTTAGCCCAAGTGAATTTCCTACTAGAGAGTTTAATCTCTAGGAGTCCCTAGATTTCAATCCAAGCATTAAAATTATCACTCCATATATGGTTGATGATACCATTGCTCTTTTCTTTAGCATTTACATGGGTGTTCAGGGCAGGGGTCCCAGACTTCCACTGCTGACCCATGGCGTGGCTGAGCTAGCAGGCCTGTACGGCCCATCTTCGTCAACAAGGCATTCAAGACCCTCGTGAGGGGCGAAGCCTCGCGAGGCAGACGACGCAAGACCTCCCCAGGAGCGGCCTCACCAGGCTGCCTCGTGAGGAGCGGAGAAATCAAGGCAGGGCAAACCTCATGAGGCTCTCGTGATGTGAGCCATGACGATCAAGATCAGGCGGGTGCCAGCACGTGGAGTGTCCTTGTTTCCCCTTTGGTGCTAAGGAGGCAAGCGCACGCGCGGAGTCCCGAGGCATCAAGCAAAGGTTTCCATATCGGTGCAATGAGACCAAGACCAGCAGGACGGCAAGACGGAGCTCACCATGGAGCCCAAGACGATGTCACCACCAGAGCCTTTCGCAGGCAGAGACCGCTTTTGTCAGGATAAGCTGTACTAGCTATCCCCTTTCAAATTGGCCGTTGTTGGCTCCCTTCCCGCTCAATATTTGGGAAGAGGACCAGGGCCTCTATATAAATAGAACTAGCCACCTTCGGGTCCATAGTTAGTAGCTAGATGGCTTCTTCTCTCTTTTTGGATCTCAATACAATGTTCTCCCCCTCTCTCATGGAGATCTATTCGATGTAATCTTCTTTTTGCGGTGTGTTTGTTGAGATCGATGAATTGTGGGTTTATGATCAAGATTATCTATGAGCAATATTTGAATCTTCTCTGAATTCTTTTATGTATGATTTATTATCTTTGCAAGTCTCTTCGAATTATCCATTTGGTTTGGCCAACTAGATTGGTAGTTCTTGCAATGGGAGAAGTGCTTAGCTTTGGGTTCAATCTTGCGGTGTCCTTACCCAGTGACAGAAAGGGTTGCAAGGCACGTATTGTATTGTTGCCATCGAGGATAACAAGATGGGGTATTTATCATATTGCATGAATTTATTCCTCTACATCATGTCATCTTGCTTAAGGCGTTACTCTGTTTTCATTAACTTAATACTCTAGATGCATCTTTGGATAGCGGTCGATGAGTGGAGTAATAGTAGTAGATGCAGGCGAGTCGGTCTACTTGTCTCGGACGTGATGCCTATATACATGATCATACCTAGATATTCTCATAACTATGCTCAATTCATCAATTGCTCAACAGAATCCGTTCACCCGCCGTAAAATACCTATGCTCTTGGGAGAAGCCACTAGTGAAATCTATGGCCCCGGTCTATTTTCATCATATTAATCTTCCTCGCTTTATTATTGCTTTGCTTTTTACTTTGCCTTTTTATTTTACTTTGCATCTTTATACCAAAAATACCAAAAATATTATCTATCATCTCTATTAGATCTCACTCTAAGTAAGTGACCGTGAGCGGATTGACAACCCCTATTCGCGTTGGTTGCGAGGAGCTATTTGTTTTGTGTAGGTACGAGGGACTTGCGTGTGGCCTCCTCTGGATTGATACCTTGGTTCTCAAAACTGAGGAAATACTTACGCTACTCTGCTGCTTCATCCTCTCCTCTTCGGGGAAAACCAACGCAAGCTCAAGACATAGCAAGAAGGATCTCTGGCGCCGTTGCCGGAGAGTCTACGCAAAAGTCAACATACCAAGTACCCATCACAATCCCTTATCTCTCGCATTACATTATTTGCCATTTGCCTCTCGTTTTCCTCTCCCCCACTTCACCATTGCCATTTTATTCGCCCTTTCTTTCCCAATCTCCTCCTCTCTTTCTGTTTGCCTTTTTCACGCTTGCTTGTCGTTATGTCTAGTCTTATATCTTCTCCGTTGTCTCCCGAGAATGAAGTTCTAAATTTTAAGCAAAGGGAGGGAGAAAATCTAAAAGACGCTTGGTATAGAATTTGCAATGCTCAAAATAGATCTACCAAGAAGCAATCTACTTCAGTTCTTCTCCGCAATTTTTATGTAGGTGCTAATCCTTGGTATAGATATATCCTCGATACCATTACCGGAGGGAATTTCTTGGGTAGCCATACTTTTGATTCTTATAATGCTATGATAGATTTATTTGGCTCACCACCTCTTTTGGTTAATGGGACTATGTTAAATTTTGAGCATGTAATGCAAAGACTTGAAATTATTGAAAATAAAGTTGCTACCGTCGAGTTAATTGAAAATCTAGATAAAAAGATCCACAATCAAATTACCCAATATGGATCTAAGGTAGGAGTAACTTTGAAAAATATTAAGGAGAAGGAACCCATAGTTAATGAGAAAATAAATCAAGATTCCTCTAGAATTGATAAACTTGAGGGTATTATTACCAACTTGGGAACCGCTTTTTCTTCCGTAAAAAATACTCCAAGTCCTCCTACTAAAGTTGCCAAGCTCATGTATGTTCCTAAGAATAAGGGTGAATCCTCTAGTAAGGAAACCGCGGATCTTAAATCTATAGGCATTCATCCCAATCTTTTTGCTATCATTAAGGAACCATTTGCCACAAATGAATTTTTTGATCTTTTGCCTAAAAGTTTGATAATTACTAGAAATAAAGAAATTTCTAAGGAAGGTAGATGCCTCATTGAAGAATTGCCCACCAAGATGACAATACCTAGATCTATCCTTGCTTTTATGCCTAGCTATGGGCGTTAAACGATAGCGCTTGTTGGGAGGCAACCTAATTTTATTTTTAGTTTTTTGTTTTTGTTTCTGTTTAGGAATAAATAATCCATCTACCTTCTGTTTAGATGTGGTTTTATGTTTTAATTAGTGTTTGTGCCAAGTTAAACCTATAGGATCTTCTTGGATAATAGTTATTTGATCTTGCTGTAATTTCCAGAAACTTTTGGTTCACAAAAACAATTGTTAAAAGTCACCAGAACGTGATACAATAGTGATTCCAATTGCTGCTGATCAATAAAAAAATTGCCTAGCTCTTCCTATTTTGGCTGAAGTTTTGGAGTTCCAGAAGTTTGCGTTAGTTGCCGATTACTACAGATTGTTCTGTTTTTGACAGATTCTGTTTTTCGTGTGTTGTTTGCTTATTTTGATGAATCTATGGCCAGTAAAATAGTTTATAATCCATAGAGAAGTTGGAATACAGTAGGTTTAACACCAATATAAATAAAGAATGAGTTCATTATAGTACCTTGAAGTGGTCTTTTGTTTTCTTTAAGCTAGCAGACTTACGAGATTTCTGTTGAGTTTTGTGTTGTGAAGTTTTCAAGTTTTGGGTGAATTTTTTTGATGGATTATGGAACAAGGAGTGGCAAGAGCCTAAGCTTGGGGATGACCATGGCACCCCCAAGATAATCCAAGGACACCAAAAAGTCAAAGCCTGGGGATGCCCCGGAAGGCATCCCCTCTTTCGTCCACTTCCATCGGTAACTTTACTTGGAGCTATATTTTTATTCACCACATGATATGTGTTTTGCTTGGAGCGTCTTGTATTATTTGCGTATTTGCTTGTTAGTTTACCACAATTATCCTTGCTGTATACACCTTTTGAGAGAGCCATACATGAATTGGAATTTGTTAGAATACTCTATGTGCTTCACTTATATCTTTTGAGCTTGATAGTTTTGCTCTATGTGCTTCACTTATATATTCTGAGCTTTATAGTTTTGCTCTAGTACTTCACTTATATCTTTTAGAGCATGGTGGTAGATTTGTTTTAAAGAAACTATTGATCTCTCATGCTTCACTTAGATTATTTTGAGAGTCTTAAATAGCATGGTAATTTGCTTAATAATAATATGCTTGGTATTCAAGATTTGTAAAACTTTCTTTTGAGTGCGTTGAATACTAAGAAAAGTTTGATGTTTGATAATTGTTTTGAGATATGGAGGTGATATGGAGCCCTTTGATGGGAGGTGGTGCCAATAAAATTCTCTATTTCCTACTAAAGATTTGAGATAAGAGGGGGGGGGGATCCTCCTTCTTAGTCTCTTGAAACCCTAGGATAGTAGCATGAGTCTTAGCAATAGTATCAATAATAAGAGGCTTTCTACCCACAGCTGAGATGCCCCTAACATTCCAGAAGAGGTCATTCATTCTAATCACCTCTGTTTTTGGGGTGCTTGCCCCATCTATTCTTGTAGACCAGAGACCAAAGTGCCTCATTAGGACTGGAGGGGGGATCAGAGTCGACAATTTGATGAGCTAAACCCTCCCCTAATTCAGCAACATGACCTTCAGTCATTTTTGTAGCAACCGAACTAGTGCTACCAGTGTGAGTAGTAGGGTTAGATGGACAAATGTTAGCTAGATCAACTTATACTCCAATATTAGAAGTAACAGAAAGCAAGGAAGGATTATTTGATAGATTAAAAGAGGCTTGGTTCTTACCATGAGTTTTGTGGATCTCCAGGTTCAGAACCTCCTTAAGGTGTTGTGCTTTTCCCATGATGATTTTTTGTCTCCAGCAATCCCAGTGCTCATTCTAACCACCTGGAACGATCCCCGTCATATTGCACCTCCAGGTTCAGCTGCTCTGATTTAGAAACACAGTCATGTTCTTCTGTTTCATCCTTAGATAAAACCTCATCATCTTCAGCCAACTCCATTTCTCTCAGCAGGTTGAAACCCATAGAATCCCCCTGTTCTGTGTTAATTAGTTGTTCTAACACTTTCATTCTAGGCAAATATTGCGGCTCAGGGAGCTGATTATTGAGCATGGAAGTAGGAGTGATTTCCCCCTGGGAGTTTTGGTGCTCTGAGGCCTGGGTTCTGTGACTAGAGGTACCATCGCCAGTGAGAGAGCCAGTATCAGAGCCTATTCTAGAGCCTCGCTGAGATCTTCCATCAGTAGAAGCACTGTCCTTTAACCTAGTTTCGATAGAAGTATTTGTGTCTAGAGAGGGGTTGGCTGCTATCACTGCCTCTGCATCAGGTAGAGCTGGTTCAACCTCAATCAGTAGCTTGTATATTTTGCCTTTGATCCCAAAGAGTCTTTCTGTAGGAATTCTTGTGGGATCTTTGCAGGAGATCTTCACCCTAACGGTCTCATAGAAGGTTTTGAAGTTATACTGCCAGTCAACATCCAGTAGCACTCATAGAGTGGATTTGATCTGATCAAGCATATTCCACTCACACCACTTGGGGTTCATCTTCCTGATTTTAAGCCAGACATCTTGCAGATCCTCCTCTGCCTCAACATTGCCTTTCCAGACCTCTACATTAACAATGACATTGTCTTTATTCAGGCCAAAGCATGGATAACCTGCAACAGTAGCAACATCAAACTCTGGTGGGAATTTCACTAAGAAGGTCCAGTCATCTGGTGCATTGATGGGCCATGGCCAGTTGGTTTTGGAAATATCACCAAATTCCTCTGCCAATTCTTGCTTAGTCACCTCTCCAGATTCTATAAGCACAATGCCTACATTCTTCAGAGCCCCATGGTGCTGAGCATTAACATCAGGGACATCCAGGTGGTAAAAGTCAAGCCCTTGAGCAGCACTCCCCACATATCTAGCAGAAGAGTGGGCTTTCTTCCTAACTGGACAGTCCTCAACCACATGAGTAACCATCTTGCAGATGAAACAGCTCTTTGGTTTTTCACACTTATCCTTGTGGTGACCTGGATCCCCACAATTGTAACAATTCACCTGAGCATATGACATCAGACCAGAAGAAGTGGTTGATATAGTTTTCTGCACCTGATCCTGCTTCTTGCGCTCAGGGTTCTTACTCTGGTTCCTGACAGATCCTTGCTGACCGCTGGGATTGCTTCGCTCCGGCAGCTTCGAATCACCCACACCACCCTGACCTTGCAGCGGGCCTTGGGCAGGAGGCCCAAACCAGGTCTGTTGCGGCCCTCCTTGATACGTCTCTGTCGTATCTATAATTTTTGATTGTTCCATGCCAATATTATTCACTTTCATATACTTTTTGGCAACTTTTTATATTATTTTTGGGGACTAACATATTGATCCAGTGCCCAGTGCCAGTTCCTGTCTGTTGCATGTTTTATGTTTCGCGAAATGATATGACGAGGAAAGTCGACGTAAGCTTAGCTCATCGCCGAAAATTGTGCTCCGGGAAGACGGAACAGATAGCACAGTTTAAATTTTGTACGATAATGATATAGCCGATCAGGCTAGGAATGACTTGAAGGATTATTAAACTCATAAGAAACGAAGATTACTTAGATTTATCGAACCAGAGTGCGGAATCGGTTCATTTACCGGTGTTCTTGAGTGACTAACAACTCAGAACCCATGAGAAATTGGAATCAGTGAGAAATAATAGTTGATGAAGACTCATAAGATGCAACACAGTTCTTAAATATTCTCATGCCCCCCCCCCCATATTGGTTGCTTGATCCCTATGGTTACAATCAATAAGTATTTCTCCTTTGGATTCATCTGTACTAATTTTCTTAGGGAACTTTTCATCCAATCCAACCTCTTGTGAAGAAGGCTACATTTTTCTAGATTGTAATCAAATGCCCATGTTAATCATGTCAGATCGAAGATAGCACGTTAGTGCATTTTACACATCCTACAAACCAAATAGGCATGTAGTAGTGTTCAAAACTGCATGTAGGCACTAAAACATTTTCTTATTTTGCGGATAAGCTTAGGCCCGGTGGTGCATAATATGATATAATATAACAATCACATTGAATTCCTAGATCTGTATCTCTTAGAAATTACTTTGAACTCCTACCGAGGGACCTTACCAGAGATTATATTCGCCAGGTTCTTTGTTGTCAAAGCAAGGGTGCTGAAGGTAATGAGGTTTGCCCTACATTTATTTTGCAATAATGAATGTTTTGTTGATCAGCACCGGCGGCTGCGGCAAAATGGAAAAGGCTACGACAAAGCTGAATTTAATTTTGGAACTTCAGATGACAAAGTAATTAGAAGTCATCGTGTCAACCCCATACATGGCTTCTCAGTGGCTGGTCCCTTTACAAAAATGATGAGGTTCCGAAACCAGCCTTACAAGTGGTAATATTAGTTTGAAACTCTCTTTCATCCATGTTCAGTGGATCAGTGTGGGCGTTTGTAGCTGATGAGCTAAATTTCATTTCTAATATCAGTTTGAACCTTGTAATCTTCGAATTTGAGCCATATAACTTTAGAATTTGAACCTTGTAATATTTTGAGCTTTTGTGGTACAATCGTTGAAATGGCATCGTATGAGACTCGTATATTGGTAGCACTATTTTGACCTTCATATGCAATGGACTTAGATCTTATTAACCATTCTCGAATGTGTTTACCTTGCCGATCTCATAGCACATGATCTGTATAGCTAACTCGACTGCGATCTTCGACATTACTGCACGCAGTTGGTTTCTTCAACCGTGTGCCCTGTAGAGCGCAGAATTCATTATCACACTCGAGTGTCCATCATCACCCTTCTATGTAACTTTGACCTCATCACCCACAGGTAAACTTATGACCGAAGTCATTCCACACACTTCGTTTTTACAAAGCTTTTTGCCTATAAACGCCCATGATTTGCCCCTCTTCTAGCCGACGCGTGGCCAAAGTAGCCGGGCGGGAAGCTTGCGCGGTTGCGCGGGAACAGGCTCACGAGCGATACATTTGGCGCCTCTTCGAGCCCACGCGTGGTCAAACAAAACATGTGCGGGGTTCTCAAGCGTGTACTAGAATCCTCCGCTATGAACGCGGTGACAAGACGTGACGATTACAGGCCAGCCGGCCCCATTTATTACAGCGGCCATTTAACCCTTGTGTATCTTCAACCTTTTGATCGCGCCCCACTATTGCAAGAAGCACACCTACCACGGCAATTTCTTAGAGGGTATACTACGTGGCTCCAATGGCGCTCCGAGTGGCTCCGACGACGAGCAGCAGTTCACCATGCATGTCGTGGTGGACACTCACAAAACGTTCACGGAGTTCTCGGTGGTGTACACGAACAACCCGGTCTGGGTGGAGCACTCCATCTACATCATGGAGCTGTTGCTTGCTGAGGAGAAGTATAAGGTGGTCGGATTCGACCTCGATTACACCCACGCTCGTGCCGGGTCTCGTCCCAAGGTCGTCGTCGCCTAGATGTGTGTGCACAATCACGTCCTCGTCTACCACTATTGCCTGGCCACAAGGCCTTGCAAGCATTTCGCCAGGTTCATCAACAACCCCCACTACATGATCGCTATGGTGGACATCACCAACTATGTAAAGGTGCTCAAGTATTCGGGCATCGCCTGCCAGAATCTTGTCGACATCCAGGGCCAATACAAGATATTGGACAGCAACAAGCATGAGAAGGACTCACTGGTTCACCTCGCCGAGGCCATCATCGACCCCTACTACAGAGACATGAAGGATTCCTGCAACAAAGACAAGCGTGCCTGGCACTCGGCATGGATGGAGAAACTCGACAAAGCTCATATCGTTTACGCGGCCAAGGAGGCGTACACAAGCTATGAGATGTACAGGCGGATCGTTGACATGAGAAAGTGCCTCCTTCCCCAAAACGGCCAGGGATCCAGCCGGAAGCAGGGCAATGCCAAGCATCGTCACAACAAGAAGTAGATGATTAGATCCTCATTTCTAATAGTTTAGTATGCATGTAATCGCTTACTTTGGTGTGTGGAAATGTTATGTGTGTAGTCACTTGTGTAATTGTATGCTTAATTTGGTTATGCAATGCTATCTTTTTAAGTATATATGTTGATGCTCTCTAGACAGAGCGTACGTAGATGTTGTGCGGACGGAGCAAATCACATCGCACACAGACTAAACAATGGAACCCTTCGGTTATGTTTTCATCAATCACTCACAATTGTATACCAGCACTCATTTGCTCACAACACACACGGCTTGTTAACAAGAATCGTCTGTGTTGTTATCGGTCTTGCCACACATTTCTGATTGCAGACCTGTTTGCCGACACACATCTTGTTAAGTTGAACCATTTCTGTTCTCTTGACTTAACGCAAACAGTTCATCCGAGTGAACTGTATGTTGTATATGGCACACGCCTTCATCGGGCTGACCGTTTCTTTTGTGTTGCCTAATCACAAATAGTTCATCCGAGTGAACTGTATGTCGTATATCGCACACACCTTCATATGGCTGCCCATTTCTGTTGTAACGCCTCATCACAACAGTTTATATTGGTGAACTGTATGACGTCGTATATCGCACACACCTTGATCTGGCTGCCCGTTTCTGTTGTTTTGTCTCCTCGCAAACAGTTCGTATGGATATACAGTATGCCCTGCATCGCACACGCATCTAAAATCTGAACCGTGTTTGATGTATCCACCATCGCAAACGTTTTGCATCTTTTTTGACAGGTTTTTACATCACCATTTGTGATTAATGCATTGCACACAGTTTCGTCGAAAGGTCTCTGATTGTAGTGTCGTGTTAGCAGCATCCTGCAGTAGTGACTCCTCGTGGTTGATGCTAGTTGGTTTATTTCGTGAAATATTACATGTTTAGATCCTTAATGATATTCAATACCCCTCTGATCATGAACATGAACATGCTTTGTGAGTAGTTACTTTTGTTCCCGAGTACATGGGAGAAGTCTTGTTATAAGTAATCATGTGAATTTGGTATTCATTCGATCTTTTGATGGGATGTATGTTGTCTTTCCTCTAGTGGTGTTATGTGAACATTGACTAAATGACATTTCACCATGATGATGGGTCGCGAGAGTGACAGAAGCTTAAACCCTAGTTTATTCGTTCCTTCGTAAGGGGCTGATTGGATTCACATGTTTAATGATATGGTTAGATTTATTTTAATTCTCCTTTCATAGTTGTGGATGCTTGCGAGAGGGGTTAATCATAAGTGGGAGGCTTGTCCAAGTAAGGACATCAGCCAAGCACCAGTCCACCCACATATCAAATTATCAAAATAACGAACGTGAATCATATGAGCATGATGAAAACTAACTTGATGGTAATTCCCATGTGTCCTCGGGAGCACTTTGCTTTATATAAGTGTCTGTCCAGGCTTGTCCTTTGCTATAAAAAGGATTGGGCCACCTTGCTGCATTTTTTTACACTTGTTACCCGTTATGAATTATCTTCCTACCAACTGTTTGTTACTGATAATTTCAATGCTTGCAGAAATATCTTGCTGAAAACCGCTTGTCATTTCCATCTGCTCCTCGTTGGGTTCGACACTCTTACTTATCGAAAGGACTACGATTGATCCCCGATACTTGTGGGTCATCAAGACTCTTTTCTGGCACCGCTATCCAGGAGTGAAGCGCTTTTGGTGAGTGGAATTTGGTAAGGAAATATTTATATTACATGCTGAAATTTGCTGTCACTTGTCACTATGGAAAGTAATCCTTTGAGGGGCTTGTTCGGGGTATCTTCACCTTGACCAGAGAAGAGTTGCCCTCAACTTACTGCACCTACTGAAACTATTTATATTACGTGCTGAAATTTGGTAAAGAGTTTCCCTCAACTTACTGCACCTACTGAAAATATTTATTATGAAATTCCTTTGGGTATGATAGAGAAACTGCTAGCTAATCCTCATGTAGGAGATGGAACTGTGCATCCTAATATGCAATATGTGTGGATGAAATTTGTGGATTGTTTAAGCTTGCAGGTTTATCCGAAGATATAGTTAACAAAAAGGTTTTTCCTTTATCTTTGGGGGGGGGGGGGAGCATTGACATGGTATAGGCTATGTAATGATATTGGAATATAGGATTGGAACCGATTGAAATTGAAATTTCATCAAAAGTTTTATCCTATGCATCTGGTTCATTGTGATCGGAATTATATATATAATTTTTGGCCTCGTGAAGGAGAAAGTATCACTCAAGCTTGGGGGATGCTTAAATCAATGATGTATTCATACCCCCAATCATGTGCTCTCAAGAGAAATTATTATGCAGAAATTTTATGCGTGGCTTTCTCGTAATGATCAATCCATGCTTGATACTTCTTGTACTGGTTCTTTTATGAAGAAGACTATTGAATTCAGATGGTCTTTTGGAAAGAATTAAATGCAACTCTGAAGATTGGGAACTCGACAAATTTAAAGATTCAGGTATAAAGCTTGAGTTTGATTGTGTTAAATCTTTTATGGATACCGATGCTTTTCATAAATATAGCACTAACGCCCTGTTCGGCAGCTCTCCACTCCATAGCTCTACACCGGAGTGGAGCGGGCCGCAACCTATTTTCTCGGAGTGGCTGATGGGTCGCTCCATCTGCTCCGCGGAGCTGGATGACTGCCAAATAGGCGCTAAGTATGGACTTGACTTTGAGATAGTAGCTTCTTTCTATGAATCATTTGCTACTCATTTTGATCTCGCCAAGGAGAAGTGGTTTAAATGTTATCCCCCCATTTAAGTGAAAGTAGAAGAACCTGCTAAAGCTAAGGAAGAAATTATCACTTATAGTGTTAATCCAGTTATTCCTACTGCTTATATTGAGAAACTCCCTTTTCTTGTAAGGATAAATGAACCTACACCCTCTAAACAAATTGAAGTTGAACCTAATGTTACTATGGTTAAAGATCTCCTGGTTGATAATATTGATGGGCATGCTATTTATTTCTGTGATGAAGGTACTAGAATTGCCAACCCTGATCCTAAAGATAAAAATAAACCTATTGTTGGCATGCCTATTATCTCTATTAAAATAGGAGATCATTGTTCTCATGGTTTATGTGATTTGGGTGCTAGTGTCCGTGCTATTCCATTTACCCTATATCAAGAAATTATGAATGATATTTCACCTACTAAGATAGAAGGCATTGATGTTACTATTAAACTTGTGAATAGAGATACTATTTCACCACTTGGGATTGTTATAGATCTTGAAATCTTGTGTGGGAAAATTAAATACCCTACTGATTTTCTAGTTCTTGGTTCCCCACAAGATGATTTTTAACCCATTATATTTGGTAGACCTTTCCTGAATACGGTTAATGCTAAGATTGATTACACTAAGGAAACTGTCAGTGTTAACTTTGGTGATGTATCTCATGAGTTTAATTTCTCCAAATTCCGCAGGCAACCTCGTGATAATGAATTGCCTAGTAAGGATGAAATTATTGGTCCTGCTTCTATTGTTGTGCCTCCTACCGATCTGTTAGAACAATATTTGCTAGACCATGAAAATGATATGCATATGAATGAAAGAAACGAAATAGATGAGAGATTCTCCAAACAACAACCTATTCTTAAACACAATTTGCCTATTCAAACTCCTGGAGATCCTCTTCCACCAAAGAGTGGCCATGTGTTTGAGCTTAAGAAATTGCCTAATACATTGAAATAAGCTTACCTTGATGAAAAGAAGATATATCCTGTTATTATTAGTGCTAACCTTTCAGAGCATGAAGAAAAGAGATTATTGAAAACTCTGAGAAAGCATCATGTCCTAAAGATATCAACGGTATAAGAAGTTTCCTTGGTCATGTTGGTTTCTATAGGAAATTTATTGAAGACTTGTCTAAATTCTCTAGGCCTCTTACTAATCTCTTGCAAAAATATGTTCCTTTGAAACACTTAAGAAAACCTTAGTCTATGCACCCATTTTCACCACCTGATTGGAAATTACCTTTTGAAATTATGTGTGATGTTAGTGACTATGTTGTTGGTGTTGTTCTAGGACAAAGAGTTGATAAGAAATTAAATGTTGTCCATTATGCTAGCAAAACTCTAGATAGTGCTCAAAGAAATTATGGTACCACTGAAAAAGAATTTTTAGCATTTGTGTTTTCTTGTGATAAATTCAGGTCTTAGATTGTTGATTCTAAAGTAATTGTTCACACCGATCATGTTGCTATTAAATACCTTATGGAAAAGAAAGATGCTAAATATAGACTCATTAGGTGGGTTCTTTTCTTACAAGAATTTAAATTGCATATTATTGATAGAAAGGGACCTGAGAATCTAGTAGCTGATAACTTGTTTAGGTTAGAAAATATTCTTGATGTCCCACTACCTATTAATGATAACTTTCCCAATGAACAATTAGTTGTTATAAATGCTTCTCGTAATACTCCTTGGAATGCAGACTATGCCAATTACATTGTTGCTAAATATATACCACCTAGTTTCACATACCAACAAAAGAAAAGATTTTTATTTGATTTAAGACATTACTTTTGGGATGATCCACATATATATAAAGAAGTAGTAGATGGCATTATTAGACATTGTATACCTGAGCATGAATAGGAACAAATCCTATGGAAGTGTCATTCTGAGGCTTACGGAGGACACCATGAGGGAGACAGAACTGCACACAAGGTATTACAATCTGGTTTTTATTGGCCTACTCTTTTTAAAGATGCGCGTAAGTTTGTTCTATCTTGCGATGAATGTCAAAGAATTGGAAATATTGGTAGACGTCAAGGAATGCCTAAGAATTATTCAATTGTTATTGAGACATTCGGTGTTTTGGGATTTGATTATATGGGACCTTTTCCTTATTCTAATGGGTATACACATATTTTGGTTGCTGTTGATTATGTTACTAAGTGGGTATAAGCTATTCCAACTAGTAGTGTTGATTATAACACTTCCATTAAAATTCTTAAAGAAGTTATTCTCCCGAGGTTTGGAGTATCTAGATATTTCATGACAGACGATGGTTCACAATTCATTCATGGTGATTTTCGTAAACTTTTTGCTTAATATGATGTTAACATAGAATTGCATCTCCTTATCATCCTCAGTCTAGTGGTCAAGTAGAATTAAGTAATAGGGAAATAAAGTTGATCTTGCAAAAGACTGGCAACAAATCTAGGAAGAATTGGTCTAAGAAACTAGATGATGCACTATGGGCTTATAGAAGTGCTTATAAAATTCATATGGGTATGTCTCCATATAAAATGTTTATATAAAAGCATGTCGTTTACCTCTTGAATTAGAACATAAATCTTATTGGGCAATCAAAGAGCTCAACTATGATTTTGAACTTGCTGGTGAAAAGAAGTTGTTGGATATTAGCTCACTTGATAGTTGGAGAACCCAAGCTTATGAAAATGCTAAACAGTTTAAAGAAAAGGTTAAAAGATGGCACGAAAAAAGGATACAAATGCGAGAATCTAATGTAGATGACAAAGTCTTGCTATATGATTCTCGTTTAAGATTTTTTGCAGGAAAACTTCTCTCCAAATGGGAAGGACCCTACATTATCGAAGAAGTTTATCAGTCCGGTGCTATCAAGATCAAAAATGCTGAAGGCACCAACCCGAGGGTGGTGAATGGGCAAAGAATTAAGCATTATATGTACGCCTATAAATATTGAGACTAGTATAATTCATTCCATGACACCAGAGGAGTACATAAAGGAAACTTTTTGAAATGCTCCAGACCCCTGAAAACGGAATAGGCATGTGATACGGTAAGTAAACCGAGTCCAAAAGTTCCATAAAAGAAATTTTACTCCACTTCAGAATATTTAAAAAATTAGGAAAATATTAAGTAGTCCGAAAGCGCACGATCAAGCGACAAGCCTGGGGAGCGCCTCCCGAGCTTGTGGAGCCCTCGTGCGCCGCCTGGACTCCGTTTTCTCCCAGATTACTTGTTTTGCACGGTAATAATTCATTGTATAAACTCCTAGAGGTTTTGACCACCGTATTGCGACAATATCCTCTGTTCTTGTTTTGAGCTATTCCCATGGCAGATTTAGAGCAATATATCTTCGCAAGAATCATACGGGGGGAGTCATGTCTCCACCTCACGGCAGATCGAAGAGCGTACGGTGAAGTTGACCCCTAAGGGTGGTCGACGGATGAACAAATAGAAGCCGACCTGAATGGACTCTATGGAGGAGGATTAAGAAGTCACTTCTCTGCCTCAACCTGGTGACATGCATGTGGAATTCAAGAAATCAAGCCTGCCAGAATCGGTCAAACCTCCCAATGCCAAATTTATCTCTTACAATAACTTGAAAAAGACGGTTGCTTCTTCCTATGCAGCCAAGATGCATCCATGGGTGGACAGGGCTTTAACTAACATAGGGAAGCTCCGCAAGGAAATTATGGATCTTAGGCAGCAAATTAACAAGCTCAAAGAGGAGAATCACATTCTAAGAGGCATCATTGCCAAGAATATTGCACCACCACCTCCGAAGAAGGAGACTTGAGTACACGGGTGTGGGCACTCCCCTTGTCTTGTGCCAAGCTTGGGGGAGGCGCCCCGATAGCGTATCACCACCTTTATCATTATCATCTATCTTAGTTCGATCCTTTTGGTCAAATCATGATCTAGTAGAATAAAAGTTTTAGTATGATCCAGTCTTTAAGTTTTAGCTTCATGATCTATATATGTAATCGACTATGAGAGTTATATAATAAAAATTAGTTTTGAGTTGATTGCTTTGCTTTGTTTCTTTGATCTTAGAGATGAAAAAGAATAAAAAGAATAAAAGATTATATAATAATCTTATGGAGAGTGAGGACTTCACATATAAGAAATATAATGCATGAAATTTGTTGAAGGTTGACAAACATAGTTTTGGTCATTGTTGCAATTAATAAGAAGTAATAAAGAACGAGAGGTTTCACATATAAATACACTATCTTAGACACCTTTTATGATTGTGAGCACTCATTAAAATATTATATGCTAATGAGTTGATCTTGGACAAGGTAGACAACATAATGAGTTGTGTTTTCTTATATCCGAATACAAGTTATATTGTCATGGATCCTCCAACATGTGGAGCTTGCTTTCTATCCCATGCTAGCCAAAAATTATGCACCAAGTAGAGATACTACTTGTGCATCCAGGATCTTTAAACCCAGTTTTTTCATAAGAGTCCACTATACCTACCTATGGATTGAGTAAGATCCTTCAAGTAAGTTATCATCAATGCAAAGCAATAAAAATTGCTCTCTAAATATGTATGATCTTTTAGTGTGAGGAAAATAAGCTTTGTATGAACTTATGATTTGGAAGAAATAAAAGCGATAGACTTCATAATAAAGTTCGCTATCACAAGCGGCAATATAAAGTGACGTTCCTTGGCATTAAGAGTTTGTGCATCCAAATAAAAAGCGCATGACAACCTCTGCTTCTCTCTGCACAGGGTATATCTTTTATTTTAATTACCTACCTTTATGAAAGAGTCATGGTGATCTTCACCATTCCTTTTTATTCTTCTCCTTTTTGGCAAGCATCATGTGTTGAGGAAAGATCTAGAGACACATATCTAGTCGGATGTAGGTGATCATGAATTATTATTGTTGACATTACCCTTGAGGTAAATGGTTGGGAGGCAAAGTTATAAGCCCCTATCTTTCTACGTGTCTGACTGAAGCCTTGATCTCATAGGTATTGCATGAGTGTTAGCAATTGTGAAAGACTAAATGATGGTTGAGTATGTAAACTTGCTAAATAAAAGCTCTTACATGGACTCTTTCTAACATTATGACAAATTGCAATTGCACTAATGACTAAGATTATAGTTGTTAGTTTTCAGTGAAGTTATATATATATATGACAATATATTTCTTTAGCATAACTTTGACTAAGATAGGGGCTTATAACTTCGACTACAATTATAGTTGTGAACGAATTATCACTTTAGCATAATAAGTTATATGACAATATATTGCTGATTTAAAGATGATCATGATGCCCTCATGTCCATATTTTGTTTTATCGACACCTCTATCCCTAAACATGTGGTCATGATTATCGATCTCGGCTTTCGCTTGAGGACAAGTGTAGCGACCCGACCCGAATGGATCAAGTCTCTGTGCTTTCGTATCATCCCTGGATCGGTATGCTGACACACACAGTACTCGAAGGATTTATAACAGAGGTAAATCACATGTATGAAATAACGTAAATACTATTACCTCGATCCAAAATATAGCGGAAGCAACAAGGTTGTGGATTCCCATCAACACCAACGGCAAAGTTGAGTATAGGAAATCGTAACCCTAACGTATCACTTACTCGTCATCTGAAAAGTCTGCAACATGAAAAGTTGCAGCCCGAAAACGGGTCAGCACATGGAATATGCTGGCAATGTAACACATAGAGAATAATGAAATGAATAAGCTATACTACATGCATATATGGCTGGTGGAAAGCTCTATGGTTACAGTTTTTGCATAAAGCCAATTTTTCCCTACTGCAAAGGAATAAATTTATTTAACTATCATGGTGGTTGTTAAACATTGAGAATGGTTGACAGCATTCTCAATCCCAATTAAAAGTACTCATTAAACCCAAACAAATTATATTAAGTAGCGGATGAGATCAACGGGATATCCGGTACTAGATACTCAAAATTGTCCATAACCGGGACACGGCTAATCATGATTAGTTTATACACTCTGCAGAGGTTTAGCACTTTTCCCCACAAGACTCGATCGCCTCCGCTTGGTTCTCGCACTACATGGTGTTTGAGAAACGGATGACCGAGACATAGTCTTTCAGAAGCGCTAGCACCTTACATGTGGGTAGACCGTACCAACCTACATCCCCTACATCAGCTAGCCTACCCGTAAGAGTTCGCACAACTTAGTCAACTACGCCAGAGCCCATAATGGCTTGTGGCTGCACACGGAAGTTTCTAGTTTGAATAATCTCATGATCCCTTTGGGCCTGGGTGGCGGTCCGAAGAAATACAGGCAAATCCTGTCTACCCAGTGCCTTGACAGCAAGTCTGGAATAGCCAGTGCCTCAATCCACCAGATGTGTGTTTAAGTTGCCACCTTAGATAAACCATTAATTATCAATCTCACATCTGTCATGGATATTCACTTAAACCCAATCCACGTCTACGAGCATAGCATGGCGTAATAAGCAAACGTAGAAGTAACTCCCAAAGGTTCACAAGTAAAACAGGTAATAGGTACTACCTCAATCTACTTCCCATCCCACACAATTTAATTAGATCCTAACCATGCAAGTATTTGAGGATTGATCTAATGCATAAAAACTGGGTAGTAGAAAAGATATGATCAAGTGTTACTTGCCTGCAAAGTTGATGAAGATGATTCGCACTCAAAACTCTTGATAGCTCTACTCGTCACACTCCGGTCAATCTATCGTAATCGAGCAATAGTAACCACACATAAGCAATCACTCAAAAGATCGGAAAGAACGAAGAAAACAATTCGGAAAACGTCAAAACCAAATCAAATAACTCTTGCAGCATAAAACAATTTCTAACAGTACCAAAATTATGTGAATTTGGCCTTATCAGAAAGTTTAGGTCAAGAGCTTGATTAGCAAAAGAACCAACTAAATCGGATTCTGAAACTCAAGTTATGATCAAGCGAAGTTCAAATACAAATCTGTTTGAATTCAAATTTTAAAACTTTCAAAAACATGTTTGAGTTGGATTACTGGATAGAGGAGATCATAACGAAGAAGTGGGCGTTGGTTTCGTTGGATTCCGACTTACGAGTAAAAAGTTATAGCCGTTTGAAGATTAGGGACTACGGATAGGTCCATGACGGAAATTAAAAATAAAAAGAAAAATCTATCGAGCGAACGCTCGCTAAACAAAACCGGAAAGAAAAACCGGTGAGAAAACCGATCTAGGGTTTCGGAAATAAAACCGAAACGAAAAACCGATCTAGAAAACGGAACGGAAACCGATTTAGAAAACCGATCTAGAAAACGTGATGCGGCGCGGGGCTAGTACCTCGAAGGGGCGAGGGGCTCCGGCGGTGGCGGCGTAGGGCGGCGGCGGCGCTGGTGAGGCGGCGGCGGCGGCTAGGGCGGCGGCTGGCTATGGCGGCGGCGACGGCTAGGTGGGCGGCGGCGGCTGGTGAGGGATGGCGGCGGCTGGCTATGGCGGCGGCTATGGCGGCGGCGGCATTGGTCTTCTTCTTCTTCTTTGCTGAGAGAGGAGAGGAGAGTTGATTTGATGTGTTGGAGGGGGTGCTTGGGTATTTATATTGGGGAAGGAGGGTTTTGCTTGGGGTAGGGGACAAGAAATAGATTAGGATTAGGAATCCTAGGAATAAAAACGGAATAACAAAACGGGTCAAATTCTACTAGGAATCGTAAAAGAATAGGAAACTTGGGGCTCCTGGCTCCCCTAGGTGCGTGGTGTGTTGGCCTTGTGGCCTCGTGGCCGGCCGGTGGCTCCTAGGCGGCTTGGGCCTTTGGCCCAAGGCGCTACTGATTTTTTTAAATTTTTTAACAGAGACAAATAAAATAATAAAACCAAATAAATAAATATATTATATAGGCATATAATATATCAAAATTTTCAGAAAAAGATTTCCTACATGATGAACTTTATTCTAGCGTCAAATAAAATACACAAAATTCAAATAAAACAAACAGTGCTACTGCCCTAATAAAATCCACTGAAAATCATTTTAAAAATACCAAAATGATTTCAAATTAATTTCTCTCAATTTTCTGTTGTAGGGAATCATGTTACCCTATTTTCCATGTATTTTATTTTTAGAGAAAATAATTTGAATAAAACTCAAATAACTCCAATTGAAAATAATTCAAAGGACTTTGAATTTATTTCTTTGAAACTCCCAACTCATATTTCATATGTTTTGAAGAAGTCATTTTATCTTCGCTCGTGAAAATCATTGAGTTGCATAAAGTTTCAGAATTGGAAAATATTTTCCAAATTCAAATATTTTCAACACCTTGTCATTTAAATAAATGGAAGAAGTCATGTCATCTTCTCTCCGGGGTTTTGTGATGAAAAGAATTTGAATTCGAAGATCATAAAAGCAAAATGAAAGTTTGGGAAAGTCCTTTTATTCCTCTCATTTAACTTTCAAAAAGTTTCGAATTCACTCACTTTCAGTCAATCAATCAAACAATCAACCAAAACTATCTATTTGTTTATAACATTCCAAAATTTAGAATTTTGGGATGTTACAACAAGCGAGGTCTAAGCTTGGGGGAGTTGATACGTCCATTTCGCATCATGTTTTTTGGTTGATATTTATTGCATTATGGATTGTTATTACACTTTATGATGTAACCTATCCTTGGCTGGGGACTCATAGCCGAACTATGTTCGGTTCGAGCTAGGGGCTGATGATGGAGAATCTTGCTTCCCACCCGCCACCCACTGTATAGCCACAATCGAAGATTTAACCGACACGCTTGATTACGGCTCCGAAGACATCGACGGTATGGACGACGATGCCGGAGACGAGGAGGCCCAAAACCCATCGTTGACTGGACGATGGACGACCACCTCCCCATGTGACGTATACATGGTAGATACACCGAAAAATAATAGTGGCGACGACAAGGAAAACCCAACAAAGGAGGACCCTCCTAAAACACAACCAAAGCACCGGCATCAGCGACGCCGCTCTAAATCTCGCCGCAGCAGGGACATCAACACCGGCACAGGAGATGACAACACTCCGGATGGTGCCGAAGACACAGAAGAACCCGATGAACAAACTGCCGAACAAGACAATCGGGAATCAGGGCATGTCAGCCCTGACGAACAGGCCATAGAAGAAGACTCAGAGGACGACAGCTACCGTACGCCCTCCGAGGAGGAGGTAAGCCTCGGCAACAAAGAGTTCATCATGCCTGAGGAGCCTCTGGAGCAGGAGCGCTTTAAGCGTCAACTAATAGCCACTGCGAGGAGCCTGAAAAATAAGCAGCAGCTTCAAGCTGATCAAGACCTGCTCAATGACAGATGGACCGATGTCCTGGCAGCAGAAAAATATGGCCTTAAACGCCTGGCCAAAAGTTACCCGAAGCGCAAATTGCTACCTCAGTTCGATGATGAGGCGCCAGAGCCTGCACCAGCATCACGCAATGCGGTTGATCGGCCACCGCGCGGCCGGGATAAAACGGCAACCCGAGCCGAAAAATAGACTGTTCCACCTCACCGTAAAGGCAAGGATAAGACAGCTCGGGGCTATACATATGGCCTTCGTCAAGACCTAGACAGTAGAGCAGGACATACAAGATCGATCTACGGATCACGAGGACGTGCCTTGACACGCGACGACGGCTACCTATTCGGACGTGACAAACCTAGTCACGCCCGGGCCGATAACCATAGACGGACTTCATCGGAGCTTCGTCGCGACACGGCTCGATATAGAGGCGCCGCACACCCTCTGTGCTTCACTGATAAAGTAATGGACCATGAATTCCCCCGAAGGGTTCAAACCCGTCAATATTGAATCATACGACGGAACAACCGATCCCGCGGTATGGATCGAGGATTTTATTCTCCACATTCACATGGCCCGCGGAGATGACCTCCATGCTATCAAATACCTCCCACTAAAGCTCAAAGGGCCAGCTTGGCACTGGTTAAACATCCTGCCTGAAAATTCCATCGGCAGCTAGGAGGACTTGGAGGAAGCCTTTCTTGACAACTTCCAAGGAACATATGTCCGGCCACCAGACACCGATGACTTAAGTCACATAGTCCAACAGCCTGGAGAGTCAGCCAGGAAATTCTAGACTAGATTCTTAACTAAAAAGAACCAGATCTTTGGCTGTTCTTGACTGTCCGGACGCCGAAGCCCTAGCGGCCTTTAAACATAGCATCCGTGACGAGTGTCTCGCACGCCACCTCCGCCAAGAAAAGCCAAAATCCATGGCAGACCTCACGGCACTCATGACCCGCTTTTGCGCGGGTGAGGATAGTTGGCTGGCTCATAGCAAAAACACAGCCAGCGAGGCAGGCCCCTCTGAGGTCAAGAACAGCAACGGCAAGCTCCGACGCAGCAGACACAAATGCCGAAGCAATGGCGACAACACCGATGACACTGCTGTCAACGCCGGATTCAGCGGCTCCAAGTCTGGTTAGCGGAAAAAGGCGTATATAAGGAACAATCAGGGACCATCCGGCTTGGACCGCATACTCGACCGTCCGTGCCAAACCCATGGCACCCCAGACAAACTAGCCAACCACACCAACAGAGATTGCTGGGTTTTTAAGCAAGCCGGCAAGTTAAATGCCGAGACCAAGGAAAAGGGATCGCAGAGCAAGGACGATGACGAGGAACCCCGGCAGACAAACACAGGGGGACAGAAGAAGTTTCCCCCTTAGGTCAAAACAGTGAACACGATATATGCTACACACATCCCCAGAAGGGAGCGCAAGCGCGCACTAAGGGACGCTTATGCGATAGAGCCAATCGCCCCAAAATTCAACCCATGATCATCGTGCCCGATTACTTTTGATCGTCAGGATCATCCGACAGTATCCGGCATGGCGGATCAGCCGCACTAGTCCTGGACCCAATCATTGATGGATTCCACCTAACGCGAGTCCTCATGGACGGTGACAGCTGCCTCAGTCTGCTCTATCAGGATACAGTGTGCAAAATGGGCATTAACCCATCATGGATCAAGCCCACAAGGACTACCTTTAAAGGAGTCATACCAGGTGTAGAGGCCCGCTGTACGGGCTTAATCACACTACAGGTAGTCTTCGGATCTCCGGACAACTTCCAAAGCAAGGAATTAATCTTCGATATCGTCCCCTTTCGCAGCGGCTATCACGCACTGCTTGGACGAACCGCATTTGCTCGATTCAACGGGGTACCTCACTATGCTCATCTTAAGCTCAAGATGCCCGGTCCACACAGCGTTATAATGGTCAACGGAAACACGGAACGCTCCCTCCATATAGAGGAGCACACCGCCGCCATAGCAGCAGAAGTACAGAGCGGCCTTTTCAAGCAGAACTGTAATCTGGCTGCCGAGCCCCTGGACACTGTTAAAAGAGTCCAGACTATGCTACAACAGGACATCTCGGCTCGTCAAGATCTCGATTAGCAATTCGGCCTCCGTCCCAGCCCGATCAAGTAGTGGCATTCGTACCACGCATACATAATTACGCACTCGAAATTCCATGGGCATCGACGGAGGCACAGATAGTTTGTGATCCATAGTTCGGCTCGACCGATCCCGGACACACGTATACTTCCACTATTTCCTTTTTCCTTTTTCAGATTTTCTTTTACATAAGCCTTCTTCGACGGCCGGACTACTGGCCCTGTCAAAGGATGAAATACACCAAGGAAGCAGGGAGCTTTGACGTACAAGGGAAGCCCCAGGTGGTCTCTACTAACGATCTCTATACCCGTTTTACATACCCGCACGCAGCTCGCTCTTGGTCATGGCATGTTCAATCGCCTTACTCACTTATTGCATTACTTGCACAAGTACGCCTCGACGTATTAATAAAATCACAAGGGAAATTAATTGGCAGTGTCAGCTTATTACCTTTTTACCTTGCCTTTGTATTTATTAATCACCGCACTCGTACACCCTGGTACGTATTACTTCGCCAGGGGCTTCATGACACCCCGCAATACGGCAAGAAAGTCCGAACATTTTTACAGCACGGTTCGGAACCCCGAACTTATAGCATTATATGCATTGGCTCCGAATCATGTCTTTGGTCAATAATTGGGTTGCCCGGCTCCTATGCTTACTACCTTACGTTCCGCTATATCGGCTAGGGTAATAAAGGGAGAACTACTACGATTGTGCCCCGGTTCTTTCGGACGAGCACCTCAGTAGAGAAAGCCGAAAACTGACTGTCATGATGCCGCGAGAGCTGGTCAACTGTTCGAGAGGTCTCAAATCCTTAAAAAAATCCGCTTTATGCGAGGAATCGGTTTCTATCCGATCAGGCGTGTATAGCGCCCCTGGTTCGGCCTTCCGAATACCAGGGGCTTCGCCAAAATTCTCATTGTCAAACTCCTATGGCTAAGTGAGGGTGATAAAAGCCGTATAGTCTGATTGCCTTGTTCGTTGCGCTAAACACCTCCTTTAAGGACCAGAAGGTGGAGTAAAGAGTGTTTAGATTTATCATGAACACCCTCGTAGTATCTACGTGGGGGCAGAAGCCGACGACTGGTTAACCCTCAGATTTCATAAACGGCCGCACAGGAGGTAAATTTTTTAGAGTCACAAGCATTATATTACATAACGACCTTGTTTCATATTACAGGACAGGATAACATGAATGTTTTCATGGGAATATAACATCCTTCGCACATTGCTCCGCCACAAGGCGGGAGCCCTCCAGAACACTATCAAAATATAGCTCGGGTCGACGGTACTCCTTGCCCTCAGGCGGTCCCTCGGTCATCAGCTTCTTGGCATCCATCTTCGCCCAGTGCATCTTGACGCGGGCAAAGGCCATCCATGCACCTTCAATGCAGACCGACCGCTTCACGACTTCAAGCCGTGGGCAGGCACTCACAAGCCGCTTCACAAGTCCAAAGTAGCTGCTGAGCATACGCTCGGCAGGCCATAGCCGGACTATTAGGTCCTTCATGGCTAGCTCGGCGGCCTTGTGCAGCTCGACCAGCTATTTCAGCTGGTCGCTGAAGGGCACCGGATGTTCTGGTCCGAGGTATTGAGACCAGAACAGCTTCTCCGTAGAACTCCCTTCTTTGGCTCGATAGAACTCGGTAGCATCTGATACGCTGCGCGGCAAATCCGTAAATGCCCCTGGAGAGCTCCAAATTCGGGTAAGTAAAAGGAACGTTTCCTTCACAGACTTGCTTTGCATAATGAAAGCCTTACCCGTCGCGATCTTCTTGGCCGACTGGATTTCCTGGAGGGCGCTCTGGGCTTCGGCTTGGGCATCTCGTGCGCTCTGGCAAGCCTTCGCAAGTTCGGACCCTTGCGTCTTAGAATCACGCTCCAAGGACTCATACTTCTTAACGGCGTCCTGGAGCTCTTGCTGGACATCGCTGACCCGGGCCTCATGCTTCTCGCGTGCGGCGCGTTCCTTGGCCGCTTTGTCCTCGGCCTCGGCTAACGCCTTCTTGAGGGCTGCCACCTCAGTCGTGGCCCCTAATAAGGTTCATGACACTTTGGTCAGTACGAACCATTCATCCTTTCTAAAAATACACGCAGGTTACTACATACCTTGGCTATTCTCCAGTTGCTTCTTCACGAGGCCGAGCTCTTCCTCGGCCTGCTCCAGGTTCTGCTTCAGTTCGGAGACCTCCGCAGTACGAGTAGCAGCAGCCAGTAGCGATGCCTGCTTATTCACATAGACATCTTATGTTAGGCTCCTGCGACAATTATTTTGATTCTCTATTCGGCTTTTTCTTCCCGAACAGAGCATCAGGGGCTACTGTCTACACTGTGGTATTCTTCCTACAATTACATTACATGCCTCAAAGCCCGTTAGAAGGCTAGCGCAGGCTTCAGTCAGTCCACTTTTGGCGAACTGAACCTTCTCGATAACTGTACCCATAAGGGTACGGTGTTCATCCACAATGGAAGCGCCTCGTAGCGCTTCCAGCATATTATCCGGTGCCTCTGATTGGATAGAGGCCACCGGCGTAACAGGCACACCTCCTCCTTTTGGGGAAGGCTGCTCGCCTGACTCCGGGGCCGTGTGGGTCCCCGGAATGGTATCCGGCTGGGGGCCGAATTGAACTTGTCCCCCGTCACCAGTCCCCATGGGGGCTTTTTTTCCCCCATGTGTCCGGCGACCGAGGAGTTATCTTTTGGCACCACCTCGACAGCCTCCGGAGCCTCTCCCTGACCTGGGAAGGTCCTTCGGGACACCACTTCTTCATTACCCTTGGCCGGGGAGAGTGAGCAGGTGGCGGTGACACGCTTGCCATCTCCTTTGAATCTAGCTAACCTCCAGTTGAGGATTGCGTGCAGCTGTCACGGGCCGGACTGCAATGGCATAATTTAAACATATTCATATTACAAAGCGGAAAGACCAGACGTTGAGACGTGCATAGGGTTTTTGGTACTTACGATGCGGCCCGAGGCTATGTCTGGGGAGGTCGCTCCGTACTGCTATCGACATCCCACGTGGAGTTACCCGCGAGGGAGCCCTTCCCCCTCTTGGGCGTCTTCGCCTCTAGATTTGTGGAGGCCGCCCTTTTCTTCCTTCCCCCCTCAGGGGGGGGGGAGTCGCTTGCTTCCTCCTCCTCCTCGTCATCTTCGGTGGCCGAAGAGTGAGTCTCATCTTCGGACGTCACGTCCGAGGCACCTTTTCGGCGAAGGCCACTCCTGCCCCCCTTGGCCATTTTCTTGGCCTTCTTCTCCGGCATCTCATAGGGAGCCGGAAACAACATCTTCGTCAGAAGTGGGAATTCTTGGTCTTCGGGCAGCGGAGCCGGATAGTTAATCCGTCCCGCTACCTCGATCCAGGCCTGACAAAATTGATAGGAAGGCTTATACTCCTTCCTCAAAATATGCCAGTAAAGGGTATACCTTGAAAACATGAAAGAACTTAACGAATTCGCCTGGTGCTTTAAGCTAAGCCCACGATCCTCGGTCGTAGGCGGTGGTGTCTCGCCGGTCTTAAAGAGCACTTTCCAGATGTCTTCGTGCGTTGTGCCAAAGAGCTCTAGTAGCGTCTGGTGCTTGGCCGGGTCGAACTCCCACAAATAGCAAGTCCGGCGTTGGCATGGAAGGACCCGGCGAATGAGCGTAACCTGGATCACGTTAACAAGCTTGATTTTCTTGGCTATGATGTTCTGGATGCACGTCTGGAGCCCAGTCAGCTCGTTCGAGGAACCCCAGGTTAGGCCCCTCTCTTGCCAGGAGGTGAGCCGCATCGGAACTCCGGATCAGAATTCGGGGGCCGCCGCCCAGTTGGTGTCATGCGGCTCGGTGATGTAGAACCACCCCGACTGCCACCCCTTCACCGTCTCCGCAAAGGTTCCCTCGGGCCAGGTGACATTGGGCATCTTGCCCACCATGGCGCCTCCGCACTCTGCTTGTTGGCCGCTCACCACCTTCGGCTTCACATTGAAGGTCTTTAGCCATAGGCCGAAGTGAGGTGGGATGCGGAGAAAGGCCTCGCAAACGACAATAAATGCCGAGATGTTGAGGATAAAGTTGGGGGCTAGATCATGGAAGTCTAGCCCGTAGTAAAACATCAGTCCGCGGATGAACGGGTGGAGAGGGAATCCCAGCCCGCGGATGAAATGTGCGAGAAACACAACCCTCTCAGTGGGCTCTAGGGTAGGGACGATCTGTCCTTTGGCCGGGAGTCGGTGAACGATCTCCTTAGCTAGGTATTCGGCCTCCCGGAGCTACTTGATGTCCTTCTTCTTAAGGAGGAGGCCATCCACTTACCTCTAGCTCCGGATTCGGGCATGATTGGAGTGCTTTCTCGGACAGGGGAAGCTAGAACTTGGGCACTGGAGCTCAAGGATGGAAGGGTAGAGAAAGAGAGAGGGCGTGGGTGAAGAAAGGGAATCCTTATCCCCTTATAAAGGCAGTAAATATTGAACGCCTCCTCACTCACCCTAAAACTCGCCTATTCCCAAGTGTTGTGTAAACGGCACGGTTAGGTTACCCACGCCCGTATTGATGAGAATCCTGCAATAAGGGGACATGATCTCTGCTTTGACAAGACGTGCCAATAGCAACCGCGTCTCGAAACATGGAGCGACAGACGAACAACGGTTCGAAATTATGACCGGGCAGACGTGATGTCATGTTGTAAAAAGTTGTCAGCGGATTGGACTCGTGGAGTATTATATTCTCTCTCTGCGGTTGTGTGTGGTGTGTGTTACAGGTCGCATACAAATGTTGCGTCTGGAGACTATTTGGGAGTTCGGAAAGGGGAATCCGTCTTGCAATGTTGAAGACAAATCTGCGTGCCGGACTCCTCGTCATTGAAGCCAGGTTCAGGGGCTACTGAGGGAGTCCTGGACTAAGGGGTCCTCGGGCGTCCGGCCTATTAACCATGGGCTGGAATGATGGGCTGTGAAGATACGAAGACCGAAGACTGCACCCGTGTCTGGATAGGACTCTCCTTGGCATGGAAGGCAAGCTTGGCGACCGATTATGAAGATTCCTCCCTCTGTAACCTACCTCGTGTAACCCTAGATCTCTCTGGTGTCTATATAAACCGGGTAGCTTAGTCCGGATAGAAGGACTCATGACCATAGTCATACAGGCTAGACTTCTAGGGTTTAGCCATTACGATCTCGTGGTAGATCAACTCTTGTAGTACTCATATTCATCAAGATCAATCAAGCAGGAAGTAGGGTATTACCTCCATAGAGAGGGCCTGAACCTGGGTAGACATCATGTCCCCTGTCTCCTGTTACCATCGACCTTAGACGCACAGTTCGGGACCCCCTACCCGAGATCCGCCGGTTTTGACACCGACACTAGGTACAGGAAAAGGCATATATAAACCATGAGGATTGAGTCGTGACTTAGCTTTTTGACATGTAGTGCAGCGAGCAACAAAACGCTCAACATCCCGTCTCATCTTTGGCCAAAAGAAATGTGTAGTAATTATATCCTCCGTCTTCTTCACGCCAAAGTGTCCCATTAATCCTCCTCCGTGCGCCTCCTGCAACAACAAAAGACGAACGGAGCTAGCTGGAATGCATAGCTTGTTAGCACGAAACACAAATCCATCGTTAACGATGAACTTGTTCCATATTATCCCTTCTTTACAATTCTGTAATACATCTTTAAATTCAACATCATGCACATATTGATCTTTGATGGTCACCAAACCAAATATTATAAAGTCAAGTTGTGAAAGCATAGTATAACGACGAGACAATGCATCAGCAATAACATTTTCTTTACCCTTCTTGTGTATAATGACCTAAGGGAAAGTCTCAATGAATTCAACCCATTTAGCATGTCTACGTTCAGTTTTGCTTGACTTTTAATGTGTTTCAAAGATTCATGATCAGAATGTATAACAAATTCTTTGGGCCATAAATAATGTTGCCATGTTTCTAAGGTCCGAACAAGAGCATATAATTCTTTATCATAAGTAGAATAGTTCAGACTAGGCCCACTCAATTTTTCAGAAAAGTATGCAACAGGTTTGCCATCTTGTAATAACACACCTCCTAATCCAATTCCACTAGCATCACATTCAAGCTCAAAAGTCTTATTAAAATCAGGAAGTTGGAGTAAAGGAGCATGTGTCAACTTATCTTTCAATACCATGAAGGCTTCTTCCTGTGCGGTACCCCAAACAAAAGGCACATCCTTCTTTGTAAGCTCATTGAGAGGTGCAGCAATGGTGCTAAAATCTCTCACAAAATGCCTATAGAAACCAGTGAGTCCAAGAAAACTCCTCACTTGTGTGACCGTTTTGGGCTGCGGCCAACTCTCAATAGCTTCAATTCTGGCTTTATCAACTTCAATTCCCTGTGGAGTAACAACATAGCCAAGAAAAGACACTCGGTCGGTGCAAAAGGTGCACTTCCCAAGGTTACCAAACAAACGTGCATCACGTAGAGCAATAAAAACAACACGTAAATGTTCCAAATGTTCTTCCGAAGATTTGCTATAAATCAGTATATCATTAAAATAGACTACCACAAATCGTCCAATGAAAGCACGTAAAACTTTGTTCATTAATCTCATGAAAGTACTAGGTGCATTAGTTAACCCAAAAGGCATGACTAACCACTCATATAAACCAAACTTAGTTTTAAATACAGTTTTCCATTCATCTCCCAATTTCATACGAATTTGATGGTATCCACTACGCAAATCAACTTTGGAGAATATTGTAGAGCCACTCAATTCATCAAGCATATCATCTAGCCTAGGAATAGGATGACGATAACGAATAGTAATATTATTAATGCCTCTACAATCAACACACATACGCGACGTATCGTCCTTTTTAGGCACTAGTATAATAGGAACATCACAAGGACTAAGAGATTTGCGTATATAACCTTTGTCGAGCAGCTCTTGTGCTTGACGCATAATCCCCTTCGTCTCCTCTAGATTCGTACAGTATGGTGCACGGTTGGGTAGCGATGCACCGGGAATTAAGTCAATCTGATGCTCAATCCCTCGAATAGGTGGTAATCCCGGTGGCACGTCTTGTGGAAAGACGTCAGTGAACTCCTGCAAAATGTTAGTAACAGCAGGAGGCAAAGAGGAAGGTACGTCCTCGAATGAAAATAATGCCTCTTTGCACACAAAAGCATAGCAAACAGATTTGCTGAAATCTAGATCATCAATATCAGATTTGGTGGCAAGTAAACATGCACTTTTCAATTTAATTTCAGAAGCAACACTAGATGGTTTATTACCAGGCTTCATTTGTTGCTCACATTATTTTGCCACAATCTGATTTTCACTCTTATTTTTCTCCTGTTTTCAATATGGTGGAACCCAATGAGTACGCATAGTAGTTTTCAAAGCAGCCCAAGTAGTAGGGATATTATCATGATATAATCTACAATGTTCAGATCACCAAACAGAAGCAAAACTAGTGAATTTACAAACAACAACATCAACACGTCTATCCTCAGGATACCGTAAGCATGTGAAATGTTGTTCAGTTTCTAACTCCCAAGATATACATTAGGAATATATCTACCCTCAAATGGTGGGATATTCAATTTTAGTTTAGGAATATAGTCATAATCTCGTACCTGAGGTGGTGCTGTAGCGCTACCGTTGCGATTATATGCATGAGGTCAACCTGGTGGTGGTGGTGCTGGAGGTTGCATGTAGTTCTTATTTGATCAACCTCATCCTCGTAATAGTCCTCCACCGTTGCAGTAGTAGTAGGAGCTACAGAAGCATCAATATTAGTAGCAGCGGCACCTGAATTTTGTCCTAGCTCAAGAGGAACACGGCCCGCTCGGCGGAGGGCTGTTTTACGACGTGGAGGTGGCTGTTGTTGTTGTTGTTGTTGTTGTTGTTGTTGTTGTTGTTGTTGTTGTTGTTGTTGTTGTTGTTGTTGTTGTTGTTGTTGTTGTTGTTGTTGTTGTTGTAATGGTGTAGCAGATGCGGGTGGTGGTTGTGGAAGACGCGTGAGTACTTCATCGAACTTGGCATCCAACTTGGTGTCAATTGTCTTCTCAACGTCATCAATCCTCTCCAGTGCCTTTCCAAAGCTGGCCATGACGTCTTCCACCTGTTGACTCAACATTTGCTGAAATTTATCATGAACCTCCTTCTTCGTCATGTTCTCCCAGTCAATATCGTCGGCTTGTGGTCCTACCATGGTTATCAGCAATAGAAACACACAGGAATATGATCCTACAAACTACTAGAAAGTGGAGGTGTGTCACAGGTCCGTCAAGCAAATCTCAAATTCTTAACAGTTCTTACCCAGTAGCAGGTGGTCATTGGCAACCGTTGTAGCCAAAACTCTCAAAGCTTGGATAGAGCGATTACCAACGCACGACGTAGATGTATGTGGAGCTGGGAAGGCTTATAATATGGTAGCAAAAAGGGTCAGCAATAATCAATTCAGAGATGCAAAGTTGAATAAACGCTCAATGACGGTACTGTGTTGATCCTAGGCTAGACCGTACTAGAAACGCAAGCCTAGAACACTAACAAAATCACGGTGCGGCACGTAAACAAGGGAAAAGCATACTCTGGAATTTTTTTCGCACTTTTTTTTGGGCGCTCTTTTTTTTTTGGCGTTCTTTTTTTTTTTGCGCTCCTCTTTTTTTGCGAAGAAACACTATAATGCCGAGTGTCTCAAAACTCTTCCCAAGTCAAATTGACAGGATAGGCATGAAATTTTTTTGACTAATTTTTTTTGAAAATAAGGGCAGCGGCGACGAAAAAGTGCGACAAAAAATCACTATGATGGCGAGTGTCTCAAAACGCTCCCTCGGACCTAAAAATAGGATAGGAAAAAATATTTTCGATCGCTGAAATTTTGGCCTAAAAACTGCTCGGGGTCTCCTGACTTTTTTTTCGAAACCTACTCAGGCAAGGAAACACAAATTGGAAAATTGATGGATCTCAAAAGCAAACCTAATACAAAAAGAACTCGGATTGGTGGTGGATATATGGTGGTGGGATATGGCAGCGTTGGTGGGATATGGCAGTGGTGGTGGTATATGGCAGCGCTGGTAGGATATGGCAGCCGTGGTGGTATATGGCAGCGGTGGTAGGATATTGCAGCGCGGTGGTGGTATATGGCAGCGGTGGTAGGATATGGCAGCGCGGTGGTAGGATATGGCAGCGGTGGTGGTTTATGGCAGCAGAGGTGGTATATGGCAGCAGCGATGCAGATGGTGCGGCGGCTGCGTGACAAATTGTGACAGAACTCGAAACTCTAAACACCACAACAAATGAACCAAACATTAACTAAGCACCACTTTGCACAATATAACATACTCCTAATAAAAGACCAGACAGTTAACCAAACCAAGCATGCTTAACAACTTGGAAATATAGCAATTGTATTTGTTTCTCATGAATTTAGTACAGCCAAATTCAATTTATTCCTCACATGGTATACAATACCAGAATGCACCCACAACAATTGAACATCGCATTGCAGAATTGAACCAAACAGTTAACTAAACACCACAACAAATGAACCAAACGTTAACTGAGAACCACATTGCACAATATAACATACTCCTAATAGAAGATCAGACAGTTAACCAAACCAAGCATGCTTAACAACTTGGAAATATAGCAATTGTATTTGTTTCTCATGTATTTAGTACAACCAAATTCAATTTACTTCTCACATGGTATACAATAACACAATGCACCCACAACTATTGAACATCGCATTGCAGAATTGAACCAAACTATTAACTAAACACCACAACAAATGAACCAAACGTTAACTGAGCACCACATTGCACAATGTATAACCAAACCAAGCATGCTTGACAACTTCGAAATATAGCAATTGTATTTGTTTCTCATGTATTTTGTAAAGATAAATTTGATTTATTTCTCACATGGAAGACAATACAAAATTGCAGCCTGAAGAATTGAACATCACATTTGCAGAATTGAACCAAATAGTTAACTGAAGACGACAACTAATTAACCAAACAGTTAATAAGTGAGCACCACACTGCACGACATATAGAACATATACACTAGAGCAGCATATTGCATGGTAAAATTAGATAGCACAATTCACTAGAATTTGTTAAGGAAATGCAGGAGCAGCACATGCAACGGGTAAACCGAGCATGCTTAACCGGCGTAGCTAGCAAATGGCAAGGTGCTCCTCCAAGATCAGAGGGTCGGCATGAATGGCAGCCATCGCGACCTCACTCGTGCATGCCGTTGCGATTTGCTTCTCCGCTGCCAAATGCTCCTTGAGCTCCGGGCTATACTACGTGCACCATGGCTTAGGGCGACGCTTATTTGGTGGAGGGGTCGTTGATTTGGGTGGAAGGTGTCGCGTCGGCGGTCGGGGCATGTGGGATGTGGAAGGAGGAGGAGGATGGGGGTCGGGTGTGGATTACCTGCCTGGATAGACGAGGCTGAGCAGCGTGAAGGAGGGTCGCCTGCGAGGAGGTGGCGCTGCAAGCAAGGAGTGAAGGTTTCAACTTGGAAAGGAAGGCGGAAACAGGAGAAATGTGGCTTTTGGTAAGGGGAAGGGGGCGGGGAGGTAGATATTTCCGCGCAAGCCGAAATTTTTGAATCGGTTCAGCAAAAAAAACTGGCGCGCAAAATGTCATCAGACACGGTCCCTTATTCGGAACTGTGTACGATATGTGAACATCACAAACGATTCAGATAGCTTAACCCGTGTGTGATGAGTTTGAACGTCAAAAATTTTGGATCGAATATCCCTGGTTACAGTGGTCATCCACGTCATTGCATAATTTGGGTACACAAAGGAGACTACAACACACCCACACTTCTTAATTAAGCAAGTTCAGCAATTAAACAGAGCTAGCTGACCTAAACATTACTCTAACAAATTAAATATCGGCGCTATTAATTAAACAAAACAAATAGTACTACTACGACTGGTGCTCATCGATCTCCGCCGCCGCCTCCATGTCCAGCTCGCGCCTGACGGTCTGCTGGGGAAGGGGCTCCATGGCATCCATCACACCATACTCGGCAAGCATCTCGCCATCCACGTCCGCCATCTCGTTGGAAAAGGCCGCCACGAGATAGACGTGGGCAGCCGCAATCTGGGCTTGGACGAGCTCCGTCGTGGCAAGGTATGCGGCGGAGGAACAGACGGCTGCTCGAACGCTCTCGGCGATTGCCAACTCTTCGGCCGTGGGTTGCCGACCGTTGTCGGAGAAGCTTCGTTCGATTTGTGCAGTGACCGCCACGAGGACATGGGCGGCCTCAACATGGTCGTGGGCGGCCTCCATCAGGGCTAAGGCCGCCGCTGTAGAATGGACAGCTGTTGTGCCGCTCTCACCAGTTGCTATCCACGAGGCAAATGTTGCTGCTGCTACCTAAGAAGCAACCGCGGTTGTTTGGGCTGCCTTGGCCGCCCGGTCACAGATTGCGGCCGCCTCATGCACCTTGTTAGCACGCGCATGGCTAAACTGTGTGGGATCTACTAGATTTTTCATCTTGATTTGAATTACATAATGGGGTCACAGCGGCAATGGACGGTGTTTGAACTGCTAGAACTTTTATCTGTAGTGAACATGCAACTATATGTGTGCCATAAAAATATTGGAATTATTCAAGGTTCGTTTGGAGATTTTATACATTAAATTGGTTTTTTAGCCATTTCAGGTGCACAATGCAAAATTGAACTACATGCCCATGCTCCGGTGCACCAACATGGGTTGTAAAACCATATATGTGTCCATGGGTTTATGCTTAGGTCCCATGCAAGAAATGGGGATGAATTTCAAACACCACGGCATCGTGGCTCTCTGGCAAACGTTGAGGTACTTGCTTTTGTAATTATAGTAAATCCAAAAATTGTCTGAAATTCATGAAACTTGGCATGCTATCATGGAGCGCCATCAACATGCAGTGGTAAAATATTTGTCCCATTTGGGGCAGGTTTGGGTATAAGCTTCTCTAAAAACATAGATTCTCACAACAAGTCTAATGGTTTCGGTAGGGAACGTGCCACCTTTGGGGATGAAACGATATTTGTTGCCTCTTATTGCTTTCAAAAAAATTCTAGTGTCAACATAGAACAACAGGAGTGTTGTGTTAAATTTTGGAATTTTTCGGAGTTCGTTTGGACATTTTTATACATTAACTGGGTTTTCTAGGCATTTTATGTGCATACTTCAAATTTGAACTACATGCACATGCTCTAGTCCATATAAATTGGTTGAAAATCAAATCTGAGTCCTTGGGTGCATGCTTAGGTCCCATGCAAGAAATGAGAATGAATTTCAAACACCAGGGCACTGTTGATTGCCGGCAAAATGTTGAGATACTTCATTTTTAAATTCTAGTAAATCTAAAACTCGTCTGAAATTCATGAAACTTGGCATGTTATCATGGAACGGCACCTGACATGTTGTGGTATTTTTCGTGTCCCTTTTGAGAGAAGGCGCACTCGAATAATAGCCAACAAAGGGAATTTTGAAAAAAAATAGCTGCCACTTTAATATCTCAAACGTTTGTATAATTCAAATCGTGTGTGTTCTGTTAACCATTCACGTGACGCCGCGTGTCTTGGTTTTAATGGCTATAGGAGGTGTCGTGCGGACAACTGCTTGACTGAACGGGAGGCGTGAGAGCGCGGTCCGATGCGCAGGCTAACCGAGAGGTGTGCAAGCTGTCCTCCAATGCGCAGGCTCACCGAGAAGTGTGCGAGTTGTATGCTGCGTAGGCTCACTGGGAAGCGAGCCCTTTGACTTCCATGGCCGCCCACCTTCCTCTCCATTAATGGCGCCCGAGCCGCTGTTTAATACGGGCGGCCTTACTGTTTGCCTCCCATTCCCCTCCCTCCCGCAGACCTCCACCAACGGGATGGCGCAAAATGATCATCTGCCACTAGTCTTCAAGTTTGGTGAAGTCAACTCTGAGCCAGACGAGATAGAAAATAAGGAGGAATGGGGCCTCATGGACATGGCCCTGAACGAGCTGGCCGCGGCGGTTGCTGCCCTCGCTCCCGTCCCAGCTCCCATCCCCGTGCCCGCGCCAGTGACCATCCCCGTAGCATTGACGGGCTGGTCATCGAGCACTATCACAGAGCTGGAAACCACGGGCGTGAGCGAGATCTCTGCAGACCCGCGTGAGCTCGTGTACATGCTAGCGCCAGTCCCCGTGCGCGCCCCTCCACCCACCGCGGTGCCGGTCCCCGTGCGTTTGGCTGCACCCGCCGCGCCCGTGCCCGTGCGCGTGCCCCCCTCAGCAACACGGGACGCCACCATCGATGGCTACCTCTCAGCACCGCCAGTTGCCGTCCTCCTGCGCCCCGCCCGTCGATCGCGCAGCGACATGATGTTTGATCTACAAGTGAAGGACATTGTGTGCTGCCTTGAAGACTTCAACAACGGCGTCCCGGAGGATGACAACGACAACGACGGCGCGGCACGCCGCCTCCGCCGCCGCCAGAAATAGTTTTTTTGGGGGTTTAATACTGTATCTCGATCATATGAATATAAATTTGCAGTGTGACTGAATGAAAGATATGGTTTGAACTAACTTGCGTTTTTCTCTCTTAATGTACAGACTTATCAAACGATTTTCTTTTGAAAAAACATCAATGGTTTTTAAATATAAAACACTCATCGCAAAGGTTTTAGTTAGAACACTCGTATGCAAACCGACAGCTTCCCCAGGAAGCCAAGGGAAAATGTGCCGAGTAGGATTTGTGCAGCTCTTAATGGCAAACGTTTTAGATAGAACACCCATATGCAAAGTGAGAGCTATGGTCTTCCCCCCTTAAGTCAAGGGAAATTCGCAATGCCGGATTTGTGCATCTCTTCAACGCAAACGGTTCAGATTTAGCATGCATCTAGAGTATTAAGTTCATAAGAACAGAGTAACGCATTAGGAAAGATGACATGATGTAGAGGGATAAACTCAAGCAATATGATATAAACCCCATCTTTTTATCCTCGATGGCAACAATACAATACGTGCCTTGCTGCCCCTGTTGTCACTGGGTAAGGACGCCGCAAGATTGAAACAAAAGCTAAGCACTTCTCCCATTGTAAGAAAGATCAATCTAGGCCAAACTAAACCGATAATTCAAAGAGACTTGCAAAGATATCAAATCATGCATATAAGAATTCAGAGAAGAATCAAATATTGTTCATAGATAATCTTGATCATAAACCCACAATTCATCGGATCTCGACAAACACACCGCAAAAAGAATTACATCGAATAGATCTCCAAGAGAATCGAGGATAACTTTGTATTGAGATCCAAAGAGAGAGAAGAAGCCATCTAGCTAATAACTATCGACCCGAAGGTCTGTGGTAAACTACTCACACATCATCGGAGAGGCCATGGTGTTGATGTAGAAGCCCTCCGTGATCGATTCCCCCTCCCGCGGAGCGCCGGAAAAGGCCCCAAGATGGGATCTCACGGGTACAGAAGGTTGCGGCGGCGGAAAAAGTGTTTCGTGGCTCCCCCCGATGTTTTCAAGGTATAAGAGTATATATAGGCGAAAGAAGCAGGTCGGTGGAGCTACGAGGGGCCCACGAGGGTGGGGGCGCGCCTACCCCCCCTAAGCGCGCCTCCTTGCCTCATGGCCGCCTCGTTGCTTCCTTGAGGTCCACTCCAAGTCTCCTGGATTGCGTTTGTTCCAAAAACTATCCTCGCGAAGGTTTCATTCCGTTTGGATTCCGTTTGATATTCCTTTTCTGCGAAACACAAAAATAGGCAAAAAAAACACCAATTTGCATTAGGCCTTCGGTTAATAGGTTAGTCCCAAAAATAATATAAATAGGTATATTAAAGACAATTAAACATCCAAAACAGATAATATAATAGCATGGAACAATAAAAAATTAATGATATGTTGGAGACATATCAAGCATCCCCAAGCTTAATTCTTGCTCGTCCTCGAGTAGGTAAATGATAAAAAACAGAATTTTTGATGTGGAATGCTACCTAACAGAATTTTCAATGTAATTTTCTTTGTTGTGGCATGAATGTTCATATCCGAAGGATTCAATACAAAAATTTAATATTGACATAAAAATAATAATACTTCAAGCATACTAATAAAGCAATCATGTCTTCTCAAAATAACATGGCCAAAGAAAGTTATCCCTACAAAATCATATAGTCTGGCTATGCTCTATCTTCATCACACAAAATATTTAAATCATGCACAACCCCGATGACAAGCCAAGCAATTGTTTCATACTTTTGATGTTCTCAAACTTTTTCAATTTTCATGCAATACATGAGCGTGAGCCATGGACATAGCACTACAGGTGGAATAGAATGGTGGTTGTGGAGAAGACAAAAAAGGAGAAGATAGTCTCACATCAAGTAGGCATATCAACGGGCTATGGAGATGCCCATCAATAGTTATCAATGTGAGTGAGTAGGGATTCCATGCAACGGATGCACTAGAGCTATAAGTGTATGAAAGTTCAACAAAAGAAACTAAGTGGGTGTGCATCTAACTCGCTTGCTCAAGAAGACCTAGGGCATTTTGAGGAAGCCCATCATTAGAATATACAAGCCAAATTCTATAATGTAAAATTCCCACTAGTATATGAAAGTGACAACATAGGAGACTTTCTATCATGAAAATCACGGTGCTACTTTGAAGCACAAGTGTGGTAAAAGGATAGAAACATTGTCCCTTCTCTCTTTTTCTCTCATTTTTTTTGTTTGGGCCTTTCTCCTTTTTTATGGCCTCTTTTTTTTTCGTCCGGAGTCTCATCCCGACTTGTGGGGGAATCATAGTCTCCATCATCCTTTCCTCACTTGGGACAATGCTCTAATAATGATGATCATCACACTTTTATTTACTTACAACTCAAAAATTACAACTCAATACATAGAACAAAATATGACTCTATGTGAATGCCTCCGGCGGTGTACCGGGATGTGCTATGAATCAAGAGTGACATGTATGAAAATCATGAACGGTGGCTTTGCCACAAATACGATGTCAACTACATGATCATGCAAGGCAATATGACAATGATGGAGCATGTCATAATAAACGGAACGGTGGAAAGTTGCATGGCAATATATCTCGGAATGGCTATGGAAATGCCATAATAGATAGGTATGGTGGCTGTTTTGAGGAAAGTATATGGTGGGTGTATGATACCGGCGAAAGGTGTGTGGTATTAGAGAGGCTAGCAATGGTGGAAGGGTGAGAGTGCGTATAATCCATGGACTCAACATTAGTCATACAGAACTCACATACTTATTGAGAAAATCTATTAGTTATCGAAACGAAGTACTACGCGCATGCTCCTAGGGGGATAGATTGGTAGAAAAATACCATCGCTCGTCTCCGACCGCCACTCATAAGGAAGACAATCAATAAATAAATCATGCTCCGACTTCATCACATAACGGTTCACCATACGTGCATGCTACGGGAATCACAAACTTTAACACAGGTATTTCTCAAATTCACAACTACTCAACTAGCATGACTCTAATATCACCATCTTCATATCTCAAAATAATCATAAAGAATCAAACTTCTCATAGTATTCAATGCACTTTATATGATAGTTTTTATTATACCTATCTTGGATGATCATCATATTAGGACAAAAAAATTTAACCAAAGCAAATTGCCATGCTGTTCTAAAAGACTCTCAAAATAATATAAGTAAAGCATGAGAGATCAATAATTTCTATAAAATAAAACCACCACCGTGCTCTAAAAAGATATAAGCGAAGCACTAGAGCAAAATTATCTAGCTCAAAAGATATAAGTGAAGCACATAGAGTATTCTAATAAATTCCGATTCATGTGTGTCTCTCCCAAAAGGTGTGTACAGTAAGGATGATTGTGGTAAACTAAAAATCAAATACTCAAATCATACAAGACGCTCCAAACAAAACACATATCATGTGGTGAATAAAAATATAGCCTCAAGTAAAGTTACTGATAGACGAAGACAAAAGAGGGGATGCCTTCCGGGGCATCCCCAAGCTTAGGCTTTTGGTTGTCCTTGAATTTTACCTTGGGGTTCCTTGGTCATCCCAAAGCTTAGGCTCTTGCCACTCCTTATTCCATAATCCATCAAATCTTTACCCAAAACTTGAAAACTTCACAACACAAAACTCAACATAAAATCTCATGAGCTCCGTTAGTGTAAGAAAACGAACCGCCACTTTAAGTTACTGTAATGAACTCATTCTTTATTTATATTGGTGTTAAACTTACTGTATTCCAACTTCTCTATGGTTCATACCCCCCGATACTAGCCATAAATTCATCAAAATAAGCAAACAACACACGGAAAACAGAATCTGTCAAAAACAGAACAGTCTGTAGTAATCTGTATCAAACGCAAACTTATGTAACTCAAAAAAATCTGCAAAAATAGGAAGACCTAGATAATTTGATTATTGATCTATTGAAATTGGAATCATTATTTTATCACTTTATGGTTATTTTTAACAATCGATTTCGTGAGCAGAAAGTTTCTGTCTTTTTCAGCAAGATCAAATAATTATCATCCAAGAAGATCCTATAGGTCTTACTTGGCACAAACACTAATTATAACATAAAACCACATCTAACCAGAGGCTAGATGAATTATTTATTACTAAACAGAAACAAAAAGCAGGGAACAAAAATATAAAATTGGGTTTCCTCCCAACAAGCGCTATCGTTTAACGCCTCTAGCTAGGCATTGATAATTTCGATGAAGCTCACATGAAAGACAAGAATTGAAGCACAAAGAGATCATCATATAGTATACAAAAAACACATCTAAGTCTAACATACTTCCTATGCATAGGCATCTTATAAGCAAATAAATTATCAAGACAAGAAAAAACTAGCATATGCAAGAAAGAAGTGAGAAACAATAGCATTCTCAACATAACGAGAGGTAATTTAGTAACATGAAAATTTCTACAACCATATTTTACTCTCTCAAAATAATTACATGTGGGATCATAATCAAATTCAACAATATAGGTCTCACATAAAATTTCTTCTACTTGATCCACATGCATGCAAAGTTGACACTCTTCCAAAATAGTGGGAATATCATTAACTAAAGTCATGACCTCTCCAAACCCACTTTTATCAAAAACTTCATAAGATTGAACATTATCCAAATATGTGGGATCTAATGTTGACACTCTTCCAAACCCACTTTCAATAATATTGCAAACACTATTATCAATCTCATATTCATCATGGGGCTTAAATAGATTTTCAAGGTCATAAGAAGCACTATCACCCCAATCATGATCATTGCAACAAGTAGAGGACATAGCAAAACTAGCATCCCCAAGCTTAGGGTTTTGCATATTATTAGCACAATTTGCATCAATAGAACTTATAACAAAATCATTGCAATCATGCTTTTTATTCAAAGGTCTATCATGAATCGCTTCATAAAGTACTTCATCACAATTTTCAGATTCACGAATTTCAAGCAATACCTCATAAAGATAATCTAGTGCACTCAACTCACTAGCAATAGGTTCATCATAATCGGATCTCTTAAAGAGATTATCAAGTGGATGAGGATCCATAAACTTTTAGCAAGCGAAGATGCAAGCAAAAAGAAGGTACATGGTAACACAAGCAAACGAAAAAGATGAACGGAAGAGGGGCGAAGAAAAGGCAAATGTGAAGTGGGGGAGAGGAAAACGAGAGGCAAATGGCAAATAATGCAATGCGAGGGAGAAGAGTTTATGATGGGTACTTGGTATGTCTTGACTTGGCGTAGATCTCCCCGGCAACGACGCCAGAAATCACACGTTGGCGGGAGATCAAATCTTGACTTGACTTGGCGTAAGCCTCCCCGGCAACGGCGCCAGAAATCGTTCTTGCTACCTCTTGAGAATGCATTGGTTTTCCCTTGAAGAGGAAAGGGTGATGCAGCAAAGTAGCATAAGTATTTCCCTTAGTTTTTGAGAACCAAGGTATCAATCTAGTAGGAGGCTACATGCAAGTCTCCTTGTACCTACACAAACAAATAAGAACTTTGCAACCAATGCGATAAAGGGGTTGTCAATCCCTTCACGTCCACTTGCAGAAGTGAGATCTGATAAAGATAATAGGATAAATATTTTTGGAATTTTTGTTGTATAGATTGAAAAGTAAAGATTGCAAACATAAACAGCGACAGAAATAGCTAGTTGACGGGAGATTAATATGATGGAAGATAGACCCGGGGGCCATAGGTTCACTAGTGGCTTCTCTCAAGATAGCAAATTCTACGGTGGGTGAACAAATTACTGTCGAGCAATTGATAGAAAAGCGCATAGTTATGAGAATATCTAGGCATGATCATGTATATAGGCATCACGTCCGTGACAAGTAGACTGAAATGATTCTGCATCTACTACTATTACTCCACACATCGACCGCTATCCAGCATGCATCTAGAGTACTAAGTTCATAAGAACAGAGTAACGCATTAGACAAGATGACATGATGTAGAAGGATAAACTCAAGCAATATGATATAAACCCCATCTTTTTATCCTCGATGGCAACAATACAATACGTGCCTTGCTGCCCCTGTTGTCACTGGGTAAGGACACCGCAAGATTGAACCAAAAGCTAAGCACTTCTCCCATTGCAAGAAAGATCAATCTAGGCCAAACTAAACCGATAATTCAAAGAGACATGCAAAGATATCAAATCATGCATATAAGAATTCAGAGAAGAATCAAATATTCTTCATAGATAATCTTGATCATAAACCCACAATTCATCGGATCTCGACAAACACACCGCAAAAGGAATTACATCGAATAGATCTCCAAGAGAATCGAGGAGAACTTTGTATTGAGATCCAAAGAGAGAGAAGAAGCCATCTAGATAATAACTATGGACCCGAAGGTCTGTGGTAAACTAGTCACACATCATCGGAGAGGCCATGGTGTTGATGTAGAAGCCCGCCATGATCGATTTCCCCTCCGGCGGAGCGCCGGAAAAGGCCCCTGAGGGAGTCCCGGACTAGGGGGTGTCCGGATAGCCGGACTATCATCACGGCCGGACTCTAAGACTATGAAGATACAAGATTGAAGACTTCGTCCCGTGTCTGGATGGGACTTTCCTTGGCGTGGAAGGCAAGCTTGGCGATACGGATATGTAGATCTCCTACCATTGTAACCGACTCTGTGTAACCCTAACCTATCCGGTGTCTATATAAACTGGAGGGTTTTAGTCCATAGGACGAACAACAATCATACCATAGGCTAGCTTCTAGGGTTTAGCCTCCTTGATCTCGTGGTAGATCTACTCTTGTACTACCCATATCATCAATATTAATCAAGCAGGAGTAGGGTATTACCTCCATCGAGAGGGCCCGAACCTGGTAAAAACATCGTGTCCCTTGTCTCTCGTTACCATCCGCCTAGACGCACGTTGGGACCCCTACCGAGATCCGCCGGTTTTGACACCGACATTGGTGCTTTCGTTGAGAGTTCCTCTGTGTCGTCACCTATAGGCCCGATGGCTCCTTCGATCATCAACAACGACGCGGTCCAGGGTGAGACTTTTCTCCCCGGATAGATCTTCGTGTTCGGTGGCTTTGCATCATGGGCCAATTAAGCAGCCATCCGGAGCAGATCGAAGCTACGCCCCGCCATCAGGTCAGATTTGGAAGTTTGAACTATACGGCCGATCTCCGCGGAGACTTGATCTTCGACGGATTCGAGCCGCAGCCAAGCGCGCCGCACTGTCTCGATGGGCATGATCTAGCTATGCAGCCGAACAGTGCCCTGGAGGCCGCACCAGCATCCGCTCCGACCCTTAATCCGGAGCCGGATTCCTCGATCGAGGACGAGTGGTTGGACCCCGCCTCTGGGGCTACAATCTCTACGGCGATTGAGCCAAACTCCATCCCTGTCCTTTGCAAAGACCTCGACTCTAGGATACCGGACTCCTCTCCGGACTCCGAACCCTCCGCGCCCCTGCCAATCGAATCCGATTGGGCGCCCGTTATGGAGTTCACGGCCGCGGACATCTTTCAGCACTTGCCCTTTGGCGACATCCTGAATTCGCTAAAGTCTCTCTCTTTATCCGGAGAGCCCTGGCCGGACTGCGGACAGGAAGGTTGGGATACGGACGACGAAATTCAACGCCCACCCACCACCCACTTTGTAGCCACTGTCGATGATTTAATCGACATGCTCGACTGACTCAAGACGTCGCGGTATGGACGGCGGCGCGGAGACGACCAAGACCCAGCGCCTACAGGGCACTGGAAGGCCACCTCGTCATATGACATATACATGGTGGACATCCCAAAAGAGGAACGGCGATGGAACAACGGAGGATGACCCTCAAGAAACAGCCCAAGCGCCGACGTCGTGGCGCCGCTCTAAATCCCGCCACAATAAAACGGTGATTCCGCACGGAGATAATAACACCCGAGCAGGTGCGAAGAGAACCCCTCCAAAGCAGGACTCAGCGCGGGAGGAGGGAGAAGCAAGTCCGCACGACAAGGCGATTAAAGAGAGGTCGAGGGCGATAATTATCGCCTCCCTCCGAAGATGAGGCAAGCCTCGACGACGACAATTTGCCGTGCTCGAGGATCCCGCCAACAGAGCGTTTCAAACGCAGGCTTATAGACACGGCAAGCAGCCTCAAGAAAAAGCAGCAACAGCTTAGAGCTGACCAGGACCTGCTAGGCGGCGGATGGATGAAGTCCTTGCAGCCAAGAGTATGAACTCGAACACCCCTCCAAAAGCTACCCCAAACGCAGGCCGTTGCCTCGATCGGAGGAGGAAGCACCCAAGTCACCAAAGACACGACATGGCAGACCGGCCACCCGTGGCATGACAGAGAAGCCTCTCGGCCCTCCGCTCAAGCCACACCCGGCGCCGCTCAAAAAGTACAAAGGCACGGAAAACGCGCGGACTTGCGAGATATATTGGAGGATAAGGCAAAACATACAAGATCGATCTACGGATCACGTGGGCGTAACGATGCGGGATGATTACCGTCGCGCGGATACAACAAACCCGGCCGGGCGAACACGATGAGACAAAGCTCATATGAGCTACGTCGTGATATAGCCCAATCTGAGGCGTCGACACCCACTATGCTTCACAGATGAAGTAATGGATCATCAAATCCCGAGGGCTTCAAACCCGTAAACATCGAATCATACGATGGTACCGCAGATCCTGCGGTGCGGATCAAGGACTATCTCCTCCATATCCACATGGCCCGGTGATGATCTACATGCCATCAAATACCTCCCACTCAAGCTTAAAGGACCAGCTCGGCATTGGCTCAACAGCTTGCCAAGAGAATCAATTGGTTGTTGGGAGGACCTGAAGCCGCATTCCTTGATAACTTCCAGGGCACATATGTGCGACCACCGACGCCGATGACCTTAGCCACATAATTCAGCAGCCAAGAATCGGCCAGACAATTCTGGACATGATTCCTAACAAAGAAAAATCAAATCGTTGACTGTCCGGATGCAGAGGCCCTTGCAGCCTTCAAACATAACATCCGCGACGAGTGGCTTGCCCGGCACCTAGGATAGGAAAAGCCAAAATCCATGGCAGCCCTCACAGCACTCATGACCCGCTTTTGTGCGGGAGAGGATAGCTGGCTAGCTCGAAGCAACAACTTGGCCAAACATCCTGATAGTTTGGATACCAAGGACAGCAATGGCAGGTCACGTCGCAACAAGAACAAGCACCGCATTAACAGCGATAATACTGAAGATACGGCCGTCAATGCCGGATTCAGAGGCTCTAAACCCGGTCAGCGGAAGAAGCCATTCAAAATAAATACCCAGGGCCCGTCCAACTTGGACCGAATACTCGATCGCTTGTGCCAGATACATGGCACCCCCGAAAAACCAGCCAATCACACCAACAGGGATTGTTGGGTGTTCAAGCAAGCATGCAAGTTAAGTGCCGAACTCAATGAAAAGGGGCTGCATAGTGATGAAGAGGAAGAGCCCCGGCCGCCGAATAATAGAGGACCGAAGGGTTTTCCTACACAAGTGCGGACGGTGAACATGATATACGCAACCCACATACCCAAAAGGGAGTGGAAGCGTTCACTAAGGGGCGATATGCGATGGAGCGATCGCCCAAGTTCAACCCATGGTCTTCCTGCCCGATCACCTTCGATCGAAGGGACCACCCCACTAGCATCCGTCACGGCGGCTTCGCCGCATTGGTTCTTGATCCAATTATCGACGGATTTCACCTCACCAGAGTCCTAATGGACGGCGGTAGCAGCCTGAACCTGCTTTATCAGGATACAGTGCGCAAAATGGGCATAGACCCCTCAAGGATTAAACCTACAAAGACGACCTTTAAAGGCGTCATACCAGGTGTAGAGGCCAGTTATGCGGGCTCGCTTACACTCGGTGGTCTTCGATCCCGGATAACTTCCGGGCGAAGAGTTAATCTTCGACATCGTCCCATTCCGCAGCGGCTATCATGCACTGCTCGGACGAACCGCATTTGCAAAGTTCAATGTGGTGCCGCACTACGCATACCTCAAGCTCAAAACGCCAGGCCCTCGAGGAGTAATCACGGTCAATGGAAACACCGAACGCTCTCTCCGAACGGAGGAGCACACGGCGGCCCTCGCGGCGGAGGTACAAAGCAGCCTCTCACAACAATTCTCAAGTCCGGCCACTAAGCGTCCGGACACTGTCAAGCGTGCCCGGAGTAACCTACAACAAGACCGCCTGGCACGATTCAAGCACGCGTAGCAATCCGGCCCCAACCCTAGCCCTCGCGAAATTGCGAAGCTAGTATTACGCGTACATAATTACGCTCTGGAGATACCATGGCCATATGGGGAGGGGCAAGACCACGGCACACCAAGAATGCGGCTCGACCGCACCAGGGGCTCCCGATTGTGTCATTCTTTTTCTTTTTTCCTTTTTTCTTCCTTTTTCTTACTTTCAGGACTCCGTCTTTGAGAAGTCCTGTCCGGCACTTGAATCGTCGAACTCACGATGCAACAGCCAGGGAAGCGGAAAGCCACGTCGAATGTTCAGGTGGTCTCTATTACGAGCATTATACCTGTTTTACATATCATTCCCGTAGCCTACCCCTGGAGGGGGACATATTAGATAGTCCCATTCCTTGCTTATCGCACTATTTGTATCGTCCTGCCTTCATTGCAGTACCTTTTTGAATAAACAATGCATAGCTTTTGCCTATTATTGCACTCTTTTATCTATCCATATATATGTTCATTTCATGACATGTTGCACCCGTACACTTTAGTGCGGCCAATACACCGAGGGCTTGAGTATCCCAAAATTATGGTGTGATAAGTCCGAACACTTTCACAAGTCGGCACCCGAACTTATAGCATTATATGAATTGGCTTGAATCATGTCTTGGGTCAATAGTTGGGTTTGCCCGGCTCCGTGTTTTGGTACCTTACGTTCCGCTATATCGCTAAGGTAGCACCGGAGAACCACTGCGATTGTGCCCAGTTGAGCTGGGTCGAGCACCTCGGTGGAGAAAGCTAAAATTGACCCGTCATGATAGGGCGAGAGCGATCGCTGTTTGAGAGGTTTTTGGGTCCCTAAAGACTTATGCCGCTTAGAGCGAGGAACCGGAATTGTCCGCCAAGGCGTGGATAGCGCCCGAACTCGGTCTTCGAATACTAGGGGCTTCACGAAATTTAAAATTATAGAATTCTATGGCTAAGTGAGAGTGTTCAAGCATTATAAGTCCGGTTGCCTTGTTACGTTGTGTTGGCGCCTCCTAGATGGACCCAAGAATGGGAACAAGAGTGCTCAAGTTTATCCCTAACACCCCGCACTTTTCGTGGCATGGGGGCTGAAATAACGACTTGCCATCTCTCAAATTTGATAAGCGGCCGCACATAAGGTAATATTTTAAATTAACAAGCGTTGCTTAGCGCATATGAACAAGTTTTCAGCGTATAGGATAAAAATGCGAGTCTATTCAAAAATTACATCTCTGGAGCACTCATCCGCTATTCGGCGGGCACCCTTCAGGAGGCCCTCATAGTACATCTCGGGCGTACGATGCTCCTTGCCCTTCGGTGGCCCGTCCGTCACAAGCTTCTCCGCATCCAGCTTGCCCTAGTGCACTTTAGCACGGGCAAGGGCCCGACGGACACCTTCAATGCAGACGGAGCGCTTGATGACTTCAATCCATGGACAGGCGTCCACCAGCCGCCGCACCAAGCCGAAGTAGCTCCCAGGCATGGCTTCCAATGGCCACAGCCGCGCTACAAGGCCCTTCATGGCCTGTTCGGCGACCTTGTGGAGCTCGACCAGCTGCATCAGCTGGTCGCTCAGGGGCACCGGACGTCCGGCCTCAGCATACTGAGACCAGAACACCTTTTTCGTCGAGCTCCCCTCCTTGGCGCGGTAGAATGCGGCAGCATCAGACACACTACGGGGCAAATCTGCGAATGCTCCTGGAGAGCTCCGAATCCGGGTAAGTAATAGGTAATTCACCTTCACATGCTTGCTTTGCATAAAGAATGCCTTACCCACCGCTATCTTCTTCAACGACTCAATTTCTTGGAGGGCTTTCTGGGCCTCGGCCTTAGCAGCTTTGGCACTCTCAAGAGCCGAGGCGAGCTTGGACTCTCGAGTCTTCGAGTCACGCTCCAAACCCTCATGTTTTTCCACGAGAGCTTGGAGCTCTTGCCGTACCTTGGCCAGCTGCGCCTCCCCCTTCTCTCACTCGGTGCATTCCGCAGCCGCTTTGTTTTCAGCCACGGACACCGCTTCCTTCAGGGTCGCCACCTTGTTCGTGGCCCCTGTAGTACCCAAGTTATTCCTGTTATTTTTTGCAACCAAAACCTTTTCTATAAGGTATTTCTTTAATAAGATATTACTTACCTTCCTTGTCCTCGAGCTGCTTCTTGGCTTGTCCGAGCTCGTTCTCGGACCGCTCGAGGTTACTGCTTCAATGCATTGACCTCCGAGTCGGTCTGGCAGAGGTCAGCAGCGCAGCAACTGCATTCCCATATTGACATACTTATGTTAGACTCCTGCATATATCTTTTTAGATCCTTAGTCCGGCTTTTCTTTCCGAACACGAACTAAGCATCGAGAACTACTGTCTATGCGATAATATTTCTACATATTCTAAACTTACCTCGAGCTGTTAGAAGGCTGGTACAGGCTTCGGTCAGTCCGCTCTTGGCGAACTGAACTGTCCAGATCACCGCACTCATAACAGTGCGGTGCTCCTCCTTGATGGAAGCGCTGTTAAGCGCCTCCATTAAGCTATCCGGTGCCTCCGGTTGGGCGGTGGACACGGCGTCTTACCTTCTTGCGAAGGATCCGCTGGCGGACTTTGGAACGCTGATGGTTCCGGCATGGAGTCCGGACAAGGTCGGGCTTAGAGCCCCGGGGTCTTGCCCCCACGCTGGAGTGCAGGAGGTTGCCTTGTGGCTCCTCCTCGCTACCTCCTCTTGACCAAGCCCCCTTGGGGCACCACCTCGGTGTAAATCCGCAGCGTCTGCGAGGAAGGCGGTCGAAAGTGAAGTACTCTCCATTTCCGGCGAGCCCAGGGACCCGCTCGATGAATCGGTGAGCTTCGCCCTTGGGCGAGCTGCACGATTGTTCGACATTAGAGAACACTCTGCAATAATAAAAAGCCATGGGTATCCGGACACTTACGATCTCGCCAGGGCTTGGCCTTGTCGCCAATCCTCCTCGTAAATCGTCGGCGTTGGTGGAGAAATCGGAGGAAGGTTCTTCCCTTCTTGGACCCTCCGGCCTCCCGATTAGGCGGCCTTCCTTTTCCTCTCCTCCCCGGCTGGGAGAATCTTCTTTCCTCCTCCTCGTCCTCGGGAGAAGATTACGCTTGAGAATCGACAGCACACTGGCGTCGGGAGCTCCTTGAGTTCTCGTGGCCTCCTTCTTAGCCTTCTTCGCGGCACCACATGGGCGCCGGAGCCAGCAACCCGTCAATCAGGCGTCCTCCGGGTCATCCGGCAAAGGAGCCGGACAGTTAATCTGTCCGGGCGTCTTCAACTAGTCTGTCAAAGATTAGGGAGTTTTAGATCCCACATAGAGTCAATCTATGAAAAAAGAGTCCGTAAAGGTAAAATAACTTACCTCGCCGGCTGGACGCTGCGAGCTGTATCCGCGATCCTTGTTAGCGGATGTTGGGGCTTCAACGCCCTTGAACAGCACCTTCCGGGCATCTTCGTACGTAGTGTCGAAGAGCCGGCTCAAGGTTCGGTGCTGTGCCGGATCGAACTCCCACAAGTTAAAGGCCCGTTGTTGGCATGGGAGAATGCGGCAGATGAGCATCACCTGGATTACGTCGACAAGCCTGATAGCTCTTCCGAATTCCCCCACGTCAGGCCCGTCTCTTTCCATGACGAGAGCCGTGTGGGGAAGCGAGATCTGAATTCGGGGGCCGCCACCCATTCAGGGTCGCGTGGCTCGGTGATGTAGAACCACCCCGATTGCCACCCCTTTATTGTCTCCACAAAGGCGCCCTCGAGCCATAGGACCTTGGCCATCTTGCCAACCATGGCGCCTCCGCATTCCGCTTGACGGCCGCCCACTACCTTCGACCTGACATTGAAGATCTTCAGCCATAGGCCGAAGTGGGGCTGGATGCAGAGGAAGGCCTCGCACACGACGATAAATGCCAAGATGTTGAGGATAAAATTCGGGGCCAGGTCGTGGAAGTCTAGGCCGTAGTAGAACATGAGCCCCCGGACAAATGGGTGAAGTGGAAAACCTAGTCCGCGGAGGAAGTGGGGGAGAAACACCACCCTCTCATGAGGCCTGGGGGTTGGAATGAGCTGCCACGCGTCAGGCAACCTGTGCACGATGTCGCCGGACAAGTATTCGGCCTCCGCGGTCTTGTGATGTGCCCCTCTGTGACGGAGGAGGCCATCCACCTGCCTCCCGCTCCTGACATGGCTGGAGAAGGTTGAGGTGGGATGTGCGGACTTGGGCGCTGGAGCTTGAGTGCGCGGAAATGGATGAGCAAAGGAGGAAGAAGGCGTAGGTGAAAAGGTGGATCCTTATCCCCTTATATGGACGGACGAAGTTATGCGTCCCCCACCGGCCTGGTAAAACTCGCTTATCTCCCAAGCGCCGTAATCAATGGCACGGATGGGTTACCCACATTCGTATTGATGAGAATCCCGGAATAAGGGGGGCACGATCTATGCTTTGATAAGACGTGCCAGGGAAACCGCCTCGCTAAACGCGCTAAGGTGGAACGGTAAAAAACGATTCATATAATGGCCTGGCCGTGGTGTGATGTCACGCCCGCGGAATCGTCGATAGATCGTGCAAAGGTTATTCTCTCTACGGTGGTATGTGGAACTTGTTTTGCGAGCGGACACTATCTGGTGTTCAAAACCTTCTATGAAGTATTCGGAGGAGGAACCCGCCTTGCAATGCGAAGACAATATGCGCGCGGACTCGTCGTCATTGAAGCCTGGTTCAGGACTCTTGAGGAGTCCCGAACTAGGGGTTGTCGAGATAGCGGGACTATCATCACGGCGGACTCCAAGACTATGAAGATACAAGATTGAAGACTTCGTCCCGTGTCCGGATGGGACTTTCCTTGGCGTGGAAGGCAAGCTTGGCGTCTGGATATGTAGATCTCCTACCATTGTAACCGACTCTGTAACCCTAACCTATCCGGTGTCTATATAAGCAGGAGGGTTTTAGTCCGTGGGGACGAACAACAATCATACCATAGGCTAGCTTCTAGGGTTTAGCCTCCTTGATCTCGTGGTAGATCTACTCTTGTACTACCCATATCATCAATATTAATCAAGCAGGGTAGGGTATTACCTCCATCGAGAGGGCCCAACACAGGTAAAAACATCGTGTCCCTTGTCTCCTGTTACCATCCGCCTAGACGCACAGTTCGGGACCCCATACCCGAGATCCGCCGGTTTTGACACCGACAACCCCAAGATGGGATCTCACGGGTACAGAAGGTTGCAGCGGCGGAAAAAGTGTTTCGTTGATTCCCCCGATGTTTTCGGGGTATAAGAGTATATATAGGCGAAAGAAGTAGGTCAGTGGAGCTACGAGGGGCCCACGAGGGTGGGGGGCACGCCTACCCCCTGGGCGCGCCTCCCTGCCTCGTGGCTGCCTCGTTGCTTCCTTGATGTCCACTCCAAGTCTCCTGGATTGCATTTGTTCCAAAAACGATCCTCGCGAAGGTTTCATTCCGTTTGATATTCCTTTTCTGCGAAACACTGAAATAGGCAAAAAAAACAACAATTTGCACTAGGCCTTCGGTTAATAGGAAAGGTATATTAAAGCCCATTAAACATCCAAAATAGATAATGTAATATCATGGAACAATCAAAAATTATAGATACGTTGGATACGTATCAATACATCGTCGTTTGTGATTGATGCATCACACATAGTTTCATTGAAGGGTCTCTGATTTGACTGTCGCGTTTGGACCATCCTGCAGTAGTGTTGGGTGTAGCTAATATGCGAGTGTTAATATTTTGAAAGACATGGTTGCTTGTTGATATGCTTGAGTATTGAAATCTTCATATCAAAACTAGACTATTGCTTTGAATCATATAAAAGTCCAAATGTCCATGCTACAAAGAAAAGAATATGTGATGAACATGTTAGGTAGCATTCCACATCAAAAAATTTGTTTTTATCATTTACCTACTCGAGGACGAGCAGGAATTAAGCTTGGGGATGCTGACACGCCTCCAACATATCTATAATTCTTATGCAGGAGATGCAATGGAACATCCTGATATGCACTTGATTCATGTGGATGAAATTTGTGGATTATTTAAGCTTGCGAATTTACCCGGAGATGAAGTTAAGAAGAAGGTTTTCCCTTTACCTTTGAAGGTAAAAGCATTGACATGGTATAGGCTATGCGATGATATTGGATCATGGAACTGGAATCCATTGAAATTTGAATTTCACCAAAAGTTTTATCCTATGCATCTAGTTCATCGTGATCGATTATATATATATATATATATATATATATATATATATATATATATATATATATATATATATATATATATATATATATATATATATATATATATATATATATATATATATATATATATATATATAGCCTCTTCAAGGATAAAATATCTCTCTAGCTTGGGGGAGGCTTAAGTCAATGTTATATTCATGCCCCAATCATGATCTCTCGAGAGAAATTATCATTCAGAATTTTTATGCTCGGCTTTCTCGTGATGATCAATCCATGCTCGATACTTCTTGTACTGGTTCTTTTATGAAGAAGACTATTGAATTCAACTGGATCTTTTAGAAAGAATTAAGTGCAACTCTGAAGATTGGGAACTCGACGAACGTAAAGAGTCGGTTATTAAGCTTGAGTTTGATTGTGTTAAATCATTTTATGAGTGCTGATGCTTTTCACAAGTTTGGCACTAAATATGGACTTGACTCTGACATAGTAGCCTCTTTTTGTGAATCATTTGCTACACATGTTGATCTCCCTAAGGAGAAGTGGTATAAATATCATCCCCATATTAAATAAGAAATTAAAGAACTGGTTATAGCTAAAGATGAAACTATCATTTATAATGTTGATCCAGTTGTGCCTACTGCTTATATTGAAAAATCACCTTTCCCCGTTAGGATAAAGGAACATGCTAAGGTGTCAACAATGGTTAACAAAAGTAACATTAAAGCACCTGACCCTCTGAACAAATTAAAGTAGAACCTAGTATTGCTATGGTTAAAGATCTCTTGGTTGAAAATATTGATGGGCATGTTATTTACTTCTGTGATGAAGCTGCTAGAATTCCCAAACCCGATACTAAAGATAAGAACAAGCCTGTTGTTGGCATGCATGTCATCTCAGTTAAAATAGGAGATCATTGCTATCATGGTTTATGTGATTTAAGTGCTAGTGTGAGTGTTATCCCTTTTACTTTATACCAAGAAATTATGAATGATATAGCACCCGCTGAAATAGAAGACATAGATGTTACTATTAAACTTGCTAATAGAGATACCATCACACCACTTGGGATAGTTAGAGATGTTGAAGTCTTGTGTGGGAAAATAAAATATCCTACTAATTTCCTAGTTCTTGGTTCACCACAAGATGACTTTTGTCCCATAATTTTTGGGAGACCTTTCTTGAACACTGTCAATGCTAAGATAGATTGCTATAAAGAGACGATCGATGTTAATTTTGGTGATGTGTCTCATGAATTTAATTTCTCTAAGTTTCATAGACAACCTCATGATAAAGAATTGCCTAGTAAGGATGAAATAATTGGTATTGCTTCTATTGTTGTACCCCCCACTAATCCACTAGAACAATATTTAATAGACCATGAAAATGATATGCCTTGCATGAAATAAATGAAATAGATCAAAATTTCTTCGAACAACAACCTCTCCTTAAACAAAATTTGCATATCGAAACTCTAGGAGGTCCTCCTCCACCTCAAGCCGATCTGGTGTTTGAATTAAAGCAATTGCCTGACACTTTGAAATATGCTTATCTTGATGAGAAAAAGATATATCCTGTTATTATTAGTGCTAACCTTTCAAAACATGAAGAAGAGAGATTATTAAAAAAATTGAAGAAGCATTGTGCTACTATTGGATATACTCTTGATGGTCTTAAGGGCATTAGTCCACTCTCTGTCAGCACAAGATTAATATGGAACCTGATGCTAAACCTGTTGTTGATCACCAACAACGATTGAATCCTAAGATGAAGGAAGTGGTAATAATAGAAATACTAAAACTTCTGGAAGCGGGTATAATCTATCCCATAGCTGATGGTAGATGGGTAAGTCATGTACATTGTGTCCCTGAGAAAGGAGGTATTACTATTGTTCCTAATGATAAAAATTAACTTATTCCACAAAGAATAGTGACTGGCTATAGAATGGTAATTGACTTTAGAAAATTAAATGAAGCTACTAGAAAAGATCATTACCATCTACCTTTCATTGATCAAATCTTAGAAAGACTATCTAAGCACACACACACTTTTGTTTTCTTGATGGATATTCTGGTTTCTCTCAAATACCTATTTCACGACCTGGTCAAGATAAAACCACCTTTACTTGTCCTTTTGGGACTTATGCTTATAGACGTATGCCTTTTGGTTTATAGACGTATACCTTTCAAAGATGTATGACTGCTATAATCTCTGATTTTTGTGAAAAGATTGTTAAGGTTTTCATGGATGATTTCTTCGTTTATGGAACTTATTTTGATGATTGCTTAAGCAATCTTGATCGAGTTTTGCAGCGATGTGAACAAACTAATCTTGTCTTGAATTGGGAGAAGTGCCACTTTATGGTTAATGAAGGCATTGTCTTGGGGCATAAAAATTTTGAACGAGGTATTGAGGTGTATAAAGCTAAAGTTGATGCAATTGAGAACATGCCATGTCCTAAAGACACTAAAGGTATTCGTAGTTTCCTTGGTCATGCTGGTTTCTATAGGAGGTTCATTAAAGACTTCTCTAAAATTTCTAGGCCTCTTACTAATCTTTTACAAAAGGATGTTCCATTTGTTTTTTATGATGATTGTGAAGAATCCTTTGAAACACTTAAGAAATCCTTAACTTCTGCACCTATTGTTCAACCACATGATTGGAACTCACCTTTTAAAATTATGTGTGATGCTAGTGATTATGCTGTTGGTGTTCTTCTAGGACAAAGAGTTGATAAAAAATTAAATGTTATCCATTATGCTAGTAAAACTCTAGACGGTGCCTAAAGAAATTATGATACTACTGATAAAGAATCTTTAGCAGTTGTGTTTGCTTGTGATAAATTCAGATCTTACATTGTTGACTCTAAAGTAATTGTTCACACTGATCATGCTGCTATTAAATATCTTATGGAGAAGAAAGATGCCAAACCTAGACTCATTAGGTGGGTTCCCTTGCTCTAAGAATTTGACTTGCATATTACTGATAAGAAAGGAACTGAGAACCCCTTTTGGTGGCGAACGACACCTATGGGATCACAAGAATCCATACTACGGTTGCCGGAGCACGGGGTTGTGAGAAGAGCAGGATTAACAGTTAGCACAAGGATCGTTTACCCAGGTTCGGGCCGCGAGGATGCGTAAAACCCTAGTCCTGCTTTGGTGGGTGTATTGAGTGTTCTTGAGCTCTCGAACTAGCTATGGTGGCTGTGTAGTTCCAAAGAGCCAAATATTCCTCCAATACGCCATGGGCCTCCTTTTATAGTCGAAAGGGGCTGCCACAGTGGCACACAGGAGGTGGAAAGGCCTATAGTACTATGAGCTTATCGCCCGTATTACAGGACAAGACGCATTTAATGTGTCGCTTAGGTGTCCCCTAGCTTTATCGGGGACAGGAGTGAGGCTCGTCCCGTCCGTCACCGCTCCTCTTTGCTTCGACATGCGCCCTGGCCAGCGATGCATGCGGCGCCATGTAGGCAGGCAGGCAGCTGAGGTGGCACGGTGGTAGGATCTTCACGAAGATCTGCATGCCACCGCGCAGTTGCTTGCTGAGTTGGCGTAGAGGCCGCCCGTCGCCACGCAGGTGCTTGCCCAGCTAGTTGAGCTAGCAGCTGCTTGGGGACGGCGGTGGAGTCTTGGTCGACGCGGGCCTGGTTGTGGCCCCGCTGACGCCCTCGGCAAGGGTCTTGCCATGGCGTTGCAGTCGTCCCCGGCAAGGTGCTTGCCGGGGTTCTTGTGGATCTCCTCGGCAAGGATCCCGCCGAGGGTCGCCGTCTTCTGGTTCTCATCTGATCTCATATCTCTATGGTCTTGACAAAGATCTGCATGCCACCACAGAGGTGCCTCCCAAGCCCTGGTCCAATCGCAGTTGGTTGGGTTGGAACCCGTGGGCTCAAGGGCGGCTCGCTCTGTTGGTGTTTGGGCAAGTTGCCTCGGCAAGGTTCTTGCCGGGGCCGCAGAGACCTGCCCCGGCAAGGATCTTGCCGGGGGAGTCCACCTCGCCCTCTCGCTCTTTTGTATCTTTGGTTTTGGCGTTGGCCATCTTGTGCTTCGGCTTCTCTCCGGCTCCCTCCCCTGCTCTGCTTTGTGTGGCCGTGGGCACGGCTCCGACTGTCCGTGCACAAGTAAAGGGGGTCAAAAGGAGTGCCCCTACTTTTTTACACCGACAGGAGCCCCCGGGCCTGGGCCACACATAAGCGCGACATGTTGTTGGGCCAGGCCCAAAACGGTGCACGGGCAGGAGGGGCGGATTCCACCGCAGTAATTCTTTATCCGCCGCGCTTCCCCACGGCCCGCGTTGAACGCGCGACGTGGGGGTCATGCGTGACGTGGGGGGCATGCGTGGGGTGGTTTCCGCATGCATGCGTCACATCGTGGTAAAGAAGCGGCTCACGCCTTCCCCATAAAAGAGGGAGGCGTGGAGGCGCGGCCCATTTACTGGATGGACTCGGGTCGCGGTCTTCAAGGTGCACACGCTCCTCGCCCCGATCACGGGGCGGGGAACGGTCGCCTCACTTATCCTCTCGACCTTGCTAGCCCGCCATGCGTCCTTCATGCAAGTGGCGGGCGGTGGAGGCGGGAAACCAGGCCGTCGCTGATTGGGGCGGCGGGTCGGTCCTGATTCCCTGCGCCTTTGATGGATGGATTGGCTGAGTGGGGCGGCCGAGCCCCGACCTCGCCCCTTTATAAGGAGGGGGAGGGGGGCGTCGTCCCACATTCCTCAGCACCCATCCTCCTTCATCCGTGTTTCTTTCTCACACCTGCCATGGCTACAGGAGGTGCTGGGCCTTCGACGGTGGCGGCAAGCGTCGCCGCTCGTGAGCACGTCCCTCCTTCCCACGAGCCCGCGATGGGCGGAGCCAGCCGCAAGAGGAAGGGGGAGGGGGCGTGGCCGAGTTCACCGCGGCGGTCGGGGGAGAGGGGGACGAGGCGGCGCGTCGGTCGCGCCTCCGTCAGTGGTGCCTCCCGCAATGGAGGGTCACGTCGGGGACCGGCCCCGCGAGTTCTTCATCCGGCTGTGCCGGCCACCGTGTCGTCGTCTCTGTCTCCCCACCCCCTTCGCTCGAGAGATGGAGCTCGATCGACCCCAGACCCTCAGATTGCACATGAGGGGCTGCGGGACCGGCGGCACGCGGGTCGACGTCGACTTCCCCGCTCCTCATGTCATGTATCTCCGTTGCGGATGGAAGACGTTCGTCCACATCCATAGCTTGACGGTGGGGCTCGTCCTCTACTTCAATTTAATGGAGGGAGGCTTTCTCTCCGTCAAGGTCTTCGGAGACCTTGGATCTCGCCTGAAGTGTTGTGTGGAGAGCTCCTCCGACGATGAAGATTCCTCCTCGAGCGGGAGTGACGAGGAGGACAGCAACAGCGACGACGAGGGAGTCGAGCGGCAGGATGCCAACCCCGACTTTGACTGATCGCGTCGCCCCTCCCTCGGCCTCGCGCCCTGCCGAGGGCCTTCCTCGTCAAGCTCTCCATTCGTGCGTTCCCCATCGCCTCCTTGGGCGGCTAGCGTAGGAGGGTCGGAGAAGGCGAAAAGGGCGGGCGGCGGCCATCAACTCAGAGTACGCGGGCACCGATGCCTCCGTCGTGTATTGTCGGGCTGTTGCCTCATCTTCCAGACCCTCCGCCGGTACCGGGATGCTCTGTTGGCGCCTTCGGCTTCTCGCACCTCGCCTAGGCGCTCCTTTCGCCCTCCTGCTGTCTTGTTTCACCTCCTTAGGAGAGGGACAAGAAAGGGATTACGGGCACCTTATCTTTTTTTTAGTTTGTAAGCCTGCGGGCACTTGTTAGATTTAAGACTTGTAATCCCCTTGCTCATGTTTTTAATTCCGTATGAACTGTACCTATATGGGATGTTTTTAATGAAAAGGGGGCTTGCCTGGTTATTTGTGCGTGAGCGAGGCCCATGCCAAGGACGAATCCTTGTTATTTTTAGGATAAACATTGTTGCCCGCCAACAGGCCTTGTCGTGTCTCCACTTCGGTCGACCGTTCTCGCGCTCTCGGCGGAGGCAGGGCGAAGTAGAGTTAGGCCCCTCGTTCATCTCCTTGCCACCGCGGCTACTACCAAATTCCGACCCAAGAGGATAGCTCTTGGGTACGGGAAAAGGGGAGCACGGTGGTTTTAAGAATATAAACGAGGATTCATGTGTCCCAGTTCTATACGGAAGTGCATAACAGGGGATAAAAGACTTATCTGAATCCGCAGCCCCCAGCAACCTTGGCTTGCCGTGGTTGGATCCTTGTGTCTTCAGCCCCTGGCGATCCTGGCTTGCCGAGGCCAGAGCGCCAGTCCATCCTATTTCTCCCAAGCGGCTCAGGAGATATGTCCACGTGCCCTGCAAACCAAAGAGGACAGAAAGACACACACTCGACCTCTAGGCTAGGGGTTAGTCGCCGCTAAGCACTATCAACCCTAACCGAGGAAGAGACTTAACCTAGCATGCATGCTATAACTTAGGGCGCCAGCACTTCATTTATTTATTCTCAGGGTCTGCGTCTGGCTTTGTACAGAGGGTTACATGCCTTGCCGGCAAAGCTTGTACAAAAGGTGGCTTGCCGGGGGGCCCGGCAAGCCTTGCCTTATGGGTAAAACTTGCGAAGATGCTCGATGTTCGAGGAGTTTCTCCTTTGGGACAGCATCTTGATCTCGAGCGGACTGCGCCGGGCACTGTGACTCGTATTACCCGATAAGGGCCTTCCCACTTCAGCGTCAACTTGTTGGTATTCTTGGCCGACTGAACGCGCCGAAGAACAAGGTTGCCTTCCTCAAAGCTTTGGGCATGAACCTTGCGGCTATGGTAGCGCCGCAAGGCTTGCTGGTAGCGTGCTGCTCTCACAGCCGCCTGAAGACGATCTTCCTCGAGGAGCGTTGTGTCATCTTGCCGCAACTGCTCTTGCTCAAGCTCATCATAAGCGAGCACTCTAGGTCATATGAGTTCCGTGGGGAGAACTGCTTCTGCCCCATATACTAGGGCAAAGGGTGTCTGGCCGGTGGCTTGATTTGGCGTCGTCCTAATCGACCAAAGAACCGCCGGCAACTCATCAATCCAGCGCCTTCCACTCTTGTGCAGCTTGTCGAAGGTCTTCGTTCTCAAGCCTCGCAACACTTCAGCATTTGACCTCTTCGCTTGGCCATTGCTCCGGGGGTATGCTACGGAAGCAAAACAGACCTTGCTGCGGAGGTCTTTGATGTATTTCATGAAGGTGTGGCTTGTGAACTGTGTGCCGTTATCGGTGATGACTCTGTTTGGCACACCAAAACGGCATACTAGTCCCTTGAAGAACTTGACGGCTGACTGTGCTATCACCTTCCTCACCGGTTCCACCTCCGGCCACTTTGTGAACTTGTCGATTGAAACGTACAAGTACTCAAAGCCCCGACAACATGGGGAAGGGCCCGATATGTCGGGCCCCGGACGAAAATGGCGAGGAGAGAGGATTGTTTGAAGAGCTTGAGCTGGTTGATGAAGCTTCTTTGAATGGGCCCGACACGCTTCACACTTGGTTACTAGTGTCGTTGCATCACGGAGGCGGTGGGCGAGAAGAAGCCATCTTTGGAATGCCTTGCGGCAAGGGCCCTTGACCCTATGTGGGAGCCACATATGCCTCCATGTATCTCGCCAACAGCTCCAGTCCTTCCTCCCGGGGATGCACTTCAATTTCACACGTTCGGTCTTCTTACATGCAGGGGCGTCATCAACGAACTGGTACAAGGCAGACCGACGGGCTACTTTTTCCGCTTCTTCCTGCTCCTCAGGAAGTTCCCCTGTCTGGAGGAAATGGACGGTACGATGTGCCCATGCTGGAGTCTGGGGCTCGACGGCAATGACCAAAGGCATCTCTTCCGCCATGGGGGCAGCCGTCTCTACAGCCAGGGATTGGCGCCCTGCCGAAGCCAGCCGTCCCTCAGCAGGCTCAGGATCCGCGGCAACACCCTTGCCGGCACCCCCCGGGGGCTCGGCGGGAAAGTACTTGCCGGGGCCTAACTTCCTCCGCTTGTTCTACTCTGTTGATGGCTCGACGGATGGTTGAGTTAACCAAAGCAAAAAGGTACCTGCACTGGTAGCTTGAATGCAGCGCACTTTGACAGGTAGTCAGCGATGTCATTCTCCATTCGGGGAACGTCCTCTGCTTGTATACCGTCGAAGCGCTCCTCCAGTTTCCTCACCTCATCTACGTAGGCCTCCATCAACGGGCTCTGATAATCCTTGTTAACTTGTCTGACGACAAGCTGTGAATCACCCCTGATGATGAGCTTTTTCACCACGAAGTCCACCGCGATCCTGAGACCGGCAAGCAGCCCCTCCTATTTAGCAGTGTTGTTTGTGGACATCTCCCTGGGAAAGTGCATCTGGATCACATACTTGAGGTGCTCTCCGGTGGGTGCGACAAGCAGCACACCAGCACCGGCGCCTTGCAGCGAGAAAGCCCCATCAAAGTACATGATCCAGTCGCGGCTTGCCTCCTTGCCGGGGAGAGCCGTCTCCTGAATTTCTTCATCGGGCGTTGAGGTCCATTCTGCAATGACTCTGCCAAGACTCTGCTCTGGATTGTCGAGGTACTTTCAAACTTCAACCCAAAGCTCGACAACTCCAAGGCCCATTCCACAATCCTTCCGGTCGCATCTGGGTTATCACGATGTCTGTTACAGCGGGAGGCGGGTGACGACAGTGATCTCGTGGGCTTGGAAGTAATGACGCAGCTTCCTCGAGGCCATAAGGAGGCCGAAGAGCATCTGCACATCGGAGTACCTCGACCTAGCCCCCTGCAAGAGGGAGCTGACAAAGTAAACCGGGTGCTGCATCATCTTCTCCTTCTGCACCACTTCACTTGACTATGTGGGCACCGCCCCGAAGGCGTCAGACTCTGCCGGGGGCCTTGCCTTGCTGGCACCAGGCCCTGCCGGGGGAATCTCTGGCTTGCCATCCGCTGGTCCCGCCGTCGCTACTGCCTCCTCGTCGACCTCCCTCTGTGCCACCAGTGCGGCGCTGACCACTTGATTCGTTGTCGCTAGATACAGCAGCAACGGCTCTTGTGGTTTAGGCGCAACCAGTATTGGCGTGGAGGAAAGGTGTTTCTTCAGATCCTGCAATGCCGCCTCGGCTTCTAGGGTCCACTCCATTGGGCCTGCCTTCTTCAAGATTTTGAAAGAGGGAAGGGCGCGCTCGGCGGACTTGGAGATGAATCGGCTCATGGCGGCAACGCAGCCAGTGAGCCGACGCACGTCCTTGATCCGCTTGGGCGCCTCAATCTGTTCAATAGCCTTGATTTTCTCTGGCTTTGCCTCGATCCCGCGCTGCGACACAAAGAACCCGAGAAGCTTGCCGGACGGAATGCCGAAGACACAGTTCTCAGGGTTCAGCTTGAGGTTGATCTTGTGCAGGTTGGCAAACGTCTCTTCCAGGTCATGTACAAGAGTTGCCCCGCCCTTGGTTTTGACCACTATATCATCCATGTATGCTTCCATATTTCTATGGAGCTGGGGTTCAAAACCAATTTGGACCGCTCTTGCAAACATCGAGCCAGCACTCTTCAACTCGAAAGGCATCCGTAAAAACCAATATGTACCACATGGGGTGATGAATGTCGTCTTCTCTTCGTCTTCTCTTGTCATGAAGATCTGGTGGTAGCCTGAGTATGCGTCAAGGAATGACAACAGATCACACCCGGCTGTGGAGTCAACAATCTGGTCGATGCGTGGCAACGGGAAGGGGTCCTTGGGACAAGCCTTATTGATATCTGTGTAGTCAATACACAGCCTCCACTTCCCATTCGCCTTGCGCACCACCACCGGCTTTGCCAACCACGTCGGATGGAGCACTCCTCTCACCAAACCTGCCGCTTCCAACTTCCTGATCTCCTCTATGATGAACTCCTGCCTTTCCAGAGCCTGCTTCCTGACCTTCTGCTTGACGGGCCACACATGAGGACAGACAGCTAGGTGGTGCTCAATCACCTCCCTGGGAACACCGGGGATGTCGGATGCTTGCCATGCAAACACGTCGACATTTGCCCGCAAGAAGGTGACGAGCGCGCCTTCCTATTTGCTGTCGAGGGTGGAGCTTATGGTGAAAGCCCCTCCCGCGCCATCCTCCCTAACCGACACCTTCTTGGTCTGCGGTGGCTCAGCTCTGGATTTCTTGTTGTTCCCGGTGGAGCTCTCTGGCATGTCCTCGACGGTAGCACAACACTGCCCCTCCCGCGCCATCCTCCCTAATGGACACCTTCTTGGTCTGCGGTGGCTCAGCTCTGGATTTCTTGCTCTTGCCGGTGGAGCTCTCTAGCACGTCCTCGACGGTAGCACAACACTCCGAAGAGGTGCGCTTGCCGGAGTGGGTGCGAGAGGTCTTGTCGGGCTTCTTCTTCCCTCCCGGGGCTCCAGCGGCAGGAGCGAGTGCCTTGGCGGTAGCTGCTACAACTGCTTCCCGGTAGAGTTGGTCGGCGCAAATCAGCGCGTCCTTCTTGTCGGAGGGGACGGAGATGATGGTCAACGGCCCGGGCATCTTCAGCATGTTGTAGGCGTAGTGCGACGCCGCCATGAACTTGGCTAGTGTCGGGCGGCCGAGGATCCCGTTGTAGGGCAAGGGGATCTCGGCCACATTGAAGACGGTCCTCTCCGTCCTGTAGTTCAACACTCCTCCAAACGTCACGGGCAGTATGACCTTCCCCTTCGGTTGGCTCCTCCCCGGATTGACCCCCTGAAATGTGCCCGTTTCCTCGAGGTCTCCATCAGGAATTTGCAGCCTTTTGATCACGACGGGCGAGATCAAGTTCAGGTCGGCCCCGCCGTCGACCAACATCTTGTTCACCTTGAGGTTGCGTATCGTTGGCAAGACCAACAACGGCAAACACCCGACCGTGGTTGTGCGGTCAGGGTGGTCCTCAGCGTCAAAGATGAGGCGTCTTTGGACCACTTCAGCGGCCTTCGGCGTCGAGCGGCGGCTCGTCTTGTAATCTCACGCGCCCACTGCTTGAGCTGGCGGTGAGAAGTATGCAGCGAGGCGCCACCATCGATGCACATGGCCTCCATGGCCTTCTGGAACTCTTGCTCGCCGGACTCGTCGTCCTCTTCACGATCATCGTCTTCTTGCTTCTTGTCACGGCCCCGGGCGGGCCTCTCTTGCTGGTTGTCTTTGCCGCGGCGGCCTCCTTGGCTGCCACACTTCTTGCTGGATCCCTCGGCACCATCCTGGCCCTTCTCCTTGTCCCGCCTCTCGTACTCCACTTTTTGCTTCTCAACAAGCAGCTCGACTTGTCGGCAGTTCTGGAGGTCGTGGCCCTTGATGCGGTGGATCTTGCAGTACTGCTTGTCGGAGCTTCCTGGCTTGTCGGCAGCCGCCAAGGCCCGGCAGGTGGCGCACCTGGCAATCTCCTTGCCGGGGTCGTCTACCTTGGCCTTCTTGGCAGCGCCGGTGCTGTCCGATCCCTCGACGGCAAGCACGGTCTTGCCCTTGCGCTTCCTGTTGCGACACCGGCCCTTCTTCATTGGGGCGGCGGTGTCTTCATCAGTAGAGTAGGTTTCCGCGTCGGCGTCCTCGCCGGGGTACTTCCTTCCCTCTTCAGCCCGGGCGCACCTATCGGCTAGAACATAAAGTTAGGCCACATCCTTAACCTTGGTCATCGCTAGCTCTTCGCGCATCTTGCGGTTGCGCATGTTCTGATGGAACGTGCTAATCATGGCGGCGGGATGAACGTCGGGGATGTTGTACTGCACCCGGCTGAATCTCTGGATGTACTTGCGCAGGTTTTCCCCTTCCTTCTGGGGAATGATATGCAAATCACTAGCCTGGCCATGAGCTTGGTGGCCTCCAGTGAAGGCGCCAATGAACTCATGGCACAGATCCAACCAAGAAGAAATGGAATCCGCCGGCAAATGCATCAACCAAGACATGACATTGGGCTTCAGTGCCAACGGGAAGTAATTGGCAAGCACCTTGTCTTCGCGAGCTCCGGCAGCCTGCATCACGCTGGTGTAGATGCTGAGGAACTCTGACGGATGGGTCTTGCTAGTGTACTTCTCGCCGATGTCGGGCTTGAACGTGCCGTGGGATGGCCACTTGAACTGCCGCAACTCACGGGTAAAGGCTGGGCAGCCCACCTCGTAAGGTAGGCCGCCGGAGCCCCCCGGTGTTGCGTGGTCCATAGCGGGTCCCGCCCGCTTGTCCGACTGGTAGCGTGTATCACGCCGGCGCTTGATAGTGCTTCGAGCATCTTCGTGAGCTCGTTCTCGAAGAACTTGGCGTTGGTCGCGGTGGGTCAATGGGTCGGACGACGCTATGGAAATATTATCACAAGCGTCATTGCGACGGACCGACACCCGCGGTGGCTGGCGTGGAGGAGGAGAGTGCACCGTGGCCGCAGCACCCCCAGCCCCTCCACCAGCAGCGCGTGGTGGTTCGGACGAGCCCGGCCGAAGGCCCGCGATCGCGGATCATCTTTATTGGCGGCGGCGGCGAGGCTCCGGATGGTGGCTCTCCACTCATCGAGCTTCTCGCGGCGGGAGGGAAGTCGAGGAAGCGATTGTCGCGCGCCAAAGCTTCGCTGGCGTGGGTGGTGGTCACGGCTGCGTGGGTATGGCGGCCGACTTCTAACTACGTTAAAGGAGTTCTACCACGGCCCGGCGGCTCCGTGCCATTTTACCGACACCGGCGAGCATCTTGGACTCGCCGTCCCGCCAGACGGACGCGAAACTCTTCCACGGTGATGTCCGGGGTCTCCGGTGTGGTGGCGCTGCTTGTCGCGCGCACCACAGAAAAAGCGCTGTGGGCGCCGGCGTGAGCGTCTTGGAGGTTGCTGCGCCGCCCGTGGGTGGCACAACGACACTCCGGGAGGGCCCCGCGCCGCCTGCGAGGGGGCCCAGCCCTGTCTTTGGATTTGGCGGCGTGCGTCCCGTCGCTGGCGCACGAATGACGCCGCTCGCCAGGCTCTGACTGCCAGAGCGATGCTGGTGCTCGCGGGCTGCGGCTCGAGTCCTGTCAGCGACCGGCCCGCTGTCCGCCCGCATAGGCACGGGCCGTTCGGCTCCCGACGAGCCGATCGTCGTGATCGTCTTCTTCTTGGGAGCCATGGCGATGAAGAACTGCTAGACTAACTACTAGACCAGATTCTCACAATTGCGCCCCCTCCCTGGCGCACCAAAGATGTCGGTGGCGAACGACACCTATGGGATCACAAGAATCCCTACTACGGTTGCCGGGGCGCGGGGTTGTGAGAAGAGCAGGATTAACTGTCAGCACAAGGATCGTTTACCCAGGTTCGGGCCGTGAGGATGCATAAAACCCTAGTCCTGCTTTGGTGGGTGTATTGAGTGTTCTTGAGCTTTCGAACTAGCTATGGTGGCTGTGTAGTTCCAAAGAGCCGAATCCTCCTCCAGTACGCCATGGGCCTCCTTTTATAGTCGAAAGGGGCTGCCACAGTGGCACACAGGAGGTGGAAAGGCCCACAATACTATGAGCTTATCGCCCGTATTACAGGACAAGATGCATTTAATGCGTCGCTTAGGTGTCCCCTAGCTTTATCAGGGACGGTAGCGAGGCTCGTCCCGTCAGTCGCCGCTCCTTTTCGCTTCGACACGCGCCCTGGCCAGGATGCATGCGGCGCCATGTAGGCAAGCAGGCAGCTGAGGTGGTGCGGTGGTAGGATCTTCATGAAGATCTGCATGCCACCGCACAGATGCTTGCTGAGTTGGCGTAGAGGCCGCCCGTCGCCATGCAAGTGCTTGCCTAGCTGGTTGAGCTAGCAGCTGCTTGTGGATGGCGGTGGAGTCTTGGTCGATGCGGGCCTGGTTGTGGCCTCGCTAACACCCTCTGCAAGGGCCTTGCCGGGGGCCCAGCAAGGGTCTTGCCATGGCGTTGCATTCGTCCCCGGCAAGGTGCTTGCCGGGGATCTTGTGGATCTCCTCGGCAAGGATCCCGCCGAGGGTCGCCGTCTTCTGGTTCTCATGTGATCTCATATCTCTATGGTCTTGACAAAGATCTGCATGCCACCACAGAGGTTCCTCCCGATCCCTGGTCCAACCGCAGTTGGTTGGGTTGGAACCCGTGGGCTCAAGGGCGGCTCGCTCTGTTAGTGTTTGGGCAAGTTGCCCCGGCAAGGTTCTTGTCGGGGCCGCGGAGGCCTGCCCCGGCAAGGATCTTGCCGGGGGAGTCCACCTCGCCCTCTCGCTCTTTGGTATCTTTGGTTTTGGCGTTGCCTTGGCCATCTTGTGCTTCGGCTTCTCTCCGGCTCCCTCTCCTGCTCTGCTTTGTGTGGCCGTGGGCGCAGCTCCGACTTTCCTGCATAAGGAGCGCCCCTACTTTTGTACACCGACAACCCCGTAGATGATAACTTGTCTAGGTTAGAAAATGTTCTTGATGACCCACTACCTATTGATGATAGCTTTCCTTATGAACAACTAATTGTAATAAATGCTTCTCATAACACTCCTTGGTATGCTGACTATGCTAATTACATTGTTGCTAAATTTATACCACCTAGTTTCACATACCAACAAAAAAAATCTTCTATGACATAAGACATTACTTTTGGGATGACCCACATCTTTATAAAGAAGGAGTCGATGGTATTATTAGACGTTGTGTACCTGAGCATGAACAGGAACAACTCCTATAGAGTAGATGGTATTACAATCTGGTTTTCATTGGCCTACTCTTTTCAACGATGCCCGTAAGTTTTTCTTGTCTTGTGATGAATGCCAAAGCATTGGTAATATTGGTAAGCCTCAGTAAATGCCTATGAATTATTCACTTGTTGTTGAACCATTTGATGTTTCGGGTTTAGATTATATGGGACCTTTTCCTTCCTCTAATGGGTATACACATATTTTGGTTGCTGTTGATTATGTCCCTAAGTGGGTAGAAGTTATTCCAACTAGTAGTGTTGATCATAACACCTCTATTAAAATGCTTAAAGAACTTATTTTCCCAAGGTTTGGAGTCCCTAGATATTTAATGACTGATGGTGGTTCACACTTTATTCATGGTGCTTTCAGCAAAATGCTTGCTAAGTATGACTTTAACCATAGAATTGCATCACCCTATCATCCTCAATCTAGTCGTCAAGTTGAACTTAGCAATAGAGAAATAAAATTAATATTACAAAAAACTTTCAATAGGTCCCGAAAGAATTGGTCTAAGAAACTTGATGATGCACTTTGGGCCTATAGAACAGCTTATAAAAATCCTATGGGTATGTCTCCATATAAGATGGTTTATGGTAAATCTTGTCATTTGCCTCTTTATTTAGAACATAAAGCATATTGGGCAATTAAAGAACTCAATTATGACTTCAAACTTGCCGGTGAAAAGAGGTTATTTGATATTAGTTTACTAGATGAATGGAGAACCCAAGCTTGAAAATGCCAAACTATTTAAAGAAAAAAGTTAAAAGATGGCATGACAAAAGAATCCAAAAGCGGGAATTTAAAGTTGGTGAACATGTTCTATTGTACAATTCTCGTTTTAGATTTATTACAAGAAAACTTCTCTCTAAATGGGAAGGACCATACATCATCGAAGAAGTTTATCGCTCTGGAGCTATCAAGATTAATAATGCCGAAAGTACCAACCCGAAGGTGGTCAATGGACAAAGAATTAAACACTATATTTCAGGTACCCCTATTAATGTTGAAACTAACATTATCCAAACCATGACACCGGAGGAACACATAAAAGAAACCTTCCAAAACACTCCAGAACCCTGAAAAGGAACATGTATGTGATACGGTAAGTAAAGAGTCTCCGGAAAATCCGCAACAATATTTTCTGACAGTTTTGGAATATTAGAAAAAATAAGAAAATAAGAAACAACCAAGAAGGCAACCCAGGTGTCCACAAGACACCAGGGCACGCCTGCCCCACCAGGTGCACCCTGGTGGGTAATGGGCTCCTTGGGCACCTTCCCGACTCTGTTTTCCTTCCCTATACTTGTTTCCCAAGATAAAAAAATATATTTATATACTCCCCCGGACGTATTGACCACTGCATCGCGGAGAAACCATATGTTCTTGTTTCGTGTTGTTTTTCTGACAGATCTAGATCGCCATGGCCACACCAAGCTCCTCCAAGGACAAGTTCTTCGAGAGGGTAATCAATCCCTACTTGTCAGAGGTGATGAAGCACCCTCAAGCTATTGAGATGTGTGAGGGGGTGCTCCACATCCGGGATGTTCAAGGGCCTAAGAAGACGGGAAACATGGAGGCCAGGCTCATGGTGGTGGAGCAGGAGATCTTCAAGTGGCAAGGGATGGTGGAGAGTGGACTCAGTGCCAATCACCTCACGATCACAGAATTCACCCGTGATCACAAGGTGGATGGCCGGTCAATGAAGGACATCGTCTTCACCTTCAACGAGCAAATCAATTTTCTGCAAAGCCAAATCTATGATCTTTAAAACCAAGTTTTTGAGTATGAGGCAAGATTTAAAGGTATGAGTTTAGCTGCCAGTTGCAGGACTCAGGAGACTCATGCTTCCTCTTATGATGGTGAGCCTCTGCCATGGAAGCCAGAGGACAAGTTTGCCTCTACCTCATCACCACCACCATCACCAAAGAAGGAGACTTGAGTACACGGGTATGGGCACTCCCCTTGGGTTGTGCCAAGCTTGGGGGAGATGCCCCGGTATCGTATCACCATCACTTTTATTTACCTTTACCTATCTTAGTTCGATCCTTAGCTATTTCGTGATTTTGTTGAATAAAAGTTTAGTATGATCTATTTTCGAGTGCTAGTTTCGTGATCTATCTATCTATGTAATCGAGTGAGAGTTATATAATAAAGTTTACTTTGAGATTTTGCTTCTTTACTTTTCTGTTTCAATTAAAATAAATAAACTAATGAAAAAGATCATATGCTAATCTTATGGTAAGTAATGGCATCACATAAGGAAAAGTGTAAGTCGTAAAATTTATTGAAAAGTTGACAAACATAGCATTGGTCAATGATGCAATTCATGAAAGAATTAATAAGGGAAGAGAAGATTCACATGCAAATACACTATCTAGGACATCTTTTATGATCGTGAGCACCCATTAATATATCGTATGCCAAACTATTGACGTTGGACAAGGAAGACAACATAATGATTTATGTTTGTTCATATCCACATAGAAGTTATATTGTCATAGGTCCTTCAACATGTGGAGCTTGCCCAATATCTTTGCTATCCAAAAATCTGCACTAAGTAGAGATACTACTTGTGCATCCAAAACCCTTAAACCCAAATCAATGTTTTGAGAGTCCACCATACCTGCCTATGGATTGAGTAAGATCCTTCAAGTAAGTTGACATCGGTGCAAAAAGGCAATAAAAATTGCTCCTAAATGTGTTTGATCCTTTAGAGTAAGGGAAAATAAGCGTTGTACGAAGTTGTGATGGCAAAGTAGTAAAAGCAACAGATTGCATAATAAAGGTTGCTATCATAAGCGGCAATATAACATGGCGTTCTTTTGCATTAAGAGATTGTGCATACAAAACGAAAAAGTGCATGGCAACCTCTACTTCCCTCAGGGAAGGGCCTATCTTTTACTTTTATGTATTTACTTTTTATGCAAGAGTCAAAGTATTTTCCTCTATTCCTTTTTATTTTCTCTTTGGCAAGCATCATCTGGTGGGGAAAGATCTAGGCACATATATCTAGTTGAATATGAGTGATCATGAGTTATTATTGTTGACGTCGCCCTTGAGGCTATGTGCACGGTTGAAACTTTTTGCTCATATATATGTCGTGAGTGTTAGCAATCATAGAAGATGAAATGATGGTTGAGTATGTGGACTTTCCAAAAGGCTCCGATACGAGACCCTTCCTGAAAATATGATGAATTGTAGTTGCAAAGTTGACTGAGAACATAGTTTGTTAGTTTTCATTAAAGTTTATGCTTTCTACTTCGATGTTGTGATGAATTGTTACTTGTTCAGGAGAAGCTATACGATAAAGTTATATGATAAAGTTCTAGGATAAAGTATGTTGCTATTATAATAATATGCATGATGCTACTATGTTCGTATTTTGTTTTTATCGACACCTCTCTCTCTCTCTAAACATGTGGACATGATTTTCGATATCGGCTTTCGCTTGAGGACAAGCGAGGTCTAAGCTTGGGGAGTTGGTATGTCCATTTTGCATCATGTTTTACTACTGTTATTTATAATGTTTTTATGCTTTGTAATACTTTATGGAGTAATTCTAATGCCTTTTGTCTCATAATATGCAAGGTTTACACAAAGAGGGAGAATACCGGCAACTGGAATTCTAGACCTGAAAAAGCTATGTCAGATATACCTATTCTGCACATCTTCAAATGAGATGAAATTTTATGGAGAATTATTTTGGAATATATAATAAATATTGGAGAAAAGAACTACCAGAGGGGGGCTGCCAGGTGCCCACAAGACACCAGGGCGCGCCTAGGCGCGCCCTGGTGGGTAGTGGGCCACCCAGCCCACCTTCGGTGCCCATCTTCTGGTACATAAGGTCTTTTTACCTAGAAAAAAAATAAGAAGAGGACTTTCGGGATGGAGCGCCACCGTCTCGAGGAGGAACTTGGGCAGGAGCACTTTTGCCCTCCAACGGAGCGATTCCACCGGGGGGAACTTCCCTCCCGGAGGGGAAATCGAAGCCATTGTCATCACCATCAACCCTCTCATCTTCGGGAGGCCAATCCATCAACATCTTCAACAGCACCATCTCCTCTCAAACCCTAGTTCATCTCTTGTGTTAAATCTTTGTACCGGAACCTCAGATTGGTACCTGTGGGTGACTAATAGTGTTGATTGCATCTTGTAGTTGATGTTATATGGTTTATTTGGTGGAAGATTATGTGTTCAGATCCATTATGCTATTTAATATCCCTCTGATCTTAAGCATGAATATTATTTGTGAGTAGTTTCCTTTGTTCTTGAGGCCACGGGAGAAGTCATGTTGCAAGTAATCATGTGAATTTGGTATTCGTTTGATATTTTCATGATATGTATGTTGTTATTCCCTTAGTGGTGTTATGTGAGCATCGACTACATAACACTTCACCATCTTTGGGCCTAAGGGAATGCATTGTGGAGTAGTTATTAGATGATGGATTGCTAGAGTGACAGAAGCTTAAACCCTAGTTTATGTGCTATCCTGTAAGGGGTTGATTTGGATCCATATGTTTAATGCTATTGTTAGATTTTATCTTAATACTTCTTTCGTAGTTGCGGATGCTTGCGAGGGGGTTAATCATAAGTGGAAGGCTTGTTCAAGCAAGAACAGCACCCAAGCACCGGTCCACCCATATATCAAATTATCAAAGTAGCGAACGCGAATCAAACCAACATAATGAAAATGACTACATAAAATTCCCATGTGCCCTCAAGAACGTTTTACTTATTATCTGAGATCGTACCGGCCTATCATTTGCCATCAAAAGGATTGGGCTACCTTGCTACCCGTACTGTTACTATTGTTACTTGTTACTTGTTACAAACTATCTTGCTATCAAACTACATGTTACCGACAATTTCAGTGCTTGCAAAAATTACCTTGCTGAAAACCACTTGTCATTTCCTTCTGCTCCTCATTGGGTTCGACACTCTTCCTTATCGAAAGGACTGTGATTGATCCCCTATACTTGTGGGTCATCACAACTACACGGGTGTGATGAGAGGGATGTGTATTGTCATTCGATCGTGGTGCATCCTACGGTGCACACGCGCGATCAGTGTGGTTAGGGTTCTAGCCAGTCAGAATGCAACGCATAATAGGGTGAGTACACACGGATCCCAGAGGCAATGGAAATGAACCGCGTGGGATAATAAATGACCAAGATTGAAGGAGAATCCACATTTCCTTTTTCATTTGTCCTAGAGTTTTTTTCTATGATCAACATACCCATCCAACGCAGCGTGTTCAAATTTGGCACTTTTTGGGCTCATTTACTATATTTAGGCCATTACATGCATTTCTAGGCATTAATGCACATAATTCAAATTCGCACAACGGGTGCATGAAAAAGCGCACGAAAACGGTCTGAAAATTATGCTTGTGGTGTTTAGTAAATTTTCATGCTTTTTACAAGGAATGGGGAGATATTTCAAGGATATGTGGGGCAAGAGTCAACCACAACCGTGTTGTTTATTGGTTTTCCAAATCTGGCAAAATGAAAAACATGATACCTCGCATGGTGCCATGGTATGACCTCACCATGCTCTGGTAAATATTTGAGAAGGTTTGGCTAATGTCGTTATACATGCTCTTCACAAATCGAACCACCACCGAGGAAGTTTCATGGTTTCGAGAGGAAATCATCAAGATTGAAGGGGAATCCAAATTTCCTTCTTCGTTTGTCTTTGAGCTTTTTTCTATGATCAACATACCCCCTCCAATGCATCGTGTTCAAATTTGGCACTTTTTTGGGCTCGTCTATTATACTTAGGCCATTATGTGCATTTTCTAGGCACTAATGCACATAATTCAAATTTGTACAATCGGTGCATGAAAAAGTGCACGGAAACAGTCTGGAAAATCATGCTCGTGGTATTTAGTAAATTTTCATGCCTTTTACAAGGAATGGGAAAATATTTCAACGATATGTGTGGCAAGAGTAAACCACAAACGTGTCGTTTATTGGTTTTTCAACTCTCAGAAAATGAAAAACATGCATGAAAAACATGATACCTGGCATGGTGCCATGGTATGACCTCACCATGCTCTAATAAATATTTGAGAAGGTTTGGTTAATGTCATTATACAAGCTCTTCATATATCAAACCATCACCGAGGAAGTTCCATAGTTTCGAGAGGGAAATCACCAAGATTGAAGGGGAATCCAAATTTCCTTCGTTGTCTGTCCTTGAGTATTTTTCCTATGATCAACATACCCACTCTGATGCACCGTGTTCTAATTTGGCACTTTTCCGGGCTCATTTACTATATTTAGGCCATTATGTACATTTTCTAGGCATTAATGCACATAATTCAAATTCAGACAATCGGTGCATGAAAAAGTGCATGAAAACAGTCTGGAAAATCATGCTCGGGGTATTTAGTAAATTTTCATGCCTTTTACAAGGAATGGGAAAATATTTCAACGATATGTGTGGCAAGAGTCAACCACAAACGTGTGTTTTATTGGTTTTTCAACTCTAGAAAAATAAGAAAATAAAAAATGCATGAAAAACATGATACATGGCATGGTGCCATGGTATGATCTCACCATGCTCTGGTAAATATTTGAGAAGGTTTGGCTAATGTCGTAATAAACAATCTTCATAAATCAAACCATCACCTAGGAAGTTTCATGGTTTCGAGAGAAATCACCAACATTGAAGGGGAATCCAAATTTCCTTCACCATTTGTCCTTCAGTTTTTTTCTATGATCAACATACCCCCCTGAATTCACGTGTTAAATTTGGCACTTTTCCAGGCTCATTTACTATATTTAGGCCATTATGTGCATTTTCTAGGCATTAATGCACACAATTCAAATTCAGACAATCAGTGCATGAAAAAGTGTGTGAAAACGGCTCGAAAATCATGCTCGTGGTATTTAGTAAATTTTCATGCCTTTTACAAGGAATGGGCAAAGATTTCATGGATATGTGTGGCAACAGTCAACCACACACGTGTCATTTATTGGTTTTTCAACACTAGAAAAATGAAAAACATGATACCTAGCTTGGTGCCATGGTATGACCTCACCATGCTCTGGTAAATATTTGAGAAGGTTTGGCTAATGTCGTTATACACGCTATTCATAAATTGAACCATCACCGAGGAAGTTTCATGGTTTCGAGAGTGAAATCACCAAGATTGAAGGGGAATTCAAATTTCTTTCGTAATTTGTACTTTTTCTACGATCAACATAAGATCAAGCTAAAAAGAACAGCATCAGACCTGAAGATTTGGTTCACGTTGCATCAGAGGTGGTGCTGCGGTTAGACGTGGCACAGGAGAGGCGCCAACTAACCCCAAGGGAATTCTGGCTGAGGAAAACTCCGAAACTGAAGATAGTTGGCCTTGCGGCTCTCGAGCGGGTCAGAAAACGGCAAGCTGCACGGACTACCTGGCTCAAAGCGGGCGATGCAAAAACAACATTCTTCCAAGCTAAGATCAACTCTCGGTGGAGGAAAAATTACATACACTGCCTAGAGTCAGAGAACAAGCAAGCAACAGATCACAAAGAGAAGGCGGGCATGATCCATGAGCACTTCTCGGCCCTTCTGGGCAACAAGGAGAGACGGGCAAAAACAATCAATTGGGATATGATTCAGCTACCTCGTCTGCAAACTGGAGAATGCCTCGACAACCGCTTCACGGAAGAAGAAGTATGGGCAGCAATCAGTGCGTCTCCGGCCGAGAAGGCGCCAGGATCCGACGGCGCCAGTGGTGCCTTCTTTCGTGCTTACTGGCAAACGATCAAGATGGACATCATTGCAGTTTTCCATGCTTTTTACCAGCTCGCCAGGGGTGACTTTGCAGCCCTGAACCGTGCTATGATCGTCCTGCTGCCAAAAAAGGATGGCACAACCAAACTGTCTGACTTCCACCCAATTAGCCTAATCCATTCGGTGGCCAAGCTAATCGCCAAAGTCCTCTCGATCAGGCTAATGGGTGTGCTAGATCAACTCATATCCCCGGCCCAGAGTGCTTTCTATAAGAAGAAGGGCATTCATGAAAGCTTCCTCTATGTTCAGAACGCACTACGGCTGTTTCAGACGAAAAAGCCGCCGATGCTCCTGCTAAAGATCGACATTGCAAAGGCCTTTGGCACGGTGTCATGGGAATATATCCTCGAGCTGCTGCAGTGCATGAACTTCCCGGCACGCTAGAGAGACTGGATCGCCCTGCTTCTCTCCTTCGCGTCCTCCACCTGTCTGCTCAACGGAGACCCGGGCCCTGCGATTCTCCATCAGCGGGGACTGCGGCAAGGGGATCCCCTCTCACCTATCCTCTTCATCCTAGCGATCGATACCCTTCACCGACTGTTAGAAGCAGCACAGCAGGCCGGCGCCATCGCTCCCCTGCCGACCGGTGCAGCACGCCTACGCGTCACGCTATACGCTGACGACGCGATCTTCTTCACCAATCCAGTGCGCCAGGAGATAGACACCATCATGCAACTGCTGGACGGGTTTGGAGAGGCCACGGGGCTGCACAGCAACCCCCAAAAATCGTCAGCGGCAGCCCTCAACTGCGGTAGTTTCGACCTCATAGATGTCCTTCAAAATTTTGGCAACACTAGAGTAGGCTTCCCGATCAGGTACCTAGGTCTCCCGCTCTGCATCGGCAGGCTCCGGCTCGTGCACATCCAATACCTTCTCGACCGCATCCGCGCAAGGCTGGCGGCTTGGAAAGGCCGTCTCCTGCTGATCGCGGGTCGCCGCGTGCTGGTCCGGTGCGTCCTGTCCGCACTGCCCGCCTTCGCCATGGCCTCCTTGCGCATCCCGAAAAGATTCTACAAGGACGTCGATAAGGCACGTCGGCGGTTCCTGTGGGCGCACGATGAAGAGGCCACCGGCGGTAGATGCAAAGTGAACTGGCGGCTAGTCATGTCCCTGGTCGACCACGGCGGCCTCGGCATCCCCAACATGGAGCGGTTCGCGCGTGCACTGCGTCTCCGATGGATATGGCTGGCATGGACGGACCCGGCCAGGCCATGGGCAGGCACGGGGACGCCTTGTAACGACAAGGATAGAGCGCTTTTCGCCTCGATGACGATGGTGACGGTGGGGAACGACAACAGAGCCATCTTCTGGCACTGCCCCTGGCTCGGCGAGCAACCGCTACGGCAAGTCTACCCAGACCTGTTCAGACGCTCAACCAGGAAGAACCGCACAGTGGCGGACGCATTACACGAAGACAGATGGATCATGGACCTCAGGCGCAGTAACGGCTTGGAGATCGCCCCCAGGTCGCGCAGTTGTAGCGCCGCATCAGAAACGCAAACCTAGTGTTGCGGGAAGGAATCGAAGATGAGATTGCATGGAAAGCCGGAGGCCACTACACAGCGAGGTCAGCATACAACTCCCAATTCTCTTTGCAAGCAACATCGACCATGAAAAGATTGGTGTGGAAGATCTAGGCTCCTGGGAAGATCAAATTCTTTCTTTGGCTGCTCCGCCACAACCGGCTCTGGTGCAATGATCGCCTGCAACGTAGGGGATGGGAAAATCCCTACTTCTGTCAGCTATGCTGCCGCAACCTCGAATCTTCTTTCCACCTGATATGGGAGTGCAACACCTCGCGGGAAGTTTGGTCAAGAGCAGCCACCTGGGAGGGCTGCGCGGCACTCTCACCGGCCTCCTGGAGTTCAAGCAAAACAACAACCGAGTCTGTCACCGCAATCTTCAACTCGCGCCAAGAGAGAAAAGAGGAATCAAGACAATGGTGGCCATGATCGCCTAGCACATCTGGCTGGAGAGAAACAGCTGCACATTCAGAGGAAAGGCGCCGAATGCGCTTAGCGTGATAGAATCCTGCCGGAGAGATATCGAGCAATGGAGACTCGTCGGAGCCCATGCCATAGCGCCCCTTTCGGGGAAATAACGTGAGGAATAGGCCTTGTTTTTGTTCTGAAATGGTGAGTAGGAGGGTTCCTGCGTGCTCCCTCCTCCTACACCCGTGAGAAAAATCATCTCTTTCTTGAACTTTTGATCACAATTTTTGTAACTCTCCCCTGCTAAGCCAATGAAAAGCCAGCGAGTTTGGATCTTTCAAAAAAAACATACCACCCCCCCCCCCCCCATGCACGCTTCCTCTCGGCCTCGGTCCGAGCTTTCTCATTTTCGGTCACCGAAGACTGAGCTTCCTCAATAAAACCCTTCGTCAGTTTGAGCTGCTCCACCAACGCCGCGCACTTGGCCTCAAGAACTTCCTTCTCCTTGGAGAAGCGCAATTCGTGGGAACCCAAACCCTGCTGATACTCCTCATGGGACTAGTCCTTCTGCTTCTAGAGGGACTCTGCAAGGACCTTTGCGCTCTCCGCCACCAGCACTTGATGCTCCTATGCGTACGGTGGCCGCCTTCTCGCGGGCCTCGTCCATCGCTCGACCCAAGACCGCCTTCTCCTCCGCCAAGGCTTAGGTGACATATCCCCGTGTTTCTTCGACCTCTTGCCGAGCACGGGTGGACTGGGCGAAGAAAACCCCCACACGTCAATAGGAGCTTGGCGTCCTTGGGCGAGAGCCCTCCTCTCGTCTGCCAGACCGGTCGCGAATCAATCGACCGCCTGACGCACTGATTGGACAAGCCTTCGGGGCGATACATCACCTCCAACGACGCTTCCCGGGCAGACCACAAGCCCCAAGGCCCAGCTGGAACTGCTTACGAACAGCATCTCCTGGATGACCAACTCCCAGAGCCTCCCGTGGTGTGACGCCCCCGATTTAATCGTACACTAATCATGCACACAAATGTGTACGATCAAGATCAAGGACTCACGGGAAGATATCACAACACAACTCTACAAATAAAATAAGTCATACAAGCATCATAATACAAGCCAGGGGCCTCGAGGGCTCGAATACAAGTGCTCGATCATAGGCGAGTCGTGGAAGCAACAATATCTGAGTCTGAGACATAAGTTAAACAAATTTGCCTTAAGAAGGCTAGCACAAAGCTGGGATCTGATCGAAGAGGAGCGGGCCTCCTGCACAGGGATCCTCCTAGCTACTCTGGTCGCCGTCGTCGGTGGGCTGCACGTAGTAGTAGGCACCTCGAGTAGTAATAAATCAGCGGCGGTGGTGTCATCTCCTCTGGCTCCATAGTCGATTGCAGCAATCGAGTAGAGGTAGGGGAAAAGGGAACAAGGCAACCGTGAGTACTCATCCAAAGTACTACGCAAGCAAGGTGCTACACTACATATGCATGGATATGTGTGTAAAGGCCATATCGATGGACTGAATGCGAGAATGCCGTAATAAGAGGGGATAGCTAGTCTTAACGAAGACTAAACTTCGGACACTGTCTTGCAACAGTAGAGGAGGCGATCTGAAGTCCTCCAAGTAACAACACATAGCAATAATCCTACCGGTGATCCCTGCTCATTATCCTCGAGCGAGGCGACCACCGGTTGTATCCGCACTTGAAAGGGTGTGTTTTATCAAGTATCCGATTCTAGTTGTCATAAGATCAAGGTACAACTCCAAGTCGTCCTGCTTACCAAGATCACGGCTATTCAATAGATTAACTTCCTGCGGTGCACCATCTTACCCGGCAGCTTGATCCCATTTGGCCCGACACACTTTCTGGGTCATGCCCGCCGCGGAAGATCAACACGTCGCAGCCCTACCTAGGCACTGTGAGAGGCCAACACGCGGTCTAAACCTAAGCGCCAGCAGTGCAGGGCCCATCGCCTCGAAAGCACACCTGCGTTATGCGTCTGTGCCGAAGCAGACCTAGCCCAGAAAGCGTTCCGTCAATCCGGTAGCGCTGCTCCGTCGTGGCGTTTGAAATGCCGGTGATACCACGGCGCGGGATACCCATAACTACTCCAGCGTAGATGGTAGTGCGTATAAGCTCGTAGCCAACTCAGATCAAATACCAAGACCTCGTTAAGCGTGTTAAGTATCCATGAACGCCGAACAGGCCAGCCCACCTCTCTCCTAGGCGGTCTCAACCTGCCTGTAAGCTCTGCCACAAAGTAACGATCGGGGCCGTCGGGAACCTAGGCCCACCTCTACGGGATGGAACCACATCCTTTCAGCCCCATCTCCGAACAGATATCTCGAGTAATGTAATAGTGTAAAGTATATAGTATATGCCCGTGATCACCTCCCGAAGTGATCACAGCCCGATAGTATAGCATGGCGAGCGGACAAGAGTGTAGGGCCACCGATGGAACACTAGCATCCTATACTAAGCAATAGGATAGCGGTAAAGATAACAACAGATAGTAACAAGGACGAGCTATGCAAGAGTATAGGATTAGCGAAAGCGGTAACAAGCTACACTACTCTAATGCAAGCGGTATAGAGAAGAGTAGGCGATATCCGTGATCAAAGGGGGCTTGCTGGTTGCTCACGGCAAGTGAGAGGGTCGTCAACACCGTGGTCGAACCGCGGCCAGCAGCGTCGGTCTCGTAGTCTACTGGAGAGAAGAGGGGAAGAAACAATGAATACCAAGTAAATAGATGCATATCGATGCATGAGCGACAAGAAGCGATGCTAGGCGTGCCCTAACGTGGTATGAGGTGGTCTTGGTTAAGAAACATCAGGAAAGTATTCCGGTGTTTGATTTTGAGAGGAAGGCGGAGGAAAGTTGCAGGTTCGATAGGTTAGGGGTGTGGCGGACGAGCGGACTACGTGTCCGGGTTCGTCTCGTCGCTCGAGCAACTTTCATGTTGAAAATATTTTAATCCGAGTTTACGGTTAAAAGATATGATTTTCTAAAGATTTTATTAATTTACGGAATTTAATTAATTAATTAATTAATTCGAAAAAATGAATTTATGACGTCGGCATGATGTCATCTTGACGTCGGCCGATCAACGAGTTGACTTCGGTCAACTTGTCATGTGGGTCCCATTGTCATTGCGCAGCTTTAATTAAACAGCTTAATTAGACTAAATTGTTCATTAGGTTAACTAAACAAAGTTAATTAAGTTAAGTAATTAATTAACCAATTATTTAATTATTATTAATACATATATTTATTTCCTTTTATTATTATTATTATATTTTTATTTTTATTATTTTTATTATTATTTTTTTTAATACAGAGGTGGGGCCCTTTGGCGATGGCCCTAGGGCCAAGCAGCTGACGAACGCAGGCGTGGGTACCGTCGAGGCTAACCCGATTCTGTGAATGACGGAGCCAGGCGGCCCGGACCAGGCGCAGCGAGCGAGCGAGGTCATTGATCATGGCCAGCCTTGAGGGACAGCGTCACATGCGCAGCGCGTGCAAAACCACCGAGGCGGAGTTCGAGCGCGGAGCGGACAAGCATCGAGGATAGGGAGCCCCGCCAGAAGGGCACAGCCACCATGGCGGGTGTCGGCCGCAGCCGCCAGCCGCCACAGCGGCAGCTGCGCGTTGAGGAGGGGGGGACGAGGCCACGGCAGGCAAAGCGTCGAGGTCACAATGCCTGAACGAAACGCACGTGGGCGCGACCGAGATGGCGCGGCGTGCAGCGATGGGGACCGGGCGCATGGTGACGAGGCGGCCGGGAAAGCGGCGCGGCCGTCGTGGGGAGAAGAAGGAAAAAGCGATTGCTCACGGCGGGAGTAGGGTCGAGGCAGCGGGCTCGGGGTGGTGGCGGCAGTCCGGCGAGGGCGGCGCTCGGCGGAGCGGTCCTCGGGGCGGCGGCGCGCGTCGACCCGCGCCCGCGAGGTCGAGCGACGCAGATCCGGCGAGAGGAGATCGAGCGGCGTCGGGAAGCGCGGGCGTCGAATGCCTGACCGGATCCACGGGGTGGAGGAGGCGCCGGCGACGGCAGGTCAACGCGGGCAATGGCGTCGCTGCAGATCGTCGAAAAGCGCCCGATCCAGATCGGGAGGGCGAGAGGAATGAGGGAATGGGGGGTTCGGTCGGTTAGGGTTTGACCGGGGTTTTGGTGGAGTGAGGCGGCTGGGCAGTTTGGGCCGGCTGGCAAGCAAGCTGGGCCGTCTGCCCCAGTGGGGGGTTCTCTTTTCTCATTCTTCTTCTTCTTTTATCTTTTCTTTTCTCTTATTTCTTTTACTGTTTTAATATTGATTCCTATTATTTTAGTTTTAGTAGAATATACACGTAGTATATAAATTAGTATTTCAACTTAGTCCATAGTCACAAGAAGTCTAGTCCTCAAACAAATTAGTTTGACCTTTTATTTGTTATAAAAGGTATTTAAATAATTGCTTTTCTTTGTTGTTTTGTTCATCATATATTATTTAAACATTTTATAAAGGTGTGGCTTCTCCACCATAATTACCTATGCATTATTTAGCCCTCCGAATATTTTAGTTTTAATATTTGAAAATATTTTATTGCTTGCTTGATTTTGAATTTGAATTGAGCAGGTTTGAACTAGCGAGTTTATCCACGATGAACGGAGGTGGCGTGGCATCATTAGCGGGGATTCTGTAGCTTAATTACCGGCGTCACAATTCTCCTCCACTACAAGAAATCTCGTCCCGAGATTTAAGAGGGGAGTAAGGGGAAAGTTCTGGTTACGATATTCTAACGGATCTTCTCGAAGAAGTTAACCCCTTTCGTTGATGTCTTCAATCCTTCATCCCGATGCATCATGATAAACTTGTCATCATTTCTTCGGGAACTCCATCGTACTTACGAAAAGATAAGGGGCAGCTCACTACGACATAATGCTTTTGAGGAAAACAATGCAGGGTTATCCCATGAATTAGTATAAGATTATCTCTCGAGTCGAACATATGAAATACCTCGAGAGTAAGGTGCGAAAGGTACCATAATAGGCTCAAGCGGATAGATAGTTGCTCGAAGCTTTGAACGAGTGAAAAGGGGTTGAGTAGCGAGAGTAAGTATTCGTCTGATACGAGAATAGACCACTAGGGCGGTGGCCGTGGATTACATCTGAGTCCACGCGAGGAATAACTTTGGGAATAGGGGTGTACAGGAGACGATCGGGTTTCGATCCTGTGGAACTGTGGGTTATGGGCCCACCATGTGGTTTTTAATAGGAGCGGTGACATCTTTCACGGTCATGATAGCAAGGCATGTCGAGAGTACCATGTCGAGTTATGTCGGCATCAACGTTGGTACCAAGGGCGAGGGACGAAGAGAACCACTTTCACCTTTCGTTGAGCGAGGCGGACCAATAGGCAAGGTTCTCGTCCATCGGTGGCTACGGAATGTCATCAACAATAATGTGAGGTCTTCTTGACAGAATTGCACACCGAGGAGTTTACATAAGCAGTAGAATATTGCTGCTTAGATCATATAGATCACAAGAAAGGTTCAAACAACCAACGAAAAGTAAAATATGATTTTCATATTAAACAGAACAATGGAAAGGAAAATGTGTTTAAACACATATTTCAGGGATATATCCTTCCCAAGGACAAGTAGAGGATGATATCCGTGGCAGGATATAATGTAGAAAACTCTTTAGGTAAGGGGGGAGGAATCTCATGACATTACCCATACAACGGTGTTAGGATAAATGATAAATAAAATTTAGCACCGTGCTTCAAATGTTCCTGTTGAAAATCGGAGTACCATTGACATGCTTCGAGATAGCATTGACATGGTCTTCAGGTGAAGATCAGACTTTGGAAACACGAAGGATCCATCAGGAATAACTTGTAGAATAAGTCTTACAATTTCCTCATGGATGAATGGATAACCTTGCTGAAAAGGAATCTATAATGATAGGTCCTCCAGCCGGGGGGGGGGTGCTAGGCATGACATCATGTTACCGGGTCATCAAAGGATCATCATCATAACTCTTGGAAAGTTGACCCAACCATCATAGCTGACCGAGATTCAGATCCGATTGGTGTCAGGATACCTCAGACTTAGGGTACCTGAGAAGAAAAGGTGCACCGCAAATTGACGAGATGACATTGTAAGATTCTCGGGGAAATGAACTATGAAGTGATTTCCGTTAACAAGAGTCCATCATTAGCCCAAGGAGAGGACAAGGAGGTGTCTGGTGAACTCAACGGCAATTCACCGAGATTCCCAAAAGATGGACTTCCACAATTAAGTGAACAAGGAGATAACATTTGTCTGATCAGATGATATAAGGAAGTATGCTCGAGGAAAACATACACAACTAAACATTGGTTGAAAGGTGCGCCCGAAATATGGGTTGGGTTGCACGACCAATGTCAGAATGGTGATTCGATAATCAATAGCCTAAAATGATCTTTCGACCATTAACTTCGAAAAATAGGCTTGCTAGAAGGAAAGAATCCAAACAACACCGTCCACTTGTTGGAATTATCACGGGGACCAAGAAAAAAAATGGTGACGGTGAGAAGTATTTCTATGTCAAAAATTTTCAAGAGGTGGAACAAATCTCAGAACATTCTTGACATAAAGGATGGTAATACTCCAAGGTAAAGATGAACAATTCTTTGGGTAGCTAGGAACTCAAGGTATAACACCAAGCATGAACAAGCTTGTGTTGGTGGGAAGGCAATAAAGTGGTCGATGATGATACAATTCTTCGAGGGCAAGGATGGTATTTCTCATCATGAATTCAATTGATATCCTGGATGAGCTCAGAACGTTGACGATCACGACACCTTGTCGCAAGAGTTCATGATGATGTAATCGATCGGCGACGACATCAAGTCAAAGTAATGATGAAGTGAAAGGTTATTGGAACCAAGGGTACGACACAAACTCGAAACCAAGTTGTTGTTCAAGGCGAAATGATATGACGATGAGGATCGACGTAAGGTTAATTCATCGTCGAAAATTGTGCTCCGAGAAGAAGGACCGGTTAGCACAGTCAAAATCATCACGACAATGATATAGCCAAACAGGCTAGGAATGGCGTGGTCGGGTACAAACTCATACTTATAGAAGCTTACTGAAGAGTTGTTGAACCGTAGTGCGGACTTGGTTCAGTTATCGGTGTCTTTGAGTGTTTAATATCTCAGAGCCCGTGAAAAATTGGAAACAGTGTGAAGGTAGCACTTGATGAAGAACTCATAAGAGGTTATGCAGTTCCATGATAATCTCGAGATACCAGGGGGTAATACTCGATGACATATCAAAGTATAGGTTGGACGGGGTTATTGCTCTCTGAAAGACAAGTGCTAAAACTTGCACGAGAAATGGTATTTAAAAGAGAACATGGTGGAACCACGATTGCAAAAGGCGGATCCACGATATAAGATGAACTTATACCAAAGGAATAATTAATTTAAGAGAAGCTTTAATGATAAGATCTACATCGTGTCCATGGGCATGAACACAAAGTTCAAGGTCGACTCCACTTCTTCAATGTATAACCTTCCATTCACTTCTCGCTTTGATAAAGGCATTAGTGTTGAAAGTTCTACAGTGAAATACCGAGATGAGTATGACTCGTGAAAACTTCCGAGTTCACACATATAAAGGAAGACATAGGTTCAACCCGGCAGGTATCATGGAAACATATACCACAAGCTTCAATAGTAAATACCACCAGCTCGAAAGCGGAGCATGGTTGGCAAAGGAAGGATACAATTTACCAAAGGCATTATGTATCGGGAAGGAACTCACAAAGTGATTAATTATGAAGGACACTGTCAGATAATAATCCAATAGTGGATATGGCGGTCCACAAGGGATCTGACGTGAGCATCAGTACTCAACTAGAGGTAGAAGAATGCAAGGAGATCAAATTATAGAAACAACTGACTAACTCAATTGTCAAGTGAAAAGGAATTATGATTCCCAAATCAAGGGATCAGAAGCAATGCTCTGATTAGGGATGGATAAGTTGAATAGCCTTAGGGTACAATCAACGACAATTGGATTGGTCGAGAACCAATTCCAGTTAAAAGAATGGCAGCTCAGCCAGAAAGGTAATTTATAAGGATCAATGATGATTGCGGGTATTCGCAAACATATTGAGTCAACAAACTCAAAATGATAATGACAAGGGATGTCAATACGACTACGAGACTTATGGGATTAACCATAATGCAAGCAAGCAAGAATTTCAAGAGCCAAGGCTCCAGAGGATTTTCGGAAGATCGAATATTATTTTGAAGGCTTTTGTGAAACACATGAACAACTGGGGGTGAGCGGATACTCGACAAGTGCGAGGATTTATAAGGGGTATTCATGTGGCAAAGAACTGCTAGGCAGTAGGCACAAAGTATTCTCGGAACAATAGAGAAACTCCGGGGTATCTTGTAATAACAAGATCAATGGGGGATGATCATACGAACGGCAAGTGTAAGTAGTTATCCATACGGATTTATCGGTGCTCAGAAATAGCAAAAGTGATGGGCACAAAGTCTCGAGAGAACATCAGAGAGTATCTTCGGAATCTTCTGATTAGCAGACGATCATCTAAAGTGAGGGGCTCTCCGGGAGAAAGTACTTGCGAGAACCTAAAGTTAGTTTTGTTTTTAGCAAATTCATTTAACCCGAATAGAAGAGAGTTCAGAGTCCCAGAGTAAAGGTCGAGGAGTAAAAGATCCTAGTACCACCCAATGGCGACGTGGGCCCGTAAGGCACACAGCCAAGTTAGTAAATGTTTTTGCAATGTCTAGACTCGACTTGACCAAGGAGTTGGAAGGGGATTCCTCTGCAGACATTCGGCTCGATACCAACTTGGCGCCCCGATTTAATCGTACACTAATCATGCACGCAAATGTATACGATCAAGATCGAGGACTCACGGAAGATATCACAACACAACTCTACAAATAAAATAAGTCATACAAGCATCATAATACAAGCCGGGGGCCTCGAGGGCTCGAATACAAGTGCTCGATCATAGGCGAGTCGTGGAAGCAACAATATCTGATACGCACATAAGTTAAACAAATTTGCCTTAAGAAGGCTAGCACAAAGCCGGGATCTGGATCGAAGAGGAGCGGGCCTCCTGCAGGATCCTCCTAGCTACTCACAGTGGTCGTCGTCGTGGGCTGCACGTAGTAGTAGGCACCTCGAGTAGTAATCGCCATCGGCGGTGGCGTCATCTCCTGGCTCCATAGTCGATTGCAGCAATCGAGTAGAGGTAGGGGAAAAGGGGAACAAGGCAACCGTGAGTACTCATCCAAAGTCTTGGCAAGCAAGGTGCTACACTACATATGCATGGATATGTGTGTAAAGGCCATATCAGTGGACTGAACTGCAGAATGCCAGAATAAGAGGGGGATAGCTAGTCTTAACGAAGACTACGCTTCTGGACACCTGTCTTGCAACAGGTAGAGGAGGGCGATCTGAAGTCCTCCAAGTAACAACACATAGCAATAATCCTACCCGGCGATCCCCTGCTCATATCCCTGAGCGAGAGCGACCACCGGTTGTATCTGGCACTTGAAAGGGTGTGTTTTATCAAGTATCCGGTTCTAGTTGTCATAAGATCAAGGTACAACTCCAAGTCGTCCATGCTATCAAGATCACGGCTATTAGAATAGATTAACTTCCTGCAGGGTGCACCATCTTACCCAAGACGCTTGATCCCATTTGGCGAACACACTTTCTGGGTCATGCCCGGCGCGGAAGATCAACACGTCGCAGCCCTACCTAGGCACAACAGAGAGGCCAACACGCGGTCTAAACCTAAGCGCGCAGTGCAGGCCCATCGCCTCGAAGCCTTTTACGTTATGTCTGTGGCCGAAGCAGACCTAGCCAATGAGCGTTCGGTCAATCCGGTAGCGCCGCTCCGTCGTTGACGTCTGAAGTACTTCGGTGATACCACGGCGGGATACCCATAACTACTCCCGCGTAGATGGTTAGTGCGTATAAGCTCGTAGCCAACTCAGATCAAATACCAAGACCTCGTTAAGCGTGTTAAGTATCCATGACGCCGATCGGGCCAGGCCCACCTCTCTCCTAAGCGGTCTCAACCTGCCTGCCGCTCGCCACAAAGTAACGATCGGGGCCGTGGGGAACCTAGGCCCACCTCTACCGGATGGAACCACCGTCCTTTCAAATTTCCATCTCGAGCAATATCTCGGGTAATGTAATAGTGTAAAGTATATAGTATATGCCCGTGATCACCTCTGAAGTGATCACAGCCCGATAGTATAGCATGGCGAGACGGACAAGAGTGTAGGGCCACCGATGGAACACTAGCATCCTATACTAAGCAATAGGATAGCGGTAAAGATAACAACAATAGTAACAAGGACAAAGCTATGCGGCGATATAGGATTAGCGAAAGCGGTAACAAGCTACACTACTCTAATGCAAGCGATATAGAAAGAGTAGGCGATATCACGGTGATCAAAGGGGCTTGCTGGTTGCTCGGCAAGTGAGAGGGTCGTCAACACCGTGGTCGAATCCCAGCGGCAGCGGCGTCGGTCTCGTAGTCTACGAGAGAGAAGAGGGGAAGAAACAATGAATACCAAGTAAGCAGATGCATATCGATGCATGACATGACAAGAAGCGATGCTAGGCGTGCCCTAATGTGGTATGAGGTGGTATCGTTAAGGGGGAAACATCCGGAAAGTATTCCGGTGTTTGAGTTTTGAGCGGAGGAGCGGAGGAAAGTTGCAGGTTCGATAGGTTAGGGGGTGTGGCGGACGAGCAAATCCGGTGTCGGGTTCGTCTCGTCGTTACGAGCAACTTTCATGTTGAAAATATTTTAATCCGAAGTTACGGATTAAAAGATATGATTTTCTAAAGATTTTATTAATTTACGGAATTTAATTAATTAATTAATTAATTCGAAAAAATAAATTTATGGCGTCGAAGATGATGTCATCTTGACGTCGTGATCAACGAGTTGACTTCGGTCAACTGTCATGTGGGTCCCATTGTCATTGGCACGCTTTAATTAAACAGCTTAATTAGACTAAATTGTTCATTAGGTTAACTAAACAAAGTTAATTAAGTTAAGTAATTAATTAACCAATTATTTAATTATTATTAATACATATATTTATTTCCTTTTATTATTATTATTATATTTTTATTTTTATTATTTTTATTTTTATTTTTTAATACGAGGGGGCCCCTTTGGCGATAGGTCCTAGGGCCAAGCAGGCTGAATCGAACACAGGCGTGGGTACCGTCGAGGCTAACCTGATTCTGCGGAGGCCAGCCTGTGGCGCCGGACCCGGCGCCGATTGACCGAGGCCAGATCATGGCCAGCCTTGAGAGCTTAGGGTCGTCACATGCGTGCAAAACCACCAGAGCGGGTTGTTCACACGGAGCGGACAAGCGTCGAGATAAAACCCGCCTGAAAAAGCAGCCAGCAAGGCAGGTGTCGGCCTTGGCCGAAGGCCGCCACCAGCAGGCGGCAAGCGTTGAGGGCGGAGAGCCACGCGAGGCAAAGCGTCGGGGTCTGTCTTGTGAACGAAACACAGTGGCGCGACCGAGATGGCGCGGCGTGCAGCGATGGGGACCGGGCGCATGGTGGCGGGCGAGCCGGGAAAGCGGCCGGCCGTCGTGGGGAAGAAGGAGGAAAAGCGATTGCTCACGGCGGGAGTAGGGTCCAGGCGGCGGGCTCGGGGTGGTGGCGACAATCCGCGAGGAGGTGGGCTCGGGCGGAGCGGTCCTCGGGAGGCGGCGGCGTGGTCGACCCGGCGCCGTGGGTCGGGCGACGCAGATCCGGCGAGAGGAGATCGAGCGGCGTCGGAAGCCTTGAGGCGTCGAATGCCAAGACCGGATCCACGGGGTGGAGGAGGGCGCCGTGCGACGGCGGGTCAACGCGGCGGCGTCAGCAGCGATCGTCGAAACAGCGCCCGATCCAGATCGGGAGGCGAGAGGAATGAGGAATGGGAGGGTCGGTCGGTTAGGGTTTGACCGGGGTTTTGGTGGAGTGAGGCGGCTGGGCGTTTGGGCCGGCTGGGCAAAGCAAGCTGGGCCGTCTGGCCCAGTGGAGAGTGTTCTCTTTTCTCATTCTTCTTCTTCTTTTATCTTTTCTTTTCTCTTATTTCTTTTCTGCTTTAATATTGATTCCTATTATTTTAGTTTTAGTAAAATATACACGTAGTATATAAATTAGTATTTCAACTTAGTCCATAGTCACAAGAAGTCTAGTCTTCAAACAAATTAGTTTGACCTTTTATTTGTTATAAAAGGTATTTAAATAATTGCTTTTGCTGTTGTTTTATTCATCATATATTATTTAAACATTTTATAAAGGTGTGGCTTCTCCACCATAATTACATATGCATTATTTGGCCCACCCCGAATATTTTAGTTTTAATTTGAACAGGTTTGCTTGATTTTGAATTTGAATTCGAACAGGTTTCGAACTAGCGCGAGTTTATCCACAATTACCGAGGTGACGTGGCATCATTAGCGGGGATTACTGTAGCTTAATTACCCGGGCGTCACACGTGGTCTCAAGAATGTGGGCCTCTAGGGCCAAGACGCTCTTAGTGGAGCCCGCCGCCGAGGCCTCCAGAGCGGCCTGGGCGGCGTCATCGCCTTCACCTACAGGGACTTCGGGGGCTTTTGCCGCTTCGACATTTCCTACCGGCACGGGGTCAACCGCCGCGAAGGGATCCGCCCTGCTCCCATCAGCTTGAACGTCCTCTTGCGAGGGATCCGCATCCTCCGACCTGGCCACCATCTCCGAGTCGCCGGCCTTGGTACTCACTGTCGCGTCGGCATGGGACCCAGGGGGAAGGGGCCACATGCGGAGGTGTGTTCACCGTCGCCGCTTCTGATAGCGACCCTACCACAGCGAGATTGTTCCCTGCCTCCGCAGTACGCCAGGAGATGGCTGGCCCTGCCTGCTATTCTCTCTGTCGTTGCTTGCCTCGCCCTCTTCACTGACGAGTGACCGGAGCGGGAGGTTCTATGCACGCACAACAATGCAACAATTAGAAGTGGCTCGGGATTTTCCAGGACCTCACCCCTAGAAATGATCTATGTACTCGTCCTTGGCGCACCACTTCCTCTTGCCCCTGGTCAAAGGAAATGTGTGGCCCCGATCCTCCGACAGGCCGTCAGCAAGCAAGTCAGCACAGGCCCCGTGAGGAGTCTCCTTTGGAACATCAGTGCGCTCCCGAGACGCTCGGGTCTGATCTGCCTCGGGGGCTGCTTGGGCCACCACGACCTCGCCTGAAGGTGAGCCGGTGGCTTAGGGAGGAATCACCTCCATCCTGACGTCATCCACGGTCACCAAACTAAGAAATAAAGTCGACCGTAAATGGACTGCTCCTACGGCAAAGGGTAATTTCAATGACAAACCAAAAACTTACTTGGTGACAACCGTGTGGTGTCGCCGCTGAGCCCCGGTAGCAGGACCAGAGATCGGTGGGAGGGAGAAGCGCGCTTCCGGCCCTACGGCGGAGGTGGCTCCCTCATGACAGGGATGCTGGAGGAGCCCTCAGAGTCGTACTCACCCTCCTCTTCATCTTCCTCCCCGGCCTCTCCGAAATTGGGGCCGGGCAAGCTCGCCCATCACAGGAAGGGGTTCGGCCGGTCTGTGCCAGCCTTACCGGCGGGGACGATGCCCCACTTATCGCATTTCGGCAGCCCCCCTCAGTATGGTCCCGCATTCCACATTGGAGTGGAGCATCCCGACAAAGGGCGGCAGAGCTAGAACCACATCGGAATGGAACAGAGTCTCCATGATCCACGACAGGCTCTCATTGTCGATGGCGGCCCGGTGAAGACGCTTGGGGTCGTTGGCGCTCTCGAGTAGCCAAGTTGGCTCCTTCCGGACTTGGAGGGGGGTGATGCGAAGCCATGCGAAGCTTCTCGCCACCATACGGTCGTCCAGACCCCACTCCGCAAACAATCGGATGCGCCAAATAACTGGTTCTAAACCCTTGTCGGTGGCTCGCCTTTTCCAGTAGTTGCGCTTCATCATGGGAGGAGGAGCTCTTGGTTCCTACAGCAGAGGGGGGGCCTCGCAAGGCCTTGATGAGCAGCCGGCTCCGGCGCCATTCCTTCACGTGAGAGTACAGCTCCATCAAAATGAAGTTCTTATCCCCCTTCTTCCCGGCAAGGCGGAAGGTCATGCAGCCAGAAGTCTGGTTGTCCTTGGAGTTTCAATGAGGAGAGTAGAAGTGCCGGAAAGTTCCAGCGAAAGTTGCACTCCGACGACTCCCTCGCAGAGATGGGCGAAGATGGCTAGGGCCAGCACCGTGTTCGGGTGCAGATGCATCATATGGAGTTGGAAGTGCTCCAGCACCACGAGGAAGAAATCAGAAAAAGGAGGTACCAAGCCTGCGGCGAGGAAATTGACGAAGATGGGCACAACATCATCCCCGGCCTCCCGGCTGCCCACCGAAAACAACACCGTGGGCCCCCACTCATTGTTCACGCTACCAACCAAGAAACAGAGCTACTGCACGCTCTTCTCATCCACGATTTCAGATCCCTAGAGGTCTAGCTTCGGCTCATGTATCGCCTCCTCCTCCCTGCTTCCCTTCCCTTTGTCTGTGACGGGCTTGGATCTGCGAGACGCCATGGGTGGGGAGAGCCCTAACTCGAGGCGGGAGGTGAAAGATCGGGAAAGCATTGCCACGGAGGTGCGAGAGGGCTAGAGGATGAAGACGGGGGAACTAAGAATTGCGTTTCGGCATCCCCCTTTATAACTCCAGGTGGCAGAGGAAGGAAGACTGACCATCCCATGGGGTAGTCCGCCCACGTTCTCTTCTTCCCGAGGATGAGCTACAAGCCTGCGGCAGGAATCAAGGCGCCCCCGCTACCTCCGTCTGACAAAACCGTCTGCCAAGATATTACTAAACGAAATGGCAGAAAAGTTATTAACACTCAAAGCCACCATGCGGGGCCAACCACCACGCGTCAAGGCCCAGGGAAGGTTAGGCCCCGTCTCCCTTCTCGGGCCCGACGACAGCAGATGTGGGTGACGGGGCCAGGGGCTACTGTCAGCATAGGCAAAACCAGGGTCTTGCTAACACGGTGTGCTAGGTCTCGACTGTGTGCCCATGGGTATTCTTCGACAAGGGCATAGCTCCAAAAGACTTCAGTCAGCCTGGTAAACTCTGACGCAAGATGCCATGAAATGGTTCTGGGTACGGGGTCTAACTTTTCCCGGGAATCGCCACCGAAAGATGGGGATCCTGTCTCTCCACAAGGGTTCCCTTTCTATCGAACTGGCCTTGGCGAGTCGCTTTAATTCCACTGGAGGGTTGTAGCTAGACCTTTACAAAGGCTTCCCAGGATGTGGTGCTTGCACGCTATTGATCTGCCCGAAGAGAGAGCATCATGAATCACACTAGTTCGTAAACGCCCCATACCCTGATCACTACTACCCAAGTCAGCGTAGGGATGGGGGCTGAATGACTAGTCCACGCGCACGAGCTCGGGTAAGATCTTTGTATGGGTGAAGTCAACAAGGATGGCTACAGGGTGGTTCGCCTGCTCCGCACGCCGCTACAGTGGCGGTACCTCATCGTGGATCCCCCTTGTATGAAGAAGGGGACGTCCGAACATCCATGGTGTAATGCAATGCTCCGAGAATCATCATCGAAAGCATGTACGCACATGGCGCACACGGCCATACTCTGTCGGTACAAGCTAGAGCCAGCCTACCCAATGTAATATTTAACCAATGAGAGCCTCCGCAAGAGGTCCCGACATGCCCTATAAATAGGGGAAGGCTACAGACTCACAAAGCGAGGGATAGGCAACTCAAGTCACACATTGTATCCAGACACAGTATGAAATAAAGAGCAAATGCAGTAGGGTATTCCACCATCAAGGTGGCCTGAACCTGGGTACTTGTGTGTTCCACCTTCTGTTCTTCCTCCCTCTGACCAATCATGACCTAGAAAGCTAGACGCGTTCAGTCCCTCGCCGAACTCTCAAAGTGTCGTAGCTAATAGCACAATGTCTGGATCTAAAACCCTGACAGTTGTGATATTCGACTCGTAAAGTCCGTGACATAAGACAGTGCGTGTATGATATGAAGTCATATGTTTCTAGGGTACTATATGCGCTTCTATTCTAGAAATGGATTGAAAGTATATTTAGAATAGTACCGCATATGGGGTCTTATATAACCACCGCTACGTATGTGTCTAACAGCAGACCCCACCCAAAAAAACCTCTCTACGCGAAGCAATCGTCGTGCAATCATGTCGGTCAACCCACTGTAGAGTGTACATGACTCCACACGGCATTGATGTCGGTCAGAGCCATGAGACCTGACGAGTGGGCGACGCCACTTCAGTGTCGATGCGGCGACCAAGAAGCCTACTTCGGCTGGTGTGCCGCATTGAAGCTGATTGCCCATTTGTTCGCCTGGCCATGCCTACTTATGCATGGTTCAGGCGCCGTCCACACCACACTCCACATCCTCTTCTTTCCGCTTACCAGCTCGACGAAGCGGTTGCCAAGATCTGGAAGGATTGGTCGCTCCGCGACACCTCCATTGTTGTGCCGCCGGCAGGGGCAAGGACAGGGCTCCCGATCGACGTTGGCCAAGGCGGCCCTCCGCAGGCCTAGGAGGAAGCGGTGTGGCTTCTCAGCGAGCGCCAGTCGATGGTCGGGCAGGGCTGCCGTGTCCTTGGGCCTTTCCGCCACTAGAAGGACCACTCCGACGGGGAGGAGGTGCCGCCGGCCAGGCATACGAGATCCCCGTCCGCTACAAGTTAGTTTAGGGTTTTTTACGTTTTAGTTGAAGTTGAACGAACAAATATCGTCTAGTTTATGACAAATATATTGAACTTATATGTCTAGTTTACGTAAAATAGATTGAACTTATATGTCTATTTGCATGAATTCCAGTCATATTGCATGAATTATGTTTGTATTGTTCGAGTTTGTTTCTATGGTGGGCAAAGATTTAAGAGTGTTGGATGGCTAACTCCTGAATCACGCATCCACGGATAAATACTATGTCCGTTTTGAGGACCGGCGTTCACGCATCCACAGATAAATACCATGTCCGTTTTGAGGACCGGTGTTCGAATGCATAACACCCTATGTAAGTTTTTTCCTTTTTGGACCTCTGTTATTCCCTCTTAATTAGTACGACCTCTGTAAACTAACCTTTGTACCAACATATAAGACGTTTTTGAACTGCAAATACATCGTATATTTTGATACAAAGGGAGTGCAAGACATTTTAGATCAGAGGGAGTAGACGAGACAAATTATTCCTTTCTTAGTTAGTACTACCTCAGTAAATTGTTAAGAAATAGTAAACCAACTCAACAAAGTCTATCAATATTATTCACACTGCAAAAGCAAGGCAATTACGCCGGCAAGAAACGATGGTTGAATAAAGCATTTGACGGAAGTATACAGGATTCTGGGCCATCTTCTCCACGTTATATATGACATACAATGAAATACGGAGCAACAAATGTGTACAGTCATTTAGCTCCGTGCTCCACTACGGGGAAACACCATGGGAATACGGAAATCCAGGTTAGGCCACCAAGGCCTATTCTCAGCACTGTGAAGATATCAGGGTTCAGTGAGGTCATAATGCTTGATGTTAGCATTGCAACGTTCACATCTTTGTGAGGAGCTACCCATAGGGTGCAGCCACTATGAGCAATTTCTCTCTTACGTTTTCATAACTAACAAAAGCATTTCACCGTTCCAAATTCCCATATACTTAATCCTTGGTAAGTGTGAGATCATCTGCAGAAGCTGCCCTTTTCCCATTATAACGCTGACAAATAAACCAAATATCAACAACATAACATATATTAAGATTGTGAGCAAGTTGTAGAACTAACTGAAATGATTTATCTAAGGTACCTGTTTGCCAAAGGTGAATGGAACATATCTGTATTTCACCATATGAAGGATCTGACGCTTCATTGTGACAGTAAACAACACCACCCAATAGAAAAGAAGGATAGGCCAAAACACTGGCACATCGAACACACTGAAGAATGTCATGCCAAAAGCAATGCAGAATGCTTTAACTATAGAATACCTGCAAAGGAGAAAACAGAGTGAAGGTCTTAGCAAGGAACACAAACGATCGGTCATTCAATGATAATATTATCTTTTACCCACTCACAGAAAAATTAACCCCGTAAAAAATGAAGAGAAGTTAACTATATTCTTCAAGGAAATCAACTGCATAGGAAAACCTTGACGAAATGGTATTTTTCATAGATTAACGTCCTTTTGGGTGCAATAAACACCATAATCATAGCAAATAACAAGATGCTAATCAACGTTCAATATCTTCCAACGTAGATGGTACTCAATTTTCCAGCTGACATGATTTTATGACAACGGCACAGATATAAAGCACAAAAACAACAAACCTTAAACGTTAGATGCAAAGTCAACAGTAACATTTTTGGAAAATATCAATACAGCCAAAAAAACATTGAGGAATTATCATGGAAAAATAGCAGGGTACGTCACATATTACCAACCAGGAAACCAGAAGAACTGCTTAAAAGTAGAAAACCATTGGCAGCAGATTGTCAAACCCATTGACTGTGTGCTGTAATGGCTGAATAGTGCGGTTGGCTCAAACCAGCAAACACTGGGTATGGTAAAGTTATCCATTGTAAAATCTTCTATTACAAGAAAACAAAATGGTGGTGATTACAGCATGATACTGGATTGATTAGAGGGAATGCAATCATATGCAGGCTTTGAAGGGTGCCTGCTTGAATACTGAATAACTTGCAAAAAAAATCAGCAGTTAAACAGAGAACAACAATATACCATGGAATGATCCATAAGTAATGATATTTTTTGTAATGATGCTAATATGCCACCCAATAGAGTTTAACTAAAGAAGAATACTTGTACCATACCAACTAGAATTTGTATGAATTTTTCAAGAAAAAACTAGAATTTGTATGACATATGCCCTTTGAGTTAACTCATATCAACAATAGTTTAACAAAAGAAACCATAAAGAGAACATAACTCGTATGGCAAGCCAACCAAGAGGTGCGCCCTGAAACGAAGTGGTGCCAAGCTTCTGGCATGTTCTGTGTGACAAGAGAGTGCCACAAAAGCTAAAAGGCAGGTTCTATAGGACAGCGATTCAACCCGCTATGTCATATGGCGTTGAATGTTGGCCCAACTAAACAACATGTCCAACAGTTAGGTGTAGTAGAGATGCACATGTTTGGGATGGATATATGGACACACAAGGATCGGCTCTGGAATGAGGATATACGTGGCCTCCAGAAACGCGAGTGCATAGCGGACAGTTAAGGCATGCAGACAATGTCAAGAAAGGTCAGGGTAGACCAAATTTGGCATGGGAGGAGTCCGTTAAGAGAGATTTGAAAGGACTCGAATATCACCAAAGTAGCCATGGACGGGTGTACTGAAGCTAGCTATCCACGTGCCAGAACCATGAGTTAGTTTCAAGGTCTTCTGGGTTTCAACTCTAGCCTACCCAACTTGTTTGGGACTAAAAGGTTTGGTTGTTGTTGCTGTCATACTAAATTATGAGAGCAGATATTAGCAATTTAGCATTGCCTTGGGTTAGACCTTTAACCAAAGGGCCTCTTAGAGCTATAAGTATTTAGCCGTGTACCATTTGTATTTTCCCCGTTCTATAAGGGGCTTTCTGCATATTGTACCATACCTATACATGTACATATACTGGCCTATGGCCACCTGCATATACGAGTTGCATATTTCCATACATGGTATTAGAGTTCTAGGTTATTTTTTTCCGCACACGCAACTCATGCTCCGATTCAATCTCATGCTCACGCCGCCGCCATCCCCCTCTTGGCTGGCCATGGCAGTCTCCGTCGCAGCTTCTTGTGCTACCACCATCCCCCTCTTAGCTGGACGTCGCTGCCTCCTCCCCCTAACATCCCAATTTCTCTCTCTCTATCCAACTCGCATCTCCCACCTCAGGTCTCTGCGTTGCCAACCTCAGCATGTCTCAGGTCAAGCCATGCCGCCGCCCTCCAGGTTATCCCCCACTGCCGCCCACTACCTCCCCCCACTGGGCCCCAGGTCCCCGATCTCCCACCCCCTACAACTGTACTCCACGTCCGAGGTCGACGAGTGCTCCAGCCATCCGTGATTGTCGATGGATCCAGCCGTCCCGCTGTTGTTGCACCTGCAGCTTCCCGCCAGCAACTTGTCGGATGTTGCTTCTGCTACCCGCTGGTCCCGGCAGCTACAACCTCTTGTATGCATGCACCGTCTCTGTGGCGTTGTGCGTGACTGCATTCAACTGGCCTTCAAAGTAAAAAAAACAGGAATGAAGTTTTGTCAGGTACACACCTCCCTCGCCGTCGTTGGTTCTTGACAGTGTTCCTTACATTGATCCCATCTCGCACACGCGCCTTTTCTCTGGTCATTCTTCGGCGACTCCTCTTGCGACCTCCACGCATGGTGATTGTCATTGTACACCGACTCCTCGGGACTTTCACCGGCAGTGTTGGTGCATATCGCTCCATTGTCTACGCCTCACACATGCGCCTTCCCTTGGCACTTGGTGCTTGTCTGCATGCGACCTCGTCTGGCTTCTGCAGGTGATACTGGTCATGCTTTTCCGCCTACTCTAGCGGCTTCCACAAGTGATGGTGGCCGCTCCTCTCTCGAAGCTTCTATGTCAACTACTTCAGCTGTGTCCTTCAATAAGCACGAGGTTGCGTATGTTCATGGCCTGTTTGTTGCCTCTGGTTCTCCATTGTCCGGTGGATCTACGTCGATCTCTTTAGAGCCCTTGTCTGAGCAGGAAATTACGCAACTACGACGCGTACTAGCTGTGTATCCCGTTTCTCCATTGACAAGTTTTGTTGGTTCTACTACCAACTCTTTTGGCATTGTGAGACCACCTTCTACACAGACAGGTACATCTTCGTGGATTCTTGGTACTGAAGCATCTTTTTATATGACTCATGATTCATCAACTTTGTCCTCTATTTGGCCACTAGATTCTCATTTCATGTTCTTACTGCTGATGGTACATCCCTCTCGGTCAATGGCCAAGGCATTCTAGCACTTTGCCTTTTCATGTTTCTGATCTTGTTCATGTTCCTCGGCTTACCATGCAACTCATTTCTGGTGGTCAGATTGTTGACTCCGGTTGTAGGGTCATTCTTGACTTTGAATCTTGCTCTATTCAAGATCGTCACACGGGCGCTCTACTTGGTGCTGGCCCTCGCTGTCATCATTCCCAAGGTCTCTGGGAGCTGATTGGCTTCACATTCCCTCCGCTGCCACCGCCGCCAGTTTGTCCGCCTCGGACACCTTGTTTACGGACTCTTCTCAACATGGGCATCATCGTCTTGGTAACTTATGTGGCTCTCGTCTCTCATCCTTAGTTTGACGTGGTGTTCTTGGATCCGTCTCCGATGGTGTGTCTTAGCGAGACCGTCTCAGCGTACTTTCAATCTTGTTCACTCAAGTGTAGGGTCCAACTCCCTTTGCCTGGCCTTGTTTACGGGTTGTTCTCAAGATGACATCATCGTTTTGGTCACTTATGCGGGTCTCGCCTCTCATCCTTAGTCTGACATGGTGTTCTTAGATCCGTCTCCGGTGGTGCCTTAGCGAGACTGTCAAGTGCGGAGACCAACTCCCTTTGCCTGGAAAGCAGGCAATTGCTACTATATTATCTTTATAAATGATTCCCCTCGACACACATGGATATATTTTATCTTCTCGTAGTGAGGTCTTATCTATCTATAGTAAGTTTGCCGCCATGGTTCATTCCAAGTTTACACGTTGGATCTCAGGATCCGGCTCGCAAGCCTCGCCCACCCAGCGGCGGAAGGCATCGACGGGGTAGAGCCAGCTAAAGGACGGCATCGCTTCATAGGAGACTCCATCTACGATGTTACCGGACGCTCCGTCCTACCACGGGCAGCATCAGAGAGCATCCCCATGGGTTATTTGTCCGCCACTGACAAAGCAGCTTCACCAGCGATAAAAAAAAAGATGGGAAAGGCACAGATCTAGGGTCGAAGAAGCGGTGGAAGAATGGGCTAGCGGTGGCCGTCGCCGGATGGAAAAGATCAGACAAGCGAAAGCTACCAGCTTGGGAGGGTGATGCATGAGGAGATTGGCCGGGCCACAGCATGGGAAGGGTTTGCAACAACGATGGACTTGCAGGTGAAAGGCATTGCCTTCCCCTTGCCCCTTGATTTATACAAGGGGACGAGGGAGGAAACACGGGCGTCGTGTTCCGTCGAGCCCCGCGCCCCGACACCAACCTTCCCACCCTGGCAAGCATGCGCCCACCAAGGTGGACACACGTCGCCGAGAAAACGGCGCATTCATGGCCCCGCCTCAAAGATTGAGGCAAGCCCAAGCTACACACGCTTTCGTTCCCCCGCCTATTCAATCCAACAACGGGGCTGTGAGAACCTCCAGCCCTTTTGCCATGGTCTGCTGAAACGCAGATGTGGCATGCGCCATCATGCAGGACTTCGCAAAGACTGCAGAAGATGAGAGGCGAGCCTCCAATAGGACTTTGCAAGACTGCAAAACCTGAGATGCAAGTCTCCCATAGGCCCTAGCCAAAGACTAGCTATTCAGGACTCAGGCGCCGTCAATCATGGGTATCGATGGTTGACCCCCGCGGTCTAGGCTACCCAGATACACTAGGGAGTAGGGCGGTCACGGTGCACCCTCCATGGGTCACGAGTTGGACCCCTAACAAAGGGCATCAGGCACCGTGATTAGAGATTCGGCTCCATAAAGAGATGTGAGGGTGTTCCTCGGGGACACTACCTCTGTACCGGCCCGACCAGACTAACAGGTGCCACTCAAGACTCTGACCTACTACTGACAATAGCCGAACTCCACCCGCTTGAAGTAATTGGATACCACCGAGTCTTACCTGCTCGTAACTCAACCGCCACGGCGTCCTTGCCCGACGGGGAGGTCATCGATAGGCTTTTGTTTCCTTCTCTCTTCATCCTTTTTTGTAGAAATTCAACAAGTCCTAGGCAGGCGACTTCCCGCTAGGTAGTCACACGGTAATCAAGGGCTACTGACAAGGATATGACACTCGGACATGCCAGGCAAGCATAGGGTCAGCTACAACATCGACCAAGGTGATGAGTCAAACCAACTTGGGAGACAGGGAAGCAGGCGGCTACCCACACACAGCATGGTCCGATTCGACCAAGGGACCAAGGGGCGCAAGCCCACAATTAGTCCGACCCGAGCAATGTAACCCTAGCTCAACCAAGTATAAGGCAAGCTAGGGGGCCTCTTGTGGGACAAAGACAACATTCTAGAGCCGACTAGCTAGGGTCTTACCTACGCCTCTTCTTTTTCCTCGGCCGCCGCCACCACCGAAAGCTTATAACCCAAGAAACACATCTCTTCAAGCACTCAAGCAATACAACCACCATAGGCTAAGGTGTTGCCTCTCCAGGGAGGGCCCGAACCTAGGTAAATTGCTTGCTTCTTGTGCTACCATCTCGATTCGTCGCTAGCATCCTCTCCGAACAAATTTGTTGTCTCTCGACAGTATTGTCGGTCTCAAAACAACGACAACACGGCTCTGTCGATTTTGGCCGGAGAAGAAGTACGGACAATCTGGCATGTGCACTCCTTAATTTCTACTCCCTCCGTCCCATAATATAAGAACGTTTTTGACACTAGTGTAGTATCAAAAACGCTCTTATATTATGGGACAGAGGGAGTATTGATCAGTGTTTGTCTTTTTTAGACCACTAAGCTGGTTCGCTGGATGGGAAGATAGAGAACAGTGGACATTAGCTGCTACCGCAGTTGCTTTGAGCCACGTCCGAGGAGCCGACTCCAACCCCACATGGACCTGGACCTAGCCTCGGCCCATAACTAACCAGTCTAATCCAACATATCCCATTATTTATAACCTTTAGTACTATTAACAAACAAAAATTACATATGAAAGTAATAGGTGTTTATCCCGTCAATTAAACTTGTTTCGTGTTTAATGATAAAATCAGCCTTCATGGTGGATTAACACAAACACCTAAATTTCGGCTCTCTAGCATATTGGGTGATGTGTCGAGGATGCATACCCGAATTTTTCGGCAAGAAATGAGTAGCAAAATGAAAAGAATCAATAGGTCAACTGGCTTGCATCTAGCAGAAGTTCACTGCCACACCGTTTTTTGTTCTTACTTTGATTTTTGTTTGTTGTATTCTGTCCTTATTCCTTTGAAAATCCTCCTCAAAATAAATGTCAGCAGTGAGTCGATTGCCTATTTCTGGATTGTCTGCTTGTACCCACACTAAAAAGAAGATTATTTATTGTGTTACGCAGATTTAATATTTCTAATATGTTTAAATAAAATTATCTAAAAGTAGGATAAAAACAGACGTGGTATCGTTAGATGTACCCACGTGGCCATTCAGGTCTCCTCCTATGAAGAGCTTCTCACCAATCAGTACACTCCTAACCATGTCTTCCAGGCCTTCCCAGAACTCCCTCTTGGTGTTCTCATTGTAGCCTACTTATGGGGATACATCTGTGGCGATAACATTGAGAACCAAGTCCTCAACTACCGGCTTGACCAAAGATAATCCGGTCCCCACGTCTCTTGGCGTCTACCACTCCATACTTGAGGCTCTTGTTGATCAAGATGCCTACACCATTCTGTTTGCAAATGGCCCGTGTACCACGGCTTGAAGCGGTATCCTCCACATCCTTCGCCATCATCTCCATTTGGTTTCTTGGACGCAAAGGATATCAACACCTCTCCTCACCGTTGCATCAACTAGCTCCCGAAGCTTCCCTGTCAGAGACCCTACGTTCCAGCTACCTAAGTGAATCCTCCTAGGCTCGGCTAGCTTCCTTACCCTTCGCACTCGTCGAGTCAAATGCGAAGACCCTTGCTCATTCTGATTTTTCAAAATAAAATAATATTTGCTGACATCATCTTTTTTTGTTATACTTGCTTGCATGCATGCACCAAAGCTTCAGTTTGCTAGCTGTAAGAGAAGGAGTGCGCGCCAAGATGGGGATAGGGAAGTGTTCGGCAATTCAGAAAAAAAAAGATGGGAATAGGAAAATGTTCAGTAGATCATACCAAGGGCTCATTCTTTTAAGCTCCAGATTTTCCAGAATTTTATTCTGAGAAACTGCCCACAGAAACAGTTGCGTACAGATTCAGTTGTCCAGTTCTTTTCAGCTATTGCAGTCCGAGATTGTTGTACGAGTTGTGTGCTGAAATGTTTATAATGCCCGCTGTGTGCTAAGCATCAAAATTCACATAGCACCACATCACATAGCATGTCCTCTATCTACTAAACATAATAGTCCAAATAAGAAATAACCACACCCAAATAGCATGCCCACTGCCAACTTAGCATCAAAATTGGTCACAACATTCACATAACAAACATTCTGTTCCTGCGTACTCGTACCACTCAAAATATAATCAAAACTGGAGCCTGGACGCCCAATCCTACGGAACTGAAGATTGAATATGATAAGCAAAATGGTGACAGCGACCAGTAGCATCACAGCAACAAGCTCATGGCCACAACGCTCCTGCAGCCGACCACGGGTGCTAGCTCATGCTCACCACCAGCATGCTCTACGGCATTGTCGCGATGCAGCACATGACAGAAGCGTCAGGAGGGGGAGGTGGCACCCTCAGCCGGTGCTCCCTGGTGCCCTCACCACACGTGCCCACGCCCACAGAGCTGCGGTGGGCGCCCTTGCCCTGGTCCAACATGATGTTGTTCAGCGCCACGTGCCAGCCTGCCAACGTGCCGGTGATAGGGTGCAGTACCTGCCAAGCGCGCCCGCCTCCAACTCCCATGCGTCCACCAGCATTGAAGAAGAGGAGGCGGATCAGCGTCAGGGACGAGCAGTTGCACCGGTCGATGCGACGAGGTAAGGTGGGAGCAGGACGAGCAGCAGCGGCCGTGTTGTGGATTCGGTGGGGCGAGGTGGTAGCGCTAGGTAGAAAACGATGAAAAGGGGGGCAAAGCCAAAAAAAACGTTTGTTCAAGTTACGTAAGTTCGGGAATCAGCTGGAAATTGGGAGTGGCGCCAAATTCTCCATCCAACAATTTTTGTGAGGGAAACAGAGGCCATGAGCTGGCAGCTAGGAGGCTTTTTCTACTTCTTTTCAGCTCAAGATTCCGCAACCCAGAAGTTGTCTCAAAAGATGAAAGAACTTGCCCTAAATACATAACATTCAGAAAATAGCAAAAGTTATTTTGTGTTTTACACTGGATTTTATTTCCCCACTACTTTGAACACCTATGCTAAACAAAATTGGATCCCATGCCAAATTGCAGCTCCCAAGCAAGCCAATAGAATTCGCAGAACCAAAGACCAGTGCGAAGCTTTGATTGGATCATTTTTATTAGTTTACCGAGGGAGAGACAGTGTGAATCTAGCTAGGTGAGGCACAGATCAGTTTTGGCCTTCGGATCTAAGGTCTACGGTAGGCTCTTCGTTTGCCTCATTGGATTCTTCTGTCGGTGGTCTTTGTTCAATGGAGGAATTGATGACCGATGTGGCGGTTGTTCGATGTGACTATTCAGTGTGTCAGTTACCGTAAAATAAAGTTAGAGGCTCCTCGATTTCTCCACGGCATCAAATATTTTTGCACAGCCGTGACTTTAGGAAGTGCATGGTTCCACAAGCTGCAGAAGCACAACCGTTTATTCGTTGTTCCTAGTTCACACGTTAATGCGCATGGTAACTGAAACCTCCTTCGCCAAGGTTAAATACTGGTCGTGTTTTTGAGGTCTCCACGTCGCATTGTAGCCACAGAACATCAGGCAGTTCCCACCGTCCTCAGCACTTCCCAACCTCGTCGCAGAGTCTCAGGAATCTCCATTGGCACCTTGCTGCCTGCTGCCATGGACGACTTTTTGAACACCACCGAGTACCATCCCATAGTTGCCGATGGTAACACCAAGCTCGACGTGTGGTTCGCGAACGAGCCTTGCAAGGTGGAGGAGACCATTGCCTTGTACGAGGACTGGTTGCGCGAAGAGAAGTACAAGTTTGTTGGTCTTGGCATGGAGTACACACAAAAGGATTGTTATGGGCGTAGAAAAGTCGCCGTCATGCAACTGGCTATGTGGGATAACCTACATGGAACATAGCCATAAAATGAGCAAATAAATAACAAGCAGTCATGCATGGCTGCACAAGAGTTTTGCAGGAACCAGCTAAGTCCCACTCCCGCATCAATCTCCGAAAATTCCGCAATTCAACCAAGACAGAAATTGGCTGCTCACCTATCGACCCAAGAAGTTCTACCCTCAAAAAAGAAAAACTCTACCATCAAGTAACCCCATCACCTCTCACATATTAACAAGATCTCAAGCTCCCGAGTAATACAAAACTTACAGGAGAAATCCTACGAGATTAATTTAGGGGAGAAAAGGGAGGGAGGGGGGGGGGGGGGGGGGTTAGTTAGGATTACGGGGAGGTTAGTTGAAATTCACGGGGAGGATTATTCTGTACATCTCATCCCTAGCAATTTGTCCGTAGGTTAGTTGCCAGCACATTCAAAGTAACATCAAATCTCAACGGAGCGTTCAAAGATCCTCGCGGACCATCATAGCACCTACAGAGAAGACCCTAACACATCAAGCAAGCAAGAAAAACGCATCTACCCAGTTACTCTATTAAACATACAGTTTTGCTAAAGCACATCTAGATGTGCTCTAAGTATTGCACATCTAAGTCCTATGTCATTGATTTTATGCTAAGATCCATGCAAGCATTTTCTTTTACTCCCTCTGTCCCATAATTCAAGACATTTTTTGGCTCTAGTGTAGTGTCAAAAAACGTCTTACATTATGGGAGGGAGGGAGTATCTTTTTTCTCTATCTTTCTAGTTTGATTGAGTCACTTAGATGTGCAATAACTATGACACATCACAGGATCCGGTTTACGCAGGCAAGAGCAAAGGATCGCACCAGAACTTGAACTCAGGCAGGCGGCGGACGAACGGACGGAACTCGTCCGAGGAGCGCGTGGGGAGCGCGGGCCCCTCGCCGAGCACCTCGGCGAGCTCGGGGTCGACCTGAGGCGACAGGAAGGCGATGAGGAGGTTGAGGAGGTAGATGCCGAGGGCATAGGTCACGATGTAGTAGCCGCCGACGAACCACGCGCGCAGCGCGTACACCAACACTACCCCAGCGAGGCCCAGCCAACGGCGGCCCACGTGCGGAGTTGACCGGTCCAGCAGGTGCTGAAACCGCCGGGATGCCGTGGCCACCGCTGCCGACAGGGGAGCGGCGGGCCCCCCGCTATCGCTGCTGTGGGTGGAGGCAGCCGGAGCGGAGGCGGTGGAGGAAGAGGAAGGGTCCATCATGGCGTTGAGCGGACTGGGGTTGGGGATCTCGTGCAGCAAGGCCTCCGCCCTTATGGCATCCCATCCCATCCCATTGTCGTCTAAGAGCATCTCCAGCCGTTGGCCCCTCAGGAGGGGCTAAAAATCGTCCTTGGATGCACCGGTGCTAAACCGTGCGTTGGGGGCGTAATGCCCCTCAGTCGCGGCGCCCATGTTTTTTTTTTAATTTAAATACGGCGCAAACATAGCTCAAATTTAGCGCAAACATCAGCGAGTTCGTTCAAATTTAAACATATTTTACAAAAAAAAACTACTAGGGGCTGCACCTCGCCGTCTCCATCGCCGCCGCACCTACCTCCCCTCGCCGCCTTTGCGCTTCTACATGCCGAGGAGGTCAGAACCCGATGTAATCGCCGCCGCCATCGCTTTGTCGTTCTCGCTGCATCCTCCCGGTTGGCGCGGGCGGGTTGGTCCGAGGGCGTCCTCGCCTCGCCATCGTCGAGGATCATGACGCGTGCTAAATCGCCATCGCGCTTACGCGTGGCGGAAGGCGTGGCGGGCGAGGGACGCGCGTGCCGCCGGCCTTCATCTGCGCCGCCGTGAGGCATCAATAGAGGCCGACCGACGCGGCGGCGTGCACAAATATGGCATTGATTCGTCAGCGGAAGCGAGGCGATGAGGACGACAAGCGGTGAGAAGAGAGTCGAGTCGGCAAGGGGGCCGCTCTTCGCGCTAAAAACGATTCGCCTGGCGCCCAAATAGGCGGGTTCAGGTTGGGTCCGGCGGCACCAATTTTGGCCCGAAACCATTTAAAATCGGGCCACAGGGCGCGATCGGCCGATTTTTTTTGGCCGTGACGAAAAATCGCCTGGGGCTTGTTGAAGCGCGGTGAGATGCTCTAAACATGTGCCTCCTTGGAGCTTAGAGCTTCTCGGCCGGTCGATTGGAATCTTCTCGAAAACACAGACCGTCGGATCTCGATCCAAATCACTGTAAGTTGTTGGATATTTGCCAGATCAGCTTTAGCCGTCGGATAAATTTCAATTGCATCAAAATGTAATATCCTTGTCCCCACCGAGGCGTCTTTGTCATTTCATATATGGATATAAAATGGCAGCAGCACTGTGTTGAGTAAAAACCTAGTTGCGTCCCCTTGCACTTACGGTTACGTGGTTGCGTCAACCTCGCGGCCTAGCCCCCATCCCTAACACTAGCTCATCCTCTACGTCGCCAACGTCCGTCCTTCCTCCTAATGCATCCCATCCCCGTCGTCAGGCGCGTGCTGCCGCCAATTTTCCTCCTCCCCTCCTACCTTTTCCCTCGCATATGTCTAGATAATTAGATTCACGTTTGAACCTGAGCCTCCTCAGAGCTCAAAACTTCTCGACCGTCCAATTGGAATCTCCTCGTGACACAGACCATCGGATCTCAATCCAAGTCGATGTGAGTCGTTGGATATATACCCAATCAACTTTAGTCGTTAGATAAATTCCAATTGCATCAAATGTAATACCCTTGCCTCCACCGGGGCGTTTTTGTCATTTCATATATGGGTTATAAAATGGCAGCAACACCGAGTTGAGTAAAAGCCTAGCTCCGTCCTCCAGCGCTCGCGCCAACCTCGCGCCTCGGCCCCCATCCCTAACACTAGCACATCCTCTACGCCATTACCGTCCATCCTCCTCCTCCCGCGTCCCATCCCTATCGCCAGGCGCGTGCTACCGCCAAACTTCCTCCTCCCCTCCTACCATTCCCCTCACTTACACCTAGAAACTGATGAGGAGGCCTAGCCGCCACCCGCTGTCGGCCCTCGGACCACCCTGATCGAGAAAGCTCAGGGCGCGCCGCCAACTCTTGAGCCCTCCTGCTCCAACCCCACAGAGGGCGCCAAAGGCCGGAGCAAAGGAGATTGTGGTAGAGCGCACCGTCTCCATCGCTGCCACCCACCTCATCTTCGCGTCTGCCCCGCCCCTTCTCCTCTTCCTCCTTTAACTGTTGATGCTTGGTAGTAGCAGCACGAGCCAAGGCGAGCCGCCGCCGATTCCGTAATGCGCCAGATAGTTGTCTCCTCCGCAGTAGCAACGACAAGCCTTGGACTAGGTTGTGGCACCAGAAGCGGGCGATGAAGGCCATTGCCAGGTGCGTCCCTTTCCCTCCGCTCTCCCTCTCTTTTCTATCTGTCTTTGTGTGGACGAGGAAAGGTAGCTCGCCATGTTTGCATCCTTGGCGACCCAGTCACCAGACGACTGTTGGACCACCAAGTCAGAGTCGCCGTAGCACAGGATCCGGCGGATGCCGATCTCTTTGGCCAGCCGGAGGCCGTGTATTAGTGCTTCATATTTGGCTACATTGTTGGAGGCGGCGAAATGGATTTGCAATGTGTATCTGAGCTTGTCGCCTTTGGGAGAAGTGAGAACAATGCCGGCTCCCGAGCCGGTGCGCATCTTTGAGCCGTCGAAGTGCATCCACCAATGAGTGGAGTCTGGAGCTAGCGGCAGGTACTGGGTCTCGACCCAGTCAACAAGGAAGTCGGCCGGTGCTTGGGACTTGATGGCGGTGCGCGGCTGGTAAAAGATGGTGTATGGGGCCAACTCGATGGCCCATTTGGCCACCCGGCCAGATGCATCTCTGTTGCCAATGATCTCGGCAAATGGGACAGTGCAGACAACTGTGATTGGGTGCTCTTGGAAGTATGGCTTCAGCTTCTTGGCGGCAAAGTGCACACCGTAGCACATCTTCTGGTAGTGAGGGTAGTTCTGCTTCGAGGTTGACAGCACCTCGCTCAAATAGTACACGGGTGCTCTGCCGTCTTAGGGCGCCTACCACCATAATAAGATCTTGACCACCCTACCGGTGGCGGCGATGTAAAGGTACATAGGTTCTTTAGCGGCCGGAGCCGCCATGACAGGCGGCGTGGTCAACATCTTCTTCAGCTGGAGAAAAGCTTCATCCGCCTAGTCATTCCACTCGAAATGAGTGGTCTTCTTCATGAGCTGGTACAGGGGAAGAGCCTTCTCGCCTAGCCGACTGATGAAGCAGCTGATGGATGCCAAACAGTCGGTGAACTTCTGGACGTCTCTCAGTCGGGTGGGTTTCTCCATCCTCTTGATGGCCTTGATCTTCACAGGGTTGCACTCGATGCCGCGCTCTGAGACCAGGAAGCTGAGGAGCTAGCCGGCTGGTACTACAAAGACGCATTTCTCTGGGTTGAGCTTGATCTGAAACCGGCGCAGATTTTCAAAAGTTTCCTTGAGATCCTCCAAGAGGGTACCGCGCTTCTCCGTCTTCACCATGATATCGTCTACATAGACGTGGGCATTTCTGCCGAGTTGCTTCAAGAGACACTTTTGCATGCAACGCTGAAATGTGGCACCGGCATTTCTCAAGCCGAATGGCATGGTCAGGTAGCAGAAGGCTCTGAATGGTGTGATGAAGGCGGTCTTCAGGCGGTTTGTCGGGTTCAACTTGATCTGGTGGTAACCAGAGTAGGCATCCAAGAAACTCAACAGCTCGCATCCGGCTGTGGAGTCTATCACTTGGTCAATCCGGGGTAACGCAAATAGATCCTTGGGGCAGGCTTTGTTGAGACTAGTGTAATCAATGCACATGTGCCACTTGTTGTTCTTCTTCAGTACAAGGACTGGGTTGGCAAGCCATTCTGGGAAGAAAACTTCCATGATAAAGCCGGCTGCCAACAGGCGGGCCATCTCTTCACCAACAATTCTTCTCTTCTCCTCCGACAGTCGACAGAGGGGCTGTCTGACTGGTTTGGTGTCTGCTCTAACATGTAGCTTGTGCTCGGCGAAATCCGTCGGAACACCCGGCATGTCTTTGGGAGACCATGCAAAGATGTCCCAATTCTCACGGAGGAAATCGAAGAGCTTGCTTTCTATTTGCTGTCAAGGTTGGCACCTATGACAGTGTGCCTCTCCGGGTGCTCAGGGTCCAAGGGAATCTTCTTCATTTCTTTGCCCGGCTTGAAGGAGATCTCTGACTCTTTGGGCTCTGGTGACAGGTCTGGCTACTTACCGGCCATGGCCACCACCCGTTCCAGGAGCTTCCTCTCAGCCGCAATCACGAGGGACTCGGCCAGCCGGATGCTGGCTGCAGCACAGGCGGATGACTTCTCATAGTCTCCATTGATCGTGATAATGCCCTTGGTTCCTGGTATCTTCATCTTGAGGTAGGCGTAATGAGGCACCGCCATGAACTTGGCTAGGGCAGGCCGGCCTAGGAGCACATGGTAAGGACTCTCCAGGTCAACCACCTCAAACCAAATCGCTTCTCGGCAGAAATGATCCTTGTCTCTGAAGAGGACATCTATCTTGACTTTGCCGGTTGGTGAGCAGGACAAGCCGGGCACAATGCCATGAAACACAGTTCGACTGGGCGGCAGCTGCTTCTCTTTGATCTTCAACTTCTCCATGGTGTCGCGGTAAAGGATGTTGATGCTGCTACCGCCATCTATCAGAACCCGGGAGAAACGAGCAGCTCGCTTCTCTGTTGCAAGGGTGGCATCCAGTACCAGGGCATAAGAATCTGGGGAAGGCATCACTTCCGGGTGGTCAGCTCGGCTCCAACTGATAGGCTTCTCAGACCAATGCGTGAACTCTGGAGCAGTTGAGGCGAATGCGTTCACTTCTTGGTGTTGTTGACGCCGGCTGTGTCTATCATTGGCAACGCTGGTGAATACAACGTAAGGACCATGCTCTTCAGGGTAATCATCTTGGATTGCGCCGACTGCTGGACGGGCAGCCGACTGTTGGGGAGGCGGAGCCGGCGGGCCAGCAGACGGTGGGGGGAGTCCTCCCTTGGCGATGCGGACGAGTCGGTGGCATTTCCCAGTTGTATGGTTGGGCTTCGCTTGTTGTGGAACTTGCAAGGGCATCGAGGGTCTGCTCAAAGGAGAAAGCGAGCAACCAAAGCGCTTGCCGCCCTTCCGGCGCTTGGGGAGGGTTGTCCTTTAGGTTCTTGGGTCTCGATCATCGCCACCGCCGGCCGGTGGAAGCCGCTTTGGGCCTTGCGCTTGTTGTCGTTCGGTTGCTGTTGGCGCCGACTGTTGTCTCCAGCCGGCGTCCGAGGAGCCGAAGGGAGCACCTTCCCAGAAGTATCCACGCGGAGCTCCAACTTCATGGAAGAGTCGGCAGTAGCGTACTTGTCAGCTATGATCAGCAGCTCGTCGAGTGTGGCCGGCTCGTCGCAGAGGAGTCGGTGCTTGAGTAAGGTGCCCTCTCGGCACCCGACAGTGAAGTACTCGATTGCTTGGACCTCATGCACCCCTTCGCAGAGTTGCATGATTCAGCCCACGCGTTAGGTAGTCGCGGTGGAGTCGTTCGAGCCTTGGGCGCTGGCGAGAGCTGGGCGAGGCTTGGCGGCAGCTTGTAGGTCTTTGGTGAAGTTGCGAGCGAAGACTTCATGAAATCTACCCGATTGTTGATGTTGCGGGGCTTGGTTGTTCACCATGTCAGGTCGTGCCATGGAGCATGAGTGGAACGTACTTTACGGCAACGCGCTTGTTGTCGTTCGCTATGCTGACGGCCATGGAGTAGTCGACCAGCCAGTCCTCCGGCTTCACAGTTACTTGGGCATATCTCGTGGAAGCGTGAACCCTTTGGGAAAGGGCTCGTCGCAGATGCGGGGGCCGAAACAAGGCGGGCCCAGCGCGTCTTCCTCTTCTAGCGCCAGGGATCGATTGAGACGGAAGATCCGGTGGCGGGCGTCGTTCTCTCCGATTCCCTCTCGGCGGCCCAGCCGGTCGCCGAGAGTTGGGAGGTCAATAGGCGGCGGTGAAGCACGCCTCTCCCTCCGAGAAGGAGGAGGAGGCGGAAAATCGTCCCGTCGTTCCACTTCTCGTGGGCGGCCATCTTGGTCGCGCGTGATGGTGATGCGTGTGCGGCTACAACTAACAGCCGACTCTTTGTCTCGTTTGTCACGGACGCCACCAGTCGGTGTCTGGGAGGTCGTGCCTTGATCTCGGCAAGGGGGCAGGTTCTCGACCCGCTGGCCGGGTCCTTCTGCGCGGCAGCCGGATTCTTGTTGCGCGGCAGCCGCGTCAATGAGCTGTTGGACGCGCTCCGTCATGTAGCGACACTCGTCGCCCTCGAGGTTGTCCAGTTCGTCTGATGCCGCCTAGGCAGCTCGTATGTTCTCCGTGGGTGTGGCATAGACAGGGCGGTCTGCCTCGAACATGCTGGCGATGGCAGCGCCATGCTGCCAGACTGTACCAACGCGGCTAGTCCCACCAGCAGCCGGCATGCCGCCAACAGCACGGTCGATCTTGCACTGGTAAGCCTCTGAGAGGCATCCCATGATGGCCAATTTCTTGGCGCTCTCGACGAGCAAGACGCAGAGAGTTTCCAGCGTCTCGGTGTCGGCATCTTCTGCGATGGGGCAAACAGGTCTCGTAGCGCCACCTCGAGCGGGTCTTGGGCACCGCCACCAGAAGCTCCATCATGGCTGACGACAAGCACCTCCGTGACGGTGTCGTCGTTGTCGGCGCGAGGGAGCGGGTCGTTGATGATCACCACTTTGGTGGGGAAGGCATCAAGGGACGCAGTGTCGGAGTCGACAAGCATTGGGTCGGTGGAGCCGATCAACTCCAGGCCGGAGGCGGGCTCGTTGGCGATGTCGAGCTTGCCAAGGAGATCGACGAGGCAGCTCTCGGAGCTGGCTGCGCCTGCGCCTGGTGTGGGCTCGTAGGAGAGGCGGATCTCGCCAACAAGGTCAGCGAGGCCAGCCGCCGCGCAGGCAATCTCTGCGCCATGCAACAAGATCGGCGCTTAACGCCATCGAAGCGTCTTTGGGTGGCTGCGCCATTGGGAGGAAGAGGTTCCGTCGAGCAGATCTCCGGACGACGGTGCACCTAGCCCCATGGTGGGCGCCAAATGTCGGGGGTGTCGTGCGACATATGCCAAAGGATGGCTTATCATGGAGGGGGCTAATAAGACATTTCCGGTGCCGGGAAAGCGGATGAGGCGTAGACATGCACGCTGGCGAATCTTACCCAGGTTCGGGGCTCTCCTAGGAGATAACACCCCTACTCCTGCTCTGCGGGGTCTCCGCATGATCACTCAAGCAACAACAATGGTTACAAGCTTGCTCCTTGAGCTGTTTCTCTAGAGGGGGAAGAAGAACAAGGCTAGCCCTAGCTTCCTCTCTCTATACGGGTGTGTGGATGAACTAGAGTCTGAACCCTTTGCATGGGTGCCCTGGGGGTTTATATAGGCCTACCCCGAGGGTACAAAATAATCCGCCGGTGTCTTGGGACCATTGTCGTGTCTCTGTCACGGTTCCTCCGCAGGCAGATGGGGCCCGCCGCAGGTGGGCCCACTGCTGTCTCGTGATTTGGCCTACAGCCGCCTTCCCTTCATGGTCTTGCTGTCTGCTCAACACTGTAGATGTGCTGGTAATGATGCATGCTTTGACGGGGGAGGCGTGGCTATAGTACCGCCGCCTGGCGGGCGTTCACTGTAGCCACTCCCTGTCTCTGTCGGATCTGGGGTTCCGGCAAAACCCTTAAGGTTCGAACTCTGGGGTGCGCGTGAAGTGCTTTCTGTTGGGGAACGTAGTAATTTCAAAAATTTCCTACGCACACGCAAGACCATGGTGATGGCATAGCAACGAGGGGAGAGTGTCCGTCCACGCACTCGTGAGACCGAAAGCGAAGCGTTATAACAACGCTGTTGATGTAGTCGTCGTCCCCACGATCCGACCGATCCAAGCACCGAACGTCGGGCACCTCCGAGTTCTCGCACACGTTCAGCTCGATGGCGATCCCGGACTCGATCCAGCAAAGTGTCGGGGATGAGTTCCGTCAAGACGACGGCGTGGTGACGATGTTGATGCTCCACCGACGCAGGGCTTCGCCTAAGCTCATGACGATATGACTTCTCCGGCGCAGGCTTCTCCTAAGCTCCGCGACGATATGACCGAAGTGGAATATGGTGGAAGGGGCACCGCACACGCTAAGGCAAGATCCGTAGATCAACTTGTGTGTTCAGGGTGCCCCCGCCCCGTATATAAAGGATGGAGGAGGAGGAGGCCGGCCAAGGCAATAGGTGCGGCCAGGGTGTGGAGTCCTACTAGGACTCCAAGTCCTAGTAGGAGTCCACCAAGAGGGAGGAAGGGAGAAGGAAGTGGAGGAGAAGGAGAGGTGGCGGCCCCTTTCCCTAGTCCATTCGGACTAGAGGGAGGGGGCGCAGCAGCCCCTGGCCCTTTCTCCTCTTCCCACTAAAGCCCATCAAGGCCCATTGCTTCTCCCGTAACTACCCGGTACTCGAAAATACTCGAATCATTCGAACCTTTCCGAACTCGAATATAGTCGTCCAATATATCGATCTTTACGTCTCGACCATTTCGAGACTCCTCGTCATGTCCCCGATCTCATCCGGACTCCGAACTCCTTCGGTACATCAAAACTCATAAACTCATAATATAACCATCATCGAAACCTTAAGCGTGCAAGGACCCTACGGGTTCGAGAACTATGTAGACATGACCTAGAACCATTCTCGGTCAATAACCAATAGCGGAACCTGGATGCCCATATTGGTTCCTACATATTCTCGAAGATCTTTATCGGTCAAACCGCATAACGACATACGTTGTTCCCTTTGTCATCGGTATGTTACTTACCCGAGATTCGATCGTCGGTATCCAATACCTAGTTCAATCTCGTCACCGCAAGTCTCTTTACTCGCTCGTAATGCATCATCCCGTAACCAACTCATTGGTCACATTGCTTGCAAGGCTTATAATGATGTGCATTACCGAGAGGGCCCAGAGATACCTCTCCGACAATCGGAGTGACAAAACCTAATCTCAAAATACGCCAACCCAACATGTACCTTTGGAGACACCTGTAGTACTCCTTTATAATCACCCGATTACGTTGTGACGTTTGGTAGCACCAAAGTGTTCCTCCGTAAACAGGAGTTGCATAATCTCATAGTTACGGGAACATGTATAAGTCATGAAGAAAAGCACTAGCAACAAACTATACGATCAGTGCTATGCTAATGGAATGGGTCATGTCAATCAGATCATTCAACCAATGATGTGATCCCGTTAATCAAATAACAACTCCTTGTTCATGGTTAGGAAACATAACCATCTTTGATTAACGAGCTAGTCAAGTAGAGGCATACTAGTGACACTCTGTAGGTTTATGTATTCACACATGTATTATGTTTCCGGTTAATACAATTCTAGCATGAATAATAAACATTTATCATGATATAAGGAAATAAATAATAACATTATTATTGCCTCTAGGGCATATTTCCTTGAGTCTCCCACTTGCACTAGAGTCAATAATCTAGTTCACATCGCCATGTGATTTAACATCAATAGTTCACATCTATATGTGGTTAACACCCATAGTTCACATCGACATGTGACCAACACCCAAAGGGTTTACTAGAGTCGATAATCTAGTTCACATCGCTATGTGATTAACACCCAAAGAGTACTAAGGTGTGATCATGTTTTGCTTGTGAGATAATTTTAGTCAACGGTGCATCTACATTCAGAGCCGTAAGTATTTTGCAAATTTCTATGTCTACAATGCTCTTGCACGGAGCTACTCTAGCTAATTGCTCCCACTTTCAATATGTATCCAGATTGAGACTCAGAGTCATCTAGATTAGTGTTAAAACTTGCATCGACGTAACCTTTTACGACGAACCTTTTTTCACTTCCATAATCGAGAAACATATCCTTATTCTACTAAGGATAATTTTGACCGATGTCCATTGATCTACTCCTAGATCTCTATTTCACTCCTTGCCAATCTTAGTGGTAGGGTATGCAATAGATCCGGTACACAAGATGACATACTTTATGGAACCTATGGCTGATGCATAGGGAATGACTTTCATTCTCTTTCTATCTTCTGCCGTGGTCGGGTTTTGAGTCTTACTCAATCTCACACCTTGTAACACAGGCAAGAACTCTTTCTTTGACTGTTCCATTTTGAACTACTTCAAAATCTTGTCAAGGTATGTATTCATTGAAAAACTTATCAAGCGTCTTTGATCTATCTCTATAGATCTTGATGCTCAATATGTAAGCAGCTTCACCGAGGTCCTTCTTTGAAAAACTCCTTTCAAATACTCCTTTATGCTTTGCAGAATAATTCTACATTATTTCGATCAACAATATGTCATTCACATATACTTATCGAAATCTTTGTAGTGCTCCCACTCACTTTCTTGTAAATACAGGTTTCTCCAAAAGTCATATAAAACCATATGCTTTGATCACACTATCAAAGCGTTTATTCCAACTCCGAGATGCTTGCACCAGTCCATAGATGGATCACTGGAGCTTGCACATTTTGTTAGCTCCTTTAGGATTGACAAAACCTTCGGTTGCATCATATACAACTCTTCTTTAATAAATCCATTAAAGAATGTAGTTTTGACATCCATTTGCCGATTTCATAAAATGTGGCGATTGCTAACATGATTCGGACAGACATAAGCATCGCTACAGATTGAGTAAATCTCATTGTAGTCAACACCTTGAACTTGTCGAAAACCTTTCTGCGACAAGTCGAGCTTTGTAGATAGTGACACTACTATCAACATCATCTTCCTCTTGAAGATCCATTTATATAATATGGCTTGCCGATCATCGAGCAACTCCATCAAAGTCCACACTTTGTTCTCATATATGGATCCCATCTCAGATTTCATGGTCTCAAACCATTTCGCGAATCTGGGCTCATCATCGCTTCCTCATAGTTCGTAGGTTCATCATGGTCTAGTAACATGACTTCTAGAATAGGATTACCGTACCACTCGTGCGGATCTTACTCGGAAGACCTACGAGGTTTGGTAGCAACTTGATCTGAAGTTTCATGATCATCATCATTAACTTCCTCACTAATTGGTGTAGGAATCATTGGAACTGATTTCTGTGATGAACTACTTTCCAATAAGGGAGAAGGTACAATTACCTCATCAAGTTCTACTTTCCTCCCACTCACTTCTTTCGAGAGAAACTTCTTCTCTAGAAAGGATCCATCTTAACAACGAAAATCTTGCTTTGGATCTGTGATAGAAGGTGTACCCAATAATTACCTTTGGGTATTCTATGAAGACGCATTTCTCCGATTTGGGTTCGAGCTTATCGGGTTGAAGCTTTTCACATAAGCATCACAACTCCAAACTTTAAGAAACGACACTTAGGTTTCTTTGCTAAACCATAGTTCATACGGTGTCATCTCAGCGGATTTAGATGGTGCCCTATTAAACGTGAATGCAGCTGTCTTTAATGCATAACCCCAAAATGATAGTGGTAAATCGGTAAGATACATCATAGATCGCACCACATCAAAATAAAGTACTGTTTCTGACGTTCGGACACACCATAATGTTGTGGTGTTCCGGTGGCATGAGCTGTGAAACTATTCCACATTGTTTTCATTGAAGACCAAACTCGTAACTCAAATATTCATCTCCACGATCAGATCGCGAAACTTTATTTTCTTGTTGCGATGATTTTCCACTTCACTCTGAAATTCTTTGAACCTTTCAACTATTTCAGACTTATGTTTCATCAAGTAGATATACCCATATCTACTCAAATCATCTTGTGAAGGTCGAGAAAATAAAGATACTTGCCACGAGCATCAACATTCATTGGATCGCATACATCGGTATGTATTATTTCCAATAAGTCAAGAGCTTGTTCCATTGTTCCGAGAACGGAGTTTTAGTCATCTTGCCCAAAAGGCACGGTTCGCAAGCATCAAATGATTCATAATCAAGTGATTCCAAAAGTCCATCGGCATGGAGTTTTCTTCATGCGCTTTACACCAATATGACCTAAACGGCGAGTGCCACAAATAAGTTGCACTATCATTATTAACTTTGCATCTTTTGGTTTCAATATTATGAATATGTGTATCACTATGATCGAGATCCAATGAACCATTTTCATTGGGTGTGTAACCATATAAGGTTTTATTCATGTAAGCAGAACAACAATTTATTCTCTTACTTAAATGAATAACCAGATTGCAATAAACATGATCAAATCATATTTATGCTCAACACCAAATAACACTTATTTAGGTTCCACACTAATCCCGAAAGTATAGGGAGTGTGCGATGATGATCATATCAATCTTGGAACTACTTCCAACACTCATCGTCACTTCCCTTCAACTAGTCTCTGTTTATTCGCAACTCCTGTTTGAGTTACTAATCTTAGCAACCTAACAAGTATCAAATACTCGGGGCTACTATAAACACTAGTAAGGCACACATCAATAACCTGTATATCAAATATACTCTTGTTCAATTTGCCATCCTTCTTATCCGCCAAATATTTGGGGTAGTTCCGCTTCGATGACCAGTTCCATTGCAGCAAAAGCACTTAGTCTCGTGCTTAGGTCCAGACTTGGGCTTCTTCACTCGAGCGACAACTTGCTTGCCGTTCTTCTTGAAGTTCCCTTCTTCCTTTTGCCCTTTTCCTTGAAACTAGTGGTCTTGTCAATCATCAACACTTGATGCTCTTTTCTTGATTTCTACCTTCGTCGATTTCAGCATCATGAAGAGCTCGGGAATCGTTTTCGTCATCCCTTGCATACTATAGTTCATCATGAAGTTCTACTAACTTGGTGATGGTGACTAGAAATTCATCAATCACTATCTTATCTGGAAGATTAACTCCCACTTGATTCAAGCGATTGAAGTACCTGACAATCTGAGCACATGCTCACTAGTTGAGCGATTCTCCTCCATCTTTTAGCTATAGAACTTGTTGGAGACTTTATATCTCTCAACTCGGGTATTTGCTTGAAATATTAACTTCAACTCCTGGAACATCTCATATGGTCCATGACGTTCAAAACGCCTTTGAAGTCCCGATTCTAAGCCGTTTAAGCATGGTGCACTAAACTACCAAGTAGTCATCATATTGAGCTAGCCAAACGTTCATAACGTCCGCATCTTGCTCTTTGCAATAGGTCATCACCTAGCGGTGCATTAAGGACATAATTCTTCAGGCAGCAATGAGGATAAACCTCGATCACGGATCCAATCCGCATCATTGCTACTAACATTTTTCAATACAATTTTCTCTAGGAACACATATAAAAAACATAGGGAAGCAACAACGCGAGCTATTGATCTATAACATAATCAGCAAAATACTACCAGGACTAAGTTCATGATAAATTAAAGTTCAATTAATCATATTACTTAAGAACTCCCACTTAGAAAAATATCCCTCCAATTCTCTAAGTGATTGCGTGATCCATATCAACTACACCATGACCGATCATCACGTGTGATGGAGTAGTTTCAATGGTGAACATCAATATGTTGATCATATCTACTATATGATTCACGCTCGACCTTTCGGTCTCCGTGTTCGAGGTCATATCTTATATGCACAGCTCGTCAAGTATAACTGAGTATTCTGCGTGTGCAACTGTTTTGCACCGTTGTATTTGAACGTAGAGCCTATCACACCCGATCATCACGTGGTGTCTCAAAGACGAAGAACTTTCGCAACGGTGCATACTCGTGGAGAACACTTCTTGATAATTTAGTAAGGATCATCTTATAATGCTACCGTCAATCAAAGCAAAATAAGATGCATAAAGGATTAACATCACATGCAATCAATATAAGTGATATGATATGGCCATCATCATCTTGTGCTTGTGATCTCCATCTCCGGCACCGCCATGATCACCATCGTCACCGGCGCGACACCTTGATCTCCATCGTAGCATCGTTGTCGCCTCGCCAACTATTGCTTCTCGACTATCGCTACCGCTTAGTGATAAAGTAAAGCAATTACATGGCGTTGCATTTCATACAATAAAGCGACAACCATATGGCTCCTGCCATTGTCGATAACTCGTTACAAAACATGATCATCTCATACAATAAAATATAGCATCACGTCTTGACCATATCACATCACATCATGCCCTGCAAAAACAAGTTAGACGTCCTCTACTTTGTTGTTGCAAGTTTTACGTGGCTGCTACGGGCTGAGCAAGAACCGTTCTTACCTACGCATCAAAACCACAACGATACTTCGTCAAATAGACTCCGTTTAACCTTCTCAAGGACCGGGCGTAGCCACACTCAGTTCAACTAAAGTGAGAGAGACAGACACCGCCGGTCACCTTTAAGCAACGAGTGCTCACAGCGGTGAAACCAGTCTCGCGTAAGCGTCGCGTAATGTCGGTCCGGCCGCTTCATCTCACAATACCGCTGAACCAAAGTATGACATGCTGGTAGGTAGTATGACTTGTATCGCCCACAACTCACTTGTGTTCTACTCGTACATATGACATCAACGCATAAAACCAGGCTCGGATGCCCTTTGTTGGGGAACGAGTAATTTCAAAAATTTCCTCGCGCACACGCAAGACCATGGTGATGGCATAGCAACGAGAGGGAGAGTGTCCGCCCACGCACTCGTGAGACCGAAAGCGAAGCGTTATAACAACGCTGTTGATGTAGTCGTCGTCCCCACGATCCGACCGATCCAAGCACCGAACGTCGGCACCTCCGAGTTCTGCACACGTTCAGCTCGATGACGATCCCGGACTCGATCCAGCAAAGTGTCGGGATGAGTTCCACAAGACGACGGCGTGGTGGCGATGTTGATGCTCCACCGACGCAGGGCTTCGCCTAAGCTCATGACGATATGACTTCTCCGCGCGAGGGCTTCTCCTAAGCTCATGACGATATGACCAAGTGGAATATGGTGGAAGGGGCACCGCACACTGCTAAGGCAAGATCCGTAGATCAACTTGTGTGTTCTGGGGTGCCCCCTGCCCCAGATATAAAGGATGGAGGAGGAGGAGGCCGCCAAGGCAATAGGTGCGGCCGGGTGTGGAGTCCTACTAGGACTCCAAGTCCTAGTAGGAGTCCACCAAGAGGGAGGAAGGAGAAGGAAGTGGAGGAGAAGGAGAGGTGGCGGCCCCTTTCCCTAGTCCAATTCGGACTAGAGGGAGGGGCAGCAGCAACCTTGGCCCTTTCTCCTCTTCCCACTAAAGCCCATCAAGGCCCATTGCTTCTCCCAGAACTACCCGGTACTCCGAAAAATACTCGAATCATTCGGAACCTTTCCGAACTCCGAATATAGTCGTCCAATATATCGATCTTTACGTCTCGACCATTTCGAGACTCCTCGTCATGTCCCCGATCTCATCCGGGACTCCGAACTCCTTCGGTACATCAAAACTCATAAACTCATAATATAACTGTCATCGAAACCTTAAGCGTGCGGACCCTACGGGTTCGAGAACTATGTAGACATGACCTAGAACCATTCTCGGTCAATAACCAATAGCGGAACCTGGATGCCCATATTGGTTCCTACATTCTCTACTTAAGATCTTTATCGGTCAAACCGCATAACGACATACGTTGTTCCTTTGTCATCGGTATGTTACTTACCCGAGATTCGATCGTCGGTATCCAATACCTAGTTCAATCTCGTCACCGCAAGTCTCTTTACTCGTTCGTAATGCATCATCCGTAACCAACTCATTGGTCACATTGCTTGCAAGGCTTATAATGATGTGCATTACCGAGAGGGCCCAGAGATACCTCTCCGACAATCGGAGTGACAAAACCTAATCTCAAATCGCCAACCCAACATGTACCTTTGGAGACACCTGTAGTACTCCTTTATAATCACCCAGATTCGTTGTGACGTTTGGTAGCACCAAAAGTGTTCCTCCGTAAACGGAGTTGCATAATCTCATAGTTACAGGAACATGTATAAGTCATGAAGAAAAGCACTAGCAACAAACTATACGATCAGGTGCTATGCTAATGGAATGGGTCATGTCAATCAGATCATTCAACCAATGATGTGATCCGTTAATCAAATAACAACTCCTTGTTCATGGTTAGGAAACATAACCATCTTTGATTAACGAGCTAGTCAAGTAGAGGCATACTAGTGACACTCTGTAGGTTTATGTATTCACACATGTATTATGTTTCCGGTTAATACAATTCTAGCATGAATAATAAACATTTATCATGATATAAGGAAATAAATAATAACATTATTATTGCCTCTAGGGCATATTTCCTTCACTTTCCCTCCTACCGATCTACGCCCTAGCTCGCTAAGATCTCGTGGACGAACTCGACAAACTATCAACACAAAGACACAAGATTTATACTGGTTCGGGCCAATGTTGTGGTGTAATACCCTACTCCAGTGTGTGGTGGTGGATTGCCTCTTGGGCTGATGAAGAACAGTACAAGGGGAAGAACAGCCTCCTAAGGTTGAGGTGTTCTTGTGTTCGGTGTGGCTAAGGGTTGGCTCTCGATCAGATGAGATCCAGTTGCCCGCTTTGGTGGTGGCTAGTCCTATTTATATGGGCCTTGGTCCTCTTCCCAAATATTGAGCGGGAAGGGAGCCAACAACGGCGGCCAATTTGAAAGGGGACAGCTAGTACAAGCTATCTTGACAAAAGCGGTCTTCGCCTGCGAAAGGGCTCTGGTGATGATGCCGTCTTGGGCTCCACGGTGACCTCTGTCCTACTGGCCTGCTGGTCTTGGTCTCGTTGCACTGATAAGGAAACCTTTGCCTGATGCCTCGGTACTCCGCGCCTGCGCTGGCCTCCTTAGCACCAAAGAGGAAACAAGGATGCTGCGCGCGCTGGCACCCACCTGGCGCCCGCCTGGTGTCGATCGTCATGGCTCACGTCACGAGAGCCTCGCGAGGTTTGCCCCGCCTTGATATCTCCGCTCCTTGCGAGGCAGCCTGGTGAGGTCGCTCCTGAGGAGGCTTGCGTCGTCCGCCTCGCGAGGCTTGGCCCCTCACGAGGGTCTTGAATGCTTTGTTGATGAAGATGGGCCGTACAGGTCCGCTAGCATAGCCACGCCGTGGGCCGCAGGCAGGCAAGTCTGGGGACCCTCGTTCCCAGAACGCCGACAGTAGCCCCCGAGCCCAAGGTGCGCTCGGGCTTGGCTTCGGGGCGAAGCCAAAGGTCAAGTACAGAGTGTCGCGGGCCCCAAAAGCCCGCGGCCTTGGTTGACGCGTGGCGGTCGATTGGACGTGGGCATCTCCACTTCCCCACGCGGCCTCGGCAACTGCTCGACTTGACAAAAGGCTGGCGCAGGCAGCGCTTGCCTTCACTGTTCCCCTTTGCCTAGCCTCAGATCCCCTTTCTCGCTCCTTGCCGCCGATACCTCCAGATATGCCCCGATTTCGCTCCGCATCTGTGACCCATGGTGCCGCGCAAGGTCAAGTCCTCCTCGGCGCCGGCTTGGTACGAGCTAGCTCTTGAAGCGCCCACCGTGACCGAAGAGAGCCTCGTCTCCGCACGCCTGCTGACGGCGGGGGAGAGCAATGAATGGGGGAAGACGGAGCTCCGACTTGCGTCTGACGTGCCGGAGTCTGAGGCAAGCACCTTCTTCCCCTTCTTCTCGAGCAGCATCGCCGCCGGGTTGGTTCCCCCCTTCTCCAATTTCTTTTATGAGGTCCTCGACCACTACGGGCTGCAGGCGTTGCACCTCCATCCCAACTCTATCCTCCTCCTGTCCATCTTCGCCTACTATTGCGAGGCATATCTGGGCGTGATGCCGTCTGTGGCGCTTCTGCACCACTTCTTCTTCCTCCGCGCCAGCGACGGCCACATTTCCGGGTGCGCCAATTTCGTCGCATCCGGCAAAGCCAACTCAATCTCAAGCACCGGGAAGAGAGCCGACAACATTCGGGCCTAATGGGTCATGATGGACGCTAAGTGCGTCCGCCCGCTCTTAGCATTGCCAACGGAGGCGCCCTAGTTTAACAAGGGGTGGCCCCGCACAGAGCTCGCCGATGAGCGGGCGTCGCCGATGTTGGCGCAGATGCAGACCGACCTGAAGCCGGGCAACACGAAGGCGGCGAAGGTCACAGGGGCCATGCTCCTGAGGGAATTCTTGATGTTGCGCATCGCCCCGCTCCAGGCGCGAGAGCGCCCCTTGTGGAAGCTTGGAGATGGAAAAGACAAGACCCGCCTGAGGCCGAGGGCCCTGCCTGACGACGAACTGGATGCTGTCCTGCGCCTCCTGGTTGGGGATAACCAGGAGTACCCGCCGAGCGCTTTCACTCCTTTGTTCCTTCGCAAGGACTGGGGGCCGCTCGTGGTCTCCAGGCCAACCTTCGACGCGCGCGGGCTGGTGCCGCCTGCGCTCTTTGGAGCCCCGGCGGCGCCGAAGCCGGTGGAGCTATCTTCTGATGAGTCCCGCGAGGGGAAAGAAGAGGAAGGGGACTCGGAAGTGACCCTCGAAGAGATGGGGTAAAACTCCCCCTTGAGCAAAGCCAAAATCCTCCATGCCCTTCCTAACGACGCCGAGGTCGATGCACGCCAGGAGGAGGGAGAATTGCCCGTCATTCTGACAAAGAGCAGGTCATCGTTGGTTCCTTGAGATGCTGCCCCGTCTTGATGCCTCCCGGGGCCGGCTCCGGCCCTTCTGCTACACCGCCTTCTGCCGCCGGAGCCCGCGCGCCCACTTCTCAGTCCCCGACGCTTTCAGGCTTCAAGCTTCTCAAGCGGAGGGTGGAATACACCGCGGTGGACCAGTAAGTGCTTGATCTCCATCTTGTCATTGCTCATGTCGCGGCTTCCTGACTTTCATCTTTGTTTGTCCAGGCCGCTGTCTGCGGCGAAGAAGAGGAAAGCAGGCATGGCGGCTGCACCCCCTTTGCTGAGAAAAGAGACGCGAGCGCTCGCACCTAGCCCAGTCGTCTTTGCGAGGCCAAGAGGAGCATCGCCGGGAGGAGTCAGCCCCCATGGCCCCGCTGGCCCCGGAGGTGCTGGCGTCTCGCCCGGTTGAAGAGATCTGCAACCTCTTGAGCACTGCGTTGGTTTTCCCTTGAAGAGGAAAGGGTGATGCAGCAAAGTAGCGTAAGTATTTCCCTCGGTTTTTGAGAACCAAGGTATCAATCCAGTAGGAGGCTACACACGAGTCCCTCACACCTACACAAACAAATAAATCCTCGCAACCAACGTGATAAGGGGTTGTCAATCCCTACACGGTCACTTACGAGAGTGAGATCTGATAGATATGATAAGATAATATTTTTGGTATTTTTGTGATAAAGATGCAAAGTAAAATAAAAGGCAAGCTAAGTGTTTGAAGATTAATATGATGGAAAATAGACCCGGGGGCCATAGGTTTCACTAGTGTTTTCTCTAGAGAGCATAAGTATTTACGGTGGGTGAACAAATTACTGTTGAGCAATTGACAGTATTGAGCATAGTTATGAGAATATCTAGGAATGATCTGTATATAGGCATCACGTCCAAAACAAGTAGACCGACTCCTGCTTGCATCTACTACTATTACTCCACACATCGACCGCTATCCAGCATGCATCTAGAGTATTAAGTTCATAAGAACAAAGTAACGCTTTAAGCAAGATGACATGATGTAGAGGGATAAATTCATGCAATATGATAAAAAAACCATCTTGTTATCCTCATGCAACAATACAATACGTGCCTTGTTGCCCCTACTGTCACTGGGAAAGGACACCGCAAGATTGAACCCAAAGCTAAGCACTCCTCCCATTGCAAGAAAGATCAATCTAGTAGGCCAAACCAAAATGATAATTCGAAGAGACTTGCAAAGATAACCAATTATACATAAAAGAATTCAGAGAAGATTCAAATATTGTTCATAGATAAACTTGATCATAAAACCCACAATTCATCGGTCTCAACAAACACACCGCAAAAGAAGATTACATCGAATAGATCTCCACGAGAGAGGGGAAGAACATTGTATTGAGATCCAAAAAGAGAGAAGAAGCCATCTAGAGCTAATAATTATGAACCCGAAGGTCTGAGGTAAACTACTCACACTTCATCGGAGAGGCTATGGTGTTGATGTAGAAGCCCTCTGTGATCGATGCCCCCACCGGCGGAGCTCCGGAACAGGCCCCAAGATGGGATCTCACGGGTACAGAAGGTTGCGGCGGTGGAGATAGGTTTTTGGCTCCGTACCTGATCGTTTGGGGGTACGTAGGTATATATAGGAGGAAGGAGTACGTTGGTGGAGCAACGTGGGGCCCACGAGGGTGGAGGGCGCGCCCAAGGGGGGTAGGCGCGCCTCCCTACCTCGTGGCTTCCTGTTAGCTTTCTTGACGTAGGGTCCAAGTCCTCTGGATCATGTTCGTTCCGAAAATCACGTTCCCGAAGGTTTCATTCCGTTTGGACTCCGTTTGATATTCTTTTTCTGCGAAACTCTGAAATAGGCAAAAAACAACAATTCTGGGTTGGGCCTCCGGTTAATAGGTTAGTCCCCAAAATAATACAAAAGTGTATAACAAAGCCCAATAATGTCCAAAACAGAAGATAATATAGCATGGAGCAATCAAAAATTATAGATACGTTGGAGACGTATCAAGCATCCCCAAGCTTAATTCCTGCTCGTCCTCGAGTAGGTAAATGATAAAAACAGAATTTTTGATGTAGAATGCTACTTGGCATAATTTCAATGTAATTCTTCTTAATTGTGGTATGAATATTCAGATCCGAAAGATTCAAGATAAAAGTTCATATTGACATAAAAGTAGTAATACTTCAAGCATACTAACTAAGCAATTATGTCCTTCAAAATAACATGGCCAAAGAAAGTTCATCCCTACAAAATCATATAGTTTAGTCATGCTTCATTTTCGTCACACAAGAATGCTCTCATCATGCACAACCCCGATGACAAGCCAAGCAATTGTTTCATACTTTAGTAATCTCAAACCTTTTCAACTTTCACGCAATACATGAGCGTGAGCCATGGATATAGCACTATGGGTGGAATAGAATATAATGATGGGGGTTATGTGTAGAAGACAAAAAAGGAGAAAGTCTCACACCAACGAGGCTAATCAATGAGCTATGGAGATGCCCATGCAACGGAGTAGGGATTGCCATGCAACGGATGCAAGGAGTAGGGATTGCCATGCAACGGATGCACTAGAGCTAAAATATATGAAAGCTCAACAAAAGAAACTAAGTGGGTGTGCATCCGACTTGCTTGCTCACGAAGACCTAGGGCACTTGAGGAGGCCCATTGTTGGAATATACAAACCAAGTTCTGTAATGAAAAATTCCCAGTAGTATATGAAAGTGACAAAACAAGAGACTCTCTATCATGAAGATTATGGTGCTACTTTGAAGCACAAGTGTGGTAAAAGGATAGTAACATTGTCCCTTCTCTCTTTTTCTCTCATTTTTTTGGGCCTTCTCTTTGATGGCCTTTCTCTCTCTTTTTTTATTCCTCACTTGGGAAAATGCTCTAGAAAATGATGATCATCACACTTCTATTTATTTACAACTCAATACTAGAACAAAGTATGACTCTATATGAATGCCTCCGGCGGTGTACCGGGATATGCAATGAACCAATAGTGACATGTATGAAAGAATTATGAACGGTGGCTTTGCCACAAATACTATGTCAACTACATGATCATGCAAAGCAATATGACAATGATGAACGTGTCATGATAAACGGAACGGTGGAAAGTTGCATGGCAATATATCTCGGAATGGCTATGGAAATGCCATAATAGGTAGGCATGGTGGCTGTTTTGAGGAAGATATAAGGAGGTTTATGTGTGAAAGAGTGTATCATATCACGGGTTTGATGCACCGTGAAGTTTGCACCAACTCTCAATATGAGAAAGGGCAATGCACTGCATCAAGAGGCTAGCAATGATGGAAAGGTGAGAGTGCGTATAATCCATGGACTCAACATTAGTCATTAAGAACTCACATACTTATTGCAAAAATCTATAAGTCATCAAAAACCAAGCACTACGCGCATGCTCCTAGGGGGATAGATTGGTAGGAATAGACCATCGCTCGTCCCCGGCCGCCACTCATAAGGAGGACAATCAAAAACACCTCATGTTTCAAATTTGTTACATAACGTTTACCATATGTGCATGCTACGGGACTTGCAAACTTCAACACAAGTATTTCTCAAATTCACAACTGCTCAACTAGCACAACTTTAATATCACTACCTCCATGTCTCAAAACAATCATCAAGCATCAAACTTCTCTTAGTATTCAACACACTCATAAGAAAGTTTTTACTATTCTTGAATACCTAGAATATTAGGATTTCTTAAGCAAATTACCATGCTATTTAAGACTCTCAAAATAATCTAAGTGAAGCATGAGAGATCAATAGTTTCTATAAAACAAATCCACCACCGTGCTCTAAAAGATATAAGTGAAGTACTAGAGCAAAAACTATATAACTCAAAAAGATATAAGTGAAGCACATAGAGTATTCTAATAATTTCTGAATCAAGTGTGTCTCTCTCAAAAGGTGTGTACAGCAAGGATGATTGTGGTAAACTAAAAATCAAGGACTCAAATCATACAAGACGCTCCAAGCAAAACACATATCATGTGGTGAATAAAAATATAGCTCCAAGTAAAGTTACCGATGGAAGTAGACGAAAGAGGGGATGCCTTCCGGGGCATCCCCAAGCTTTGGATTTTAGGTGTCCTTAGATTATCTTGGGGGTGCCATGGGCATCCCGAAGCTTAGACTCTTGCCACTCCTTGTTCCATAATCCATCAAATATTTCACCCAAAACTTGAAAACTTCACAACACAAAACTCAGCAGAAAATCTCGTGAGCTCCGTTAGCGAAAGAGAACAAAAGACCACTTCAAGGTACTGTAATGAACTCATTCTTTATTTATATTGGTGTTAAACCTACTGTATTCCAACTTCTCTATGGTTTATAAACTATTTTACTAGCCATAGATTCATCAAAATAGGCAAACAACACACGAAAAACAGAATCTGTCAAAAACAGAACAGTCTGTAGTAATTTGTAACTAATGCAAACTTCGGGAACTCCAAAAAATCAGAAAAAATAGAACGACCTAGAAAATTTGTTTATTGATCAGCAGCAATTGGAATAAATATTTTATCACGTTCTGGTGATATTTAACAATTATTTTCGTGAACAGAAAGTTTCTGGAATTTTCTGCAAGATCAAATAACTATCATCCAAGAAGATCCTATAGGTTTAACTTGGCACAAACACTAATTAAAACATAAAAACACATCTAACCAGAGGCTAGAACAAATATTTGTTCCTAAACAGAAGCAAAAAGCAAAAAAAAACTAAAAATAAAATTGGGTTGCCTCCCAACAAGCGCTATCGTTTAACGCCCCTAGCTAGGCATAATAGCAAGGATAGATCTAGGTATTGCCATCTTTGGTAGGCAATTCTTCAATGAGACATCTATCATGCTTAGGAGTTTCTTTCTTTTTATTGATCATCAAACTTCTAGGCACATAACCGAAAAATTCATTTGTAGCAAATGGTTCCTTAATGATAGCGAAAAGATTGGGATGAATACTTATAGATTTAAGATCTGCAGTTTCCTTACTAGAGGATTCACCCTTATTTTTAGGAACATACATAAGCTTGGCAATTTTAGTTGGAGGACTTGAAGTATTCTTTAATGAAGAAAAAAGCGGTTCCCAAGTTGGTAATGATACCCTCAAGTTTATCGATTCTAGTGGAATCCTGATTTATCCTTTCATTAAATATGGGTTCCTTCTCCTTGATATTTTTCAAAGTGACTCCTACTTTAGATCCATATTGGGTAATTTGGTTGTGGATCTTTTTATCGAAACTTTCGATTAACTCTACGGTAGCAACTTTATTTTCAATAATTTCAAGTCTTTGCATTACATGCTCCAAAGTTAACATAGTTCCATTAACCAAAAGAGGTGGTGATCCAAACAAATCTATCATAGCATTATAAGAGTCAAAAGTATGGTTACCCAAGAAATTCCCTCTGGTAATGGTGTCAAGAATATAGCTATACCAAGGATTAGCGCCTACATAAAAATTGCGAAGAAGAACGGAAGTAGATTGCTTCCTAGTAGATCTATTTTGAGCATTGCAAATTCTATACCAAGCGTCTTTTAGATTTTCTCCCTCCCTTTGTTTAAAATTGAGAACTTCATTTTCAGGAGACAGCGGAGAAAATAAAGGACTAGCCATGATGACAAGGCAAGCAAATGAAAAAGAGGCGAACGGAAAAGAGAGGGCGAATAAAACGGCAAGGGTGACGTGGGGGAGAGGAAAACGAGAGGCAAATGGCAAATAATGTAATGCGGGAGATAAGGGTTTGTGATGGGTACTTGGTATGTTGACTTTTGGGTAGACCTCCCCGGCAACGGCGCCAGAAATGGCTCGTTATTGGGAGTCAAATCTTGACTTGACTTCGTGTAAGCCTCCCTGGCAACTGCGCCAGAAATCCTTCTTGCTCCCTCTTGAGCACTGCGTTGGTTTTCCCTTGAAGAGGAAAGGGTGATGCAGCAAAGTAGCATAAGTATTTCCCTCAGTTTTTGAGAACCAAGGTATCAATCCAGTAGGAGGCTACACACGAGTCCCTCGCACCTGCACAAACAAATAAATCCTCGCAACCAACACGATAAGGGGTTGTCAATCCCTACACGGTCACTTACGAGAGTGAGATCTGATAGATATGATAAGATAATATTTTTGGTACTTTTGTGATAAAGATGCAAAGTAAAATAAAAGGCAACGAAAATAGCTAAGTGTTGGAAGATTAATATGATGGAAAATAGACCCGGGGGCCATAGGTTTCACTAGTGGCTTCTCTCGAGAGCATAAGTATTTACGGTGGGTGAACAAATTACTGTTGAGCTATTGACATAATTGAGCATAGTTATGAGAATATCTAGGCATGATCATGTATATAGGCATCACGTCCGAAACAAGTAGACCGACTCCTGCCTGCATCTATGAAACGCCCTCGATGCGGCTATATCTCCCACGTGTCGAAGCACGACTTAGAGGCATAACCGCATTGAAAGCAATGTCGCAAGTGAGGTAATCTTCACACAACCCATGTAATACATAAGGGAAAGAGATACATAGTTGGCTTACAATCGCCACTTCACACAATACATGGGTAAAACATTACATCATACAGGTACAATCAAGGTCCGACTACGGAACCAAAATAAAAGAAGACTACCCCAAATGCTACACAGATCCCGATCGTCCCAACTGGCTCCACTCTTGATCAAGCTCAAACGAAACAACACAATGAACAAGATCTTCAACGAGCTCCTCCTTGAGCTTGGATGCATCACCGCACGGTTTCATCGGCACCGCAAACTGGTTTTGAAGTATCTGTGAGTCACGGGACTCAGCAATCTCACACCATGAGATCAAGACTATTTAAGCTTAAAGGTAGGACAGGGTAGTGAGGTGGAGCTGCAGCAAGCGACTAGCATATATGGTGGCTAACATACGCAAAAGAGAGCGAGAAGAGGAGGCAAAAGCACGGTCGAACAACTATGATCAAGAAGTGATCCCGCTACTTACGCCAAACATAACTCCAACACCGTGTTCACCTCCCGGACTCCGCCGAGAAGAGACCATCACGGTTACACACGCGGTTGGTGTATTTTAATTAAGATCAACTTCGGGTTTTCTACAACCGGACATTAACAAATTCCCATCTGCCACATAACCGCGGGCACGGCTTTCGAAAGATAATACCCTGCAGGGGTGTCCCAACTTAGCCCATGATAAGCTCTCGCGATCAACGAAGGATATTCCTTCTCCCGGAAGACCCGATCAGTCTCGGAATCCGGCTACAAGACATCTCGACAAGAATAAAACAAGACCAGCAAAGCCGCCCGATGCGCCGACAATCCTGATAGGAGCTGCACATATCTCGCTCGAGGCAACACCGGATGAGACATCCTACGAGTAAAACCAAACCTCGAGTTGCCACGAGGGGCCCCAGATCTACTCGGTTCGGGCCAGCACTTAGAGAAGCACTGGTCCGGGGGCTAAATAAAGATGACCCTTGGGCTCCGAAACCCAAGGGAAAAGGGCATAGGTGAGGCAAATGGTAAAACCAATGTTGGGCCTTGCTGGAAAAGTCTTATTCAAAGCGAACTGTCAAGGGGTCCCATAAATCACCCGACCGCGTTAGGGACGCAAAAATCCGGGAACATAATACCGATATGACGGAAACTAGGGCGGCAAGAGTGGAACAAAACACTGCATAAGGCCGAGCCTTCCACCCTTTACCAAATATATAGATGCATTAATAATATAAGATATATTGTGATATCCCAACAAGTAAACATGTTCCAACAAGGAACAACATCTCCATGTTCCAACAAGGAACAATCTTCATCTTCACCTGCAACTAACAACGCTATAAGAGGGGCTGAGCAAAGCGGTAACATAGCCAGACAACGGTTTGCTAGGAAAGGATGGTTAGAGGTTTGACATGGCAATGAGGGTGGCATGATATAGCAAGTGGTAGGCATCGTAGCATAGGCATAGCAAAAGAGCGAGCAACTAGCAAGCAAAGATAGTAGTGATTTCGAGGGTATGGTCATCTTGCCTGAAATCCCGCAAGGAAGAAGAACGAGTCCATGAAGAAGACAAACGGACGAAGTCGAATGAATCCTCACAACTCCGGAACGAAACCGAAGCTAACGAGAGAAGCAAACCGGAAAGAAGCAAACAACATAGTAAACACACAAACATAAACATGGCATGATGCACAATCAAGTATGATGCATGTCCGGTTTAAAATAGCATGGCATGGCCATATGCACAAACAATCCTACAAATTAAGTGGAGCTCAATATGCAACGAGTTGCATATTGACGGAACACCACATCAATTATTTAGTTCACTCTCGGTTAGGGAACCAACAATATTAAATGTTGTTAAACATGGCAAGGGGGTGAAGCATAAGTAAACTATCTATTTAGGCAAGGTTAAATGAGGCCGGAAACAACGAACAACAATTCCGGAAAATCCCCATATGCAAATTATGGATTTGGAACAGATCTGACCTAAAGCATATTTTAGAGTTGTTAAACATGCAAAGTAAAGCTACCATGTTAAACTAGGCATTTTTCTACCCCATTAACATATATAAATTATTTAAAATGGAGTTACGGTTATTTAGTTATGAAATAAATCATTTTAGCATGGCATTTAAGCAAATTAATGCAAACAACAATTATTAAACAATTAAATGTTGTTATCATGATGCGGATGACATATGCAAGTTTTATGCAATATTATGAAAACGTTAACATGAGCATGATATGAAGCATTATGTCACCGTGGTGGAAGAAAGGGGTGCCACGGCAACGAATCCGAAAATGATGCCACGGCAACATAACGGTTCCGATAACTCGATTGAGATATCGGTACAAAGGAAAACGTGACGGAAGCGAGTCATGCACGATGGTGGGGTGATCCCGGATTCCGGGTTCCCACGGAACGGTGGCATGGCAAAAGAGGAGCATCGCAAGGATGATTCGATCACGGCGGTCGTCACGGGTTATACCTTCGGAACGAGCAATCGGGACGGGACGAGTATCGAAGAGGGAAGTAGACGTCCACGGGTCGTCGGGGAAGTAGAGGAAGTAGTCGTTCTCGCGATGATCGCTGCGGGAAGTAGTGGTGCACGGCGACGGTAGAGGAAGTAGTGTTTCACGTTCGATAGTAGTGGTACATCCCGTCATCGGAAGTGGTCGTTCATGTCCCGTGGATGTTCGGGGTCCACGGGGTCTTCGAGGGTCGACGGTAGTGGAACACGTGTCATCGGGGTACTTGTCGTTTCCGGTTCGGTGGTCGTCGGGTCGTAGTGGTACTTGGCGCTTCCGCGACGGCGGTAGAGGTACTTGCGCGATCGTCGGGCACTTGTCGCATCATCGTGTAGTCGAACTTGACGGAACCGAAGGGGTACTTGGCGTTTGTCGGGGTACTTGTCGGTCTCGGGGCAGTCTTGGTCTTGAGGGGAATCCCGAAAGAGAGCTTGGCGTCCTGGTTCGGAGGTCGTGGAGGCAGGGGATCAAGGCTGGCGTGCCTTCTTCGCCTGCTCGAAGCAGAGGCGCGGCCACAGCACCACTGGGGCTTGGTCGTGACAAGAAGCGGGGACGCAGCGGAGGCCGGACTTGCGGGAGGTGGGCGACGGAGCAAGGGTGCAGAGCTGCGGTTCTGGTCCCTGGCACGGGGACGGCGAGAGGATGCACGGAGCGGCGACGGGAAGGCGCAGAGGAGGTGCAACGGGGCGCAGAGGAGGTCGATCGGATCCGGCCGGCGGGGTCGCGCACGAGGAGAGGCAGCCCAGGCGCGGGCTTGAGCGAGGCGCGGTCAACGAAGAAGAAGCAGAGGCCTCCCGCGGCTGCAATGCAGAGGACGCAGGGAGCGGGACTTGTCGCTGACGTCTCCCGGCGACGGCAGACGGCGGGACGACCACCGGAGGCGGGAAACAGCGGGGACAGAGCAAGGCGAAGGCGAAGCGGAAGAACTCTGGCGGCCATGGCGCCGGGTTGCTCCGACGGCGCCGAACGGCGATGACGAAAAGGGCTTCGGGAGGAGCTCCTCTCGCTGGGTCGATGAGGAGAGCGAGGAGGCTCAGGCACAAGGCCTCCTGTTCGGCTGCTTCGGCCACGAGGACGAGGAGGCGGGCGCACAAGGTGGAGCTCGGGCGCGCGAGAGGCCCGGCGAGGACGCGGCTTGAGGCGGGGTGAGAAGAGAGGCGGCGAGAGGAGGACGAGGGGAGAAGGGGATCGGGCGGGCGCCCTCAGTGTCGAAAGTGGCGGCGCTTAGCAGGACACGAGGGAGAGGGGATCGGGAGAGATGGGCTAGGGTTAGAGGCTAGGAAGGGCACCGCCTGGGCCTTGGGAGGAATGGGCCGGCCTGGTGAAGAAGCAAGGCCAGGAGGGGAGGCGCTAGGCGGGCTGGGCTGGAGAAGGCCGAGCTGGGCTGGCTCGCCCTCCTCTCTCTCTCTCTAAATAAATAGCAGAAAAAAAAACCAATAAAGAGAAGAAAAGAAAGAGAGGGTAGAGGAAGAAGTTGGACATGGGGATAATTTTCCCGGGCTCACAAAAATATGAGAAATTTAACAAAAATGATCCAAGGATTTTTGGTGGAACTCCGGAAAATGATGAAAATAATGGCAAGGCTTTGAGAACAACTCGGAGCAGAAAAAGGCATGGGATTTTTGCAAGTGTGTTATGGTGATTCCAAAACGAGGAATATTTTTAATATAGCTCCCTAATATTGGGAGGATATGTTATAAAGAGAAGTCACCATGTGAATCCCTCGGTTTAAATGGATCGAAAAATCCATACAATTTATTTAGAAGAGTTTTAAAAAAATTAATGAATGATGGCATGATGACATGATGCAATGCAAGAGACGACATGATGCAATGCAAAAACAAAACAAACCACACGACAAAACTCGGAAACCCTGGAAGGCAACTGAAGCTCCGGTCTTGGGGCGTCACAACACTCCACCACTACGAGAGGATCTCGTCCCGAGATCTAGGATGGCACCGGAGAAAACCGGAAGAGGAAGAGGTAAAACAAAGTTGCTTCTTTGACAAACGAATGAAACCAAAGAACCTTGAGAGGTTTAAAACTTGAAAGAAAGAAAACAACGAAGATGAACAAAGTTGAAAACACTCTGTTAGAAAAGAGGAACATGGGATACGACGAGAACCAAGAGTTTTAGTGATAAGATAGATACTGAAACCACTCCGGTTAAAAGAGGAACGATAGACACCACACTCCGGTTAACTGGATAAGCACGAAAAGAACTTGATCTTGGCAAAACGAGATGATGGGTGAAAATAGCACATCACAATGCCTCCGGTAGAAATGAAAGAATGCAAAGAAAAAACTAGCTGGTTGGAAAGAAAAGAACGGAGAAGATACTAATAACTTCTACCACAATTGAATTTGGGAAGCATCCTTGCCAAGAAGGATAGAGCGGAGTTGCTGGAAAAACCAACAACGAAAAGAATAAGCTTGTAGTGGGCTTATGAAAACATCTCAAAATTATGAGGTGAGCTTCTGCCACTAACGGAAAGAAACGATTGAATTAAGATCAACAAGAAGATGAAAACTTATTACACCGAGAGGACAAATGAAGAACTTGGGTCCTTTATAAGCACCATAAATAGCAACAACCCTTAGGGAAAGCTTTAGGTGAAATATAGCCCAAGATAAGTCCAATGAAGAGATTGATGGATTTAAAATACCTCATTCTTGACAACATATGAATCATGGAACACGAACTCAAATTGTCAAGAATGACATAACACCACCTCAAATGATAAGGTAGAACGAATTGCACTTCGAAATGCAAGAAGAAGAATACTTGAACTCCTCAAAACAAAACATGTGTTGAGCACCATGTTCAATTTTTGAGTATGGCTTGACGGATCTTAACTCCGAGAGAAATCTTGAAGAACAATTGAAGAATGAAAAGAATCCTTGACGAACCATCATGCAGAGCCTCCATGAAGAACTCCGGTAAGAAAAGGATGATAAAAGAAAGAGAAGTTGCAAATACAAGGTGAAACCTAGAAGTGATAAGATGAAGCTTTCAAATGATATAACCGAGAAAACTTTGAACTCCGGAAAGAAAGATGAACAAATGAAACCAAGAATTTTGATGATCCTCCGAAATAAGGAATTGAATTTACTCGATGGAACAAGAATAAGAATTACATTATGCTGATCCTTCACCAATTAAATTGATGACAAGCAATGGATTAGGCATACCACTTATTCTCATAGAAAGGATTGAAGAGAGATATTGCTCAACTTTGGAAGGTCTTCAACGATCCGCCGGTAGGATTGGAAAGAACGAATGAATCTGTATGATAACGAAGGAAGAGCACTCTTGAACGAACCACCGTAAGAATTGAGAATGAACGAAGAAGGCACAATTCACCGGGAAGAATTGGAAAACGAATGAAGATGCTTGACAAAATTTAGATATAAGAGATTGAAGAGATGGCAATCTGACTAGAGAATACTTGAATGATGCACCGATAAGATTTGGAGAACGAGAGCTGAAAGCTGGAATGAATAATTCTGAGATGATGGGCTCCAAAGAATCAAACTGAAAAGACTCCTGAAATGCTCCGGGTGGGTTAAAAGAATTCTCACAATCAAAACAATTATGAGGATGGCACGAAGCTAGAACCATGAATCTTGAAGAGAATGGAGCAAGATTTAAGAGAAACTCTTCTTCGGTCTTCAAAATTCGAGAATGACGACGAGAAACACCACCATGAATTGTTGAGGCACTCCGGAATGAAAATTATTAAGGTTGAACCACAAGAAGAGTCAGGTAAGATCCTGGGAAAAGACCTGTGGGTTAGGGCCCACTCAAAAGAACCACCGTTGAACAATTGCTTGAAAAGAGAGATTGCACCGGTAGAATTAAATGGCTTGAATGAGATAGCATCCTCGAAAGAACTTGAGTGAATTGAGAATGGAAACTAGAATCTTCTGAGATATCTTCAGCACTCCGGAACAATTGAATAGCGAGAAGGTGAATGATTAAGAGATGCAGCGACATAAGAAAGCATTTGAAACGATGAAAAGAATACGATCAACACTGAAAACTTGAGTTAAATCCACCGGAGAAGAAAATTAGAATGGAACAATGATAAGGTTAACGCTTCCTTAGCGTCTTCATGAGAAATCACCGGATAAAACATTAAAGGAAAAGAATGAAGAAACTTCACTCAATAAAAATGGATACTTGATTAAGAAATCTGAGTCCTTGAAGAAAAAGGGTGGGAGGGCGGGAAAACAAAGGCAACTTGGGTCGGATGAAACGAACACGGTTGAGAAAAAGCTTAGAATTGATCTCGCAAATGTTGAAATGATCGGATCCACTTAAAGAGAAGCACGCCGGTTGAGAAAAGAATTAACATGACAAGCTCAGTGATCAAGAAGGATTAGTATTCACATAGCAATATGAGACACCATTTAGGAAAGGTATGGAATCAACACTTGACATTGAAGCAACTTGAATACCACAAAACGGAACAAAAACAAAGGATTTGGCTTGCAGAATAAGCCAGAAACAAACATATTATAGATCCCATATCGTATCATGTGTGTGTTGGAAAGATATCCTACGAGATACTTGAATTCCCACCTATAAACTCCCGAAACTTTTTGGTTATGCAATCAGGTGTTGGGGATACAGGGGACACAAAATATATCACCCAAACTAACAATACCTAGATCCAAATTGTATCCATCCGTCAACACATAACCAAGAAACCTTCGAAATCGTGTACCTCGACCTTCAAAAACATCCGTTATACAAGTCATGGCAATACTCCCTTTTCGCCACAAGATCTTGGCTATCGTGGTTATCTCACCAACAACAGCACAAAAGAGATTTCATGTCGGTAAAACTCGTATTCCAGAATCGCAACGATAAAATTGTGACGACAACACCTCGAGCTCAACTCCCGGGACACCGCCACAACCCCTAAATGACAGGAGGCACCAAGAACAATGTTCTCGTCACAAAACCATCGAACGATCCCAAGATACCCGCGTGATCCTAAAAAAAAAATTTAGTGAAATTCGAGGAGAGAAAAGTCAAAACTCTACGGATACCTCACCAGAGCGACGAAAGGACCGAGGAGTAAAAAGAATCCTACTCTCGATATATATAATCCTAAGACTCAAAACATTTTCCATTCTAGACTCAACAACGCCAACAAACAATCAAGTAGGGGCTCCTAAGTCGGGAAGGCTCGATTACCAACTTGAACGCCTCGATGCGGCTATATCTCCCACGTGTCGAAGCACGACTTAGAGGCATAACCGCATTGAAAGCAATGTCGCAAGTGAGGTAATCTTCACACAACCCATGTAATACATAAGGGAAGAGATACATAGTTGGCTTACAATCGCCACTTCACACAATACATGGGTAAAACATTACATCATACAGTACAATCAAGGTCCGACTACGGAACCAAAATAAAAGAAGACTACCCCAAATGCTACACGATCCCCGATCGTCCCAACTGGCTCCACTACCGATCAACTCAAACGAAACAACACAATGAACAAGATCTTCAACGAGCTCCTCCTTGAGCTTGATGCATCACCTGCACGGTTTCATCGGCACCGCAAACTGGTTTTGAAGTATCTCGTGAGTCACGGGACTCAGCAATCTCACACCATGAGATCAAGACTATTTAAGCTTAAAGGTAGGACAGGGTAGTGAGGTGGAGCTGCAGCAGCGACTAGCATATATGGTGGCTAACATACGCAAAAGAGAGCGAGAAGAGGAGGCAAAAGCACGGTCGAACAACTATGATCAAGAAGTGATCCCGAAGCTACTTACGCCAAACATAACTCCAACACCGTGTTCACCTCCCTGACTCCGAGAAGAGACCATCACGGTTACACACGCCGTTGGTGTATTTTAATTAAGATCAACTTCGGGTTTCTACAACCGACATTAACAAATTCCCATCTGCCACATAACCGCGGGCACGGCTTTGAAAGATAAAACCCGCAGGGTGTCCCAACTTAGCCCATGATAAGCTCTCGCGATCAACGAAGGATATTCCTTCTCCCGGAAGACCCGATCAGTCTCGGAATCCGGCTACAAGACATCTCGACAAGAATAAAACAAGACCAGCAAAGCCGCCCGATGCGCCGACAATCTCGATAGGAGCTGCACATATCTCGCTCTCGAGGCAACACCGGATGAGACATCCTACGAGTAAACCAAACCTCGAGTTGCCACGAGGGGCCCCGCAGCCTACTGGTTCGGGCCAGCACTTAGAGAAGCACCGTCCGGGGCTAATAAAGATGACCCTTGGGCTCCTAAACCCAAGGAAAAGGGCATAGGTGAGGCAAATGGTAAAACCAATGTTGGGCCTTGCTGAAAAGTCTTATTCAAAGCGAACTGTCAAGGGGTCCCATAAATCACCCGACCGCGTTAGGGACGCAAAAATCCGGGAACATAATACCGATATGACGGAAACTAGGGCGGCAAGAGGAACAAAACACTGCATAAGGCCGAGCCTTCCACCCTTTACCAAATATATAGATGCATTAATAATATAAGATATATTGTGATATCCCAACAAGTAAACATGTTCCAACAAGGAACAACATCTCCATGTTCCAACAAGGAACAATCTTCATCTTCACCGCAACTAACAACGCTATAAGAGGGCTGAGCAAAGCGGTAACATAGCCGCACAACGGTTTGCTAGGAAAGGATGGTTAGAGGTTTGACATGGCAATGAGGGTGGCATGATATAGCAAGTGGTAGGCATCGTAGCATAGGCATAGCAAAAGAGCGAGCAACTAGCAAGCAAAGATAGTAGTGATTTCGAGGGTATGGTCATCTTGCCTCAAATCCCGCAAGGAAGAAGAACGAGTCCATGAAGAAGACAAACGGACGAAGTCGAATGAATCCTCACAACTCCGAACGAAACCGGCTAACGAGAGAAGCAAACCGAAAGAAGCAAACAACATAGTAAACACACAAACATAAACATGGCATGATGCACAATCAAGTATGATGCATGTCCGGTTTAAAATAGCATGGCATGGCCATATGCACAAACAATCCTACAAATTAGTGGAGCTCAATATGCAACGAGTTGCATATTGACGAACACCACATCAATTATTTAGTTCACTCTCGGTTAGGGAACCAACAATATTAAATGTTGTTAAACATGGCAAGGGGGTGAAGCATAAGTAAACTATCTATTTAGGCAAGGTTAAATGAGGCCGGAAACAACGAACAACAATTCCGGAAAATCCCCATATGCAAATTATGGATTTGGAACAGATCTGACCTAAAGCATATTTTAGAGTTGTTAAACATGCAAAGTAAAGCTACCATGTTAAACTAGGCATTTTTCTACCCCATTAACATATATAAATTATTTAAAATGGAGTTACGGTTATTTAGTTATGAAATAAATCATTTTAGCATGGCATTTAAGCAAATTAATGCAAACAACAATTATTAAACAATTAAATGTTGTTATCATGATGCGGATGACATATGCAAGTTTTATGCAATATTATGAAAACGTTAACATGAGCATGATATGAAGCATTATGTCACCGTGGTGGAAGAAAGGGGTGCCACGGCAACGAATCCGAAAATGATGCCACGGCAACATAACGGTTCCGATAACTCGATTGAGATATCGGTACAAAGGAAAACGTGACGGAAGCGAGTCATGCACGATGGTGGGGTGATCCCGGATTCCGGGTTCCCACGGAACGGTGGCATGGCAAAATAGGAGCATCGCAAGGATGATTCGATCACGGCGGTCGTCACGGGTTATACCTTCGGAACGAGCAATCGGGACGGGACGAGTATCGAAGAGGGAAGTAGACGTCCACGGGTCGTCGGGGAAGTAGAGGAAGTAGTCGTTCTCGCGATGATCGCTGCGGGAAGTAGTGGTGCACGGCGACGGTAGAGGAAGTAGTGTTTCACGTTCGATAGTAGTGGTACATCCCGTCATCGGAAGTGGTCGTTCATGTCCCGTGGATGTTCGGGGTCCACGGGGTCTTCGAGGGTCGACGGTAGTGGAACACGTGTCATCGGGGTACTTGTCGTTTCCGGTTCGGTGGTCGTCGGGTCGTAGTGGTACTTGGCGTTTCCGGCGACGACGGTAGAGGTACTTGGCGTATCGTCGGGGCACTTGTCGCATCATCGTGTAGTCGAACTTGACGGAACCGAAGGGTACTTGGCGTTTGTCGGGTACTTGTCGGTCTCGGGCGGTCTTGGTCTTGAGGGGAATCCCAAAGAGAGCTTGGCGCCCTGGTTCGGAGGTCGTGGAGGCAGGGGATCAAGGTGGCGTGCCTTCTTCGCCGCTTTCAGAGGCGCGCCACAAAGACCACCGGGGCTTGGTCGTGACAAGAAGCGGGACGCAGCGGAGGCCGGACTTGCGGGAGGTGGGCGACGGAGCAAGGTGCAGAGCTGCGTTCGTCCCCGCACGGGACGGCGAGAGGATGCACGGAGCGGCGACGGAAGGCGCAGAGGAGGTGCAACGGGCGCAGAGGAGGTCGACGGGATCCGCCGGCGGGTCGCGACGAGGAGAGGCAGCCCAGCGCGGGCTTGAGCGAGGCGCGTCAACGAAGAAGAAGCAGGCCTCCGCGGCTGCAATGCGAGGACGCAGGAGCGGACTTGTCGCCGACGCCTCCCGGCGACGGCAGACGGCGGGACGACCACCGGAGGCGGGAAACAATGGGGACAGAGCAAGGCGAAGGCGACGCTGAAGAACTCTGGCGGCCATGGCGCCGGGTTGCTCCGACGGCGCCGAACGGCGATGACGAAAAGGGCTTCGGGAGGAGCTCCTCTCGCTGGGTCGATGAGGAGAGCGAGGAGGCTCAGGCACAAGGCCTCCTGTTCGGCTGCTTCGGCCACGAGGACGAGGAGGCGGGCGCACAAGGTGGAGCTCGGGCGCGCGAGAGGCCCGGCGAGGACGCGGCTTGAGGCGGGGTGAGAAGAGAGGCGGCGAGAGGAGGACGAGGGGAGAAGGGGATCGGGCGCGGGCGCTCCCCTCGTGTGCGAGTGGCGGCGCTAGCAGGGACACGAGGGAGAGGGGGATCGGGAGAGATGGGCTAGGGTTAGAGGCTAGGAAGGGCACCGCCTGGGCCTTGGGAGGAATGGGCCGGCCTGGTGAAGAAGCAAGGCCAGGAGGGGAGGCGCTAGGCGGGCTGGGCTGGAGAAGGCCGAGCTGGGCTGGCTCGCCCTCCTCTCTCTCTCTCTAAATAAATAGCAGAAAAAAAACCAATAAAGAGAAGAAAAGAAAGAGAGGGTAGAGGAAGAAGTTGGACATGGGGATAATTTTCCCGGGCTCACAAAAATATGAGAAATTTAACAAAAATGATCCAAGGATTTTTGGTGGAACTCCGGAAAATGATGAAAATAATGGCAAGGCTTTGAGAACAACTCGAGCGTAAAAAGGCATGGGATTTTGCAAGTGTGTTATGGTGATTCCAAAGCGAGGAATATTTTAATATAGCTCCCTAATATTGGGAGGATATGTTATAAAGAGAAGTCACCATGTGAATCCTCGGTTTAAATGGATCGAAAAATCCATACAATTTATTTAGAAGAGTTTTAAAAAAATTAATGAATGATGGCATGATGACATGATGCAATGCAAGAGACGACATGATGCAATGCAAAAACAAAACAAACCACACGACAAAACTCGGAAACCCTGGAAGACAACTGAAGCTCCGGTCTTGGGGCGTCACAATCTACTACTATTACTCCACACATCGACCGCTATCCAGCATGCATCTAGAGTATTAAGTTCATAAGAACAGAGTAACGCTTTAAGCAAGATGACATGATGTAGAGGGATAAATTCATGCAATATGATAAAAAAAACCATCTTGTTATCCTTGATGCAACAATACAATACGTGCCTTGCTGCCCCTACTGTCACTGGGAAAGGACACCGCAAGATTGAACCCAAAGCTAAGCACTTCTCCCATTGCAAGAAAGATCAATCTAGTAGGCCAAACCAAACTGATAATTCGAAGATACTTGCAAAGACAACCAATCATACATAAAAGAATTCAGAAGATTCAAATATTGTTCATAGATAAATTTGATCATAAACCCACAATTCATCGGTCTCAACAAACACACCGCAAAAGAAGATTACATCGAATAGATCTCCACGAGAGAGGGGGAGAACATTGTATTGAGATCCAAAAAGAGAGAAGAAGCCATCTAGCTAATAATTATGAACCCGAAGGTCTGAGGTAAACTACTCACACTCATCGGAGAGGCTATGGTGTTGATATAGAAGCCCTCCGTGATCGATGCCCCCTCCGGTGGAGCTCCGAAACAGGCCCCAAGATGGGATCTCACGGGTACAGAAGGTTGCGGCGGTGGAATTAGGTTTTGGCCCGTGCACTGATCGCTTGGGGGCACGAGGTATATAGGAGGAAGGAGTACGCAGGTGGAGCAACATGGGGCCCACGAGGGTGGAGGGCGCCTGTGGGGTAGGCTCCCCTACCTCGTGGCTTCCTGGTAGCTTTCTTGATGTAGGGTCCAAGTCCTTCGATCATGTTCGTTCGAAAATCACGCTCCCGGGTTTCATTCCGCTTGGACTCCGCTTGATATTCTTTTTCGCAAACTCAAATATGCAAAAACAGCAATTCAGGCTGGGCCTCCGGTTAATAGGTTAGTCCTAAAATAATATAAAAGTGTATAACAAAGCCCAATAATGTTCAAAACAGAAGATAATATAGTATGGAGCAATAAAAAATTATAGATACGTTGGAGACGTATCAAGGTCCCGACTGCTCCGAACCCGCAGCCTCCCAGACTCGTGACGGCGCTCTCCTCCTACCGCTGCACCTCCACTCCTGTGTTCTTCCGCCTCTGCTGTCCCGAGCGTGCTATTTTGAGATGACCCAGCCAGGCAGATCTCCGGCGCGGACCACCGTGTCCGGACGCCTGGAGCTGGCCTCAGGCTGGCTTCACTCCGACTCGGCGGTTCGCGCAACGCTGGGCCAAGCCACGGCGTCTTCCGAGAAGGATAAGCAGAGTGCTGCCAATGCTGCAGCCGATCGTGAGGCGGCACTGAAGGACGCCAAGGCCGCCCGCGACCGCTGCCGAGAGCTGGAGGACGAGCTGAAGAGCTTGCGCGACAAGCACGCCGAAGAAGCACGTGGCCGCAAGGTGAAGGAGGAGGAGATGAAGGCCCGGGAGGACGCCGTCAAGAACCATGACACTGAGCTGGGGGAGTTGGGGAAAACGCAGGCCGCTGAGCGCAGCCGGCTGGAAGAGCTGGATCAGGAGATGAAGGCGAGTTAGGCCGATCTTGATGCCAAGGCACGGGTCCTGGCTGAAGACCGCGTGGCCTTTGCCGATCTCGAGGAGAGGTCTCGCGTGGCACTGAAGACGCTCTACGAGCACGGCTTGGAGAGGTCGCTGACCACCGATGAGGACGGCCCCGCCCTGCTGCTTCCTCTCTTGGTGAAGGCGCTCAAGGTAGTCGTGGATGGTGTCGGTCCTATGGCAGAGGCAGAAGCTCGCATCCTGTCTTTCAGCTGCATTGACTTGTGTCTTCAGCCATCTGCACCTTCGCGACCCCAGCGCTTGTCTTGACGAGCTCCGGAGCTCGTGGTCGATGATCACCGCAAGCAACGCCGCCAGTAGTTGTGCTAGGTCAGGTGGAGGCCCTGCTGAAGAAGTTCCGCGGCTTTGCCTCCGCACCCTTGTCCGGTGATGCCGCCGATCCTGCGGCTGGTGGTGCAGGTGAAGACGACATTACCCAAGGAGGAGCACCTTCTGCAGGTGATGGCGGTGTCCAGGGGTGACATGCGGCTACTCTCCTGTTTCATTCCTGTAACATGCATCAGGCCTCGTGGAGGCGTTAAACTTTTCATTTGATATTGTGAGGACAATATGTTTTGTAATATTTTCTTCGAGACTTTGCGATTTCCTTCCTATTTGCTTTGTGTTCTGCATCGGCAGAGCCCGGCCCCGCGCATACCTCAACAGCCATTGGGCCGACCGGAGACCAGGATGGACCAAGGAGTGAGGGGCTACGTGACCAGTTAGGCTCCTGAGTCGCGATGCTCAGGAGTCCCTCTTGACGCGAAAACAACTTATAGGGAGAGTACGGAGGATAGACTAATGTTCTACGTCGGCAGAGCCCGGCCCCGTGCATACCTGAACCGCCATTGGGCCGACTGGAGACCGTGATGTACTCAAGGAGTGAGGGGCTACGTGACCAGCTTAGGCTCCTGAGTTGCGATGCTCGTGTGTCCCCTTGACGCGCAAACAATCTCCATACCTGCCTCGCCGAGGCCTCGGAGGGCAGTAACGACCAGGTCCGGGACTGGTTGGGTGGCGGCGCTGGGCGTGACCTGAAGGCAGCCCCTGTGTCCGGAGACCTGGTTGGGTGGCGTACGCTTGGGCGTGACCCGAGCGCAGCCCCCGTGTCCAGCCCCCTCACGCGGCTCTCCCGAGGGGAGGCGTTGCGGTGAGGTCGAACGCTGAGCTCTGGGGCTCCCTGAGGTTGGTACGACCATGAAGCCACCCTCAGTTGTTTATCACCAGCGCGGAGCATAGTGCTTCCGCCAGCACGGGCATAGCCGCCTCGGCAAGTCGACGGCCAGCGCGGAGCATGGTGCTTCCACTTGTGCGTGGGAGGGCCCCCCCTCCGGGAGGAGCCCTAGGGGCGTGTACAGCCCCGCCCTAACACGTGGCTTGCACGGCAGGGCTGTGAGGTGTATCCGGGCACTCGTGAGCCAGCGCGGGACTCACGAGGCCCTACCTCAAGGCGGGTTGCGCCTGGTCTTGGGTCTTTGACAACTGTGGGTTCCTGCGAGACGATTAGGTGCAACCGCTCTACGTCCTCAGGTCCCGGCCCTCGAGCGAGCTCAACTGCCGCTGGTATGCCAGGTTGCTATGCCATGGTCAAGGCCAGGGGGTGAGGGCTGGAGAGCCAGTAAGAGCTCCTGAGTCGCGATTCTCAGGAGCCCCCCTTTTAACGTGCAAGCAGATTGCATGATGAAGGGACGTACCCGTGGCGGGTGGCAATCGAGCAGGTGATAATAATAGGCAGATTAAGCATGGAAGGCAAATCAGTTTGGGTAAATGCAGAAGATACATGCCAGTGGGTCAGGCCCGAGTGGCTTGGGGACGATGCAGCCCGAGGGGCGCCCCAACAGGGTAAACTAAAGACATAAGCAAAAGGGATACATGCCACAGGGACGGACCCATGCGGCCTGGGAATAATGCAGCCCGAGGGGCGCTCCCAGCTAAACGAACTTGGAAAATGTCACCTAGTTCTGTAGACGAAGGAGAGTTGGTCCAGCTAAAGGCATGCCGCGAAGGGGTAGCTCCTCACGAGCCACCGGGGCCCTGAGCCTCGGGAGGCTCTGGGGGCTCAGGTGGTTCCCTGAGGACCGTCTCCATTTCCGCCAGGACGGCACGGTGCCTGGTCTCCTGAGCCGCCAGGGCGCGCCGCAAGTTGCGCTGGTAGACGAACGACATGCTCGGCAAGCCAAAAGGCATGCGAACGTAGCTGTGCGGTGGACCCTCGCATTCGCCCACGCGCGAAGGCCGGAAAAGCTCCTGAGAAGCGGCCCTGTTGAGCCCTAGAACATCGATGCAGACGTGCAGCCCGACATCCTTGCTTGGATGGGGCATGGCCCTTGTGTCTTACAGTTCCTGAGTGGTCTTGGTGATGAACTCTTGAGTGGTGGGCACTCCTTGCCCTGTATTCTCCTGAGGGAAACGTGCCGCGAAGCACGCCTCCAAGTGGTGCCCGAGCGCCTCCCTCGTGATGTTGGCAAGGTCTGAGGCCCTCCAGAAGAGAGCCCCCGAGCCCTGCCCGAGGAGGGCGCCGGGCGCGCCTTCCTATGTGATGAAGGGAGGCGCCCCTGGAGCGGGCGCTGATCCTGACGAGGTTCCAGCCGCGACGCCACCCTCCTGCGGTCTGGCACGGTGCGGCTTCTTCTTCTTCTTGGGGATGGCCTCAGGAGGATCCTCGCTCTTGCTGTCGGGGTCGTCGATTGCGGCAGCTTGAAAGGCACGCTCGAGGGAGCACACTGCATCTCTTTCTTCGCACGGGACCGTGATGATTCCGCCGCTTCCTGGCATCTTGAGGACATTGTAGCCATGGTGTGTCACCGCCATGAACTTGGCCAGGGCTAGATACCCGAGGATGGCGTTGTATGGCAGGCGGATGTGCGCGACGTCGAAGTCGATTAGCTCGGTGTCGTAGTCCTTGCGTTCCCCGAAAGTGACAGGGAGGCGAACCTGCCCTATCGGTGTGGTGGAATCATTGGTCACTCCTGAGAAAGGCTTGGTAGGCTGAAGCTGCTCATACGACACTTGGAGGTTGTCGAACGTGTCGACGGACAGGATGTTGAGCCCTGCGCCGCCGTCGATGAGGGTCTTGGTAACTTGCACGTTGCTGATGACTGGTGAACAAAGCATCGGGAGGGCGCGAGCGGTGGCTGCGCACTTGAGCTAATCTGCCGAGTTGAAGGCGATGGCGCACTGGGACCACCTGAGCGGGTGCGTGGCCTCGAGCTTGGGGAGGACTGCATTCACCTCACGAGCGAACTGTTTGAAGATACGCTGCGAGGCTGGGGCCTGAGCGCCGCCCAAGATGCAGGCGATTTCATGCGGCTCCTGGAAGCCCCCAGCCCCCTTGTCTTGATGGTGATCGTCATTCCTTCTTGGTGGTGGCGGCAGCGAGGGAAGACCGGCGCGTCTCGAGGACGATACTCACGAGGTTGGTCCTCCAGCGCCTCGCGAGGATGATTCTTGCTAACGGTCCTCACGAGGCCTATCGCGCCATTCCTCGGCGCTGGCCACGGCCGCCCCAGGCCCGCCTGCTGCCTCCTCCTCGGCCAGAGCCTCCGTTGCTGCGCTGGGCGCCGACAAGCCGCCCCTCGCGAATGGTTCTGAGCTCTTGACAGCCGTTGATGTTGTGGGTGTTCAGGTTGTGGAAGGCGTAGAACGGTCGGCTGCTCTTGGATGACTCGGGCTGGTCCCTACCTCTCTTGGTGTTCGGCTCCGCTGCGAGCACGGCTGCTTCCTTGCGCTTCATGTCCTTGGCCTTGGCCTTCTTCTCCTCTCGCACCTGCAGCTGGCAGCTCGAGGAGGAGAGGCGCCTCCTGGCTCTTGGCGCACTTGGTCGCCAAAGTTGAACAGCCTCGTGATGTGCATACCTCGTGGATAGCGAAGCCCTCCTTCATCTTGATGTCGCGGACGCAATGAGAACACCGAGATGATGGCCTCGCCCGTGACCTTGTGGATCTTGAGGCGAGTATTGTTGAAGCATCGATGTACTTCGAGGGTCTCTTAGTTGTTGCTTGATGCGGCAGAGGTCACCGCGCCGGGCGGGCGGTCGCGAGTGCCCTGGAAGTTGGCGACGAAGCGGTCACGCATCTCGTCCCAGGAGGAGATTGAGCCCTGAGGCGGGTTCAGGAGCCACGAACGGGCGCCGTCTTTGAGCGCCATTGGGAACCAGTTCGCCATGACTTTCTCGTCGCCGTTGGCCGCCTCAATGCTCAACTCGTAGAGCTGCAAGAACTCTGCGGGGTCGAGGGTGCCGTCGTAGCAAGGAGGCAGATCCGGCTTGAACTTGCCCGGCCAGGTGGCGCTACGCAGCTTGGGGGTGAAGGCGCGGCAGTTGGCCGTGGTTGCCGGGGGCCGTCTTAGAGGTGGAGCTTGGTCTTGATGAGGCCCGCGTGCCGCCACAGCAGGCAGCGCGAGGTCTTGGCGAGGCGGCACGGGGAGCGCAGGTGCAGCTTCTCGCGGCCGAGGAATTTCTTGGCAGCTTCTCTCTTCGCGCGCGGGCACCAGGCTTGGTGGTTCGCGCCAGGTCATAAGGCTTTGGTGCCAAGGCACCATCTTGGGGCAGAGGTGGTGGAGGCGCCCATGAGCCACGCCGCCTGTGGGTCGGCGGAGGGTGTGGCAGAGAGGGACGGCGCCGAAGCCTTCGCGCGCGACAAGCTCAGCGACACGGTCGAGCTGGGCCATCGAGAGGTCGCCGACCGGGCGGTAGCGCAGAGCTCATTCGCCATGAGGAGCGCTGCCGCAAGGCCCATGGGGGCGCTGGCGCGGGATGAGGAACCGCCGGGTCGACGATGGAGTGGCGGTGCGATCGCCCCGCCAAGATCGACGGGTGCAGCAAGGACACTTGTTGCTCCTTCTCGCCGGGCCGGTGGCGGCATTGGCGGCAAAGCGACGGAACGGCGAGGTGGCTCACGACGGAGCCGCCCGAGCAACACGGACAAGGAGGGCAGCCCGGCGCCAGCTCTAGCGCGCGAAGGCCCGCCATGGAGATGACGGAGCGACGGAGCGCCGATCGACGGAAGGAAGCTATGGCGCACTTCTCACCGGTATGCCAAATGTCGGATCTGGGGTTCCGCAAAACCCTTAAGGTTCAACTCCGGTGCGCAAGAAAGTTCTTTTCCTCCTACCGATCCACGCCTCTAGCTCGCTAAGATCTTATGGATTTAACCTCATTTAACTAGCAACACAAAGACACAAGATTTATATCGGTTCGCCACTGCTAGGTGTAACACCCTACCCAAAGGTGTGGTGGTGGATTGCCTCAATGGCCGATGAAGAATAGTACAGAAGAACAGCCTCCTGAGGCTGAGGTGTTCTTGTGTTAGGTGTGGCTAAGGGTTGACTCTTGATCAGATGAGATCCACTTGCCCGCTTTGGTAGTGGCTATTCCTATTTATAGGGGCCCTGGTCCTCTTCCCAAATATTGAGCGGGAAGGGAGCCAACAACGACGGCCAATTTGAAAGGGGACAGCTAGTACAACCTATCCTCGACAAAGCGGCTCGCTAAAGGGCTCGTGATGACGCTGCTTTGGGCTCCACGGTGACCTCCGCCCCGCTGGTCTTGGTCTCGCAGTAACCGATATGGAAACCTTTGCCGATGCCTCGGATTCGTGCTCGCTACCGGCCTCCTTAGCACCAAAGAGGAAACAAGGACGCTGCACGCCACCGGCGCCTCGCCGGTGTCGATCGTCATGGCTCACGCCACGAGAGCCTCGCGAGGTTTGCCCCGCCTTGATATCTCCACTCGCGAGGCAGCCCGGTGAGGCCGCCCCGAGGAGGTCTTGCATCATCCGCTTCGCGAGGCAGCCTCGTGAGGCCGCCCCGAGGAGGTCTTATGTTATCCGCCATGAGGCTTGGCTCGACGAGGGTCTTGAATGCTTTGTTGACGAAGATGGGTGACAGCCCGCTAGCATAGCCACGCAGCAATGCAGTGCAAGTCTGGGACCCTGCTCCTGTAACGCCAACAATTTCTTCTCGTTAATGGCGACAAACCCAAGAGAGGAAGAGCCGCCTCGTCAGGACTGCCCACCTGTGGGTCACTTGCTAGGAGCCGGCCTCTAGAGGCCGCCGCTAGGAGCCGCCCACCGTGGTCATTGGCTCGCTGCTCGGCAGCCGTCGCTAGACCAGCCGGCCGCGAGGAGGCGGCGCTGATCTTTGAATCTTGAGGGAGCAGCCAGCCCTGATGTCTTGAAGTGCCATGGGGGGCCAATGAGGCTACCCGTGGCCAATTACTCGCATAACCACCCAAGAAGTCCGCCCCTCTCCGAGCACTCCATAGTCTGCGAGGAAACTCATGCAGTCGCTCCGCTTGATTTTGCCCAGGACCGCACCACATCAAGCTCTTCAACAAATCCCGATCTCGCCGGAGTATTGCCCTTGCCGGAGCTTCCTTGAACGATTCCGTTGCCTCTGTTAGCCCCGGTTCCTCGCTAATCCTTCCTGAGTATTATTCGTGGTATTATAAATTTACCTCAACCTTTGATCGTCTCAGGAACACGGGATACTGAGCTCCCGACCATGCCCAAAATCGCCAGCACCACCGAGCGACGGTGCGCCACCAGAGGACGCTCCCATCTCCATTGAAGCTATCATTGTCTCCGTCATCGCAAGCCGCATCCGCCTTCACCTCATCTTCACTAGAGAGCCACCAGAGGAGCGCCGCCACCCACGCCCGAAGCCATCACCGTTTTCCCCTGCTTCGGTGAGCACGCGCGCACAGCTACATCTCAGCCAATCTGCATGTGACACATGGTGCTATGCTATAGTAACCGCTGTTCAAAATCATGTTTTAGACAGATTTTCACCAATTTTTCGTTTAGCTATATCTCTTGGTGTGTATATCCAAATTCATTGATTCTTTTTCCTGCGTACTTGTACCGACCAGGAGAATACAATAGAACCAAAATTTCACATGTTTGAACTGTTTAAATTTGCATTTGCTCAAATTTGAGTTCAACCTTCCGAAGGCCATACCTTTCAAACCGTCGATCCAAATTAGTTGATTGTCGGGGATATCGTGCGACATATGCTAGGGGGTGGCTTATCATGGATGGGGACAAGAGTACGTCGTCGGGATCTAGAGGCGGGAGTGAGTGAGACTGCATACGCCTGCGGATCTTACCCAGATTCAGGGCTCTCCGTGGAGATAACTCCCCTAGTCCTACTCTGTGGGGTCTCTGCATGATGACTATGATCAATAAGGTAGCTACAAGCTTGCTCCTTGAGCTGTTTCTGCTAGAGGAGGAAGAAGGGCAAGGCTAGCTCTACGTGTGTGTGTGTGTTCTGGGGCTGTGAACAAAGGTCTGAACCCCTTGCATCGGGTGGCATGGGGGGTTTATATAGGCCTACCCCCCAGGGGTACAATGGTATTCCGGCCGGGTGTAGGACCCGACCGTAAGTGTCTCTGGACGCCGGCTACTCCGCCGCTGCCGGGCTCGCCTGCCAGGGTCTCCGGCTACGCCAGAATTTGACTGACAGGTAGGGCCTGGCCGTCATGGCCACGCCGACCGCTTGATATCGGTTTTGCTCTCGATGGCGGAGGCTTTATCCGGGGAGCGTATACAGCCCCGCCGCTAAGGTGCGCCATCGAGCCACACCCCTCCTCATCTGACACGGAGCTCAGACCGAGGGGAGGAGGTCGCCACGGGAGGCGGCCCACCTCCACCATCACCTGGGCTCGGCTCACTGTGTAGGGCTGGCCGCCCACGGGCCGACCTGACCGCCGTCAGGAGCATGGCTTCTCCCGACATAAGTGATGTCACGGGTTGCGTGGGGAACAAAGGCTGCCACGGGTGAGGGGTGTCCGCTGGTACACCGTGACTGCGGGCTATGCTTCGCCTTAGATTCGGGGCCATGTGTCGCATCATGCCACGCCTGGCCCCGGCCGGGTTATGTGGGTGCAAACTTTGAGGGGACAAGGTGCCGCCTGCTAGGAGCCGGCCTCCTCGTGGCCGCCTTCTGGTGTCTTGCCGCCTTCTAGCAGCCGACCTCCTAGACCAGTCGGCCCACGAAGCCGGCCGTTCGTCTAGGAGGTGTGAGGGGCGCAGTTAGCCCTGATGTCTTGAAATATCTTAGGGGGACGGTGAGGCTACCCGTGGTCATTTACTCCGACAGTAGTCCTCGAAGCTGGTGGGGCGCCATGGCCGAAATCGAGGAGCCTCAGCAGCTTCCTACTTTGAGTGTCTTGATGATCTTGTTCCGCCCGTCTTCTGGAGATGCCGACTGCCAGGAGCCGACCAAGGCTGGGCCGGTCGCCTGGAGAATTTGAACCGTCGCTGAGGTGGCCGGGTGCCAAGCCAGCCGACTGGAAGCCTTGCCGCCCGTTGCACGCTCGCCACATGGCGCTAGTAGCCCAGGCTGGCCTGCCAACCCACGTGTGCGACAAGATGTTGCCGCAGGCCCAGGCTCGCCACTACGTGGCCTCGCACGCTGCGGCGGATCCGCTACGCCGGCAGGCGGTTATGCTTCCAGCGCGTTAATACACGCAGCTAAAAGACCGAAAACACGGGTCGGGGGGAAGGGGCAGTTAATCCCGCCCCACGCCTTTGCCCTCGCTCGCCGCCGAGGGGCTATAAGTAGAGGGAGGAGGGGCGGCCGAACGCACACGAGCCCCCCTTGCCCTTTGCGTTCTCCTTCCTCTGCTTCTTCTCGTCGCTGCTGCCCTCGTGCTCGCCGCCGGAGCTCCTCCACAACCGTCGTCTCAAGGCCTTTCTGCCCGCCGCGACTCCATTGGCCCGCCACCGCGCCGTGCTACCGTCGAGCGGCAACATCCATGGTGCGCGGCGGGCGCTCCGGCGATTGGGACGGCTCCAACATCCACGAGGATCACCTCGCGTTCCTTCGCCAGACGCGGCAGCTGCCCCGCGAGACGCACGTAAAGGTGCACGTTCTTCCCGAGGCGGAGATTTCGCCGGCGCCGGCGGACGGCGAACACGCTGCCTTTCTGCCGCACTTCTCCAAGGGCTTCAGCCTCGCCGCGAAAGCAGCTTCTCCGCTGCTCTCACCTTCTACAAGGTACAACCCCACCATTCACGCCAACACGGTGGAAAGGTTTCCGCCGCCGCCACCCTCTGTGAGGGCTATCTCGGCGTGCTCCCCACCCTCGAGCTCTGGGAGGAGCTCTTCTAACTCAAACTCGGCACCGCCGCCAAGGACGAGGCGGCCCAGTGCGGGGCCTGCATCGCGGTGCGGTGTTCGGGTTCCGGGGTCCGCTTCCCGGCCCTCACCTTGCTGTAGTCGGCCAAGCTGTGGTAGAAGTCGTACTTCTACATCGAGAACATCCACTCGACGATGGACTATGCTAACCTGGCGGCTTACATGGCCGGCCCGCCTGCCGAGCCCCACACCAATTGGCAGTTTTGGCCGAAGAACCTGTCGGCCGCCTCCTCCACCGCTCTCGCCCGGCTCCATGAGATGACGGAGTCGGAGGGCCTCAGGGCCTCAGATCTGCTGGCCGCCTTTGTGGCGCGTCGGGTGATGCCCCTCCAAGCCCAGCCCCACATCATCAGCAACATGAGCGGGCGCCAGGACCCATGCCGGATGTGCACCAAGGTGTTGCCGGACATGGAGGTAGTCCGGCTGGTGAACTTCTTCTTCAACTGCGAGCTGTCGAAGACGGAGTGGTAGTTCGGCACGGAGTCGTACAACCGTGCAAACCCGCCACCTGTGATGAGTCTTCTAGATCTTTTGTCTTCATTAATTCAAATTTCTTCTTAGCGCCTGACCACTCGGCTGTGAAGCAGCGCTTCCCGGGCCAGACGGCAGACGGCGCACCGGCCCCAGGTCATCAATACCTGGCGGACCAGGTGGAGAGTGATGCAGATGACCCTGAGCTGGGGGCGGCCGCCGTGGAGGAGGACGACACCGTAGGAGGCAGCGGTGAGGGAGCAGGCGGCTCCGCAGGAGGCGACCTCAGGGACTGGCCGGATGATGACGAGGGAGACGACGAGCCTCGCTGTGCTCCCGGCGCCGACCGACCAGGCACTAGTTCCTCGGCCGCGCCGACTGCAGCAGGCGGCGCGCCGAAGCGTCGGGCCAACATCGGGCTGTTCGGGAGCCGACCTAAGAAGACCAAGACCTTGGCCACCGCGAAGGCGGCCCTCTTGCAGAAGGCCCCGAAGCAGCTCCTGCTGGTGTCCGCATAAGCGCCTTGTCCTATCTTGCATCTTGTTTTGCGTTTGCTTTTCTTCTTTCTCGCAGTCTTCTTTATTTCCTTCATTCTTTTGGTGCGTAGCACCCCACTTTCCTTGTCGCAGGCCTCGTCCGGCTCGGTGATCGGGGTGGCAGACGGGTCCACGGGCCCTCGCCGCGTGGATCCACTCGCCGGCCTCCAGGAGGCGATGGAGAAGAACGTGCGGGAGGCGCGAGAAGAGCGGGAGGCCGCGGCCCGGGAAAAGGCGGAGGCGGCCAAGGCGACACAAGCGGAGGCCGATGCCGCGGCCAAGGCCCAAGGAGACGCGGCGGCCAGGGAGCAGGCAGACGCGGCCGCCAAGGTGCAGGCGGAGGAGGCGTCCCGCAGCCCGGCTCTGGAGTCCACCGGCCCACAGAATGCGGATCTGCCGGTGCCGGAGGGCCAGGCGCCGACAGGAGAGGCCAGCGCTGGTCAGCTGGCCTTGGAGAGGGAAGGGGGCGACCCCGTTGTCTTGGGGGCGGAGGTGCCCCCGCACACGCCGACTGCTAATGCCCAGGGCAGTCGGCCTGACGCGCCGCTGGTGCCGCCAGCCGGTGGCGAGTTGGTGGTGGGTCCAACTCCTACGGTCCGTACTCTGGTGCGCCGGCGTGCGGAGAAGGCGGCCTCAGCGCCACGGCCGTTGGAGATAGGGGCCGCTAGCTCGACGGTCCCCGATACCGAAGCCACCAACGCCGCCCCACCGGACTGGACGCCTGGGAGCGGCATGGGTGTTTTGAACGCGGCCGCACAGGAAGTCCTGGCCCGGTTCCACACCCAAGGTGCCGCTCTCCAGCAGTATACGCAGGAGTTCCTTGCAACGCGGACGATCGTTCGGGTATGTTTCTTACTTCTTGTTTTCGTTTCTTGTAATCTTCCGTGGGGGCGCGCCAACGCACCCACTAGGTGTAGCCCCCGAGTTCCGGGCCGGGTGCTGAGCAGGTGTCTTAGAACTTCAAGGTGAGTTCCGAGCGTTGACTAGTTTTTTCTTCTATTGCCTTCGTTGCAGGACTACCACAACATTCGCGCGGCCGCCTTCAACTCCCAGGTCCAGGAGTTGGCCAAGCGTGGTGACCCACAAGTGTAGGGGATCAATTGTAGCTCTTTTCGATATGTAAGAGTGTCGAACCCAACAAGGAGCAGAAGGAAATGACAAGTAGTATTTAGTAAGGTAATGTCTGCAAGTGTTGAAATTGTAAGTAGCGGGTAGTTTGATAGCAAGATAATTTGTAAAGAGCAAGTAACGATAATAGTAACAAGTATGCAGCAAGGTAGCCCAATCCTCTTGAGGAAAAGGGCAGGCCAAAACGGTCTCTTATGATAAGCAAAGCATTCTTGAGGGTACACGGGAATTTCATCTAGTCACTTTCATCATTTTGGTTTAATTCATGTTCGCTACTTTGATAATTTGATATGTGGGTGGACCGGTGCTTAGGTGCTGTTCTTACTTGAACAAACCTCCTACTTATGATTAACCCTCCCGCAAGCATCCGCAACTACGAGAAAAACATTAAACTCTAGGATCCAATCGGTCCCTTACGGAATAGCGCATAAACTGCGGTTTAAGCTTCTGTCACTGTCACAACCCACCATCTATTTACTACTCCACAATGCATTCCCTTAGGCCCAAATATGGTGAAGTGTCATGTAGTCGACGTTCACATGACACCACTAAGGGAATCACAATATACATACTATCAAAATATCGAACACATATCAAGTTCACATGATAACTTGCAACATGATTTATCCCGTGACCTCAAGAACAAAAGTAACAAATCACAAATGATGAACATGCTCATGATCAGAGGAGTATTAAATAGCATCATGGATCTGAACATATAATCTTCCACCAAATAAACCATATAGTAATCAACTACAAGATGTAATCAACTACAAGATGTAATCAACACTACTAGCCACCCCCTAGCAACAATCTATAGTTCCGGTAACAAGATTGAATACAAGAGATGAACTAGGGTTTGAGATGAGATGGTGCTGGTGAAGATGTTGATGGAGATTGCCTCCCCAAGATGGGAGAGTTGTTGGTGATGATGATGATTTTCTCCCGGAGGGAAGTTCCCCCAGAATTGCTCACTGGCGGGCAAAAGTGCTCCCGCCCAAGTTCCGCCGAGACGGCGGGCGCCCGCCTCCAAAGTATTCCCTCTTATTTTTTCTAGGTCAAAATGACTTATATACCAGAAGATGGGCACCGGAGGTGGGCCGAGGAGGCCACAACCCACAAGGGCGCGCCTGGGGTCCTAACGCGCCCAAGTGGGTTGTGCCCACCTGGTGGCCCCCTCTGGTGATTATTGGCTCCAATATTTCTTAAATAATCCATAAAATCTCCGTGAAGTTTCAACTCATTTGAGTTGTGCGTAATAGGTGGCTCGACGTAGCTTTTTCAGTCCAGATTTCCCGTTTAATTCTCCTCTTCGTGTACCTTGCAAATTATCAGAGAAAAGGCATTAGAATTACTCCAAAAAGCATTATTATGGATAAAAACATATAAATAACAGTAAGAAAACATGATGCAAAATGGACGTATCAACTACCCCAAGCTTAGACCTCGCTTGTCCTCAAGCGAAAACTGAAATCGAAAAACATGTCCACATGCTTTGAGAGAGAGAGGTGTCGATAAAAACAAAATACGGACATAGAAGCATCATGTTGATTATTATAACAGCAAAAAAAAATTAAACATATGACTTTTATCATAGAACTTTTATCATACACTTCCGTGAATAAGTAACAGTTCATCACATAATCAAAGTATAAAGCAAAAACTCTATTAGGAACCAACAAACTATGTTCTTAGTCAACTTTGCAACTACAATTCATCATCTTTTCAGGAAGGGTCACGTGTCGGAGCCCTTAAGCAAGTCCACATACTCAACCATCATATAGTCTTCTATGATTGCTAACACTCACCGAGTACACATGAGCAAAACGCTTCAACCGACACATAGAAAGATAGGGGCTTATAGTTTCATTCCCAACATACTCACCTCAAGGGTGATGTCAACAATAATAACTCATGTTATCTATATTCAACTGGACATATGTGCCTAGATCTTTCCACACCACATGATGCTTGCCAAAGGAGAAAATAAAAAGGAATATAAGGAAAACTTTGACTCTTTGCATAAAAGTAAATACATAAAAGTAAGGGATAGGCCTTTCGCAAAGGGAAGCAGAGGTTGTCATGCGCTTATTTGTTTGTATGCTCAATCCCTTAGTGCAAAAGAACGTCACGTTACATTGCCCCTTAAGATGACAACCTTTATTATGCAGTCTGTCACTTTTATTCTTTGTCATCCAAGTTCGTGCAATGCTCAATTTTCTCTTACACTAAACAATCTCACACATTTAGAAGCAATTTTTATTGCCTTTTTGCACCAATGAAAACTTACTTGAGGGATCTTTCTCAATGCCTAGGTAGGTATGGTGGACACTTGAAAAAGATTTGGGTTTAAGGGTTTTTGGATACACAAGTAGTATCTCTACTTAGTGCGGAATTTTTGGCTAGCAAAGATAGGGGCAAGCACCACATGTTAAAGGATCTATGACAATATGACTTCTGTGTGAATATAAACAAACATAAACTATGGGTGTACAAAAGTAGGGGTCCCTTTTTGCACCCCTTTACTTGTGCGCGGGCACTCGCAGCCCCATGCCCCTGGCCACGCTTGGCGGGGTAGAGGAAGCAAAGGCACAAGACGACTAGGCAAACGCCAAGCCGAAAACACAAAGAGCAGGAGGGCGAGATGGACTCCCCCGGCAAGGCCCTTGCCGGGGTGCCCTCCATAGCCCCGGCAAGAGCCTTGCCGGGGCAACTTGCCCAACGCCAGCAGGGCTGCCACCCTTGAGCCTGAGAGTTCCGACGCCCTCAACCACATCGGAACCAAAGCTCGGGAGGCGCCTTTGTGGTGGCATGCAGATCTTTTGGAAGACCAACAACATGCAAGATCAGATGAGAATCAGAAGACGGAAATCCTTGACGAGATCCTTGCCAAGGATACCCACGAGGCCCCCCCGGCAAGACCCTTGTCGGGGACGCCCACGATGCCGCGACAAGACCCTTGCCGGGGCCCCGGCAAGACCCTTGCCAAAGACATCCGCGGGGCTGCAGCCAGGCCCACATCTTCCAAGACTCCGCTACCGTTCCCATACAATTGCCAGCCCACCAACTCAGCAAGCACCTGCGTGGTGTCATGCAGATCTTTGTGAAGGCTCTGCCACCGCACCAACTCAGCAGCCAGCCAGCCGGCATGGCACTACCCACCTCGTCCGCCGGACGCCGTCAAGCCCGGCGAGGCAGCGACAATCGATGAGCTTCTTGCCGCCCCGGAGAAGCAAGAAGGGCACGCCGGCAGCAAGATTAAATGCGTTTGTCCTATGGTGCCGTGAGGATAGACTCGACCATCGTGATAGCTTTCCACCTCCCAGTGCCATCGTGGCAGCCCTTTTGTCTATAAAAGGAGGCCCGCGCGCATCGGGGAGATTCGCACTTTTGGACCCCGCACACCTTGTAGCTAGTCCAAGAACACCGTGATAAACAAAAACCAGCAGGAGTAGGGTATTACGCATCACCGCGCCCAACTCGATAATCCCATGTTGATCTCTCAATCCTGCTTCTTTCCACGGCCCCGCACTCGCCAACCGTAGCAAAAAGGGATTCCTCGTGATCCCATAGGTGGCGCTTCCTCGACATCTTTGGCACGCCAGGGGCGCAGCTGTGAAAACCGCTTGAAGGTTAGCACACCAACTTCATCATCACCATGGCCCCCAAGAGAAAGGGGATCACAGCGATCGGCTCGCCCGTGGTCGGCCCGCTCTGCGCCAACAGCGAGCAGCGTGCCAGTGCCCGCGGATGGGGCCGAGACGGGCCCGCGAAAGCATCCACGACATATTCTCGCGACGGAGCGCGCGAGCAGCGTTGTCCGAATCTAAGACGACGAGCCACGCCGGCCGGGTCCGGGCGGGCTGCGGTTGCCCACGGGGGCGCAATAACCCCACGACACCCTCAAGCTGGCGCGGCTTCTTCCTGGGCCCTCACAATGATGAGAACACTGTGATGCCGGAGCCCCTGGGCACCGCCACGGAAAGAGCCCTATGCACCACTCACAGGACGAACCAGGTTGGAGTGCGCGCTCAGACACCGATGTAGGCGGCGTGCGACCGCGACAGAGCCCCTTCTAACCCGGTTAGAAGTTGGAGCGCGTCACGGTCTATGCAGATCTCCCCGCCGCCATACTCAGCGGAAGCGCCGCACACGCAGTAAATGCTTCCTCGACTTCCCCCTGCTGCGGAGAAGCTCGACGAGTGGAGAGCCACCATCCGAAGCCTTGTCACTTCGCCAACAAAGACGAGCCGCCCCGACGGACCTCGCGCCAAGCTGCCCGACGAGCAAGCATGCCGTATGCTAGCGGTGGGGAGACCAGAGATGCTGCAACCACGGTGCACTCTTCCCCCCGTGGCCGCGACAACAGCCACCGGCCCGTCGACCCAACGTCACTGACAATGTTTTCACAGCATCGTCCGACCCGCGAACACGCCGCGACCAACGTCAAGTCCTTCGGGAACGGGCCCAGGAAGATGCTTGAACTACCATTGAACAACGTCGGGAGACACGTCATCAGTCAGATCGGCGTGCGGGGCCTACTATGGACCACCCGGTGCTGGGGGGCCCCGTCGACCTGCCTTACGAGGTGGGTTGTCCAACCTTTACCCGAGAGCTGCGACAGTTCCAGTGGCCCTCCCACCGCACGTTCAAGCCCGATGTTGGCGAGAAGTATAATGGCAAGACCCACCCGTTTGAGTTCCTCAGCATCTACACCATCACGATACAAGCTGTTGGAGCTTGCAACGACAAGGTGCTTGCTAATTACTTCCCGTTGGCACTCAAACCCAACGTCATGTCATGGTTGATGCACTTGCCAATGGATTCCATTTCTTCTTTGTCGGATTTGTGTCATGAGTTTTTGGCGCCTTCACTGGAGGCCACCAAGCTCATGGCCAGGCAAGCGATTTGCATATCATCCCCCAGAAAGAAGGTGAAAACCTGTGCAAGTACATACAGAGGTTCAGCCGGGTGCAGTACAACATCCCAGATGTTCATCCCACCGCCGTTATTAGTGCATTCCATCAGAATGTGCGCAACCGCAAGATGCGTGAAGAGTTGGCGATGAACAAGGTCAAAGATGTGGCTGAACTTTATGTTCTGGCCGATAGATGTGCTCGAGCTGAAGAGGGGAGGAAGCACCCGGCGAGGACGCCGGTGCGGAAACTGACTCCACAGACGAAGACACTGCCGCCCCGACAAAGAAGGGTCGACGCCGCAATAGGAAGTGCAAGGGCAAGACTGTGCTTGCCATTGAGGGATCCCGCGAGCTCGGCGCCGCCAAAAAGGCCAATACTGACGACGTCGGCAAGGAGGTTGCCAGGTGTGCCGCTTTCTTGGCCCTGACGGCCGCCGGCAAGCCAGGAGGCTCCGACAAGTAGTACTGCAAGATCCACCGCACCAAATGCCATGACCTCCAGAACTGCCGACAAGTTGAGCTGCTTGCAGAAAAGCAGAAGGCTGAATATGAATGGCGAGACAAGGAGAATGGTCAGGATGGTACTGAGGGATCCGGCAAGAAGCGTGGCAGCCAAGGGGGACGTTGCGGCAAAGATAACCAACAAGAGAGGCCCGCCCGGGGCCGCGACAAGAAAGAGGAGGATGATGATCACGACGAGGATGTCGAGTCCGGCGAGCACGAAGTTCCGTATACAGAGGCTATGTAAGGCCGATGGTGGCGCCTCGTTGCACACCTCACACCGCCACCAAGCAAAGGCACGTGAGGTCATCGCGCGGAGCCGCTGTTCGATGCCCGTGGCCACCAAGTGGTCCCGCACGCCCATCGTTTTTGACACCGAGGATCATCCTGACCGCACAACTGCAGTCGAGTGTTTGCCGTTGTTGGTTTCACCAACAATATGCAACCTCAAGGTGACCAAAGTGCTGGTTGATGGTGGGGCCGGTCTGAATTTGATCTCGCCCACTGTGATCAAGAAGCTGCAGATTCTTGATGGAGACCTCGAAGAGACGGGCATGTTTCAAGGGGTCAACCCAGGAAGGAGCCAGCCTAAAGGTAAAATCACACTGCCGGTTATGTTTGGGGGCGAGCTAAACTATAGGACGGAGAAGATCATCTTCGATGTCGCTAAGATCCCCTTGCCATACAATGGGATCTTTGGCCGCCCAGCGCTGGCCAAGTTCATGGCGGCGTCCCACTACGCCTACAACATGTTGAATATGTCGGGTCACGACCATCATCACCGCCCCTCTCGACAAGAAAGACGCGCCATCTCGGCCCGACCAACTCTACCGAGAGGCAGTTGCAAAGAATCACCGCCAGGCACTTGCTCCCGCCACCAAGCTCCAGGAGGAAGAAGGCCGGCAAGACTCTTCCCAAGAAGACCTCTTGCACCCACTCCGGCAAGCGCACCTCTTCGGAGTCTTGTGCTCCCGTTGAGGATGTGCCAGAGAGCTCCATCGGCAAGAGCAAGAAGTCCAAGGCTGCACCACTAGAAACCAATAAGGTGTCCGTCAAGGAGGATGGCACGGGCGGGGCTTTCACTATAAGCTCCACCCTCGACAGCAAATAGGAAAGCGTGCTCGTCACCTTCCTGCGGGCGAATGTCGATGTTTTTGCATGGCAAGCATCTGACATCCCGGCGTTCCCAGGGAGGTGATTGAGCACCATCTTGCTGTCTATCCTCACGCCGCAGCCCGGCCAAGGTAGGGTCGTGAAGCAAGCTTTGGAGCGACAAGAGTTCATCATTGAAGAGATCAGGAAGTTGGAGGCGGCAGGCCTGGTAAGAGGAGTACTCCACCCCACGTGGTTGGCCAATCCGGTGGTGGTGCGTAAGGCAAATGGGAAGTGGGGGTTGTGTATTGACTATACAGACATCAATAAAGCTTGTCCAAAGGATCCTTTCCCTCTGCTACGCATCGACCAGATTGTAGACTCCACTGCCGGGTGTGACCTGCTGTCATTCCTCGATGCCTATTCGGGGTACCACCAGATCTTCATGATGAAGGAAGACGAAGAGAAGACCGCATTCATCACCCCATGTGGTACGTACTGTTTTGTACGAATGCCTTTCGGGTTGAAGAGCGCTAGTTCGACTTTTGCCCAAGCAGTCCAGATTGGTTTTGAGCCCCAGCTGCATAGAAATATGGAAGCTTATATGGATGACATAGTGGTCAAAACCAAGGACAGGGCCACACTCGTGCAAGATTTAGAAGAAACATTCACAAACCTGCGCAAGATCAACCTCAACCAAGAGAAGTGCGTGTTCGATGTCCCCTCCGGCAAAGTTCTCCGATTCTTTGTGTCTCAACGCGGAATCGAAGCAAATCCCGACAAGATCAAAGCGATCGAACAGATTGAGGCTCCGAAATGGGTCAAAGACGTCCGTATGCTCGCCGGCTGCGTTGCTGCCCTGAGTAAGTTCATCTCCAAATCTGCTGAGCGCGCCCTCCCCTTTTTCAAAGTTCTGAAAAAGTCGGGTCCAGTAAAATGGACTCCGGAGGCAGAGGCAGCACTGCAAGATTTGAAGAGGTACCTCTCCTCCACGCCAATCCTAGTCACGCCTAAACCACGGGAGCCGTTGCTGCTGTACTTAGCAGCAATGAATCAAGTGGTCAAGGTCACTGGTGATGTAGAGGAACTTGAGGGAGAAGCAAAGCTGCAGCAGAGCCATCGGATGGCGAGATGGGTCTTCCCCCGAGCCCGACGCCGCAAAATCGAACTCCCTTTGAAGGCTCGGACCCGCCGAGGCGTAACTCGAGCGGATGGGCGAAGTGGGATGAAGAAGAAGATGGTGTAGCACCCAAAGGTATTTTGTCGGCCCTCTTGCGTGGGCTAGGTCAAGATATTCTGGAATGCATAAGCTACTTTTCGGCCTTCTCATGGCCTCGAGAAAGACGCGCCACTATTTCCAAGCACACGAGATCACCGTCGTCACTCGCCTCCCTTTGCAACGGATTTTGCACAACCCAGATGCGATAGGGAGGATTGTGGAGTTGGCGCTGGAGCTGTCGAGCTTTGGCCTCAGGTTAGAAAGTACTCCAACGATCAAGAGCCGAGCTTTGGCAGAGTTCATAGCAGAGTGGACCGCAACGCCCAACGAGGAGATCCAAGAGACCACCCTTCCCGGCAAGGAGACGAGCAGTGTGTGGATTATGTACTTTGACGGAGCTTTCTCACTCCAAGGTGCTGGTGCCGGCGTGCTACTCGTCGCACCCACCGGAGAGCACCTCAAGTACGTAATCCAGATGCACTTCCCCCGGGAAAAATCAACGAACAATACAACGGAGTATGAGGGGTTGCTTGCCGGTCTCAGGATCGCGGCAGACCTCGGAATCAAGAAGCTCATCATCAGAGGTGTTTTGCAGCTCGTTGTCAAGCAAGTCAACAAGGATTACCAGAGCCCGTTGATGGAGGCCTAAGTGAATAAAGTGAGGAAGTTGGAAGAACGTTTAGACGACCTACAGGCAGAACATGTTCCTCGAGCGGAGAACAGCATGCCGACGACCTGTCGAAACGCGCTGTCCTCAAGTTGCCTGTGGAACCATGTACCTTTGTACTTCAGTTAATACAACCATCCATAGAGCCATCAATAGTGCAGAACAAGCAAAGGAAGACAAGCCCCGGAAAGTACCTCCCCGCTGAGCTCCCAGGAGCCGCCGGCAAGGAGGTTGCCGGCACTAAGCTTGCCAAGGCACCATCTCCGATGGGGCCCAGTGCCCCGATCAGAGGCAGCTGCCTCGCGTCAAGATGTGCCTTTGGTCTCACTGCCGAGCCTCAGCTCAAAGATGGGCGCAACCCACCGTATGTTTCCTCCAAACAGAGAGCTCCCGAGGAGCAGAAGAAGCAGAGAGGTAGCCCGTCGGTCCAACATGTACCGGCCAGGGATGATACCCTATACAGGAGGCCAAACGGAGTCGATCAAGTGCATTCTTCGAGAGGACGAACTAGAGCTCTTGGCAGAGATACATGGAGGTATGTGTGGCTCCCACATAGGGTCAAGGGCCCTTGCCGCAAGGCATTCCAAGAAGGTTTCTTCTCGCCCACAGCCTCCAGATGCAGCTACGCTAGTAACCAAGTGTGAAGCGTGTCAGTTCCATTCAAAGAAGCTTCATCAACCAGCTCAAGCCCTTCAAACAATCCCTCTCTCCTGGCCATTTTCGGTCTGGGGGCTCGACATACTGGGGCCCTCCCCCCATGCCGTCGGGGGCTTTGAGTACTTATATGTCGCAATCGACAAGTTCACAAAGTGGCCCGAAGTGGAAGCAGTAAGGAAGATGACAGCACAGTCAGCCGTCAAGTTCTTCAAGGGGCTAGTTTGCCGCTTTGGTGTGCCGAATAGAGTCATCACCGACAACGACACGCAGTTCACAAGCCGCACCTTCACGCAATACATCCAGGACCTCGGTAGCAACGTCTGTTTCGCTTTAGTGGCACACCCACGGAGCATCTGCCAGGCGGAGAGGGCAAATGCTGAAGTACTGCGAGGCTTGAGGACAAACACTTTTGAAAGGCTGCACAAGTGTGGATGGCACTGGATTGATGAGTTGTCGGCGGTTCTTTGGTCGATTAGAACAATGCCAAATCGAACCACCGACCAGACATCCTTTGCCCTGGTGTACGGGGCAGAAGCAGTTCTCCCTACATAACTCACATACGGGTCACCTCGAGTGCTCGCTTATGACGAGCTTGAGCAAGAGCAGTTGTCAAGAAGATGACGCGACGCTCCTTGAGGAAGATCGCCTTCAGGTGGTTGTGTGAGCTGCACGCTACCAGCAGGCCTTGCGCCGCTACCATAGCCGCAAGGTTCATGCCCGAAGTCTTGAGGAAGGCGACCTTGTTCTTCGGCGCGTTCAGTCGGCCAAGAATTCCAACAAGTTGACGCCAAAGTGGAAGGCCCTTAGCGGGTAATACGAGTCACCAGGCCTGGCGCAGTCCGCCTGGAGACCGAAGATGGTATCCTAGTGAGCAACTCCTGGAACATCGAACATCTTCGTAAGTTTTACCCATGAGGCGCGGTTGCCGGGCCTCCTGGCAAGCCACCTTTTGTACAAGCCTTGCCGACAAGGCATGTAACCCTTTGTACAAAGCCAGGCGCGGATCCTGAGCATAAATAAATGAAGCGCTGGTTCCCTAAGTTTTAGCATGCAAGCTAGGTTAAGTCTCTCTTTGGTAGGGTTGATAGTGCCCGGCGGCAACTAACACCTAGCATAGAGGTCGGATGTGTGTCTTTCCGTCCTTTCCAGTCTTTTCTTTGGTTCGCAGGCTGCACATGCGTTTCTGCTAAGCCATTTAAGGGCAGGGAGACGGATTGACATCCCCGACCCAGGGAAGCCATTGCCGGGGGGGGGGGGATGCAGATTCAAGCACTCGACCATGGCAAGCCAAGGTTGCCGGGGGCTGCAGATCCAGATAAGTCCTTTATCCCCTGTTATGCATTTTCGTATGGAATTGGTGTTGGGGAACATAGTAATTTCAAAAAATTTCCTACGCACACGCAAGATCATGGTGATGCATAGCAACGAGAGGGGAGAGTGTTGTCCACGCACTCGTGAGACCGAAAGCGAAGCGCTATAACAACGCTGTTGATGTAGTCGCACGCCTTCACGGCCCGACCGATCAAGCACCAAACTACGGCACCTCCGAAGTTCTAGCACACGCTCAGCTCGATGACGATCCTCGACTCCGATCCGCAGAATGTCGGGAAGAGTTCCGTCAAGACGATGGCGCAGGACGATCTTGATGTTCTATCGTCGCAGGCTTCGCCTAAGCGCCGCCACAATATTATCGAGGAGAACTATGGTGGAGGGGGCACATACGCGCTAAGAGATCTCAAGGATCAATTGTTGTGTCTATGGGGTGCCCCTGCCTGTAGATATAAAGGAGCAAGGGGAGGAGGCGGCCGCCAGGAGAGGCGCTGCCAGGAGAGTCCTACTCCCACCGGGAGTAGGACTCCTCCTTTCCTAGTAGGAGTAGGAGAGAAGGAAGGGGAAGGGAGAAGGGAAGGAAGGAGGGGGCGCAGCCCCTCCCCTTAGTCCAATTCGGACTAGGCCTTGGGGGGGGGGGGGCTGCCCTAGGCATCCCCTGTCTCTTTCCCGTATGGCCCAATAAGGCCCATATACTCCCCGGCGAATTCCCGTAACTCTCCGGTACTCCGAAAAATACCCGAATCACTCGGAACCTTTCCGAAATCCGAATATAGTCGTCCAATATATCGATCTTTACGTCTCGACCATTTCGAGACTCCTCGTCATGTCCCCGATCTCATCCGGGACTCCGAACTCCTTCGGTACATCAAAACTCATAAACTCATAATATAACCATCATCGAAACCTTGTTGTGAGGACCCTACGGGTTCGAGAACTATAGACATGACCGAAACACGTTTCCGGTCAATAACCAATAGCGGAACCTGGATGCTCATATTGGCTCCTACATATTCTAAGAAGATCTTTATCGGTCAAACCGCATAACAACATACGTTGTTCCCTTTGTCATCGGTATGTTACTTGCTCGAGATTTGATCGTCGGTATCCAATACCTAGTTCAATCGCGTTACCGGCAAGTCTCTTTACTCGTTAACTTGCCCGAGATTTGATCGTCGGTATCCAATACCTAGTTCAATCTCGTTACCGGCAAGTCTCTTTACTCGTTATGTAATACCGAAAAAGGCTTTCACCACGCTTTATATATAAAGCACAGATCAACCACAACCCAAGTACAAACACACCCCCACGACAACACACGCACACACCCAAGGCGGGATACATAGGCGCTGAGCGCAGCAACACCACCCCCAACACTACAAGAGCAATCGGGGACCTCCACCGTGAACACGCCACCGCGAAGAGATGAAGCCACATATGAGGAACCGTGAGCTCCAAGGCGGCGCCTCCAAGAAGGTTACGACGCTAGCGCGCCGCCACCGCCTGACCCGGGGGTCAGAGTTTCCCCTGGAGCGACACGATGACCGGCGAGAGCCGCGACGACGCATTCAAGAAGGTAACGCGCTACGCCGCCGCTGGACCGTCCGAGGATAGAACATGTTTTCACCCCAGCAAACACTCACCGCCACCGAACGCCACACCCCTGCCACCATGCCGCCCACACGACCATGGTCACCGGGCAGCACCAAGCCACGGGCTCTGCCCATGAGCACTGCGCTACCACCACCAGGGCCGCCGCCCCGGCATCCAAGACCCTGACATCACCGCATCCGGGACCCGCTGCTACCCCAACCAAAGAGACGAGTGGAAAGGTCGCTCCTTTACACACCCCTGGACGGCCCCCGGCGCCGAGACCCAAAGGGCCGGCCCAAAAAAGGCCTCCATCACCCGTCCTGCTGCACCGGGTGCAAGACAAGCTCGGTCCTGCTGCCGGGCGCGAGACGAGCTCTGTCTCGTAGCCACGGGCGCGAGACGAGCAATGGACCGCAACTGGGAGCGGTCCAGCCCTATGACGAGGGTAGAGCCCGGACGACGAGGGGAGGAATTGAAGGTCGAAAAAGGCCGCTCACCGACGGCCGACGCCGGAGGAGACCAGCCGCCGCCGTGAAACGGTCCAGACCTGCCAAGCTGCCATGGAGCCATCCACGGCCGGAGCAGCAGCCACATCGACCATCGCCAACTTCGCGCCGCCCGCCGAAGCTCTAAGCGCCGGAGCCGCCGGACACGCACCTCCCGCTTCCGGCGAGCCACCCGCAGCTACCCGAACACGCCGGACCGAGCCACCACGAGCTAGCACGCCGAAGCACCACCATGTCGGAGCCTCCACCACGCCGGAGCGCTGCAGAGGCGGCCAACCCGTGCCGCCCACGACCCTCGCCGCAAGGTGCGGTAGCGGACAAATCTGGCCGGGGCCATCCGCCACCACCGCCCCGCAGACGCTGCCTCCATCCAAAGCCGCCGTCCGCAAAGACGAAGAGCACGCCGACGACCTCGAGCCACGCCACCCGCCGCCACGGCCCGCCGCCACGAGCAGCTCCGAGGGACCCGATCCAGATCTCGATCGAGAGGCCGAGCCTCGCCGTCCACGCGCAGCACGCCCCACCTAGCTCAGCGCAGCTACCGCCGCCAAGACGCCAGCCAACGCCGCGGCGCGGCTTTCACCGCCGCCAAGGCTTCACGCCGAGCACGACGCCCCGCCGACCACCGCGCTCAAGGCCGCCGGCCGCCAAGCCAAGAGGGAAGAGATTTCGCCGCCGCCGAGCGGACCAGGCTTTGCTCGCCGTGCCCTCCGCGGCGGCGAGGGGAAGGAGAGGTAGGGGGTTAGGGCGGCGGCGCCTAGGGCTTTCAGCCACCGCATGAGTGGACGGGACAAAGCGTGCCTCCTCTCCGTTTTGTTGGATCTGGGACCGTTTTCACTCCCTCGTTATGTAATGCATCATTCCGTAACTAACTCATTAGCTACATTGCTTGCAAGGCTTATAGTGATGTGCATTACCGAGAGGGCTCCAGATACCTCTCCGACAACCGGAGTGAGAAAACCTAATCTCGAATACGCCAACTCAACATGTACCTTTGGAGACACCTGAGAGCTCCTTTATAATCACCAAGTTACGCAGACGCTTTGGTAGCACACAAAGTGTTCCTCCGATAAACGGGAGTTGCATAATCTCATAGTTGTAGGAACATGTATAAGTCATGAAGAAAGCAATAGCAACATATTAAACGATCAAGTGCTAAGCTAATGGAATGGGTCATGTCAATCACATCATTCTACTAATGATGTGATCCCGTTAATCAAATGACAACTCATGTCTATGGTTAGGAAACATAACCTTCTTTGATTAATGAGCTAGTCTAGTAGAGGCATACTAGTGACAATATGTTTGTCTATGTATTCACACATGTATCATGTTTCCGGTTAATACAATTCTAGCATGAATAATAAACATTTATCATGATATAAGGAAATAAATAATAACTTTATTATTGCCTCTAGGGCATATTTCCTTCAGTCTCCCACTTGCACTAGAGTCAATAATCTAGTTCACATCACCATGTGATTTAACACTAATGTTCACATCTGCATGTGATTAACACCCATAGTTCACATCGTCATGTGACCAACACCCAAAAGGTTTACTAGAGTCAATATCTAGCTCACATTGCTATGTGATTAACACCCAAAGAGTACTAAGAGCATCTCCAACAGGCGCCGAAAGCGGCGCGCGCACAAAACAGCTTTAGCGCGCGCCCATCACCTGGTTTATGCAAAGCGCACAAGCCCAGCTCCAGCAAGAGCGCTAAAATCCAGCGCCGCAGTATGCCGCTCCAACAAATACAAGAAAAAATGCAGCGCGCGCGCTCATTCTACAAACTAGAAATGTAGGCATTGGAAGCATAAATGTCCATTGCATAAAAAAAACTACTCTAAGTCGCTATCATCATCACCATTATCATCCTCGCCGTGTCGTCCGAGGTTTCTAGCCGATGTCCAGCCACCGATCATCGTCCGGCGTGAAGAACGATCGCCCACCTGCTGCAACGAGGTCGGATCACAGCGCGCCAACGCCTTCCACCGACGCTTTGTCCAACCGCGTCTCGCGGCGCTTTCGCGTGTCCTCCTCGTGGCGCGCTTGCCCAAGAGGCCTGCTCAGAGAGCCGCCCGGGTGGCCCCCGCGCCACTATGCCATGACCCGCTTCCCTCCTCAGGCGACGAGGAGGCGGCGTTGCCTTTCGGCGTGTTCGCGACGGTCTTCCGCCGTGTTCGATGAGGCGGCGGGCGGTTGAGCGCTTTGCCGGAGCGTGTACATCTTGAAGTTCATCGGCCGCGGCCGCCGTCAAGGCACCACGCCGCCGCCCGCGTCAGACGTGTCGGGCGGCCTCGCGCGACCGCCCCAGATGCGTGCCGAGGCCGAGCCGGAGATTGCCGGAGCGTATCTCCACGGAGTAGCTGCCGTTGGGGCGTAGGCAGATGCCGCGGTTGCCGGATGCTCCTCGGCGCGACGGCATGGCGGCGCGTCGGTGGCGGGGCGCTGAGCGCGGCGCGCGGCGTGGGGAGAGGAAGAGGAGAAGAGGAAGCGTGGAGAAGCGGCGTGGCCACCAAGACTTTTATAGGCGCGCGAAGCGGTGCGCAAAAAATGGCGCGCGAGCTGGCGCTTTTCACGCCACAAGAACAGTTCCTGCTGGCTGAGTTTCCCATGTCACCGGAGCGCTGCAAAACGCCCAGCCGCTAAAAGCTGGGTTTACAGCAGCGCTTTACGCGGCCGTTGGAGATGCTCTAAGGTGTGATCATGTTTTGCTCGTGAGAGAAGCTTAGTCAACGGGTCTTTCACATTCAGAGCCGTATGTATTTTGCAAATATTCTATGTCTACAATGCTCTGCACGGAGCTACTCTAGCTAATTGCTCCCACTTTAAATATGTATCCAGATTGAGACTTAGAGTCATGTGGATCGGTGTGAAAGCTTGCACCGATGTAAATCTTTACGACGGGCTCTTTTATCACTTCCACAATCGAGAAATATTTCCTTAGTCCTCACTAAGGATATTCTTGACCAATGTCCAGTGATCTACTCCTAGATCACTATTGTACTCCCTTGCCAAATTTAGAGCAAGGTATACAATAGGTCTGGTACATAGTATAGCATACTTTATAGAACCTATGACTGAGGCATAGGGAATGACTTTCATTCTCATTTCTATTTTCTGCCGTGGTCGGGATTTGAGTCTTACTCAATTTCACACCTTCACAACACAGGCAAGAACTCTTTCTTTGACTGTTCCATTTTGAACTATTTCAAAATCTTGACAAGGTATGTACTTATTGAAAAACTTATCAAGCGTCTTGATCTATCTCAATAGATCTTGATGCTCAATATGTAAGTAGCTCTACTGAGGTCTTTCTTTTAAAGAACTCCTTTCAAATAATCCTTTATGCTTTCCAGAAAAATTCTACATCATTTCTGATCAACAATATGTTACTCACATATATTTATCAGAAAGGCGATAGTGCTCCCACTCACTTTATTGTAAATACAGGCTTCACCGCAAGTCTCAGATAAAACTATATGCTTTGATCAACTTATCAAAGCGTATATTCCAACTCTGAGATGCTTACACCAGTCCATAGATGGATCGCTGGAGCTTGCACATTTTGTTAGCACCTTTAGGATTGACAAAACCTTCTGGTTGCATCATATACAACTCTTCTTAAGAAAAACCATTAAGGAATGCACTTTTGACATCCATTTGCCAGACTTCATAAAATGTGGCAATTGCTAACATGATTCAGACAGACTTAAGCATCGCTACAGTTGAGAAAATCTCATTGTATTCAACACCTTGAACTTTGTCGAAAAACTTTTTGCGACAAGTCGAGCTTTGTAGATAGTAAAACTACTATCAGTGTCTGTCTTCCTCTTGAAGATCCATTTATTTTCTATGGCTTGCCGATCATCGGGCAAGACCACCAAAGTCTATACTTTGTTCTCATATATGGATCCTATCTCAGATTTCATGGCCTCCAACCATTTCGCGGAATCTGGGCTCATCATCGCTTCCTCATAGTTCGTAGGTTCATCATGGTCTAGTAACATGACTTCCAGAACAGGATTACCGTACCACTCTGGTGCGGACTGTACTTTGAAAGACCTACGAGGTTCTGTAGTAACTTAATCTGAAGTTTCATGATCATCATCATTAGCTTCCTCACTAATTGGTGTAGGAATCACTAGAACCGATTTCTGTGATCAACTAGTTTCCAAATCGGGAGAAGGTACAATTACCTTATTAAGCTCTACTTTCCTCCCACTCACTTCTTTCGAGAGAAACTCCTTCTCTAGAAAGGATCCATCTTAGCAACGAATATCTTGCTTTCGGATATGTGATAGAAGGTGTACCCAACAGTTTCCTTTGGGTATTCTATGAAGACGCACTTCTCCGATTTGGGTTCGAGCTTATCAGGTTGAAACTTTTTCACATAAGCATCGCAGCCCCAAACTTGAAGAAACGACAACTTTGGTTTCTTGCCAAACCACAGTTCATAAGGCGTCGTCTCAACGGATTTTGATGGTGCCCTATTTAAAGTGAATGCAGCTGTCTCTAATGCATAACCCCAAAACGATAGTGGTAAATCGGTAAGATACATCATAGATCGCACCATATCCAATAAAGTGCGGTTACGACGTTCGCACACACCATTACGCTGTGGTGTTCCATGTGACATGAGCTGTGAAACTATTCCACATTGTTTAAAATGAAGGCCAAACTCGTAACTCAAATATTCTTCTCTACGATCAGATTGTAGAAACTTTTATTTCTTGTTACGATGATTCTCCACTTCACTCTGAAATTCTTTGAACTTTTTAAATGTTTCAGACTTGTGCTTCATTAAGTAGATATACGCATATCTGCTCAAATCATCTGTGAAGGTCAGAAAATAACGATACCCTGCCACGAGCATCAACACTCATTGGACCGCATACATCGGTATGTATTATTTCCAACAAGTTAGTAGCCTGTTCCATTGTTCCGGAGAACAGAGTTTTAGTCATCTTGCCCAAAAGGCACGGTTCGCAAGCATCAAATGATTCATAACCAAGTGATTCCGAAAATCCATTTTTATGGAGTTTCTTCATGGTTTTTTAACCGAAATGACCCCAAACAGTAGTGCCACAAATAAGTTGCACTATCATTATTAACTTTGCATCTTTTGGCATCAATATTATGAATATGTGTATCACTACGATCGAGATCCAACAAACTATTTTCATTGGGTGTATGACCATTTGAAGGTTTTATTCATGTAAACAGAACAACAATTATTCTCTGACTTTAAATGAATAACCTTATTGCAATAAACATGATCAAATCATATTCATGCTCAACGCAAACGCCAAATAACATTTATTTAGGTTTAACACTAATCTCGAAAATATAGGGAGTTTGTGATGATGATCATATCAATCTTGGAACTACTTACAACACTCATCGTCACTTCCCCTTCAACTAGTCTCTGTTTATTCTGTAACTCCTGTTTCGAGTTACTAATCTTAGCAACCGAACAAGTATCAAATACTCAGGGGCTACTATAAACACTAGTAAGGCACACATCAATAACATGTATATCAAATATACCCTTGTTCAATCTGCCATCCTTCTTATCTACCAAATATTTAGGGCATTTCCGCTTCCAGTGACCATTTCCTTTGCAGTAGAAGCACTCAGTTTCAGGCTTTGGTTCAGCTTTGGGTTTCTTCGCGGGAGTGACAACTTGCTTGTCATTCTACTTGAAGTTCCCTTTCTTTCCCTTTGCCCTTTTCTTGAAACTAGTGATCTTGTCAACCATCAACACTTGATGCTCTTTCTTGATTTCTACCTTCGTCGATTTCAACATCACGAAGAGCTCGGGAATCATTTTCGTCATCCCTTGCATACTATAGTTCATCACAAAGTTCTACTAACTTAGTGACGGTGACTAGAGAACTCTGTCAATCACTATCTTATCTGGAAGATTAACTCCCACTTGATTCAAGCGATTGTAGTACCCAGACAATCTGAGCATATGCTCACTAGTTGAGCGATTCTCCTCCATCTTTTAGCTATAGAACTTGTTGGAGACTTCATATCTCTCAACTCGGGTATTTGCTTGAAATATTAACTTCAACTCCTGGAACCTCTCATATGGTCCATGACGTTCAAAATGTCTTTGAAGTCCCGATTCTAAGCCGTTAAGCATGGTGCACTAAACTATGAAGTAGTCATCATATTGAGCTAGCCAAACATTCATAACGTCTGCATCTGCTCCTGCAATAGGTCTGTCACCTAGCGGTGCATTAAGGACATATTTCTTCTGTGCAGCAATGAGGATAAACCTCAGATCACGGATCCAATCCACATCATTGCTACTAACATCTTTCAACACAATCTTCTCTAGGAACATATCAAAATAAACATATGAAAGCAACAACGCGAGCTATTGATTTACAACACAATTTGCAAAATACTATCAGGACTAAGTTCATGATAAATTTAAGTTCAATTAATCATATTACTTAAGAACTCCCACTTAGACAGACATCTCTCTAGTCATCTAAGTGATCACATGATCCAAATCAACTAAACCATGTCCGATCATCACGTGAGATGGAGTAGTTTTCAATGGTAAACATCACTATGTTGATCATATCTACTATATGATTCACGCTCGACCTTTCGGTCTCCGTGTTCCGAGGCCATATCTGTATATGCTAGGCTCGTCAAGTTTAACCTGAGTATTCCGCGTGTGCAACTGTTTTGCACCCATTGTATTTGAACGTAGAGCCTATCACACCCGATCATCACGTGGTGTCTCAGCACGAAGAACTTTCGCAACGGTGCATACTCAGGGAGAACACTTCTTGATAATTAGTGAGAGATCATCTTATAATGCTACCGTCAATCAAAGCAAAATAAGATGCATAAAGGATAAACATCACATGCAATTAATATAAGTGATATGATATGGCCATCATCATCTTGTGCTTGTGATCTCCATCTCCGCACCGTCGTGATCACCATCGCCACCGGCGCGACACCTTGATCTCCATCGTAGCATCGTTGTCGCCTCGCCACCTATGGCTTCTACGATTATCGCTACCGCTTAGTGATAAAGTAAAGCAATTACTGTAGCTTGCACTTCATACAATAAAGCGACAACCATATGGCTCCGCCAGCTTGCCGATAACTCGTTACAAAACATGATCATCTCATACAATAAAATATAGCATCACGTCTTGACCATATCACATCACAACATGCCCCGCAAAAACAAGTTAGACGCCCTCTACTTTGTTGTTGCAAGTTTTATGTGGCTGCTACGGGCTTAGCAAGAACCATTCTTACCTCGCATCAAAACCACAACGATAGTTTGTCAAGTTGGTGCTGTTTTAACCTTCGCAAGGACCGGGCGTAGCCACACTCGGTTCAACTAAAGTTGGAGAAACTGACACCCGCTAGCCACCTCTGTGCAAAGCACGCGGGAGAACCGGTCTCAGCGTAAGCGTCGCGTAATGTCGGTCCGGCCGCTTCATCCAACAATACTGCTGAACCAAAGTATGACATGCTGGTAAGCAGTATGACTTGTATCACCCACAACTCACTTGTGTTCTACTCGTGCATATAACATCTACGCATAAAACCAGGCTCGGATGCCACTGTTGGGAAACATAGTAATTTCAAAAAAAATTCCTACGCACACGCAAGATCATGGTGATGCATAGCACCGAGAGGGGAGAGTGTTGTCCACGTACCCTCGTAGACCGAAAGCGGAAGCGTTATAACAACGCGATTGATGTAGTCGTACGTCTTCACGGCCCGACCGATCAAGCACCGAAACTACGGCACCTCCGAGTTCTAGCACACATTCAGCTCGATAACGATCCTCGGACTCCGATCCAGCAGAATGTTGAGGAAGAGTTCCGTCAGCACGACGGCGTGGTGACGATCTTGATGTTCTACCGTTGTAGGGCTTCGCCTAAGCACCGCTACAATATTATCGAGGAGAACTATGGTGGAGGGGGCACCGCACACGGCTAAGAGATCTCAAGGATCAATTGTTGTGTCTATGGGGTGCCCCCGCCTCTAGATATAAAGGAGCAAGGGAGGAGGCGGCCGGCCAGGAGAGGCGCCAAGGGGGAGTCCTACTCCCACCGGAGTAGGACTCCTCCTTTCCTAGTAGGAGTAGGAGAGAAGGAAGGGAAGGAGAAGGGAAGGAAGGAGGGGCGCAGCCCTCCCCTAGTCCAATTCGTACTAGGCCTTGGGGCGCGTGGCCTGCCCTAGGCAGCCCTCTCTCTTTCCCGTATGGCCCAATAAGGCCCATATACTCCCGGCGAATTCAGAACTCTCCGGTAGATTCAAAATACCGAATCACTCGGAACCTTTCCGAAGTCCGAATATAGTCGTCCAATATATCGATCTTTACGCCTCGATCATTTAGAGACTCCTCATCATGTCCCCGATCTCATCCGGGACTCCGAACTCCTTCGGTACATCAAAACTCATAAACTCATAATATAATCGCCGAAACCTTAAGCGTGCGGACCCTACGGGTTCGAGAACTATGTAGACATGACCAAACACGCTTCCGGTCAATAACCAATAGCGGAACCTGGATGCTCATATTGGCTCCTACATATTCTACTGAAGATCTTTATCGGTTAAACCGCATAACAACATACGTTGTTCCCTTTGTCATCGGTATGTTACTTGCCCGAGATTTGATCGTCGGTATCCAATACCTAGTTCAATCTCGTTACCTGCAAGTCTCTTTACTCGTTACGTAATGCATCATTCCGTAACTAACTCATTAGCTATATTGCGTGCAAGGCTTATAGTGATGTGCATTACCGAGAGGGCCCAAAGATACCTCTTCGACAATCGGAGTGACAAAACCTAATCTCGAAATACGCCAACTCAACATGTACCTTTGGAGACACCTGTAGAGCTCCTTTATAATCACCCAGTTACGTTGTGATGTTTCGTAGCACACAAAGTGTTCCTCCGATAAACGGGAGTTGCATAATCTCATAGTTGTAGGAACATGTATAAGTCATGAAGAAAGCGATAGCAACATACTAAAAGATCAAGTGCTAAGCTAACGGAATGGGTCATGTCAATCACATCATTCTACTAATGATGTGATCCCGTTAATCAAATGACAACTCATGTCTATGGTTAGGAAACATAACCATCTTTGATTAATGAGCTAGTCTAGTAGAGGCATACTAGTGACAATATGTTTGTCTATGTATTCACACATGTATCATGTTTCCGGTTAATACAATTCTAGCATGAATAATAAACATTTATCATGATATAAGGAAATAAATAACAACTTGATTATTGCCTCTAGGGCATATTTCCTTCAATTGGGACGTATGAAGCCTCGTTTATTCCTGGGCCACCGTGCTCCCCCTTTCCTGTGCCCAAGAACTATTCCCTGGGCCGGAACTTGGTTGTAGTTGCGGTGACAAGGAAGCAAACGAAGGGCCTAACCCTACTTCGCCCCTGCCTCCGCCAAGAGCGTGAGTATGGTCGTGAATGAAGTGAGGGGACGACAAGGTCTGTTGCCGGGTGACAATGTTTATCTTAAAAATAACAAGGCAAAATATGGCAAACAACAAAAGTTTTCAAACCTTGAACAAAAATGTTTGGTGGGTGCCAAATATTGCACTGGTAATTATTGTGGAGAAAACATTTTTTTAGAAAGTGCCTAAATATTTTAAAATGAAGTAAAACAGAAAATAAAATAAATAAAAAGAAAAAGTGAAAATAAAACAAAAGGAAAAGCAACCCCCCTGGACCAGACGGCCCAGCTCACAGCCAAACCGGCCCACCTGGCCCATCCGGCCGACCCAGCCCGTTCCCCCGGTCGCTCTCTCCCCTTCCCTGTTCCCCCGACCAGGGTAGGAACAGTGGCGTGTCCCCGCCCGACTGCCTCGCCGGCACCGACGCCAGGAGGGGATAAGGCCTCCATGCCCCCGCCTCCTCGATCCCATCTCCCACTCGCCCCCGCTCTCCCTCTCGGTCCCTGCGCCTCCCTCTCCCCTCAGATCCACCTATCTGCCTCTCCTTCCCCTTCGCATCCGAGCACCACCGCCGCCATGGCTCTTGCCTAGCCACGGCCACCGTGCCCACCTCGCCGCCCCACTGTGTCTCCAAGGGCTGCCGTCGTCCGCTGCTTCGACTGGTGCACCCCGTTGGAGTCCGGAGCCACCGCAACGCCCACGACGCCGCTGTCTTCCTCCTTTGCTCCGACGAGCTTCGCCGCTGCTCTTCACCAACTCCGGCGACGCCCCTGCTGCTACTAAACCCCCAAGGGCCACCGTGTGTGCCGCTCGGTGAGCCCCTGCTGCCTCCTCTCTCTCTCGCGCGCCCTAGCACCCGAACTCGGCGCCGGGAGCTCGTTGCCGATGAGTCTCCGGTGACCAAATGGTCACGGGCCAGTGCCGGTTGCATTCACCGCGCCCCGTAGACCCTTCCCAGCCTCTCTGTTTGTTCGCTAGCTCGCCGTAGCTCCGATCTTCTCGAGCTCCCGTACGCGTCGCCGCCCGCGCTCGTCGCCGGCAGCCGTCCGGTGACCCTTTGGTCCCGGGCTCGTGGTTGCCAGTTTCATGGCAGCACGTAGGCCTCGCCCCGCCCTTCCGTTTGCCCAATAGCGTGCCGCATCGCCGTTGCCGTTGCTCGCACGAAACACCGCACCGCCGGCGACGTCATACTTCTCGTCTCCGGCCACCGCAGCCCGCGAGACCACCACCAACCGACGCGTCGTCGTCTTGCCATTCTAATGCGCCCGGCCGTGATCAAAATGGTGCCCTGTGGGCAATTTCCGACGATGCCCAAGGACACGCCGCTGCGAACGAGCTCGCTGGCGTGATTCCGACGAGTCGCCGACCGTCGCTGAGCTGGCCTGACGCGTGGGCCCCCTTGTGTCGCTGACGGGTGGGCCCTGTTGAATCATTAACTCGGTCAGCGCTGACGTGGCCCCCCTGTGTCTATGACATGCGGGCCCCACGCTATAAACAAAAATAAATAAATAGATAAATTGCTAATTAATTAAATTAATTAATTAGAACCTTAATCTCTCATTGACTACTGGGCCCACCCGCTAATTAACCCATTTAGTTAGTCTAAACCCCCCTGTTAGTGCCCCTGACAATGACATGTGGGTCCCACTGGACCCACCTGTCTAGTTTGACTGGTCAACCAACCAGTTGACCTGTTGACATCACCCTGATGTCATGCTTACGTCATCATTTACTATTCTGGATAATTCAAATTTAAATAAATAATTAAAATCAGAAAATGATTAAAACTTTAGAAAATCATATAAAATAATCCGTAACTCGGATGAAAATATTTGTACATGAAAGTTGCTCAGAATAACGAGATGAATCCGGATACGCATCCCGTTCGTCCGCCACACATCCCTAACATATCGAACACGCAACTTTCCCCCTCCGGTTCATCTGTCCAGAAATGTGAAACACCGGGAATACTTTCCCGGATGTTTCCCCCCTACGCCGGTATCACCTACTACCGCGATTGGGCACCACTAGCAAAGCTCATTGTCATGTCATGCATCATCATGCATATGTTTGCTTTTATATTTATTGTTTCTTCCCCCTCTTCTCTCGCTAGACACCGAGACCGACGCCGCTGCTACCCAGTACGACTACGGTGTTGACGACCCCTCCTTCTCGGCTGAGCTTCCAGGCAAGCCCCCCCTTGATCACCAGATATCGCCTATTCTACTCTCTACTGCTTGCATTAGAGTAGTGTAGCATGTTACTATTTTCCGTTAATCCTATCCTGATGCATAGCCTGTCCTTGCTACTACCGTTGTTACCTTTACCTGCAATCCTACATGCTTAGTATAGGATGCTAGTATTCCATCTGTGGCCCTACATTCTTGTCCGTCTGCCATGCTATACTATCGGGCCGTGATCACTCGGGAGGTGATCACGGGTATATACTTATATACATATTATATGATACCTGTGGTGACTAAAGTCGGGTTGGCTCGTAGAGTACCCGCGAGTGGATCTTTGTGGCGGAGCGACAGGGCAGGTTGAGACCACCTAGGCGAGAGGTGGGCCTGGCCCTGGTCGGTGTTCGCGGTTACTTCAAAATAACACGCTTAACGAGATCTTTGTATTTGATCTGAGTCTGGCCACTGGCCTACACACTAACCAACTACGCGGGAACAGTTATGGGCACTCGATGTCATGGTATCAGCCGAAGCCTTCGTGGACGTCGGCGGCCGAAGCTGCGCTACGGATTGGACCGAACGCTTTGCTCTTGTATTAGGGAGGCTAGGTCTGCTTCGTCACAGACGCAACATGCAGTGTGCAATGGGCGATGGGCCCGCCCTGCGCGCATAGGATTTAGACCGGCGTGTTGACCTCTCACAGCCTAGGTGGGGCTGCAACGTGTTGATCTTCCCCGGCCGGGCATGACCCAGAAAAGTGTGTCCGGCCAAATGGGATCGAGCGTGTTGGGTAATGTGGTGCACCCCTGCAGGGAAGTTTATCTATTCGAATAGTCGTGTCCATCGGTAAAAGGACGACCCGGAGTTGTACCTTAACCTTATGACAACTAGAACCGTATGCTTAATAAAACACACCCTTCCAAGTGCCAGATATAACCCAGTGATCGCTCTCTAACAGGGCTACGAGGAGAGGATCACCGGGTAGGATTATGCTATACGATGCTACTTGGTGAACTTACCATCTACTCTCTTCTACATGCTGCAAGATGGAGGCTGCCAGAAGCGTAGTCTTCGATAGGATTAGCTATCCCCCTCTTATTCTGGCATTCCGCAGTTCAGTCCACCGATATGTCCCCTTTACACATATACCCATGCATATGTAGTGTAGATCCTTGCTTGCGAGTACTTTGGATGAGTACTCACGGTTGCTTTGCTCCCCCTTTCCCCCCTTTTCCTTTCTTCCTGGTTGTCGCAATGATGTTTGGAGCCAGGGCGACGCCACCGTCGATTTACGAATCCTACTACACCAGAGGTGCCTACTACTACGTCAGGCCACCGACGATGACCAGGAGTAGTTTAGGAGGATCTCAGCGGAGGCATCGCCTCTTTGATCTCAGATCCCAGTTTGTGCTAGCCTTCTTAAGGCAAACTTGTTTACTTATGTCTGTGCTTAGATATTGTTGCTTCCGCTGACTCGTCTATGATCGAGCACTTGTATTCGAGCCCTCGAGGCCCCTGGCTTGTATTATGATGCTTGTATGACTTGTTTATGTTTTATAGTTGTGTTGTGATATCTTCCCATGAGTCCCTGATTTTGATCGTACACGTTTGCGTGCATGATTAGTGTACGATCGAATCGGGGCCGTCACATATTCATTCCTTGGCATGGGCCTCGCTCACGCACAAAGAACCCGACAAGCACCCTTTTTCATTAATACATTCCAAACAGGTACAGTTCGTATGGAATGCAAACATGAGCAAGGGGATTACAAGGTTTAAATCTAATAGGAGCCCGCAGGTTTAAAAACTAAAAAAGATAAGTGCCCCGTGATCCCCGTTCTTGCCCTTTTCCTCCCAGGTGCAGTAGGTGAAGGCAAAAAGGAGGCGACGGGGAACACGCCGATGGAGAGCTTGACGAGGAAGACCCTCGGCAGGGCGCATGGCCGAGGGAGGAGGGCGGCGCAGTCAGTCGGAGTCGGCGTCCTCCCGCTTGACACCCTCGTCGTTGATGTCGCTGTCCTCCTCGTCACTCCTGCTTGAGGAGGAGTCTTCATCATCGGAGGAGATCTCCACGCAACACCTTAGGCGAGTTCCCAAGTGTCCAAAGACCTTGACGGAGAGCAGGCTGTTCTCCATTAATTTGAAGTGGAGAACGAGCCCCTCCGACAGGCTGTGGGCACGAGCGAAGGTCTTCCATCCGTGACGAAGATACATGACGTGAGGGGTGGGGAAGTTGACGTCGACCCGCATGCTGCCATTCCTGCAGCCCCTCATATGCAACCTTAGAGCCTGTGGCGGGTCTTGCTCCATCTCCCGAGCGAACGGAGTAGGGAGACGAAGACGACGGTGCACTAGCCGGTGCATCCTGATGACGAACTCACGGGGCTGGTCTCCGACGTGGCCCTCCATTGGGGGAGGGGCCGCTGGCGGAGGCGAGGCCGGTGCGCCGCCCCGTCCTCCTCTTCCCCGAGCGCCACGACGGCCTCGGCCTCGCCCCTCCCCCTTCCTCTCACGGCTGGCTCCGCCGCCACGAGCTCTTGGGAAGGAGGGGCACGCTGTCGAGCAGAGACCCTCGTCGCCGCCATCGGAGTGCCGGCGCGCCCTCTCGCCATAGCAGAAGAAAGGAAGGAGCCAAGGTGGAAGGAGATGAATGACGAAAGATTGAGGGGTGCCATCCCCCTCCTCTTCTTATAAAGGGGCGGGGCCGGGGCTCGGCCGCCCCACTTAACCAATCCGGCCACCAGGGGCGCAGGGAATCAAGACCGACCCGCTGCTCAAATCAGCGACGACCCGGTTCCCCACCTCGTCATTTAAGGCTCGTGCCCCCCGCGTCCAGCGCCTACCATCTTCGAGGCATGGGGGACACGTGGCGAGCAAGCCGAAATCAGGGAGATGAGTGAGGCGACCGTTTTTCACCCCGTGATCATGGGGCACGGGCGCCTTGAAGGCCATGACTCGAGTCCACTTAGTAAATGAGTTGCGCCCCTACGTTTTCCTCTTTTTATGGGGAAGGAGCGAGCCGCCTCTTTACTATGATGTGATGCATGAGGGCAGCAACCGCCCCACGCATGACCCCCACGTCGCGCATTCAACGCGGTTCATGGGGAAGCGCAGCGAGCGAGTGAGTTACTGCGGTAAAAACTTCGCCGCACGCGCACCCGCGGACCGTTCTGGGCCTGGCCCGATAACGCCCCGCGCTTATATGTGGCCCAGGCCCGGGGGCTCCTGCCGGTGTACAAAAGTAGGGGTCCCTTTTTGCACCCCTTTACTTGTGCGCGGGCAGTCGCAGCCCCATGCACCTGGCCACGCTTAGCGGGGTAGAGGAAGCAAAGGCACAAGACAACTAGACCAACTCCAAGCCGGAAACACAAAGAGCAGGAGGGCGAGGTGGACTCCCCCGGAAAGGCCCTTGCCGGGGTGGCCTCCACAGCCTCGGCAAGAGCCTTGCCGGGGCAACTTGCCCAACACCAGCAAGGCTGCCACCCTTGAGCCTGAGAGTTCCCACGCCCTCAACCACATCGGAACCAAAGCTCGGGAGGCGCCTCCGTGGTGGCATGCAGATCTTTGTGAAGACCAAGAACATGCAAGATCAGATGAGAATCAGAAGACGGAGATCCTCGGCGAGATCCTTGCCGAGGATACCCACGAGGCCCACCGGCAAGACCCTTGCCGGGGACGCCCACAACACCGCGGCAAGACCCTTGCCGGGGACCTGGCAAGACCCCTGCCAAAGACATCCGCGGGGCTGCAGCCAGGGCCACATCTGCCAAGACTCCGCCGCCATTCCCATACAGCTACCAGCCCACCAACTAGGCGAGCACCTGCGTGGCGACGTGCGGCCTCTAGGCCAACTCAGCAAGCACCTGCGTGGTGGCATGCGGATCTTCGTGAAGGCTCTGCCACCGCTCCAACTCAGTAGCCAGCCAGCCGACGTGGCACTACCCGCCTCGTCAGTTCAGACGCGCGTGAAAACCAGGCGAGGCGGCGACAGCTGGGATGAGCTTCCTTGCCGTCCTCGATAAAGCAAGAAGGGCACATCGGCAGCGCATTAAATGCGTTTGTCCTATAGTGCCAGAGGATAGACTCGACCACTGTATAGCTTTCCACCTCCTGTGTGCCACTGTGGCAGCCCTTTGTCTATAAAAGGAGGCCCGCGGCGTACTGGGGGAGGATTCAGACTTTTTGGACCCTGCACGCCTTGTAGCTAGTCCAGGAACACCAGATAAATAGAAACCAGTAGGAGTAGGGTATTACGCATCACTTGCGGCCCGAACCTGGATAATCCCCCCATGTTGATCTCTCAATCCCGCTCTTTCCACGGCCCCGCGCCTGCCAACCGTAGCAAAAGGGATTCCTCGTGATCCCGTAGGTGTCATTTCCCCCGACATAAACCATTACGTTGTCTTCCTTGTCCAACGTCAACAATTTTGGCATATAATATTTTGATGAGAGGCTCACAATCACAAAAGATTTCTATGATGGTATATTTATATGTGAATCTTCCCTTCCCTCATTAATTCTTTCATGAGTTGCATCACTGACTAATGATATGTTTGTCAATCTCTAATAAAATTTTCTTACTTACACTTTTCCTTGTGTGGTGCTATCACCTACCATAGGATTAGTATATGATCTTATTGATTTATTTTCTTTCTTTTATTTCCTTTCTTTTTCTTTTTCTTTTCTTTATTTCTTATTCCTTTATTTGCAACATGAAAGTAAAGAAAGTAAAAACTCAAACTAAACTTTATTATATAACTTGCACACGATTATTATACCCGATACTCAGTTCTCCTGGTGGTGAAGAAGGTGGTGGTGGTGATGATAATTGTGCCTTCAACTTTTTCATATTGTAGTTGAGGAGAGCAATCTCCTCCTTTAAATCATAGACCTCCAACTCTAGCTTCAAGATCATGTCACATAAATTCCCTTTGATTTTCTACCTAAAACAAAGAGGAATAGGTTGGTTATTAGATCGATTAGCCCTTTTAGGGAGACTGTACTTCTTGAACTTCACGTGCATATCACCTAGTGTAGGTAGAGGGACATCCTCCTCCTTCGAGATTGAATCATCGATCCTCATCAAGTGAGCATCCTCATCGTCATCAGTAGTTCGACCGCAAGGAGATAGGTACCCATAGGTCTTTGGATCAGCAACGAGATGTGAGACATAGCTCTCTCCGTCGGAGTCTTGAGATGACATATTTTCAGATCTGCGCAGAAAACAACAAGAAAAGAGAACAGAGGATTTTCTCCGCGGTACGGTGGTTAACAGTTTCGGGAAGTATATATAGATTTTTTATCTTGGACGACAAGTATATGGAAGAAAAACGGAGTACGGGAGGTGTTCCAGGTGGGCACAACCCACCTGGGCGCGCCATGCCTGGCGCGCCCTGGTGTCTTGTGCCCACCAGGGGACGCTTCCTGGAAGTTTCTTTATTTCCAAAAATCTAAAATATTCCAAAATGTCCTTATTTTGACGATTCTGGAGTGTTCCGGAAGGACTCTTTTATGTGCTCTTCCGGTGTCAAAGTTTGGATAATATTGCTTTCAACATTAATAGGCGTACCTGAGATATAATGCTTTATTCGTTGTCCGTTGACAACCTTCAGGTTAGTACCTTCGAAATTATTTATTTTGATGGCACTAGAGCGGTAAACCTCCTCGATGACGTATGGGCCTTCCCATTTCGAGAGGAGCTTCCCTGCAAAAAATCTAAAACAAGAGTTGTACAAAAGAACATATTCTCCGACTTTAAACTCACGCATTTGGATTCTTTTGTCATGCCATCTTTTAACTTTTTCTTTGAATAACTTTGCATTTTCATAAGCTTGGGTTCTCCATTCATCTAATGAGCTAATATCAAATAACCTCTTTTCACCAGCAAGTTTGAAATCATAGTTGAGTTCTTTAACTGCCCAGTATGTTTTATGTTCTAACTCAAGAGGCAAATGACAAGCTTTTCCATAAACCATTTTATAATGAGACATACCCATAGGATTTTTATATGCTGTTCTATAAGCCCAAAGTGCATCATCTAATTTCTTAGACCAATTCTTCCTGTACCTATTAACAGTCTTTTGCAACATTAATTTTATTTCTCTATGGCTAAGTTCAACTTGATCACTAGACTGAGGATGATAGGGTGATGCAATTCTATGGTTAACATCATACTTAGCAAGCATCTTACGGAAAGCACCATGAATAAAGTGTGAACCACCATCAGTCATTAAATATCTAGGGACTCCAAACCTTGGGAAAGAACTTCCTTAAGCATTTTAATAGAGGTGTTGTGATCAGCACTACTGGTTGGAATAGCTTCTACCCATTTAGTAACATAATCAACAACAACCAAAATATGTGTATACCCATTAGAGGAAGGAAAAGGCCCCATGTAATCAAATCCCCAAACATCAAATGGTTCAACAACAAGTGAATAATTCATAGGAATTTCTTGACGCTTACCGATATTACCTATTCTTTGGCATTCATCACAAGATGAGACATACTTACGAGCATCCTTGAAGAGAGTAGGCCAATAAAATCCAGAATGCAATACCTTATGAGAAGTTCTATCTCCAGCATGATGCCCTCCATAAGCCTCAGAGTGACATTTCCGTAGGATTTGTCCCTGTTCATGCTCAGGTACACAACGTCTGATAATACCATCTACTCCTTCTTTATAAAGATGTGGGTCATCCCAAAAGTAATGTCTTAAATCATAGAAGAATTTTTTCTTTTGTTGGTAAGTAAAGCAAGGTGGTAAATATTTAGCAATGATGTAATTAGCATAGTCAGCATACCAAGGAGTACTGTGAGAAACATCTATTGCAGCTAACTGCTCATCAGGAAAACTATCATCAATAGGTAGTGGGTCATCAAGCACATTTTCAAGCCTAGACAAGTTATCAGCTACGGGGTTCTCAACTCCTTTTCTAACAATAATATGCAAATCAAATTCTTGTCAAGAGAACCCAATGAATAAGTCTAGGTTTAGCATCTTTCTTTTCCATAAGATATTTAATAGTAGCATGGTCTGTGTGAACAGTTACTTTAGAATCAACAATATAAGGTCTAAACTTATCACAAGCAAACACCACCGCTAAGAATTCTTTTTCAGTTGTAGCATAATTTCTTTGAGCACTGTCTAGAGTTTTACTAGCATAATGAATAACATTCAATTTCTTGTCAACTCTTGTCCTAGAACAACACCAACATCATAATCACTAGCATCACACATAATTTCAAAAGGCAAGTTCCAATCAGGAGGTTGAACAATAGGTGCAGAGATTAAAGTTTTCTTGAGTGTTTGAAAGGCTTCAAGACAATCATCATCAAAAACAAAAGGGATATCCTTTTGCAAAAGATTAGTAAGAGGCCTAGAAATTTTAGAGAAGTCCTTAATAAACCTCCTATAGAAACCAACATGACCTAGGAAACTACGAAGACCTTTATTGTCCTTAGGACATGGCATTTTCACTACAGGAATCAGGAACTTTGCCATCAGCCATGGCGGACGGCAAAGGCACACATGGCGGACGGCAAAGACCTTTGCTATCAGCCAGCTGACCGCAACACGTCCGACTGAACAGGCTACGGAAAAGGCTTCTTTGTCGTCTGCAGATGGCAAATATACAAAGGTCTCCGCCGTCCGCCAGCCGACGACAAAGAGCCTAGATGTCACATCCCTAATTCTGGTCTGATCTATGCCAGCTTACATGTGTGCGTCATGTTTAAATTCAAATGAAATTTGAATTGAGGAATTTTCCAAGCCTCAGAAAACCCCTAAAAATAACCAACATTTAAATCTCATCAAATGAGTCCAAGAAAATGTTCCTGTTATTCTGTGAAAATATTGGCATGAGGTAAAATTAAAACCAATATTTTTGGAGTCACATAAATATTTTATTTGGGCCTTTGATTTGAATCAATAATATATTTGGGTCGGAATTATTTTTGTTATATAAGAAATAATGTCCAAATAATCTTAAACTGATATGTTCCATGTTGGATATGATCTAAACAATTAGGAATGTACAGTTAGGTGATTTTGGAAATACCTAAGTATTTTAGAAAAGCCACAAAGTTGCGTAAAATAGAAAACAGGTAATAAAAAGAGAGAGAAAGGAAACTGGCCTCACTGTCAGAGCCTCACCCGGCCAGCCCACCGGCTGGCCCAGCCCAGCCAAGCCAATATCTCCCACCTCTCGCCAAGAGGGGCGAGAGGCGTGTGGCCGTCGTCTTGCGCCCACGCGCCCCGGCCACCTCCTGCTTGCCGCTTCTCCCTGGACGTCCCCGGAGACGCCACACGCTCCCCTCGACCCCTCCCGCTCTCCCCCGTGCTCATTCCCTCCCCTGGACCTCTCTCTCTCACCCACCCGATCGGGTTTGTCGCCGCCGCTCGCCACCACCGCGGCCACCGCCTCCCCCTCGCCTCTCTGACATGCCCAGGAGCTCCGCCACCGTCGCCTACACCTCTCTGTCGACTCACGCGATGCCAAACGCCCCGAAGCGCCGCGCCCGACCTCGTCTTCGTCGTTCGGCCGCCGGGATCGCCGGCGACCTCCCGTCTTCATCAGCTCCTCCCCGACCTCACCGAACCGCTCGTCGTGACCGTGGTGAGCTGCTGGCCATTTCCCCCCTCTCTGTTCTCTTCCTCGCATGCCGTAGCAACAGCACCAAGCTCGACCGCACGCGCCACCGCCGAGCTCGTCGCCGATGTGTCTCCGGCCAACCACCGGCCACACCACCGTGTCCAACACACTCACCGCATCGCGAGGAGTCCAACGCACCTCACCACGTGCCTCGCCGTGCCCCGTAGCCTCGGGTTCATCTTCACCCGACTCCGGCGACCGCCAAGGTCGTCGCCGGCGATGTTTCCGGCCACCCCGAGCTCCACCACCGCCACCAAACGCTGTGGCCTGCTCCCAGCTACGCGTAGATGCCCTCCGCCGCTCATTTGGTCGCCGGAACGCGCTAATGCACTCTCACCGCCGCGTCTGGCCTCGCCGGCGGCTAAACGCCGGCGTGTTTGACCTTTGACTTTGACTGGGTGGGCCCAGGTTGACTCCCCTGAGTCTATGACAAGTGGGGCCCTCTCGCTAATTAACTCGATTAGTTTTAACTAAATTTAGTTAGTTTAAATAACTGCGACATCGCTGGACCCACTGGTCAGGTTGACTCGACGTCCCTTTGACCATCGACATCACCTCGACGCCTCGCTGATGCAATAACTAATTTCGGATTTATTTTTATATAGAAAATTCCGTAAATTGTTGCAAACTTCTAAAAATCATAGAAAATCAACCGTAGCTCCAAATCAAACAAATTATATATGAAAAATGATCAGAAAAATCCAATCTATCCATCTGCACTGGTTTCATGCATGTTTAAACAATTTAACCTTGCTGTTTAGATGAAACAAGTTAATGCACTAATATAACCTCTTAAAATGGGTTTGCATTTGAATCTTTGGTTCAAATGGACTCATCTCAATCTGTTCTAGCTTGCATTAGCCCAAAACACATTCATATTGCCATGTCATAGCATGCATCATATTGTGCATTGCATTGATCGTGTTTCTTCTCTGTTTGCCGGTGTTGTTCCCCCACGGTAGACGTTGTACCGACGTTGTGATCGTTGACACTGATGAAGACTCAATGTTATCTTCAGAAGTGCCAGGCAAGCAAAACCCCCTTGTTCATTCCGATACAATCCCACTCTCTCGCTCCTGGTCTCTTTTATTGCATTAGGACAACAACGATTCATCTGTTACTTGCTGCGGTAGCTGAACCCCTTTATCCTCTGCATGACCTGTCATTGCCACAGTAAATAGATGAAACCCACTAGCATGAGTAGGAGTTGTTTGAGCCCTAATGTGCCTACTCATTCATGCTTGTTTGTCATGCCTGCTATTGCTTAGAGTTGTGTTAGGTCTGATTCATCCGGGATGAATCGGAGGTGTGTGAACATGTCCTACTGTTGAGAGCTAAGTGTGTGAATACGATTTGGTAAAGGTAGCGGCGAGAGGCCATGTAGGAGTACATGGTGGGTTGTCTCATTGCAGCCATCCTCAGGAACTGAGTTCTGTGTTTGTGATCCATGAACAGCTACTACCACACATTGGGATCCTTAATTGACTCTCTCGACTTATTAACCGCCCCTGTCCTCTGTCCAGGAGTTGCAACTAGTTTCTGGTGTTTGTAGGGTATGTGTTGGAGGCCGTGCGTAGTGCTGACCCTAGGGGTGGGCTATGATGCGGTAGATACACCATGGCCCGGTGTACCGAGCGCCCGTTTAGTGTCTCGGGAACCCTGCACACATCGTTTGGGGCTGTGAGCGAAACCACGGCCGGATCTCCTCGCGGATGGAACCTGAATAGCGATAAACCTGGACTAGAGACTTGTGTGGTTAGTCGGTCGTGGCCGACTCCTCGCCAAAGCTTCCGCTTGAAGGTTGCCGAGATACACGACGTGTACATGGTGGTAAGTGGCGAGGCGTGTGTGAAGAAGTACACCCTGCAGGTTATAAATGATCTATTCAAATAGCCGTGTCCGCGGTAAAGGACTTCTGGGTTGCCTATAACAGTTCATAGACAAGTGAAAGTGGATACTCTAAAATGCGCAAGATAAGCGTGAGTGCTATGGATGGCCTTCTCGTAGGGAGACGGGAGCGGATCCATAGTGGTGTATTGTTATGGTGAATATGTGGACTCATGTGCGCCACCTCAAAAGAGTTACTTGCAGTCGTAGTTCAGGATAGCCACCGAGTCAAAGCTGGCTTGCTGCTGTTAAACTCCACCACCCTCTTTGTTGACACCGATGCATATGTAGTTAGTTCTGATGTAAGTCTTGTTGGGTACATTTGTAGTCACATTTGCCTATTTTATGTTTTGCAGAGAGACGTCAGTCTCGCTAGTAGTTCCGCTTGGACTTCGACGTTTAGCTTGTTACCTCAGCTACGATCTTGTGCCCTCGGCAGGATCTGGTAGATAGTCAGACTTCTAAGCCTTTTTCATTTGTAGATGTATGTACTCAGATATGTTAAGCTTCCGCATGTGCTTTGATTTGTATGCTCTGAATGTTGGGTCATGAGACCCATGTTTGTAGTATCTCGCTCCTTGGAGCCTAATGAATAATACTTGAGTCGTAGAGTTATGTTGTGATGCCATGTTGTATTTACACATATCGAGCATATTGTGTGTATGATTGAAATGCTTGGTATGTGTGGGATCCGGCAACCTAGTTGTCTATCCTTGGTAGCCTATCTTATGGGGAAATGTAGTCTTGTGCTTCCTTGAGCCATAGTAGTCCGCTACAACCCGGTTCATCAGAGTCCTGCTAGACCAAGACTATCGCTCGGAACACTTGATCGGCGGCATGTGATTCACTTTGTTCCTGTGTCTGTCCCTTCGGGGAAATGTCATGCGGTGACATCCGGAGTCCTGCCTAGCCTGCTACAGCCCGGGTTCCCGGAGTCCTGTTAGCCTAGTGCTACAGCCCGGATTCACACGCTGCTAACCGACATGCTCGAAGTTGATTCATGTATGCCTGTCCCCATGGGTTAGTGCCGCTTTGGGTTCACAACTAGCCATGTCGGACCGGGTTCTCTGTCATATGGATGCTAGCGACACTATCATATACGTGAGCCAAAAGGCGCAAACGGTCTCGGGCCATGGTAAGGAGACACTCGTGGGAATACCGTGCGTGAGGCCACAAAGTGATATGAGGTGTTACTAGCTAGATCGATGTGACTTGGAATCGGGGTCCTGACACTAGACGGCGCACGTGTCAGCTTAGGTTCGTTAAGGGGTTAACGGCGTTCATTGCTGTCGACTGGCGGACGTCAAAGACCTTTGTATCTTTGCCGTCAGCCAGTGGAAGGCAAATAGCATTGCATCATTGCCATCAGCCGGCGGACGGCCAAGCGTGCCATGTGGCAGCACCTGGGGGGGCTGGCATATTTGGTAGCTTTGCTGACGGCAAATATTAAACGTTCTTTGCCGTCCGCTGGCGGACGGCAAAGCAACAAAATAGGCAGCCTACTGCCCCAGGTTGCATAGGTAGCTGACACGTGGCATGTTTGCCGTCCTCTAGCTGATGGCAAAGCTCTTTGCCGTCCGCCAGCTGACGGCAAAGAGTCTATATAGCCCTTGTTTTTTCTGTTTTTTCTTGAAACCATTCAATTTGACATAATTTCACATATATATATATACACACACATATGAAAATACTTTTGACAAGTATACCAACACATATACATACCAAATCATATCCCTGCCATATGGATATGATCATCCAACACATATACATAGCAAATGGTTTCATCCAACACATATACATAGCCAACATATCCAACAACAAGCATACAATGGTTTCATCCAAACATACATATATAGGTAGCAAGTTTGACATTGTTCATCGTACAAAATCAAAACAAGAAGGAAGCATAAGAGAAGAGTAGACTCCGTCAACGCAAGCTTCCTCATCTAAAGCAAATCTGCAAATTGGGGAAGAAGCAAGTTAGAAGAAGAAGACTATCTAGAATAAGAAGAAGAAGAAGAAGAAGAAGAAGAAGAAGAAGAAGAAGAAGAAGAAGAAGAGGAAGAAAAGTAAGAAGAAGAAGACTTTTTCTTCTCTTTCTTTTTCTAAGTGTAGATCATTTTAGAGCTAGGCTAGGTAAATAGGTCATTTTGGAGCTTACTAAGGTTATTATGTCATTTTCGAGGAAAGTAAGGTAAGTCTATATCATTTTGGAGGTAACAAAGGTTATCATGACATTTTTGAGGAAAGGAAGCTAAGTATAGCTCATTTTTTGTATAACTTAGGTAGTTATGCCATTTAGGAGGAAAGTAAGCTAAGTATGCATTTGTTAAGCAAAACAATAGAGAAAACTTACCCTCATCACAACAAATGCGATAAAGATCGTAACTAAGGTAAAGATTGATCCAACGACATAATGATACCAAGCCTCATTATCAACGGCATATTTTCTAATATTCTTAAGCTTCAGGCGCATTTCATCCAACTTCAAGTGCATTGCATTCATCTTCATCTTGTGATCATCGACAACATCGGCAACATACAACTCCAATGTCATCTTCTCTTCTTCAATTCTTTTAATTTTTTCTTTCAAATACTCATTTTGTTTTTCAACTAAATTTAACTTCTCGACAAGAGGGTAGGTTTCAAATTCCGGTTCAAAAACCTCCTAGATTAAAATATCTCTATGTCAACTTGATGGCCATAATTGTCATAAATGAGAAATGCAACAAATAGTTATGAAAGAGAATTTACCACATCTGAATCATAAAGCGGGCGAGGGCCGACGGGGACGGACATCAAGACCATGGCACTATGTATAAGAAACAATCATACAAAGTAAGAAAATATACAAGTAATTATATAAATCATACAATAATACAAGTAACTATATAAATCAAGTACAACATCAAAAATTGAATACCTAGTCATAATCTGGTTCAATAAATGCTTTAGGATCAATAAATGCATCATCATCATCACTACCAGTAATGAGGTGCTCATCATCATCATTAATAAATGCATCATCATCATGTGAAAGGCCACCTCTACGTAATCTGTCAAGCATTGACGGTCATCAACAATGATAACCTCTTCTAGTTCAGGCTCTTCTTGTTCCTACCGAGGGTGAAGTCGGGTTCATCGTCATTGTCTACTTCAATGTTCGGGGTGAAGTAGAGCGGTTCTTGTAATGTTTTTTGGAAAGACGCGTTTCTTGGAAGAATTCTCCTTCATATGTGTCTGGGTTAATGTGAGGTGCATAATCATCTTCATTGGGGGGAGGTGGTCTAACACGTGGCGGCACTTCATAAACGACATCCCAACCTTTGAGATTAGGATCACTTTGACAGGCCCACGGTGGATAGAAAACTTGGGTTGCCTGTTGAGCCATAATATAGACATCGGGAACATCCAAATGGGGCTTTGATTGATTTCCACTAGCCCTATATGTTCATGAGTCCTTCTAGTCTCCTTCGGCTGGAACCAATAACATTTGAAGACTACGACGTTTGGTGGGTTTGCACCATAGAATTGAAGTTCATAAATTGCTTCAACTCTTCCATAATACTCGGTATCTCCTTCGCCGATAGCAAAGACACAACAACTGTAGACTTTCGGTCGGCCATAAATAGCTCTTTGCCATAGGTACGAAAGCGATACCCGTTGATATCGTATTTGTCAAATGAACGGACCTTATAGTCAAAACCATTAGCGACTTGTCTAAATTCGGCGTCCATAAGCTCTGAATTAGCCTACAAGTTTAATACGAAAGGGATTGTTGCATTAGCCACAAATTAGACGAAGAAATCAAATGGTCTAATGGAAATTACCGTTTGTTTGAACCAAGAGATGAAACTAGGATAGCCGCCTCTATGCTTTGCTAGAAGCTCATACTCTTCGGCGGAATCCTTTTGGATCACCGCTCCATACAAGAATTTGGCGACGTATCGACTGTGTCAAATTTATTTGGGAATAAGAGCAGTTCAAAGGAGTTAGAAGTTGCGAAAAAATGTACTAAGAACTTACTCGATGTACAACCGCACTTCTGTTAGGTTGTTGAAGATAAACAACGAAATGGTCTGCCATTCTACGAGATCCAATGTTAAGGAATTAGAAGCACCGGCTGGTGCGAGATCCCCTTTGAATAGACTGAGGTTGGATCGACCCTTTTTAGGTTTGTCAGCATTGTACCGAGGCTTCGGATTATGCAAATGACAATTTTTGGCTTCGTAGTGTGCTGTCATGAAGTTTGCCGCCACCTCAGTAATGAATGCCTCGGCCATCGATGCTTCAATTCTATGTTTATTTTTACATTTTGCTCGAAGCGTCTTCTGCATCCTCTCAGTTGCGTAGCACCAATGATTCTGCACAGGCCCCCCCAATCTTGCCTCGGTTGGGAGATGCAAAATCAAGTGTTGCATTGGATTAAAGAACCCCGGCGGAAATATCATCTCTAACTTGCAGATCAACTCCGGCGCCAACTCTTCCATTTCTTCTACCAGGTCAGACGATAGTTCTTTAGCACAAAGAACACGGAAGAAATAGCTCAGCTCTGACAGTACTAGCCATTCATCCTCAGGGATGAATCCACGCAACATCACCGGCATTACGCGCTCAATCCATATGTGCCAATCATGACTCTTGAGACAAAATATCTTCAATTTATCAAGACTCGCTCCCCTCTTTAGATTCGCTGCATACCCATTGGGGAACATCTACTGCTGTTGCACCCACAAGATAATTTCCCTCATAGCTAGCCTTCCAAGATTGAACCATGCCTTTGGCTTTGTCCAGTTCTTCTTTCCTTTTGGTGGTTGCATCTTTTGTAACGGTCTATGAAATAGCGCCTCCTGATCGACTCTTGCCTTAGGATTATCCTTTAACTTCCCATCTATGCCAAATGTAAGTGCATCTAGTGCCCCTTAGTGATTTTGGTGTATTGAAGACTTATAGGTTAAGGGACAGATGCGTTTGTGAGTGTACACATGTCTATAAGTCTATGAGGAGTTTGATATTTACAGAGAAATTCGCCCCCTAAAAATGAATGTCTTCAACTGAAGACTTTGGATTCTGAAGACTTTCTGAAGATTTTGAAAGTGAAGAAATTGGTGTGACCGTGAAGACTTCATAATCATGCGAGGAACATGAAGCGTGAAGACTTTTGTTTTCGTAGTTTCATTTTCTCTTTCTTGAGTCTTAGGAAACACCATACTGTTAAAGGGGGTCGAGGAAAAACTAAGAAAAAGTTTCCAAGTGATGCTCATCTCAAAATCCTACACCTACCAATCCTTTCGAGTGAAGCCATTGGAAATCTCATGCAGTTTAGTCAATTTCTTCAGTGACAGAGACGAAGTTCTTCTGGTCTCTGAGGAATTTGTTCTGACTGAGGAGTAAGGAATTCGCCAGTGCAGATTGCCTACAAGTGAGGAACATGATAGCCCTGAGGAATTTGAGCCTCAAATTTCCGATTGTTGCTGTGCTACGCGCCAGCTGTCCCAAAATATCTACCCACCTAACGGTCATATCATTGAAGGGCATTTATGTCTTATCATGTCGGGCTGCTCCCTAGGCTATAAATAGCCGCCCCCTACAACCACTAGCTGGTTGGCCGCTCCGAGAGAAACTGACACTTGTCATCGAGAGCATCCCATCCTCCGAGGACTTTGAGCGAAAATCATCAAGTGAGGAAAATACAAACCCAAATAACTACAAACCCAAAGTGATTGAGCATCACTGAACAAATTGTTCCTATGTGGATCTGATGCTTTTTACTTTTGAAGACTATGCATCTTCCAGATGGTTAGGCGTCATGGTCCAGAGCATCCAAGAGGAAATTGTGGATCGCCGAGTGACCGAGTTTGTGAAGGTTTGGAAGTCACCTGAAGACTTACCATGAGTGATTGGGCGAGGTCCGTGTGACCTTAGCTCAAGGAGAATACGGTGAGGACTGTGTGTCCTCAGGTTTAAATACCTAGCCGCTCCAACCAGACTTACAACTGTCACAACAGATGGAACTGGTCTACCAGATCATTGTCTTCACCGAGCTAACTGGTTCTATTTCCTCAACCCTTCCATTTCCTCATTACTGTGTTGTGTACTTGATCGTTACTATTTGAAGACTTTGACTGAAGACTTTCTCAATTTCCTCAATTCAATTTCTTCAGTCAGTTTGTCTTCAGCCTGCTTATCCTGTTTCTACGCTTTCTGTACTCTGTGCTTGTTTTCATTTCATCATGATGACTGTGCTTATGTTCTTTTATGTGTGCATCTAAGTACTTATTCCACTGCTAGTAGTTCTTTGCTTAGGAATTTCCTCGCCCTGAAATTCCTCAGTGAAGAATTCATAAAAATCGCCTATTCACCCCCCTCTAGTTGACTTAACGCACTTTCAATTGGTATCAGAGCAAGGTACTCCCTTGTTCTATGTGATTTTGGTTTAACCACCTGGAGTTTTAGTTATGTCAACCGCAGGAATGAAGACTGTGTCATGCCCCATCTTTGACGGTCATGATTATCCCAAGTGGAAGGCCATGATGAAGAAGCAACTCATGGCGATGAACAGCGAGCTGTGGACCGTCATTGAGATTGGTCTTACCGATCTGTGCAAGATGGCGGAGGCTGATGACATTCGCAAGTACACTCTTCTCAACCTCATATGAACATCATCGTGCTAACACCTCTGTTTCGCAGGGAAGATCTAAGGGCTATGAATATGTGCATTATTCTTCAAACCATTATGTTCATAAGTCCTTGAAGAATTTCTCTGCTTATTCATATGCTTACCCTAACTCTTCTTATGTGAAACGAAGTGGACTGGCTTCTATGCCACCTTTCTCTTATGGAGCTCACATAATGATGAACTCTTTGCCACCCCTTCAGATGTGGGTGGTGAAGAATAAGAACTAATCTCTTATGCAGGGTCAGGTCTCCAAACGAACTTAAACGTCTAAAGAATTTACTGGAGACCTGAATATGCTTGAAAGGACGCAAGCTAACCATGAAGAAATGAATTTTCATTTCTCACGTCCTTATACTGCTTTATCTGTTCTCTTGCTTGATGAAATTGATCTGATGAATTTGATATCATATTCTTCACTGATGAAGTATATGAGTTCGTAAGTTGCACTAATTCATCTGCAGGATGATCAACAAAAGCCACTGAGTGGGTCCTTAATAGTGGATGTACAAATCACATGACTGGTGACAAGAATCTATTGATGGACGCTCCCTTATCTCCATCGCATCTGAAGCATATTACCTACGCTGACAAAGGAAAAAGCAAGGTATTGGGTCTAGGTAAGGTTGCGATCTCAAAGGATCGACGCATGGACAAAGTCATGCTTGTCGAGTTCTTAGGATTCAACCTCATGTCAGTCTCAATGCTTTGTGATCTTGATATGGTTGTTATCTTTGGCAAGTATCGTTGTGTTGTGATCATGGAAGCTGACCATTCCAAAGTCTTCGAAGGCTTTAGGAGAGGAGCTCTGTATATTGTTGATTTCTCTACAGGACCACAACCTGCGATATGTCTACTTGCAAAAGCTTTAGAAGGCTGGCCATGGCATCAACGACTCGGTCATGCTGGCATGAGGAACTTGCACACGCTCTCGAAGAAGAAGCACGTCATTGGCATTGAGAATGTCAAATTCCTCAAGGATCACCTATACGGTGCTTGTGAAGCTAGAAAGATGACCAAGGACAAGCATCCCGCGAAGAATATAATGACTACCACTCCTCCATTTGAATTGCTTCACACAGATCTCTTTGGTCCTAATCATTATTCTGCATTCACCAATGAAGCATCTCTATATGGCTTTGTTATTGTTGATGATTACTCTCGTTATACATGGGTACATATCTTCACTTACAAACGTGAAGTGCAGGAAGTCTTCAAACGATTTTCCTTGAGGGCTTTGATGTCTACTACGCAACCTTCTTCTTGTAGACGTTGTTGGGCCTCCAAGTGCAGAGGTTTGTAGGACAGTAGCAAATTTCCCTCAAGTGGATGACCTAAGGTTTATCAATCCGTGGGAGGCATAGGTGGAAGATGGTCTCTCTCAAGCAACCCTGCAACCAAATAGCAAAGAGTCTCTTGTGTCCCCAACACACTCAATACAATGGTAAATTGTATAGGTGCACTAGTTCGGCGAAGAGATGGTGATACAAGTGCAATATGGATGGTAGATATAGGTTTTTGTAATCTGAAAATATAAAAACAGCAAGGTAACTAATGATAAAAGTGAGCACAAATGGTATTGCAATGCGTTGAAACAGTGCCTGGGGTTCATACTTTCACTAGTGCAAGTTCTCTCAACAATAATAACATAATTGGATCATATAACTATCCCTCAACATGCAACAAAGAGTCACTCCAAAGTCACTAATAGCGGAGAACGAACGCAGAGATTATGGTAGGGTACGAAACCACCTCAAAGTTATCCTTTCTGATCGATCTATTCAAGAGTCCGTAGTAAAATAACACGAAGCTATTCTTTCCGTTCAATCTATCATAGAGTTCGTACTAGAATAACACCTTAAGATACAAATCAACCAAAACCCTAATGTCACCTAGATATTCCAATGTCACCTCAAGTATCCGTGGGTATGATTATACATATGCATCACACAATCTCAGATTCATCTATTCAAACCAACACAAAGTACTTCAAAGAGTGCCCCAAAGTTTCTACCGGAGAGTCAAGACGAAAACGTGTGCCAACCCCTATGCATAGGTTCATGGGCGGAACCCGCAAGTTGATCACCAAAACATACATCAAGTAGATCACGTGAATATCCCATTGTCACCACAGATAAGCACGGCAAGACATGCATCAAGTGTTCTCAAATCCTTACAGACTCAATATGATAAGATAACTTCAAAGGGAAAACTCAATCCATTACAGGTGAGTAGAGGGGGAGAAACATCATAAGATCCAACTATAATAGCAAAGCTCGCGATACATCAAGATCGTATCACCTCAAGAACACGAGAGAGAGAGAGAGAGAGAGAGAGAGAGATCAAACACATAGCTACTGGTACATACCCTCAGCCCCGAGGGTGAACTACTCCCTCCTCATCACGAGAGCGCCGGATGATGAAGATGGCCACGGTGAGGGTTCCCCCGCCGTCGGTGCCAAACAGGTCCCGACTGGTTTTTGGTGGCTACAGAGGCTTGCGGCGGCGGAACTCCCGATCTATTCTGCTCCCCAATGTTTTTAGGGTATATGGATATATATAGGCGAAAGAAGTCGGTCAGGGGAGCCACGAGGGGCCCACGAGGGTGGAGGGCGTGCCCGGGGGGGTGGGCGCGCCCCCCCTGTCTCATGCCTTCCTCGTTGCTTCCCTTACGTACACTCCAAGTCTTCTGGATTGCTTCCGTTCCAAAAACTACTCTCCCGAAGGTTTCATTCTGTTTGGACTCCGTTTGATATTCCTTTTGTGCGAAACACTGAAACAAGGAGAAAAACAGAAACTGGCACTGGGCTCTGGGTTAATAAGTTAGTCCCAAAAATAATATAAAAGTGCATAGTAAAGCCCATTAAACATCCAAGATGGATAATATAATAGCATGAACCTTCATAAATTATAGATACGTTGGAGACGTATCAGGCTTCAACCAACTTTGGTGTGAAGATCAAGCACATCAGAAGTGACAATGGAACTGAGTTCAAGAACACCGGTCTTGATGACTATCTTGATGAACTTGGTATTACTAATGAGTTATCTGCTCCCTATACTCCTCAGCAGAATGGCATCATGGTGCGCAAGAATAGGACTCTTGTTGAGATGGCTTGCACTATGCTTGATGAATACAAGACGCCTCGTCATTTCTGGATTGAGGCAATTGATACTACGTGCCACATCATCAACATGGTATATCTTCACAAATTCGTCAAGAAGACTGCCAATGAACTCCTCACTGACAAGAAACCCAATGTGAGTTATTTCAAAGTCTTCGGTGCTAAATGCTGGATTAGAGATCCCCATCACAATTCTAAATTTGCACCGAAAGCACATGAAGGTTTTATGCTTGGTTACGGAAAGGACTCACACACCTACAGAGTCTTCAACAACGTTCACCACAAGGTTGTTGAAACCGTAGATGTGCGGTTCGATGAAACTAATGGCTCGCAAAGAGAGCACCTACCTCCTGTGCTAGATGAAAAGTCACCTGAGGAAACCATCAGGTTCAAGGCTACTGAGGATGTCATTCCCATAGAAGAATCTGCTGAAGAAGTCATTCTAGACCGTGAAGAACATCATGCTGGTGCACCTGAGGAAAATGGCTCTGAAGAAAATGCTGATCCAATTCCTCGTCGTCAACCCGCTCATCCTCACGTTGTGAATGAAGTGCAGATTGAGAAAATCATTAGCGACGCACCAGGTCCTCTCACACGCTCAAAAGCTTCACATTTGCCTAACTTTTGTGGACACTTTGCTTTCGTCTCTATCATAGAGCCCACTAAGGTAGATGAAGCATTTTCTGGAGCTTGAGTGGATTCAAGCTATGCAAGAGGAATTACATCAGTTCGAGCTCAACAACGTCTAGGAACTTGTCAAGCGGCCAGACCCTTGCAAGCACAATATCATCGGCACAAAGTGGATCTACCGCAACAAGCAAGATGAAAATGGCCTTGTGGTGAGGAATAAGGCACGGCTTGTAGCTCAAGGCTACACACAGGTTGAAGGAATTGATTTTGATGAAACTTTTGCACATGTTGCTAGACTTGAGGCTATTCGCATATTACTTGATTATGCTAACCATCATGACATGATCTTATATCAAATGGATGTGAACAGAGGGTGTGCGGCACCTTTATGGTATCCCATGGGCTTGGCTTTTGATCGTGTGGACCGCAAGTCAACATCTGGCACATGCCATTTCCTCGGACGACCCTTGGTATGTTGGTCCTCGAAGAAACAAAACTATGTATCACTCTCTACTGCTGAAGCTGAGTACATTGCTGCTGGTTCGTGTTGTGCTCAATTGCTATGGATGAAGCAAAACCTCAAGGACTACGGCATCAATGTGAAGAATGTGCCGCTCTATTGTGACAATGAGAGTGCCATCAAGATTGCTCATAACCCAGTTCAGCACTCGAAAACAAAGCACATTCAGATTCGTCTTCTTCGTGATCATGTGTTAAAGGGCGGCATCTCCATCGAGCACGTGAAGACTGAGGAACAGCTAGCCGATATCTTCACAAAGCCCTTGGATGAGAAGAGATTTAGCAGGTTGCGGTGTGAGCTAAATATCTTAGAATCTTCGAATGTCCTTTGAAAAGGACACACATCCTAGCACTTATGCAAAATTGATGACTTAGATGTGCAACACACGAAGTAACGCTTTTATTCAATCAATGAAGACTAACACTCTAAGTGTGAAGAAATTAGTGAAGAATTTGATTCTCGGAGCACTACGATAATTGTATGTGGCATCTGAAAATATATATATATATATATATATATATATATATATATATATATATATATATATATATATATATATGAGTTTATGTCCTCTACAACATTAAGCTTATTGCTATTTCTTCAAGTTGCTTTTTTCTGCTAAGTGAATGTGATCGGACCCTTCCCCCTCTATGCTAAACTCAACCCAGTCTGTTCACAAATTCTCCATGTGCGTTCTATTTGAAATCCGTTCAAAATCTTCACTGTGTCCTTGTCATCTGAAGAATTTGCGAATGAAACGTTAAAATATTATAATCTGAATTTTTGGCTGTTGCTGCTCAAACCGTTCCACATTCCATGATATGTTTATCCTATTCACCCACGATCTCATACGATCTCCACCTCTCTGTATGTGGGTGACACATGTCACAAGGATGAGAAGGGTCAGGGGCACGTTCGTCCATTTTCCTCGGGCGAACGGTTTTTCGCCTCGGCTATATATACCCCTCACCCTCCTCAGATTGTTTTTACTCCGCTCGACCTCACTCCCTCGCTCGAGCTCTCAAAACCTAGCGCCGCCGTTACTTCCATCGTCGCTGGTGAGGAAGAGCTTCGCTGCCTCGACCTCGTCGCCGTCGTACTCGCGTCGGCTGGAGATTTCTTCTCTCCGCCGCCGCCGTAGCTGTCTTCCTCAGCCAAGTTAGGGCGTGGAAGATCTGGACAGACAAACTTCTAAATCTACACCTCTTAGTTCATTGTGTTCTTCATCAAGGGTAATTAAAAGTTATTTTTACTGCCCTTGTTGATTCTGATGATTTCCATAAAATCTTCAAAAGGTGTTTATTCTTCAATCTTCACACTCTAAACACCTCACACAAACATCTGTTCTTGATCTGTTTCTCTAAGCAACATTTTTCTTCAAGATTCCTCAGTTGTGTGGATTTTCAATCTATACAACTCTGGAACCTAAGTCAAAGAACTCTTAGTGAAATTCCTCAAGACACATCTGGTCAAATTCCTCAAACTTGTTCTTTTTGCAAAAACTTCTGAGAACGCATATGACCTCTCCAAATTCTTCGCACCTATACTCTGTTCACAGGTACACATGTCTGCTGCTGAATCACTAGGTTATCACCAACTTAACTCATTTGCAGCGTTCCTTGAAGAAAAAGTTGCATACCTCGTCAGAGAACTCAATCGTTCAGAATCCTCAGCTGAAGAAAATGGCCGACGGTAAGAAACCTTAGAAGGGTGGGAAGAAATTGGAAGTCAACAATGCTTTTGAAATACCTGAAGACATCTATGCAGGGTACTGCACACCTCCTCATGAAACAAAGAATGAGCGCAAAGTGCACATTCAAAGGATAGAGAGGATATGGGCCAGAGAATGGAGGGAGTACAGATATGTGACTCCCAAGTACATGAAGAAATGCGCAGTACACCCTCCATGCCCAAGACCCCCATTGGCACCAGGCCAAGTTGTTGATCCCTCTAGCATGAGAAGAGGTGAGGATTTCCCCAAGGAATGGGCCAAGCATCAAGCTAAACTGGCCAAAATGGCAAAAGAGGCAGTGAAGAAATTCAATGAAGACTCTGCTGCCACTGCTGAGGCCTCTGCTAGCAATCCTAAGAAGGCCATGCCCAAGAAGCCCGCACACAAGCACAATGCCTCTGCTTCAATGCCCTCACGGCCAAGCACCTCAGCAATGTCCTCACGGCCCAGTTCTGCAAAGCCCTCACAACAAATTCCTCATGCTGCTCCAGCTCCTCCAAAGCCCTCAGCTCCTCCGGCGAAGTCCTCAGCACCTGTGCATCTCGCCTCGTGTCAAAGGACCACAAGCAAATCAATTGCCTCAGGAGCATATGCAAGTTCTTCAGCTCCTCTGCATTCCTCAACAGGCCCCACTCTGCTGAAGACCAAGGCCACTGCTGGACGAGGCTCTAGACCAAGTCCTCACAAGTAGCAGGTTGCCTTTCATGTACCGTCCAGTGATGACGAAGCTGATGATGAGGAACTCACTGAAATCATCAGAGATAGACAATAAAGGGCCGCTAGAGCCAAAGGAAGTGAAGTTCCTCTCCTGCTGGATCCGAAGCTGATCCTTGAGTACATTGATCTCTAGCACAAGGACCCCAACACACATGTGCCTGACTTCAAGCTCACTCCTGGCCAAAGTCACATGCTGAATGCCTTCATTGGCGAAGAAAAATGGAAATTTGAGAAGGCCAGGCAGCTGAAGAAAGCTCAATACAAGAAAGAGCACTTTTTAAAGAAGAATGTTGTCAACATGACAACTAATGAACTTGTTGCTATACAAATAGAGATCAAAGGACTCAGTGATGAATTCAACGTGTACCGCACCGATTGCTTGGAGCCAAAGTCAGATTTGTGAAGTTGGCTGAGAAATTCACTTCAAATGATGCTGCATCATCGCAACACGAAGCTCCTCAGGGTGAAGCATCTGCTCAGCCCACTGAAGAACATGCCAGCACCGCTGATGAAAATCAGGCTGCTGATGAAACTGCAAGCACCTGGGCTGATGAAGCTATTCCAACCGCTGATGAAATTGCCATGGCAACCACTAGTGTTGCGCCTGAGGAAAAAGCCAGGCTAGCTGTAGCATCAACCGCTGTGCCTGAAGAATCTGAACCAGTCAGGCCAACTGCATCAGTTGTGGCTGAGGAAAATGAACCTTTTACCTCTGCTCGTCCTGCACCAACGCCAAGCCCCATTCTTCCTTCTGCATCAAAAGCGAAGAAAACCAAGGATGCGGAGCGAGCAGCAGTGAAGAAGAGGAAAGCATCTGCTTCATCAGAGTCTTCAGCACCGAAGAAGATGAAGACATTGACAAGCTCTTTTGAGAATCCCATTGATGCTATTCCTGTCTCAAGCATGCCATCAAAGGAAATCATTCCTTTTGGTGAAGATTATGAGATCCCAAGCGGATCTGATGAAGATGTTCCCACTGCTGCTTCTTCAGAGCAGTTGGACGAAGAAATTGAAGTGGATAATATCCCTTCAACCCCAGTTGTCTCATCGCCCATGCCTCAGTTCACAGTTGAAGAGGCCGGCGTTGAAGAATTAAATGAAGAAGATGAAGACGTGGACATTGGGAGCACCACCCCTGTGCTGAATGATGACTATTGGGAAAGTCATCACCCCAACTCTCCCATGTTCACACCATTGCAACAAATTCCTCAGTCCCCAGTGGACACTGAAGTTCAAATGGGCTCTGAAGAACCTCAAGCCACTCCTTCCAATCCTGAAGAAATTCCAGCCACTAGTGATGATGTTGCTGAAGAGATGAAGACCCAGGCTGCTACTGAAGCAGAAACTGACATTCCTCAGCCTGTGGTTCCTGAGATTGTGATTCCTGAGGTTGTGAAGGCATTACTGATACTCCTCAGCCCAAGCCGACGAATCCCTTCTCCAAGAAGCAAAAATTCAAAGCTAATGACTTCTTCCATGAGCATGTATTCTTCACAGATTACGACCCTTATGATTCTGATTGTCTTTGAAGGAAGCATTTCTGGGAAGCCAGCCAAGCCAACTTCTACTCTTCACTGCTTTTTGATAAGGACAAGATCTTTGACCATGAGCATATTCCTCATGTCGACATGGAATTGCTGCCTTGCTTCTCACCAGTCCTCAATGTTCTTCATGATGCTGGGTTGCTAAACTTCTGCACCGATATCGTTGACTGGAATGAAGAACTAATTCTTGAGTTCTACGCCATACTGCACATCACCGGAAATGTTGAAGATGTGAATTCATGGGTGTTGGATTGGATGACAGAGAACACGCACTATAAAGCACCGACCTCTGAAGTGCTTCATGCCCTGCCTGTCAGTCCTCCCCTTGAAGGTGCGCAGCTCATCTACCATGAACCTGAGCTATCTGACCATTACATGCAAGTTTTGATGAAACCATTGAAGCCTGGTCAAGCCCCGAGAACCAATTTCCACGTGAAGGAATTGTTGTATGTGCCACGGACTGTCTATCGCATTCTGACCAAGACACCGAGTCCAATCAAGGGCCACAACTCGAATGAAGAAGAGGTTGTTGGCATCATGAAGAATCTGCTTTTCAACATCATGCATGGAGTTCCTATCAACTACCATGATTTCTTCATGAGGACTCCGGCCAATGTTGAATAGAGGTGCCGCACACCCTCTTTGCTTCATAGACGAAGTAATGGAGCACGAATTCCTAGATGGGTTAAAACCCATAAATATCGAATCATACGACGGAACAATGGATCCCGCGGTATGGATCGAGGACTTCCTCCTCCATATCCACATGGCCCGCGGAAACGGCCTTCATGCCATCAAATACCTACCATTAAAAATCAAAGGACCAGCTCGGTACTGGTTAAACAGTCTGCCCAAAAATTCTATTGGCAGCTAGGAAGATTTGGAAAACGCCTTCTGCGACAACTTCCAAGGAACATGCGTCAAGCCACCGGATGCCGATGACTTAAGTCGTATTGTCCAGCAGCCCGGAGAGTCAGCCAGGGAACTCTGGACTAGGTTCTTAGTTAAAAAGAATCAAATCGTCGACTGTCCAGACGCGGAAGCCCTCGCGGCCTTCAAACATAGCGTCCGGGATGAATGGCTTGCACGCCACCTCGGTCAATAAGGACCTAAATCCATGACAGCCCTTACCACTCTAATGACCCGCTTTTGCGCGGGAGAAGACAGCTGCCTCGCTCGTATGCCAGCGACTCGGGCACTTCCGAAATCCGGGACGGCAATGGCAAACCACAACGAAGCAAACACAACAGTCGCAATGACAGATCACGCGACACAGCGGTCAACGCCGGATTTAGCAATCCCAAACCCGTTCAACGGAAAAAGCCACTCAAGGCAAACCAAGATGGACCATCCAACCTAGACAGGATATTGGACCGACCCTGCCAGATTCACGGCCACCCCGATAAACCAGCTAATCATACCAACAGAAACTGTTGGGTCTTCAAGCAGGCCGGCAAGCTCAACGCCAAACACAAGGGGAGGAGGCCGCCAAGCGATAGGGACGACGGAGAGGATCGACCAATCCGGAGCGAAATAGCGTTCAACCGCGCATACCCATCGCGTATACTGCAGAAAGTGTACCGCGCATACATCACTATGCACTCAAGATACCATGGGCATAGGCGGAAGCACAATACGGACAAGCCTGCAAGTATTCCCGTAACATTTTTATCTAATCTCTTTTTTTCTTTCTTTTTTATCTCTTAAAAACAGGTGATGCAAAGGAAAAAAATCCAAACTGACTATCGGAGTTCGGATCCGTACACTCACCTCAGGGGTTACTTCCATCAAGGATTCCCTCTCGCCGAGGACAGGCGGCGTGCGACAGGAGGCCCAAAATAACTTTTTGTAGACCGCACTCTTTATTTCGAGCCTATAATATGCCTTTTTCCTCCGCCTTCGACCCCGGGCATGTCAAATAGCTGGGGTTGTGGTTTATATATACTAGTTGACCCGTTGCGTAAAATGGCGCAAAGACCCGCTAAAGACATGTTGTCGATGAAAATAGTTTTATTTTGCAAGGACCTATTCGATATCGATAGTAGAAAGCTCATTTGTTAAACCATGGTATATTGGAAATATGGTTATCAGGCTGCGAAATCCGTGTTTGAGAAAAAAAGTATAACATGTACAAACCAGCTAAGGAAGCATTGTTTTAGTTGAAAATATGGTTATCATGGACCCATTGCTCGTGCCAAATCATACTAAATCCATGTGCACAATGGAAAAAATATCCATGGTTTAATCCCCTTTAATAAGAAACATGATGGATTGTTCTCTACGATAAGATGTACATACACATTTTAATTTAATAGCACAGACCCATTTAAAATCATGTATGCAAATGGCAGCCCCACTAACACATGTGCTTTTAAAAAAAATCCATGTATCAATAGTCTTATTCATGGGCAGTCATGTATGCCACCTTAAACGCCCGTGTGTACATCTATTTACTAGTTTTTGTACAGGGAGAAGAGTTGATACTTCTGGCCTTTTTCAGTTGTTTTCGTCATCATCAGTGGAGGAAATATCAATTACTCTTTGGGAACTTTGCCTTTTCCATGCTCTAATGCACCTGCATCTTGGTTGGTTGTCTGAATGTTCAGAATTTGTGCTTGAGCTCACTTGACGGATGGACGGTAAATTAATCTAGCTTTTGTGTTGCGGAAGAAAGACAGGGATCAAGCTGTTTTAAGTTACGTGAACATTGCAGACCACCACAAGTTTGCTCACTTATGGATGTCACTGAAACAACTTGAAAACTATTCGATACAGCCAAAAGTTTTGCAAAATCAGATACTTTCCAAAGAAAGAAGCGCCATTACAGCACAGGTTTTGAAGACTACATGTAACAGGCAGTTTTCCATCCTGCATTAGCAAGTAGGAGAAAATGTCAAGGGCTGAAAAAAGAAGAATGGGGTATTTAACTATGAATCTGGATCGGAGAAGAGAGTTGACTGCCATACAAAATTTCCTTCTCTAAGACTTGATATCTACTCTCTCTGTAAACTAATATAAGAGAGTTTAGATCACTACTTTAGTATTCTAAACGCTCTTATATTAATTTACGGAGGGAGTACAATACAAGCGGAAAATCAGTTCAATATAGGAAAACTATAGTGAATACAATAGTAAAAAATGTACAAAGTCCCAAGAAAAAAAATCAAAACCTTTCGTATTTTTTTTTGCGGCATAAAACCTTTCATATTACAATGTGCTGAAGATTTTCCCAACAATTAGATCAGCCATATACGCCAGAGAGTCAATTGCCCATTCACTGGTCACCAAAGAACAACAATTTAAGGAGCATAAGTCGTAATTACAACTGCAAATAAGTTGACTACAAACCTTCCTGGCTATTACTCCTTCCGTTCCCAAATATAAATCTTTTTATAGAGATTCCAACAAGTGACTACATACGGAGCAAAATGAGTGAATCTACATTCTAAAAGATGTCTACATACATCCGTATGTTGTAGTCCATTTGAAATGTCTAAAAAGACTTACATTTAGGAAGAGGGAGTACTATAGTAAACAATCGGCAACTCTAAGTATGGTAACAAAGCAAGTCTCCCGATTCTAATAACAATAGCACTAAATTGTAAAGGCTTGTGTTACATCAATTTATCCCATTGTGCGCATGAAAAAAAATGAACTGCTAGATATATGTTTCCAATCGACTATCGTCCGAATTCTTCAACTTTTATCTGGAGATTTTGAAGTAGCAAAGTATTCCCTCAACTTACAAAATTGGAAAGATCAAGGCTTTTGCTAAGCTGGGAGCATTCATATGACATGTTAGTCTTCAAAATCGATCTCTAACTAAAAAAGAGCTTGCTGAACTGAAAACATGTACTACATGCACAACTTCTGTCAGGAAAGTGATAGTGGTTTAGAAGCCTGATCCGCTAGAGTATCATCACTGGAAATTTGATTGATCATCCAAGTTGATTTAACCAGAACTGAAGGCAAACGATCTTATACATGAATACCTATATGGCTGTAATCAGAACTAAAACACACAATTTTAAATATGGGCGGGAAAATATAAAGGAGTGCAGTATTTGGGAGATTATGATGGTGTACTAAACATAAATGTAACCAGTCAGCTTCTACAGGGAATGCAAATACTCATAAAATAAAAAAGTAGAGCACATCTTTACAGAAATAAGGTACATGTTTCCTTACCTGTAGGCAAAATGCAACATACTATTTTATTTCTTGCAGCCCTTAGCATCCTGTAAAAATAAAATAAGAAGTCATGTTAGATGGTCTGTGAAAGCGGATACATGAATGGTACTAACATGATATATTTTCTGTCCGCTAGCAAGTTATTAAGCAAGATCATCAAATATTTCTTTATAGACCACATGTGAGTTTTGCAAGCGTTTTGATAGAGGCAAAGGTGTCCCGATGTTTCGATGAGATGGTGGCTATCGTTTCTGTGGGAGTCGACCTTGACGATCCGACTATGAACGTGCGAGACGTCGCGCCTTAGCAATCGCTAAACCAACTTCCGAGGGTTATTGACCACGCCGGAGCACGATCAACCTGACCACGAGGGCCTGTTTCCTGCGAGCAAACGAAGAACAAGCAAGAAACTGAGATTGCAATCTGGATATTGCGAATATAAGATGAAAGCTTTATTGATCAAGGTGGGGTTCTGGCGCCTTTGTGCAGTCGTTGAACACAAACGGCACGCCGAAGTTGCAGCTATGGCGAACTTTTAATCTAAACAAAACCCAGCGTCTAAACGGTGCCCTAAGGGCTGTATATATGGAGGAAGAGGGGAATTTCGTGGCCCTTGGTGGAGGGGTCCAAATCAACCCTACCTCTTGTTTTCCCACACATACGGACTCTAAAACAGCCTATACTTAAGTATTTCGAAATTACATGGGCCTGGCCCACTAATAAGGTGACGCAGCACCTAGAATAGCCTCGGGACGACATTTATGAAGTAGCATCTTGTATATTTCGTCCAAGGCTTCATGCGTCCATTATGGTGGCTTCAAAGTCCTGAAATCATCACTTGTAACTCCGTTCTTGTTCCCCTTGCGCATGGCATTATCTCCATGCTTGTTCTTGCTCCAATGTCCATCCTTCTCCAAGCTAGGGCCTTCATTTGTAAGCAAAACAAATGTATCCAATTTAGGCAGCATCATATTCTCATAAACATTAGAATCATTACCAAGAAACGAAAGTACCTGATAATTTAATTGGCGTGCGCGAGCTCTAGTAATTGGTCCAGTATATGTAGCAGTAGGGGCTGTGGGTGTAACAATGGTATTGATGTCCTCATCACGTTTTCAGGAGAGTTATTTTCAAATTTGTAATCTGAGGACTGACCAAGAGATACTCACATCAGTCAAAATAGGAATCCTAGGCGCTAAATTTCAGATGTCCATAATTACTCTAACATAGTAACCAACCCATACTCTGTAAACTGAGTTTTTTAAATACTTGAAAAAGAAGTGTAGAGGCAAGAATGTGTCTTCCATAGGTATGTTTACTTTTTCTAAAATTGTATTCAAATGGGAGTAGTATGTTAAAAAAGGTGAAGACTAATAATTTGGTATGCATATATCATAATTATTATGAACGCACTAGTAGGTGTAAAAAAGGCTTAATTGAAATGGCCGCAAATTTCCTACATCCACGAATGTAGCCATACCCATGGACCATGGTGTCCAAAACCTTCTGGTTCTTGGTGAATACCTTGCGCGCGGTGGGGTCACAACCACTCTAGAAGAGAGCTAGAGTAAGACCTGAGCGAGGGCTGCAAAGTGAAAGGCAGAGCAGAGTGGTGATTGTAGACTGATGGTTATGAATAAAAACATACAAATCTAATAGATTTGTTATACTTATCCAATTTGTACATTTTGTAATATAATTCGGCACTAATGCCATTACACCATCTAGCACCATCTAGGATTTTAGCACCTCTAGCTCTAGTACTCTAACAAAGCATAGAACTAAAAATAAATACTCAATTCAGGAAGTTTTTATGAACTGTACGCCACATAAGCAATGCCCTATGTGCTTGCAATCCGACAGCCATGTGATTTTCCCATTCTTCCAAAAGACAGCCGGTGCATCATTTCCACATAAAACTTGCACGCCCAGGCATTTTTTTTGTACAGCTACGAAATGAGCAGTAAATTAGGAATGTGTCGCCAATCAAAATGAAGTCCACTGCCCATAATGTTTGTAAAGAAATCAACATCATAAAGCTCTTGGACTACCTTCCATTCAAGCTGACCATAAAGTTTTGCTGCTGGAATCCTCTTTGGAGATGTAACAACCTGTAGAAAATAAATAACTTATATGACTAGCATAGCAAAAACATACTATCATGCAAAAATATAGTTATGTACATTCAGCAAGATATAGATGACAACATTCTATGAGAAGAAATAACACTGTCCTACAGAGCAAAATCAAACCATTCCCGGTTCAGTTTAGTATAAAGTACTGCATTACTAAAGGAGAGCTAGTTCTCACATAGGAATAAAATATGATCAATCACGCAGGGTCTGACATTCATATAGATATAGAAATATCTATGCAACATCACGAGACTTGCAAGGTAACTGTAAAGCATGCACATGCCACATCATATATTGTCTGAAACTTGAACGGCTTTTATTTCTGATTTAGAATTGAATCCAGTAGTAAATATGTTACAACATTCAACGAAGATTGCCTGTTTTGTTGGGCGCCAGTTCACGTAGGCCTCAAGTTTTGTTGGGTGTAAAAAGAAATAACTTATAATTTCATAACACAATAATATATTAGAACACCACTTCTTGTACTCAAACTAAAAAATTAAGCAACTTTTAGTTTCAGAAAACAACTGAATATTAGAGCACCACTTGTCAGAATCACTAATAGTCCTGGGTTGGCTTCAAATCGCTACCATCATTATGCCACAGAGGATAAAATGGCATTCAGCTGTGCTTCAGTCAATCTGTATACTCAAACTTAAAAGTGACTGCCTTGTAATTTGAGAAAAAAGCTGAATATCAAAGTATCACTTCAAGCAGCACCAAAGAAAGAAAACAAATTACAGAAGGAAGAAAATAGCAGACGAAAGAAACAGCTCACAATAGGAAGCAGAAAGAGTACATTCCAGAAAATAATTGAATAAGTGAATATTAGAGCACCACTTGGTAGAATCACCATTGATTCATAGTACTGGGTAGGCTTCAGAACCACCACCACTATTAAGCCACTCAGGATAAAATAACATTCAGATGTGCTTCAGTTAATCTGTATACTTTTTAACTTAAAAGTAACTAACTTGAAATTTCAGAACAAAGTTAAATACAGTACCACTTGAAGCAGTACAAAAAGAAGAAGACAAATCACAAAAGGGCGGCATGCCGAGAGCAAAGTTAAATGCAGTACCACTTGAAGCAGTACAAAAAGACGGAACAATAGCCGCATTGGTAGGCGCAGACCGCAAGTGAAGCAACCCTCTCTCTCTAGGCGCATAACGTGTTGAACAGCAGAGACCGCAATAACTATGGATGAACGCGCATATCTCCTACAGGCCATCATACAGCCGTAGTTATAGTCATGGACGACAAATCCATATAGACCTTGTAAAAAACGTATGGCTTGTAAAGCAGCTTGTTCATAAGCGTTCATGAACCCAGACCAGGCCGAGCTCCAAAAACTCCCGCCGAGGCACTCGACCGTAACCATACCGGAAGCTCAAGCTCCACCCAAAGAAGGACAGAGCCATCTTCTGCGACCTCACACAGGTACAGAAGGGATGGCAAGGCGCATTCGGCCACCACAGCCTCCAAAATAGGAATAACAACCGAAACAAACGCACACATCCTTCTGACATGCAAGAACGAAATATATAATAAAGTACATGACACCCGGCCATGTCTGGAACATACACTGAAACGATTATGAGGCTATAGAACATGAAAGCACACACAGAAAGTAGAGCAGCAAGACAGGCAGAGATCACAGAAGCAAACCTTGACGAGGCCCAACGAGCAGAATGGAGACGCGGCGACGAGCTAAACGGAGATTCTGCACGAAATCAGCAAGATGGAACAACCTGTAAAATAGGAAGGGAAACAATCAGTACAGAACAACGGCATTCAACAATATAGGACATATAAAAAACTGACCAACTGCACCGAAAGACAAAAGATCACACCCCATAAAGATCATTGGTCCATAAGAGATGAGAACACAGGAGAAAGCAACGAGCACTGAAAGCACACTGTGCTGCAATGGTATTCCAAAATAGGCGCAACGATGGAAACAAAAGTATCAGCATCATCATATCCTCATACAAGCCGCGGTAACTGACACCGCGAACCATGCACAACTAACGGAAGATGAGAACACACGGCAGAGGCATTCATCGAGCAACCCTCGCGCATTTCATCAAACACCTAACAAGCATGCACCCATAGAGAAGCAGAGGAGGCGCGCACTAACCTGGACAGCAAGGACGGAACGACCCAGGCTCCTACGAAGGAGCCAAAGCAAAATCCAAGGAAGCTGCACACGAATGAGAAGCAGGAGAAGAAGAAAAGGGGGGAATCAAGGAGAAAAGGAGGCCCTTGCCCACCGCAACGGCACGCCCAACTCGCACAGAGCATTATTGGAACCCACGAAGCAGACACCGACACGCGGCATGGGTGGTGCCAGAGACCAACTTTTAGTTTCAGAAAACAACTGAATATTAGAGCACCACTTGTCAGAATCACTAATAGTCTTGGGTTGGCTTCAAATCGCTACCATCATTATGCCACAGAGGATAAAATGGCATTCAGTTGTGCTTCAGTCAATCTGTATACTCAAACTTAAAAGTGACTGACTTGTAATTTGAGAAAAAAGTTGAATATCAAAGTATCACTTCAAGCAGCACCAAAGAAAGAAAACAAATTACAGAAGGAAGAAAATAGCAGACGAAAGAAACAACTCACAATAGGAAGCAGAAAGAGTACATTCCAGAAAATAACTAAATAAGTGAATATTAGAGCATTTATCTTGTCCCTTATACTTTTAAATTTGACAATTAGCTGCTCAAACATAAAATCTATTGACCACCCAAGCATAAGAAAGCATACTACAAATTGACAGTAAAACGGGGGCCAAATACATTAGCTTTCAAGGGAGGTGGAGAAAGTATGTGGATCCAGTGCAGATTACTCTAATTATATGCAAATGGAACCAACAAACACACTGTAAGTATAACATGGCTGGTATTTACTTTTCTTTTATAGGAATCAACTAATAACTTTCTTCTCCACTTATTCGAGTCACCCTATTTTCCATCCCTCTCTCTCGAACACACATACTGCCCTCCTCTGAGCAGCTCCCTTGAGCATTTTTACAAACAGCTAGTGCTCACATTTGCAACCTAAGGCAGAGAGAGAGAGAGAGAGAGAGAGAGAGAGAGAGAGAGAGAGAGAGAGAGAGAGGGGGAGATGGTTGAGGATTCACCTGCGCACCTGAAGGCCATGAAGACGCGAGCTAATCGAGCATGCACCCAGGATGCGAGGTCATGCATCAGCTGCACCGCCGTCACCCACACCACCGAGGCCGCCGTCAGGCCAGGCCACTGCTCATGGCGCTAGGTTCAAGACGCTAAGGACCGCGTCGAGCCAAGACGACTCCCTGGCTGGCATCCTCTCCTCTTGGGTTGAGATCCTCCTCTCGCAGCTCCCTAGCGACGAGGTCTCCTCCTCCCCCGGCTTCCTCGCGACCTGGGCAAATGAGCACCTCGGGAGGCCATGGATCTCCTCGACGGGGACGGCGGAGCTCCTGGGGCCGTGGCTGTGGTGAACGAGGGAGAAGAGAGAACGGAGGAGAGAGAGGTGCGGCGGCTGCAATGGAGCGAGGGAGCGAGGGAGGCGTGGGGGTGTGCCGGCAGAGGATTGGAGGCTAGGGTTCGTGCAGTGCGTGCTGTGTGCGCGGTGCGTGGGGCAGCGGGTTGGGCAATTCTTTCGCACGTGAGCGCAGCTCACCCAGCCAATCCAGCCGACGGACGATCCCACCAGTCATAGGCCAGGGAAAACCACCGCGTGGTGAAAACAAAATTTTCCAGAGGTGAAGATCCAATGGCACAAACAAGTCAAAGGCCAGATCCGACGGCTAGAACTGCACAAAATTGGGGGAGCTTCGTGGAGGAGGATCGGCTAGCATCCTTATTGATTTAAATATATATATATATACATATATATATATATAGTAACACCATATCCTTATTCTGATCACGTTCGGGCCTATATAGGAGCTGCAGAGGTGTTCCCGAACTTCTCTACACGCGGAGAAAAAGCCCCCGACCGTCCACCCCCCACCTCCCCACGCCTCTCACTCTCCCCTGATCCCCATCTTCGTTGCTATCAACTGCCCCAGGGCGCCGCCGCCTCCATCTGCCCCAGGGCCCCACCGCTGCTACCTGCCCCAGCACCCCTGTAGGACCTTGAAGTATGTCTAGAGGGGGGTGATTAGACTACTTGACCAATAAAAACTTAACCTTTTCACAATTTTAGAGTTTGGTAGATTTTAGCTATTTTAGGACAAGTCAAGCAATCATCACACAATTCAAGCAAGCATGCAAAGAGTATATGAGCAGCGGAAAATAAAGCATGCAACTTGCAAGAATGTAAAGGGAAGGATTTGGAGGATTCAAACGCAATTGGAGACACATATGTTTTTGGCGTGGTTCCGATAGGTGGTGCTATCGTACATCCATGTTGATGGAGACTTCAACCCACGAAGGGTAACGGCTGCGCGAGTCCACGGAGGGCTCCACCCACGAAGGGTCCACGAAGAAGCAACCTTGTCTATCCCACCATGGCCATCACCCACGAAGGACTTGCCTCACTAGCGGTAGATCTTCACGAAGTATGCGATCTCCTTGCCCTTACAAACTCCTTGGTTCAACTCCACAATCTTGTCGGAGGCTCCCAAGTGACACCTAGCCAATCTAGGAGACACCACTCTCCAAGAAGTAACAAATGGTGTGTTGATAATGAACTCCTTGCTCTTGTGCTTCAAATGATAGTCTCCCCAACACTCAACTCTATCTCATAGGTTTTGGATCTGGTGGAAAGAAGATTTGAGTGGAAAGCAACTTGGGGAAGGCTAGAGATCAAGATTCATATGGTAGGAATGGAATATCTTGGCCTCAACACATGAGTAGGTGGTTCTCTCTCAGAAATGGTAAGTTGGAAGTGTAGGTTCGTTTTGATGGCTCTCTTCACGAATGAAGAGGAGGTGGAGGGGTATATATAGCCTCAACACAAAATCTAACCGTTACACACAATTTACCAAACTCGGTGGGACCAAATTTTTAAACTCGGTCGGACCGATTTAGTAAACCTAGTGACCGTTAGTGATTTTTGGTGGGACTGACATGCATCTCGGTGAGGCCGATTCGGTTAGGGTTAGGGCATAACGTAATCTCGGTGAGACCGATTTGGTAATAAGCTTTCTAGAGAGTTGGTCAGGTAAACTCGGTGGGACCGATTTGCTCTTTTCGGTGAGACCGAAATGTTACAAAAAGGAAACAGAGAGTTTACATTGCAATCTCGGTGGGACCGATCGCTCACTTCGGTTAGACCGAAACGTTACGAAGGGAAACAGAGAGATTGCAACCCCATCTCGGTGAGACCGAGATCCCTATCGGCAAGACCGATTTGCTTAGGGTTTGTGGCAGTGGCTATGACTTTTGGAATCGGTGGCGCCGGATAGAAAGAATCGGTGTGACCGATTTTGGCTTTAGGTTTAGGTCATTTGTGGATGTGGGAAAGTAGTTGAGTGTTTTGGAGCATATCACTAAGCACATGAAGCAAGAGGCTCATTAAGCAACACATCATCCCTTCTTGATAGTATTGGCTTTTCCTATAGACTCAATGTGATCTTGGATCACTAAAATGTAAAATGAAGAGTCTTGAGCTTCTGAGCTTGAGCCAATCCTTTGTCCTTAGTATTTTGAAGGATCCACTTTCATCATCCATGCCATGCCATTCATTGAGCTTTCCTAAAATAATAGTCTTGGAATAGCATTAGCTCAATGAGCTATATGTTGTTATGAATTACCAAAACCACCTAGGGATAGTTGCACTTTCAATCTCCCCCTTTTTGGTAATTGATGACAACATATAGATCAAAGCTTCGACAAATGATAATAAAATTTAAATAACATCGTCGCTTTGAGAAGTATGTGATAAGCAAGAGCTCCCCCTAAATTTGTGCATAGTTTTAGATTTGCTTTGGACTGCAAATGCACAATGAATTAGGCTCATGGGTTACTCTTCCATGTCACATACATCTTGGTGGAGCGCCAAAATAATAAACAATGAATACATGCACTCATCACCAAGCATAGTGAGTGATCACATAAGATAGATAGGATAATATCAAGCATGCATAAGTGTAGCTTATGATCAAACACATGATCATCAATGTCTCACAAGCATAGTATCTCAACCAAAAGCAAACAAAGATTGAAAAACCATCAAATAAAGCAAGAGAGAACAAAAGCAACACTCTCTCTCTCTCGAAGTTTATGATCTATACATTTTCTCCCCTTTGGCAACAAGTTACCAAAAGTTCATAGAAAATGTATAGTGCTAGATCGACTCTCGTGCTTGATCTTACGGTGGTGGTGTAGAGATGGCTCCTTGGATGAAGGCTTGAGTTGAAGTGGATGGAGCTGGAGGAGTTGGTGCTGGAGCTGGTTGCACTGGAACTGTAGGGGCAGTGGCTGGTGCTGAAGTTGTTGCTCTAGTGTCTGTCACTGGCACTGCAACTGACCTCTTGTCTCTGGGCACTCTGGTAAACACATTGGTGGTCGTCTTGCCCTTCCTCTCCTGCATGTCATCTTGTAGTTCCTCCACTGCAGATCAATCTCGCCACTTTCACATCTAAGTTATAGAACTTTTGTTCTATGATTCTCTCAAGCTCTCCTGATTTTGAGTGAGGGTGGCCAATCCATTCTCAATCCTCGGGGTTGATGCTATTAAGTATCCAAGCTGCTCCTGCTTGTTCTTCAAGAAATACTCAGATGCCTCCTCTTGAGTTGGCATCTTGGCAGCCTTCTCCTCTTTGCCTTATCCTTCTTCTCCTGAGCTTGAACTGATTGTGGATCATCTTCATTCATGACAACCTCATTGTCCTCAAAGTCTGGATAAAGTGGAAAGTGTTCCTTATCCAACTGATATTTTCTGTGCCCATTTTTGAGTTTATCAATTCTTGAATCGAGGTGCATATCCACAGCTCCTCTTCTCGATCCGCTGCAGTCCTCTTGATTGTTTCAATGATCAAGCTCATGACTTTGAACTTCGTGGCACATCAAACACATGCAACATGTTGATGGCATGCCCTCCGATCATGTTATGGTCACTGACTTGGGCAACAAAGTGTGCCTCGAATCCAATTTATGGTTGGCAACCCCGACAGCAGAGAGTGAACTGATCCAAACTTGTGAGTCTCTAATGCCTTGTCTGGAATTTCCTTGTACATGTGAGCCATTGAATTGTGACCCATCTTCTTCTTTGCATAAATGTCTAGGTCATCCTCATTCTCCTTGGGGCATTGATCGACTTGCCCATTCTTCAATAGTGGATTGGTACCTTGTACCTTCGACATCCAAACTATTCTTCCATCTGGGTAAAAGTGTGTTTGTGGAGTAGAACGCATGATAAGCTCATCATTCCAGTTGGTGAACTTCATCCAACAAAATCTGCAACTCTACAAGCAATAAAGCTGTCTTGCACTCCGAGATAGTGCTGTTCATTTTCCTTGATGAATTTCCAATCAACCCACCTCATGTCACAGACTATGGGCTTCTTGTCCAACAAATTGTTTCATAGAAGTCCTGCTTGTTCCTTTGTGTGGAACTTGTAGTCAACAACAGTTCTTCTTCTTGAAGCATATGGATCTTCCATTCTCCACAGCCTCACCCTGAATCCTTCCTAATTCTCATGTCCTCACCACGGGATGGGCATCATTGTGGTCTGTATCTTGGGCTTGAGCTTCCTCAAAACTTGTCCTTCTTCATCTTCTTCATCAAGATCCTCGTGCACTTTGGGCCTTGTTCTTCTCAAAGAATGGAATACTCCTGGTATTCCTCTTTGGTGCAGACTTGGCCTTGGAGGCAGCTTTGGGTGCTTCCTCGGGCTTAGATGTGGCAGCCCCTGATCTAATAGCATCACCCATAAGCTTTGGTGCCTTTGGAGCTGGTGCAGCAAGCTCTTCCTCTTCCATCATGGAAGGTTGACCAACAATTTTGGCCATGGTCATCTTGACCCTTTCCTTCCTCTTCTTCCCTTCAGCAGCTGGCTCTTTGGGATCAGGTCTTTTAGGCAGTTGAGTTGATGCTCTGGCCTTGGGCATTGGTTGTCTTCCTGCATGCCTTTGGGCTTCATACCTGGCTTTGCATTCTTTGCTGAGCCATATTCCTTCTTGAGCACCACTTTCTTGGATGTAGCCTCATCTTCCTCAGCTTTGTAATCTTCATCCTCTGAATCTGAAGTTCTTTTCCTCCTTTACCTAGTTACAGCCTTAGGCAAATTGCTAGGAGTACTTCTGCTCCCTTCATCTGAAGTTGAGGGACTAGTGCCCTCACTCAAGTCCATCTGCTCTTCCGTCTGCTTACGGCTGTCACTTTGATCGTACATACTTGCAAAAGCTGATTGTCAACCACGTGAAGAGTTATAGATGAGATAGAAAATATGAGCATCACAAAATCCAGAGGTTTTTGCAAAAGAATGACTCAAAAGTTCAGTCTTAGTTTTCCACAGAAAGCATTTCGGATCCACCGATTTTCAAACTCGGTGATACCGAAGCAGTTTTGGAACCTAAACTGATGATCTCGGTTGGACCGAGTTTCAGTTAGGTGGTACCTAGACTGCTAGGGTTTCACAGAATCCTCAAATCGGTTGCACCGATTAGTAATTCTCGGTCAGACTGAGAGTCACTAGTGCAATGGCATAAGCCAAATCAGCGAGACCGAGTTTTTCAACTCGGTGGGTCCGAGATGGTTTCGGCGGAAACCTAACCCTAAAAATAATCACATCTAATCTATGAACTACTTTGGCTGGATAGAAGAGTTTCAATCATGGCATGAATCAATATGAAAACCATGTGCCAGGAATCAGACGTGGATAGCACAAAGATTAAGTCCATACCCTAACTTGGCGGTGGACTTGCTACGGCGGCAACGGCGGGGACGAAATCCGTTGATCGGCGGAGACCAGCGACGAGAGGTCATGGCGACGAGGAGACGATCCGGAGACCACGATGGCACAGCGAGCTGTTGCGCTGGCGAAGGGTTTCGGAGAAATTTCAAAATTTTGCTCGTGGCTATATATAGCTCGACCACTGCCGGTGTGACCGAGTGGAACAACTCGGTGGCACCGAGATGCATAACCGTGTTCGCCATGACAAATCGTGAGACCGAAAAGTTCAAATCGGTTGCATCGAGATTGAAAACTCAGATCAACTTGATGATCTCGGTAGGACCGAAATGGAAGGATCGGTCGACCGAGAATCACTAAGAGGTTTTGGAAGTTTAAGTCTATGACTAATCGGGACTCAGAGTGCTCCTCACACGAGTGGTTCGAATCGACTTGATCAAATTTTGTGATGTAGCATGAATAGAGTTTGAGACGAGAAAAGCATAGATAGCTAAAGAAGGTTCTTAGGCATTCTTGTCCATCCACTTGGCACAAAGAAAAGAATCCAAACAAACAAAACAACAAGTGGATGTCCTTGAATGAGTAAAATATGCACCAACATGCTCACACAATAAGATGGCAATTGAAATATGTGGCAAAGCATGCACAACCAATTTTAGCATCTATCAAGCAATTGGCGATGACTAGGTCATCTATATATGAGTATATTGACTTAGGAGTCAAATGAGAACATTTGATCATAGGTCATACTCATCGCTTAAGCTCAAGTGGGGTTACCACTTTTACATAATGCATTAATGTGTTCACACCATTAGAGTTGCTTTGACTCAATTCTTAGAGTTAAGCTCCCCTAGATGTGAGATCCCCTTAGAGGGATGAACTAACCTTGGGTTTTGTCGATGATGACTTCATGTAGGTGTTGAAGATGTAGATGCTCAATGTTGATGTAGATCATTTGGAGCAATCCTTTGGAGTGAGTTGCACTTTCAACTTGCCTACATGGGTTAGTCCCACAAGGAACAAACAAGAATATCCATAGACATAGAGTGATGCACACACAAGATGATGTCCATGAAAACATTAGGTTACCTTGTCCCTTGCCTTACCAACATGAGGGTTTGTGACTCCTTGAACTAGTGCAAGATGTGAAAGTTGATTGCACTTGTTCTTGCCAAAATGATATGAGTGAAGAATGTTGGCGGAGTCACCCTCAAGAACTCTCTAGTTCTTCTTCTTCGGGATCCACATCATCTTGATGGGAATCCTTGGAGTTGTAGTTGTATTTGATGAAGTAGAACTTGACGTAGTCTTGGGGACCCACTTGAACGAGGCTTTAGGTGCTTCTTCAAATGCATCAATCTCTTCTTGAAGCTTGTCCTTGCCTTTGTTCTTGTGGTCTTGTGGTGGAAGATCATCTTGAGCTTGTGTCCCTTGAAGGAAGTAGGATCATACTTCTCTTGTTGAGGAACAAACTTTGTCTTGGGGTATTGATCTTCTTCCCACTCAACTCCATTGGCGTTGAACTTTCGCTCAAAACCAACACCTTGATTCTTCCGGTGCCTTCCTTGCTTATGCACAATTTCCTCGAATTGCTTACTCCCTGCAAGGCTCTTGTAAACACCTTTCTCTATAATTCCCTTCAATAAACTATTTTCTTGCTCAAGTGTAACTTGGCTAAGAGAATCATTAGTGGAATCAAGAGAACTACTAGAAGCAACAACATTGGATTTGACATTATTATTGTTACTACTAGAGGAAGTATCTTTCTTGTACTTGTTACTAGACTTGACTTGAGGCATGTAAGTAGATAAGAGTAAACGCTTGGCAATGTAAGAAGAACTATTCTTGCGGAGATCATCATTGATTGCCTTTAAGAACTCATGCTCTTGCTCAAGATTGAGCTTTTCAATGCGTAACTCTCATGAGCCCTTAAAAGTTCTCGTTGATCTTCGAAGATAGTTTCATGAGCCAACTTAAGAGTGTTTAGTTCTTTAGTTAGAAGCTCAATTTTCTCCTTATCATTGTCATTCGTTTGATTAGCATGATTAATTGACGTTTCATCATAGTATTCATCACTAGAGTTGTCAACAAGTAAATCATCATCCACAAGCAAGTCATCTTCATCACTATTAAAATCAACATACTGGATGTGTTACCTTTGGACCTTTGGCCATGAAGCATCTTCCAACACCTTCATTTGGTGAGTCAAATATGTCGAGGAGTTGGTTGACACAAGTGCTAGACCGGCAACACCTTCATCTTGAGTATATTCGAGTCGGAGTGATTGTCGAGTCGGAGCCGGAAACCCATTCACCAACATGAGCTTGATGTCTTCGCTTTGTGTAGCTCCTTGATGACTTGTCCTTTCTTTCCGAATCCTTACTTCTCCGTGAGGGTCTTCGCTCATGACGATCATCTCTACTCCTCCTCTCTCTTGGTGGTGATTCTTCTCTTTCCTCCTTCTTCTTGGAGAATCTTCTCTTCTTTTGTAGGGTGTCGTACACTCATTGGAGTAGTGTCCGGTCTCCCACAATTGTAGAAATTGCGCCTCGACTAGAAGATCTCTTGTCATTGTAAGACCTTGACTTGGAGCTTCTTTCTTTGCTTCTACTTTTGTAGAATTTGTTGAAGTTCTTCACCATTAAGCTCAATTCTTCATTGAAGGTTGGTTTCTCACTTGATGATGTGGGGCTTCACTTGAGGCTTTGTAAGCACCACTTGACTTGTTGTGAAGTTCCTCCTTATCCTTGAGTGACATCTCATGAGCAACAATCCTTCCAATGACTTCCGTTGGCTTGAGATCTTTGTAGTTTGGCATCATTTGGATCAATGTGCACACGGTATCATACTTTCCATCCAATGCTCTTAGGATTTTCTTGATGATGAATTTGTCGGTCATCTCTTCACTCCCTAAGCCGGCAATCTCATTTGTGATAAGAGCAAGCCTAGAGTACATTTCAGCGACACCTTCACCATCCTTCATTTTGAACTTGTCAAGCTGACTTTGGAGCACATCCAACTTGGATTCCTTGACGGACTCGGTACCTTCATGCATATCAATCAAAGTATCCCAAATTTCCTTTGCATTCTCAAGACGGCTGATTTTGTTGAATTCTTCGGGGCACAATCCGTTGAAGATGATGTCACATGCTTGAGCGTTGTATTGTAGCATCTTCAATTCTTCCGCATTAGCTTCACGGTTCGGTTCTCTCCCATCAAAGAATTCACCTTGCAAGCCAATACAAATAATTGCCCAAACGGCGAGGTTATGTCCAAGAATATGCATTTTCATCTTATGCTTCCAACTAGCAAAATTTGTACCATCAAAGTAAGGACCTCTACGGTGATAATTTCCCTCGCTAGACGCCATATTCTCCTAGGTTGTGAAACCAAAGCTATGACCACCAAAAGCTATGGAAATCAAAGCAAATGGAGACCAATGCTCTGATACCACTTGTAGGACCTTGAAGTATGTCTAGAGGGGGGGGGTGATTAGACTACTTGACCAATAAAAACTTAACCTTTTCCCAGTTTTAGAGTTTGGTAGATTTTAGCTATTTTAGGACAAGTCAAGCAATCATCACACAATTCAAGCAAGCATGCAAAGAGTATATGAGCAGCGGAAAATAAAGCATGCAACTTGCAAGAATGTAAAGGGAAGGATTTGGAGGATTCAAACGCAATTGGAGACACGGATGTTTTTGGCGTGGTTCCGATAGGTGGTGCTATCGTACATCCACGTTGATGGAGACTTCAACCCACGAAGGGTAATGGCTGTGCGAGTCCACGGAGGGCTCCACCCACGAAGGGTCCACGAAGAAGCAACCTTGTCTATCCCACCATGGTCGTCGCCCACGAAGGACTTGCCTCACTAGCGGTAGATCTTCACGAAGTAGGCGATCTCCTTGCCCTTACAAACTCCTTGGTTCAACTCCACAATCTTGTCGGAGGCTCCCAAGTGACACCTAGCCAATCTAGGAGACGGCACTCTCCAAGAAGTAACAAATGGTGTGTTGATAATGAACTCCTTGCTCTTGTGCTTCAAATGATAGTCTCCCCAACACTCAACTCTCTCTCATAGGTTTTGGATCTAGTGGAAAGAAGATTTGAGTGGAAAGCAACTTGGGGAAGGCTAGAGATCAAGATTCATATGGTAGGAATGGAATATCTTGGCCTCAACACATGAGTAGGTGGTTCTCTCTCGAAAATGGTAAGTTGGAAGTGTAGGTCCGTTTCGATGGCTCTCTTCACGAATGAAGAGGAGGTGGAGGGTATATATAGCCTCCACACAAAATCTAACTGTTACACACAATTTACCAAACTCGGTGGGACCGAATTGTTAAACTCGGTCGGACCGATTTAGTAAACCTAGTGACCGTTAGTGATTTTCGTTGGGACTGACATGCATCTCGGTGAGGCCGATTCGGTTAGGGTTAGGGCATAACGTAATCTCGGTGAGACCGATTTACACAAACTCGGTGAGACCGATTTGGTAATAAGCTTTCCAGAGAGTTGGTCAGGTAAACTCGGTGGGACCGATTTGCTCTTTTCGGTGAGACCGAAATGTAACAAAAAGGAAACAGAGAGTTTACATTGCAATCTCGGTGGGACCGATCGCTCACTTCGGTTAGACCGAAACGTTATGAAGGGAAACAGAGAGATTGCAACCCCATCTCGGTGAGACCGAGACCCTATCGGTAAGACCGATTTGCTTAGGGTTTGTGGCAGTGGCTATGACTTTTGGAATCGGTGGCGCCGGATAGAAAGAATCGGTGTGACCGATTTTGGCTTTAGGTTTAGGTATTTGTGGATGTGGGAAAGTAGTTGAGGGTTTTGGAGCATATCACTGAGCACATGAAGCAAGAGGCTCATTAAGCAACACCTCATCCCTTCTTGATAGTATTGGCTTTTCCTATAGACTCAATGTGATCTTGGATCACTAAAATGTAAAATGATGAGTCTTGAGCTTCTGAGCTTGAGCCAATCCTTTGTCCTTAGTATTTTGAGGGATCCACTTTCATCATCCATGCATGCCTTTCATTGAGCTTTCCTGAAATAATAGTCTTGGAATAGCATTAGCTCAATGAGCTATATGTTGTTATGAATTACCAAAACCACCTAGGGATAGTAGCACTTTCAGCCCCGCCGCCCACCCCTGACCCGATGCACCTCCGTTGCCACCCTCCCTGTCCCCGCCGCGCTTCCATCCGCCGTCCCCCAATCCCCGTCCGCGACGGCACCTCCCTCCACTCGATCCACGGCTGTGCCGGCGGCCTCTCTCCAATCGGATCTATGGCTGCGGTGGCGGCTCCGTCCCCCGGATCCACGACGGCTCCATCCCTCGGATCCACGGCGGCGGCGGCCTCCCGTCGCTGGATACACGTCGGAGGCAACCTCCTCTCGCTTCCAAACGCAGCGACGCCCTCCCACACGCCGCTGGGCAAAGTACCGCCGTCAACCTCACGCTTGTCGGCATCCACCATCATTGCCGCCGTCCCACCGCAGAGCGCCCACATCCCACTCTTCCCCTACTCGACGGGTTGCCGTCACCGACGGGTCAGAACCACTTGCCGCTGCATCTCACCTCCCAAATGACAGGTGCCGCACCAGACATGTAGGCTATTGAAGGTGCAACAACATCGCATTCCTTCTCGCTATTTTCTTTGACTTTTGCTACTACTTAACACCCAAAGAGGAAGAGAAGTAACTCTAAATCTGAAGTTCTACCTGAAACTGAAATTCTACCTCTTAACGCCGGAGTCCTTCATCGCTTGCACTACTTGCTTCTAGCATCTTGTCCATGGAGTCAAAGCGCTGCCTCGAGTGCCATCTTGGTTTTGGATGGGGCTCGTCGCGACCCACCTTCTCCTCAGATCTGATCTTGTTCACCACCGCTGCTGCCTGCGTCCTCACAACTTCTGCGCTACCCACCAACGCTACTGCCAAGGTGCCCCGAGCAAAGCATGTGGTTTGTGCTAATCGCCTATTCGTGCATGGGTGTGTGCGTGCGTGCTAGCATTTGTGTGTGCACCGGGTTTGTTGCTTGCATGTTGTGATGTATATGTATAGATTTTGTCTCAAGTTCATGTTGTGAACCCAACTAAGTTTGAACAAAAAGATCGATCATTGTTGCTTCAATTTCTCCCGTGCTCGTAAATATCGCTTTCATGTTGTTATACTATGTCCACTTATGTATTGTTTATAAATGGCTTTTTGTCCAAGTTCAAGAGTACCTTTGGGTGCAAAAAGTTGATTCGATTTCATGGGTCCTTTAAAAAGAATGGGAAAAAAGTTTCCTTCTCGTAATTCATCACCGCTCTCAAGTGTTAATTCTTCTCGTGTGCTTCTACCGAGGCTTGTGTTTCATGGATAGAGATAGAGACATCAAGGAAATTGTTCATGTTTCCTTTCTGCCTATGTACTTCGAGACATTTTGTGAGAAAAAAGGTGAGTGACGACTCTTTTGAGAGATACAAAGTGCTTTGGGCTCCAATCTTTTCTACACAAAATTATACGTGTGTGTCTCACCAATGTAGCCGGCAACAGATGCTTTCTACAAAACAACTTTGGTTTCATGTGAGAAGTTCGACTATAAAAATAAACACACGTTCACATATAGTAAAATTAGTGCAAATAAAAAATTTAGTGAGCCATGTAGTGTTGATATTATTTTAAAACAAAAATTAAAATAACAGAGATGTTTGATGTTGTAACAATATATTTTTCTAAATTCTTAAAAAAACCCAAGAAGGTCAAAATGAAATAACGGAGTCGTTCAACTTTTTAATAAGAAAAAAAAATTCCTCATTTCATAAAAACAAGAAGTTCAACTTTTAATAATAGAGCGCTTCAAACTTTCACAAAAAATATTTAAGAAATAAAACCAGGGAATCCATATTAAAAAGGTGGAGAAGTTCGATGATTATAGAAAACTCAGATTTTCCTCGTAATTAAAGAATGGAAACAAGAAGTTCAAAAATAAAAAACAAGAAGTTCAACTTTTAAAAATATAATGCTTCAAAATTTCATAAAAAAGGATTAAGAAATAAACCACGAAGTCCATATTAAAAAGATGGAGAAGTTCGATGATTATAGAAAACTCAGATTTTCCTCGTAATTAAAGAATGGAAACAAGAAGTTCAAAAATAAAAAACTAGAAGTTCAACTTTTAAAAATATAACGCTTCAAAATTTCATAAAAAAAGATTAAGAAATAAACCAGGAAGTCCATATTAAAAATATGGAGAAGCTCGATCATTATAGAAAACTCAGATTTTCCTCGTAATTAAAGAATGGAAACAAGAAGTTCAAAAATAAAAAACTAGAAGTTCAACTTTTAAAAATATAACGCTTCAAAATTTCATAAAAAAGATTAAGAAATAAACCAGGAAATCCATATTAAAAAGATGGAGAAGTTCGGTGATTATAGAAAACTCAGATTTTCCTAGTTATTAAAGAATGCAAACAAGAAGTTCAAAAATAAAATAACAAGAAGTTCAACTATTAAAACAGAGCACTTCAAAATTCATAATAAAAGATTAAGAAATAAAACCAGGAAGTCCATATTAAAAGATGAAGAAGTTCGATGATTATAGAAAACTCAAAATTTCCTCGTTATTAAAGAATGGAAACAAGAAGTTCAAAAATAAAATAAAAAGAAGTTCAACTATTAAAAATATAGCGTTTCATAAATTCATAAAAAAAAGGATTCAGAAAATCAGATTAAAAATTCATAAAAAAAACTTAAAATTTTTCACGTAACCGAGAGAAGTTCAGGCTGATAACTGTCAGAAGTTCATGTACTACATGGTGTGCAATTAAAAAGAATAAAAAAGTAAAGGCTAAAAGTTTTCTTGTTATAAGTTCAAGTTCTTCATGGGAGAAAGTTCAAAAAATTATTGTGAGAGAGGTTTGTACAAAAGGAATATCATTTGTGTAACACTAACGAATGGATGAAAAAATTACAAGCGAAAATACGTCACAGAAGTTCAACTGAAAACAACAGGAAGTTCAACTACTACACTGAATGAATTCCACGTGAAAAACTTTTAAAACCATTCCGAGTATGAAAAAATGATCAACACGGGAAAGTTGCGTGTCTACAACAGCTTTCCATCGGTATATCACTTGCTCAATTTTGACGAGTGTTCCGGTGCGTGGATGGAGAGCTACGGGCAAAAAAAGCACGTGAAAAACAGAGTGAAGTTCAAGGTTTCATACCGAGAAGTTCAGGTACTTCACGCGATGCATTTTTAACGAATCTGTTTCGCGATAAAGGAAGAACGAATGATCTCGCCATTTTTGAAATTATTTGAAAACAGTTGGGAATCAGAGAAAACTGTCAACATGAAAAAGTTTCGCATCTTCCGTAGCTTTTCAACGGTATATTATTTTCGCCATTCCGATAAAGTTTGTAGAAATTATGGCAAAAATACGTTTTCAGCCATTTTCAAAATAGAAATTAAACTGTAGGTAATTAGGAGAAACAATACATAACAAAAAGTTTTTCATTTCCTCAAGCTTTCCAAAGCCGTATCATTTGCTGCATTGGACTTACGATTAAAAAATTAGCATGAAAATACAAACTCGGTGGAAGTTGTACCGTTTGCTAAATTACTCTTAAATACTTGAAAATTAGAAAAAAACTTTCAATATGCAAAATTTGCGCATTTTCGTAAGATTTCCAACGCCATATCATTTGCCTCAATTGGATTAGCCGTTTAGAAATGGAATCGAAAATACGAACTCGGCTGCTCGGTTTGTGAAATTTTACGATTTTTCAAATTACTCTTTAACCATAAGGAATTAGAGAAAACTTTCAACATGTGGAAGGAGCGGTTTTACAGAAGCTTTCCAACGCCATATTATTTGCCTCATTCCGATAAATGGTTTAGAAATGTAATCGAAAATACGATTCACATTTTTTGTATGAAGAAAAAACGGTTTTCAAAACTGCTCTTAAACCGCTTACATTTTGCCAAAAATTTAACTTGTGCCATGATACTCGTGTCCATAGCTTTCCAATGGTATACAACAAGCCTCATTTGGGAAAAGTTGGCGGAAGTTCAACCTAGCACACGGGGAAGTTCAGGTCGAACAACTCAGGCAGTAAAATTGCAAAAAACGCGAGTTCATCACGACCCGAGTGCAAAATCCGCCTATGAGCGAGATTCCTATTTAAAACGGGTATTTAGTTGCTGAAAATCGTTTGCAGATTACACTTATATCACATAGAACACGACTAAGCAGAATAATTCGCGCGGAGAGACACGGTTGCGAAGATAGCCCGAAGGTCGGGTTCGTACAAAGGGAAGTTCAGGCGCGTTACTCTGGCAGTTCAGGTTGTGATCAGAATATTATTCTGATCCCATGATCAGAATAGTGTTTATGTATATTCTGATCACGTATATAGGGTAACGCTATTCTAAGCGTGAGTGTAGAATAACTTATTATACACCCCTAGTAACGCTATGTACAAAATCTAGTAAAACGGTGTACAAAATGTAGTAATTCAGAAAATATTTTTTTTATCATCTAAGTTTGTAATTTACTATATTTTTACGAAAATTACTATATTTTACATAGCGTGTTACTGTATTTTGTATGTACCGTTACTGGGGTGTAGAATAAGCTATTTTACTATATATATATAGTAATCATCGGCATATCGCTCAGCTCCCAGTAAACATTATCTGAATTAATCATTCGTGTCTTTTCGCCAATGAATATGGCTCCTATGGTTGTCTCACAGATATACCTCCGCATAACCTGCTAGGGGCTTGGTATGGGAACAAATGAGTTGCCAACAAAGTCCGAACAACTTTCACAACATACTTCGGCGTCGCGAGTTTGGCCTTATATGCATCAGCTCCAAATCATGTCTTGGGTCAATGGTTGGGTTGCCCGGCTCCCGTGCTTTCTACCTTACGTTCTGCTCTATCGGCTAGGGTAGTAAAGGGAGAACTACTGCGATTGTGCTTCCAGCTCGTCTGGTCAAGCACCTCAGTAGAGAAAGCCGAAAACCGGCTGTCATGATGCTGCGAGAGCTGGTCAACCACTCGATGACTTATTGAAATCTGTCGCGATTCCCTCCATATTACACGAAGGACCTTTTTTTCAGGTCATATATGTAGCGCACCATATTGGAATAAGCCGTACACATACTAGGGGCTATATCGTAGTCCCCCCCTGTAAAACTCCTATGGCTAAGTGAAAGTGTGAACGCCCTATAGTATGATTGCCTGGTTCGCCGCATCATCACCTCCTTCACGGACCAAGACGTTGGATCTAGAGTGATTAAATGCTTTCATGAACACCCCTGTACTTCCTACGGGGGGGCTGAAGCCGACGACTGGAAAACTTTCAGATTATATTAAAACGGCCGCACAGGAGGAACATAAGCTTTCGGGCAAAACATAAAATAGATTAACTATCAAATTATCTTTTACAATTCTCATACACCTCACTCGAATATTATGTCTTTCGAGCATTGACCCTCTATTAAGCGGGCGGCCTCTAAGACGTCTTCAAAATAATGCTCCGGTGCATAACGGTCCTTACCCTTGGGTGGACTCTAGGCCGCAACTTCGATGGCCTTCATCTTCCCTCAGAATGTCTTGACTCAGGCAAAGGCCATCCGTGCACCCTCAATGCACGCCGGCCGCTTCACAGCGTCGATACGTGGCACCGCATCAACGAGGTGCTGCACCAAGACGAAGTAGCTATTTGGAACAGGCTCAGTCGGCCACAGCCGGATTATGACGTTCTTCATAGCAGCACCAGATATCCTATGAAGCTCGGACCATTGAGACATTTGTTTATTTAGCAACAGAGGGTGCTTTGACGCACCAAATTGTGACCAGAAAAGCTTCTCCGTTGCGTATCCCTCTCGCGCTTGATAAAACTGCGCCGCATCGGAAGAACTCTTCGGCAAGTCTAAAAACTCGTCCGGAGAACTCCACACTTGGTTAAGCTGAGCATAGTTCGGATCGCCGAACTTAGTCTGCAGCAAAAAGGGCTTACGAGCCGCAATCTCCCCAGCTTGCCGGATCTCCTCACAGGCTGCCCTGGATTTCAGACCGCGCTTCTCTCGCCTCTCGTAAGTCTTTGTCAAGTTCAGCCGTTTTGGCTTCATTTTCCTTCTCAAGAAGTTCACATCGGCTAGCAGTTTTTTTAATTCGAGCGCCATCGTGGATATCTTCTCCTCGTCTTGGCGCCGAGCAGCTTGTTCGGCTTCTAACTCAGCCGATGCCTTCTCTGCAGCCGCATTACTAAACCGGGCCTGCTCTTTGGCCCGGGCCAGCTCTGCCCAAAGAATTTCAATGGCGGCGGCACCATCTGCAGTCATGCATATTCCAGTATATAACATTCAGTGTCATGCTTATATCACAAAAAGTATGTGAAGGGACTGCCCCGAATACATACCTTGCGACTCGTCAAGACGCATATTGATTAACGCAATGTCATCCCCTGCCACATCAAGCTTCCGCTGCAGCTCGACAATTTCCGTAGTTTGGGAAGTAGCCAGGGGGGAAGCAGCCTGTGTTCAAGTCCTTGAATATTTCTTCTCGATCCTATGTTCGCCTCCCATGGGAAGCCAACCCGAGTCTCAGGGGCTACTACCTATACACAGGTGCATCTTTGCAAATAAAATACATTTTAAAAAACTACATCACAAACCTCGAAGCCTTTTAGCAGGCTCATGAAGGCTTCATTCAACCCGTTCTTCGTGGACATAATCTTCTCAACCACCGTACCCATGAAGGTACGTTGTTCCTCCGAGACGGATGCATTTCGCAGCTTATCTTGCAATATACCCGGCGTCGCCGGGTCTCCGGAAGTCGCTCTGGGAGCACGTGCATCCTTTGAAGGAACCTGTTCACCCGTCTCCAGAATCATCGTTGGCTGAAAGCCGGACAGTCCAGGGCCTTCATTATTGGCCCCGAAATCTCGGACGATCGGAGGTCCGCCTTTGGGTATCGCCTCCTTCATCCCCCGCACAACTTGTTGCTAAAAAACAACCATCCGAGATGACACTTCGGAGTCGTCCACCTTATTGGGCGAGGAGGTCGGGGGAGGCGTCTCGCTTTCCATCATCTCGGGGAGGAGATCTCCCGAAGAAGAGATTGCCCAGAAAAACTCTGTGCTGGGCTGTAAAAAATACACAGGCACGTTACATATCTCTTCGGTAACAAGAAAGAAGCGGGACGCTATCAAAGTATCCTGGATTTACTTACGGTTTGGTTGAGGGCTTGTCCTCATGATGGAGCCGTTCACCGGCGTCGCCTTCCAATCCCGAGCCGCTCGACGGTGGCATCTTGCCTCTCTTAGGAGACCGCCCCTCCCAACTTTCGGAGGCGACCCTTTTCCTCCTTAATGGAAAAGGGATACTGGCTTCTCTTTCGCCTTCGTCTTCGGGCGAAGAAATGTCGATTTCTCCGGACTCAGTATCTGATTTACCTCCAGAATGAAGGTCATCCTGAGTCTTCGCACTCTCCACCTTGTCCTCCCCTGCCGACGCCTGATGCGGTGCCGGTGCCAGCATCCTTGTTAACAAGGAATCCACTGAGTCTTCGGGAAGAGGGGCCGGACACCTAATCCGTTCTGCTTTCTTTATCCAGCCCTGAAAGAAGATGGTTTGCTTAGCATCTTACCACAGAATATCTAACTATGAGGTGTTCGGCGGATGAGTACTTACCGGGGTGTCCGGATGGTTACAGTCTAGGCCAGTATCTTCGGTGGTGTCCGGCCATTGTTTTCGCCTCCCGAAGAATAATTTCCACATTCCTTCATGCGTAGTGCCGAAGAAGTGTTGAAGAGTCTGCGGCCCTTCTGGGTTAAACTCTCACAGGCGGAGAGGCCATCGCTGGTACGGCAGGGTCCGACGGACTAGCATTACCTGAATAACGTTGACAATATTGATGTCCTTTTCAATGAGGCTTCGGACGCGACTTTGCAGAGTCCGCACCTCATCAACTGATCCCAGTCCAACCCCTTATTAATCCACGATGCAAGATGAATTGGGGGGCTGGATCGGAACGCAGGCGCAGCTACCCACTTGGAACTGCGGGGCTCAGTGATATAGAACCACTCCTGCGGCCATAAGTCGGGAGATTATTTGAAAGATCCTTTTATCTAGACACACTGGCAAGCTTGCTCACTAAGGCGCCACCGCACTCTGCCTGCCCCCCTCTATCATTTGCGGCTTCACATTGAAGGTCTTGAGCTACAAGTCGAAGTGTGGAGGAGTTCGGAGGAAGGCTTCGCATGTAACGCAAATGCCGAGATGAGAAGAATAGAGTTCGGGGCGAGGTCGTGAAAATCTAATCCGTAATAGAACATGAGCCCTCGAACAAAGGGATTGAGGGAAAACCCTAATCCTTGGAGGAAGTGAGAAACGAACACGACCCTCTTGTCGGATCTAGGGGTAGGGATAACCTGCCCCTCCGCGGGAAGCCGATGGAGGATTTCTGCGGTCAGATATCTTGCCGCCCGAAGCTTTGCGATATTCTCCTTTGTAACAGAAGAAGCCACCCACCGGCCTTGACGTCTGGATCCGGACATGACTGAGGCTTACGGAGGGTGAAACCTGGGTGTTGGAACTCGAGGTAGTAAGAGTTGAGGAAGAAGCAAGCGTGGAGAGGAAATGCGGGTCTATGCCCCTTTATAAAGGCCAAGAATATCGAATGCCTCCTCCCGGGCCTTAAAATTTGCCTATTCCCAAGGAGTTGTACCTTACGGGCGGTTGGATTACCCACGTCCGTGTCGATAAAAGAGTCCCTTAATAAGGGGACACGATCTCTGCTTGGATAAGACGTGTCAATGACAACCACGTCTCAAAACGTGGAACAGCAGAACAAAACTTTCCGAAATTGTGACCGAGCAGGCGTAATGCCACATTGTAAAAAGTTGTCAGTGGATTGGAACCATGGAATATTATATTCTCCCTGCGGTTACGTGTGGTGTGTGTTACAGGTCCGGATATAATCATCACGTCCGGAGACTATCTTGGAGTTCAGAAAGAAGGGAACCTGCCTTGCAATGCCGAAGACAAATCTGCGCGCCGGACTCCTCGTCATTGAAGCCAGGTTTAGGGGCTACTGAGGGAGTCCTGGACTAAGGGGTCCTCGGGCGTCCGGTCTGTTAGCCATGGGTCGGACTGATGGGCTGTGAAGATACGAAGACCGAAGACTGCACCCGTGTCCGGATAGGAATCTCCTTGCCATGGAAGGCAAGCTTGGCGACCAAATATGTAGATTCTTTTCCTTTGTAACCGACCTGGTGTAACCCTAGATCCTCCCGGTGTCTATATAAACCGGAAGACTTAGTCCGGAAGGAGAGACTCATTACCATAGTCATACAGGCTATACTTCTAGGGTTTAGCCATTACAATCTCGTGGTAGATCAACTCTTGTAATACTCATATTCATCAAGATCAATCAAGCAGGAAGTAGGGTATTACCTCCATAGAGAGGGCCCGAACCTGGGTAAACATCGTGTCCCCTGTCTCATGTTACCATCAACCTTAGACGCATAGTTCGGGACCCCCTACCCGAGATCCGCCGGCTTTGACACCGAGAATGAGCGGAACGTACTTCACGGCAACACGCTTGTTGTCGTTTGCTATGTTGACGGTGGAGTAGTCAACCAGCCAATCTTCCGGCTACACGGAGCCATTGTACTTGGGAATGTCTCGAGGGAGCGAGAACCCTTTGGGGAAGGGCTCGTCGCAAATGCGGGGGCCGAACAAGGCGTTCCGATTGCATCTTCTTCTTCTACTGCCAGGGACCGAGCCAGTCGGTCGATCCGATGGCGAGCGTCATTCTCTCGGACTCCTTCACGGGGGCCCAGCCGGCCTCCGAGAGTCGGATGCTCAACAAGCGGCGAGGAAGCGCGCCTCTCCCTGCGCGGGGGAGGCGGACGATCGTCCCACCGTCCCACTGCTCGTGGGTGGCAGTCTTGGTCGCACTCGGTGGTGATGCATGTGCGGCTGCGGCTAACAGCCGACTCTTGGTCTATTAGGTCGCGGGCACCGCCGATCGGCGTTCGGGAGGTCGCGTCGTGCTCTCGGTGTGCGGGAAGGTTCTTGGCTTGCAAGCCTGGTTCCACCACGCGGTGGCCGGCTTCTTGTTGCGGCCGCGTCGATGAGCTGCTTTACGCGCTCCGTCATGCAGCGACGTGTAACACCCCGGAAGTAACTTTCCATATTTGTAACTTCAACTCTTGCCATCTTCGGCATTGTGATATGATATTCCCTCCGTGGTTGGGTTTTTCTTCATTTTGCATTTTTGTCCATGTCATGCATTTTATATCATGTCATCATGTGCATCGCATTTGCATACGTGTTCGTCTCATGATTCCGAGCATTTTTCCGTTGTCCGTTTTGCCATCCGGCACTCCTATCTCCCGGCGGCCCTTTTACGTTTTTCCGTAAAGCGGTACTAAACCTTCTCGGAATGGACCGAGGTTTGTCAAGTGGCCTTGGTATATCACCGTAGACCACCGTCAAGTTTCGGTCATTTGGAGCTCGTTTGGTACTCCAACGGTTAACCGCACTCTCAAAAGGCCTCTTTTAAGTTGCAGCCCAACACCCTTTCAAAATGGTCCAATAACCCATCTAAGTCACTTCCATGCTCTCCGTCGTTCGATCACGATCGTGTGGGCGAAAACTAAACCTCATTTGGACTCTCCTAGCTCCCTCTATGCCTATTTAAACACCTCCCCCGTCCAAATCCGGGTCTTCTTCCCCGAAACCCTAAAATTTCATCCTCACGCATCGACGCGTCCGCCGCCGCCAGACGAAACCGCCGCCACGTCCGCGCCAATCAGAGCGCGCCACGTGTCAGCGCCGCCGCCCCAGCGCCCGCCCGCTGCCCAAAGGGCCTGGCCCGCCCACACGCTGCACAAGCCATCCCGCGCCTCCGCGCCTTCGGGCGCGCCGCCGCTGCTCCGGCCGCCGCCGCCCTCCGCCGCCTCGGTCGGCCGTCGTCGCCAGTCGCCGCCTCCTGTCGCCCGGCCACTGCTCCCGCCGCTGCGTCCGCCTCGCCCTCGACCCCGCCCGCCACACGGGACGCCACACCGGCCAAGCGCCACCGGAGCTTCATCGCCGCGGCCACCGCGACCTCGGCCGGCGGCCCCGACCCGCCGGCGCTCTCCTCCCGGCCGGGCCGCTCCGGCGAGCTGCCCGCCAGCGCCGCCGTCGTCGCCCCGATCCGGATCGGGCCGGATCTCGGATCGAGGGTTGACTTTCTCCTCTCTCCCCCCCGAATTTCTTCTAAGTTTTTCATCTCGTGGGTTATTTTGTGTCATTTTCAACATAGCATAACTTTGCATCTCTAGCTCCATTTTGCGCGTATAATATATCAAAATGTTCGACTCGAAGATTAGATCATTTCATCTCATTGCATCATTTTCATTTGAGCTCATCTTGATGCCCGAAATGCTGTTGGAAGAGGGCTATGTGATGTTAGTTTCGCTTCTTAATGTAACTTGCACTTTTGTTATTTTTGCCATGATTGATGTGTGCATCCTATGAATTTGAGTCCTACATGTGTTTTGTAATATGCCATGCCATCTTTCCAGGGGTGTATGCCATGTATTTTTGTGATCTATGTGGTGACTAGCACAAGCATGCAAAGTAGGTGTCCCGATGTTGCTGTTTTCACTGCTTTTGTTGATATTTTGATGCCATGTTAACTTGATGCTACCGAGAGATCCATGCATATTTTGAGATACTTCAGTAAGGATGTTTTGTTAAACATGTCTTGCTCTATCCATCCATGCCTTTGTTTGCAATTATGGAGTGCCATAGCTTGAGTCAATCGAGCTCTACTTTTGCTATCAAATGTTTCCTGGCAGATTGTATACATGTTATTCAATTTTGCCAAGGTTGTTGTGGTTGATCCATTTATGCTATGATGTTGTTCTTGCCATGTATGTCTTCTATGTCATGTCTTCTTGATGTATGTATTCTTAGTCTATCATATAAGGCTTTGTAGTGAGTGCATTGAGCTTGTAAACATGCCTACTTGTTATCAGTTTTGACATGCCATGTTGCTGAATCTGTTAACGAAACTTGCGATATTGACATGGGTGTTACTATATTTTCTGATCCTTTTTGGCTTATGGTCAGTAAGGGACTTTTGTTCTATGCTTTGAGTAGATTCATGCCATGCCTTGTTTTGCTATTATAAGTTCCTGTAGCATGTAGTTTTCTTGCTCTGAACATTGCTACCTGATGTTGTTTTTGCCATGCCCAGCCTGATATTTTGTGCACTTTTGCCATGCTTGTTTGAACCTGTTATGATGTGAACTAGCCGTAGCTCAGTGCTCATCTTTTGTCAAGCATCTTGTGTAGATCACTGCCATATACTTTGTTGGTACGTTTGGGTGCAGTAGCTTAATTTATTGTTGCTTGCTAAGTGGCATCATGCTGTTAATGGCAGATTTGTGCCATTCTTGTTTTACTTGTCATTTGCAAACCGTGCATCCGATTCCGGTGATCTTTATATCGATTTCAACCGAAATCATCTCATCTTTCCAGTGGCATACTTGGTTTGCCAAGTTGATGCCTGGTTCATCATTTTCCTTCCGGAGCGCACATACGCATTGCATATCACATCCCGCATATCATGTCATGTTTTGCATCATGTTGCTTGTGCATTGCACCGTGATTTATTGTGGTTCCTTTGTTTGTGTTGTTGCTTTGTGTAGAGCCGGGTGACGAGTACGTGAACGAGGAACCTGTTGAGAACGCTTACGAGGATCAAGCTTTCGACAACTCGAGAACATTGCGCAGCAAGATGACCATACCCTCGAAATCACTTCTATCTTTGCTATGCTAGTTGCTCGCTCTTTTGCTATGCCTATGCTGCGATGCCTACCACTTGCTATATCATGCCACCCATATTGCCATGTCAGCCCCTAACCATCCTTTTCCTAGCAAACAGTTGATTGGCTATGTTACCGCTTTGCTCAGCCCTCTTATAGCGCTGCTAGTTGCGGTGAAGTTGAAGTTTGTTCCTTGTTGGAACATGGAGATGTTGTTCCTTATTGGAACATGTTTACTTGTTGGGGATATCACAATATATATCTGCTATAATTAATGCATCTATATACTTGGTAAAGGGTGGAAGGCTCGGCCTTATGCAGTGTTTTGTTCCACTTTGCCACCCTAGTTTCCGTCATACCGGTGTTATGTTCCTTGATTTCGCGTTCCTTACGGTTGGGTGATTTATGGGACCCCTTGACAGTTCGCTTTGAATAAGACTCGTCCAAAAGGCCCAACATTGGTTTTACCATTTGCCACCTAAGCCTTTTTCCCCGGGTTTTCGCGAGCCCGAGGGTCATCTTTATTTTACCCCGGACCAGTGCTCCTTCGAGTGCTGGTCCAAACTGGCAGATCATGGGGCCACCACGGGCAACTCGAGGCTGGTTTTACTCGTAGGCTGACCTATCCGGTGTGCCCCGAGAACGAGATATGTGCAGCTCTTATCGGGATTTGTCGGCACATACGGGTGGCTTTGCTGGTCTTGTTTTATTGCTGTCGAAATGTCTTGTAGTCCGGGATTCGAGATTGATCGGGTCTTCCCGTAGAAGGAATATCCTTCGTTGACCGTGAGAGCTTATAATGGGCTAAGTTGGGACACCCTGCGCAGGTAATATCTTTCAAAGCCGTGCCCGGTTATGAGGCGATGGGAATTTGTTAATGTCCGGTTGTAGAAAACCGAAGTTGACCTCAAATAAAATACACATCAACGCGTGTGTAACCGTGATGGTCTCTTCTCGGTGGAGTCCGGAAGTGAACACGGTGTTGGAGTTATGTCCGGCGTAAGTAGTTCAGATCACTTCTTGATCGCTACTAGCTTCACGACCGTGCTTTGCTCCTCTTCTCGCTCTCTTTTGCGAATGTAGCCACCATATATGCTAGTCGCTTGCTGCAGCTCCACCTTACAACTCTGTCCTTCCTATAAGCTTAAATAGTCTTGATCTCGCGGGTGTGAGATTGCTGAGTCCCGTGACTCACAGATTCTACCAAAACAGTTGCAGGTTCCGACGATGCGGTCAGGTGACGCAACCGAGCTCAAGTGGGAGTTCGACGAGGAACGTGGTCGTTACTATGTGTCTTTTCCCGATGATCGATAGTGGTGCCAGCTTGGGACGATCGGGGATCTGTAGCATTTGGGGTATCTTCTTTATTTTGGTTCCGTAGTCGGACCTTGAGTGTACTCAATGATGGATGTTTATTTATGTATTGTGTGAAGTGGCGATGTAAGCCAACTATGTATCTTTTTCCTTATGTATTACATGGGTTGTGTGAAGATTACCTCACTTGCGACATTGCTTTCAATGCGGTTATGCCTCTAAGTCGTGCCTCGACATCGTGGAGATATAGCCGCATCGACGGCGCTACAAGTTGGTAATCGAGCCTTCCCGACTTAGGAGCCCCTACTTGATTGTTTGTCATGCGTTGTTGAGTCTAGAATGGAAAATGTTTTGAGTCTTAGGATTATATATATCGAGAGTAGGTTTCTTTTTACTCCCCAGTCCTTCGCCGCTCTGGTGAGGTATCCCGACGAGAGTTTTGACTCTTCTCTCCTCAAATTTCACTAAAATTTTTTTAGGATCACGCTGGTATCTTGGGATCGTTCCGATGGTTTTGTGACGAGAACATTGTTCTTGGTGCCTCCCGACATTTAGGGGTTGTGGCGGTGTCCCGGGAGTTGAGCTCCGAGGTGTTGTCGTCACAATTTTATCGTTGCGATTCTGGAATACCTGAGTTTTACCGACATCGAAATCTCTTTTGTGCGTTGTTGGTGAGATAACCCGATAACCCAATCTCGGGCGAGCTCGAGTATTGCCATGACTTGTATAACGGATGTTTTTCAAGGTCGAGGTACACGATTTCGAGGATTTCTTGGTTATGTGTTGACGGATGGATACTGGTGAATCTAGGTATTGTTAGTTTGGGTGATATATTTTGTGTCCCTGTATCCCCAACACCAGATTGCATAACCGAAAGTTTCGGAGTTTATAGGTGGAATTCTAGTAGCTTACAGGATATCTTTCCGATGGATGTATGATTTGAGATTGGGGTTCAACGTCTAGTGGTCCGCCCATTCACGGTCGATTTACAGTGGTCGCGAGGCGTCTTAAAGAATCCTTGGCTATGCTGATTCGGGGACGTCTTGTTTGTCATTCGTGACGTCCGCTATACGTCGTGTCCGTGTGGTTCCCACCACGAACACTTTGGGCGAAATCTCTATCATGTGTTTGTTCCGGCTCATTCTTGAAGCCAATCTTTTGTTTTTAGTTGTGATATTCGAGTTGTTTCTAAGGCAGATGGTGTTTCCATACCTTTATCTAAGTGGCTTCTCACCTTAATGGACGTGTGATGATTAACTTTTGGAATTCATTCGTTCATTCTTGTTCGAATGTTTATTGTGAAGACTATATGTTGCAATTTCTATCCGTTGATTCTACTTGACTATTTGTCTATCAAAGGACTAACGGATGTCACCCTCTTCAGATGGCTCCGCCAACGCGTCCTGAATCCGGATCGCAATGATGGGGATCGGTCGAACCTCCACCTCCACCTCCGCCTCCGAGGCTCGGCAAGCTATCATGGCAGCCACCAATGCCAATGCTCGATGATTTTGCAGCTCTTGCAAGAACGTACTCAAGGGCAAGGCAATCAAGGAAATCAAGGTCAAGGCAACAATCAGCCGACTTTGCTACTCTCGGTCACCAGTTCCTCGCTAATCAGCGAAGTCTTTCGGTTTACGTGTCGAGGCCACGAGACGCCGACGATTGGCTTGTGGACATCTGCAAGCATTTTGAATGTAGCAATGTCGGACTCGAGGACTTTGTCAAGTTTGCATCGCTTCAACTCAAGGATCAAGCTGCTTTGAGTGGTACCAGCAATACAAAGATTCCAGAGGAGGTCGTGTCATTACAGGGATGAGTTCCGCCGAGATTTCAGAGCTCACCACATTCAAAAAGTGTTGTTGAGAGCAAGCGTGAGGAGTTCCGCAATCTCAAGCAAGGCAACATGTCGTGTATCAATACAATATCCAGTTTCGAAACTCGCTCGCTTTGCTAAGCAAGACGTCCCGATGAAAAGAGTATGATCTATCAATTCAGAGGTGGTCCGAGAGAAGATCTGCAATTAGCTCTTGTGCTTTTGAGCGAGAAAAGTATGATGAATTCTACAACATGGCATCAAGCAAGAAGCTGCCCAGCTCAAATGTGAGGCTTCTAAGAAGAGAATCGTGGATGCAGTTCAGTCTTCTTCTTCCTCTCAAGTGGCAGCTAAGCAGCAGAAGTTCTACCTTCCTCCTCCTCCGTTCCGTCGGCCTTATCGCCAGAAGAACTCAGGTGGCCGTGGATCTTCCCACCCACCCAACCCAAGCTATCGTAACAAGTCTATTTCTCAAGCTCCAAGGTCAAGTGCTCCTTACCACCGTCCGCTCTACGAGGTGACTTGCAACAAGTGTCGTGAGAAAGGTCACTATGTGAACAAGTGCTTCAACCAAAGGCGCCTTCCGCCTCCTCCTCTGTGAAATCTTCCAGAATGCAAAGTGGTCAAGCATAATCCCAAGTTTGCAAAGGTCAATATGATGAATGCAGCTCAAGCGGAGGATTCTTCCGATGTGATCATGGGTAATCTTCTTGTTAATGATATTCCTGCAAAAGTCTTATTTGATACTTTGGTGCATCGCATTGTTTCATGTCGAGACCGTTTTTGCCAAGCATGATTTCACTTGAATTTTGGTTAAACCTCTAGCAATTATTTCCCGCAAGCACATGAGTTCTAGCTTGGTGGTTCCGAATGTCGGTATCAAGATGGGCGATTATAGATTTCTGCCAAACCAATTGTTCTCGGTGACTCGGATATTGATCTTATTCTCGAATGGATGGCTTTATCAGCACAAACTCAGCTTGATTGTGCTGCTGTGGAAATTCAATTGACTCACTCTTCTAATGATGTGATCATCTATGCCGCTTCGTGATGAAACCATTCGGTTGTTTTCTCTCAATGAGAAGGGCGAATTGGATGCTATCTCTCGATTCCATCGCTTAGAGTACCAAGATGTCTTTCCGAAGAGCTTCCGGGTATGCCTCCTCATCGCCGCTTGAGTTCGTTATCGATCTTGAGCCCGGCATCGAACCCGCTTGCAAGCGTCCATACAAGCTTGGACCTGATGAGCTGAAGGAATTGAAGAAGCAGCTCGATGAACAAGAGCGTCTGGTTTGATCGGACCGAGTTCATCTCCTTGGGGTTGTGGTGTTCTTTTGTCCGGAAGAAGGATGGCACGGACCGACTTTGCGCCGACACCGTCCATTGAATAAGAAGACAATCAAGAACAAGTATCCACTTCCCAACATCAATGAGCTTTTCGAGCAACTCAAAGGTGCTAAAGTGTTCTCAAAGCTTGACCTTCGTATGGGTTATCATCAGATTCGATTCGTGAACAAGATATTCCCAAGACAGATTCGAACAAGCTTTGGTTCTTATGAATATACTTGTCATGTCTTTCGCCTTGTCAATGCTCCTCCAACATTCTCTCGGATGATGAACTTCATCTTCAACCCCTACACCAATGAATTCGTCTTGGTCTATCTTGATGATATTTTGGTCTTCTCCAAGAATAAGAAGGATCATGCCAAACATTTGCGATTGGTGCTAGACAAGCTCGAGAGCATCAATTCTATCTAAGTTCTCCAAATGTGAATTTTGGCTTGATGAAGTGCTTTATCTTGGTCATATCATCTCCGCCAAGGGCATCGCATTAATCCCGAGAAGGTGTCCGCAATTGTGAATTGGGAACCTCCTCGTAATGTCAAGCAGACTCATGATTTTCTTGGTCTTGCAAGCTATTGTCAAGATTCGTTGAGAATTTCTCCAAGATTGCAAAGCCTCTTTCCAACCTCCTCCGAAGCATGTGAAGTATGTCCGGTCTCCCGAGTGTGACGTTGCTTTCAATACTCTCAAAGAGAAACTCGTCACAGCTCCCTGCCTTGACTCCTCCCGATGAATCCAAGCCATTTGAAGTTTTCGTGATGCTTCTCTTCAAGGTCTCGGTGCTGTGTTAATGCAAGAGAAGAGAGTTGTGGCTTATACCTCTCGCCAATTGAAGCCAACGAAAAGAACTACCCCACTCACGATCTTGAGTTGGCGGCAGATTGTCCATGCATTAATAACGTGGAGACATCTCTTGTTGGGAAGGAAAGTGGACATTTTCACCGATCACAAGAGTCTCAAGTATATCTTCACTCAACCCAACCTCAACCTCGAGCAGACTCGATGGGTCGAAATGATTCAAGAGTACAACCCAAGTATTGAATATACTCCGGCAAGGCCAATGTCATTGCAGATGCTTTGAGCAGAAGGCTTATCGCAATGCCTAATCCTCAAGCCCTTCCAACCGGATCTCTGTGAAGCTTTCATAGCTGAATCTTCAAGTTGTTCCTCAAGGCTTTCTTGCCAACCTCATAGTCTCTCCTACTTTGGAAGATCAGATTCGTGAGGCTCCTCTTCTGGATACCATGGTGAAAAAGGTGAAACGTGGTATCGACAAGGGCATTTCCAAGTACAAGTGCTTCCACATTGATGACAAAGATACTCTTTTCTTTGAGGATCGGATTGTGGTTCCTAAGGGTGATCTGAGAAAAGTCATTATGAACGAGGCTCACAATTCGCTTCTATCCATTCATCCTGGAAGTACGAAGATGTACCATGACCTCAAGCAGTCATATTGGTGGACTCGAATGAAGCAAGAAATTGCTCAATTCGTGAATGAGTGTGATGTCTGCAGAAGAGTGAAAGCAGAACACCAAAGACCAGCTGGTCTCCTCCAACCTCTTGCTATTCCAGAATGGAAGTTTGATCATATTGAAATGGACTTCGTGACTGGTTTTCCAAAGTCCAAGCGTGGAAATGATGCTATCTTCGTTGTCATTGACAAGCTTACTAAAGTGGCTCATTTTCTTCCTATCAAAGAGTCTATCACAGCAGCTCGGTTGGCGAGCTATACACCTCCGTGATTGTCTCCTTGCACGGCATTCCACAAGTGATCTCTTCGACCGTGGCAGCATCTTTACCTCCAAGTTTTGGGATTCTTTTGAAGGCCATGGGCACCAACATTCGCTTTCAAAGACAGCTTTCCATCCTCAAACAAGTGGCCAAGTCAAAAGAGTAAATCAAATCCTTGAAGATATGCTCGGGGCTTGTGCCATTTCCTTCGGTATGAAGTGGGAAGATTGTCTTCCATATGCCGAAGTTCTCCTACAACAACAACTTCCAAGCGAGTTCGGGCAAGGCCCCATTCGAAATTCTCTATGGCAAGAAAGTGCCGTACTCCTCTCAATTGGTCGGAGACAGTGAACGCCAACTTCTTGGCAATGACTTGATCACAGAAGCAGAAGAAATGTGCAAAGTCATTCGTGAGAATCTCAAAGCTGCGTAATCGCGCCAGAAGAGCTATTATGATGATAAGCACCGTGATGTGGCTTTTGAAATCGGAGACCATGTCTACCTCCGCGTCTCTCTAATGAAAGGCACTCGTCGCTTCGGTATCAAAGGGAAGCTTGCCCCTAGATACGTGGGTCCTTTCAAGATCATTGGCAAAAGAGGCGATCTCGCCTATCAACTTGAGCTTCCATCCAACTTTGCAAGCGTGCACGATGTGTTTCACGTGTCACAGCTTCGCAAGTGCTTCAAGACTCTGAACGCACTATCAACTTCAAGAAATTGACCTTCAAGAAGATCTCTCTTATCATGAGCACCCGTTGCTATTCTTGAAGAAACCGAGCGCAAGACTCGCAACAAGTCAATCAAATTCCTGAAAGTGAAGTGGTCACACCATTCCGACCGTGAAGCCACACAGGAGCGCGAGGATCACCTCCGTTCGAATATCCGGAGTTCTTTCAGTCCTAGATCTCGGACGAGATCCTCTTGTAGTGGTGGAGTGTTGTAACACCCGAAGTAACTTTCCATATTTGTAACTTCAACTCTTGCCATTTTCGGCATTGTGATATGATATTCCCTCCGTGGTTGGGTTTTTCTTCATTTTGCATTTTGTCCATGTCATGCATTTTATATCATGTCATCATGTGCATCGCATTTGCATACGTGTTCGTCTCATGATTCCGAGCATTTTTCCCGTTGTCCGTTTTGCAATCCGGCACTCCTATCTCCCCCGGCGGCCCCTTTTACGTTTTTCCGTGTGCGGGTACTAAACCTTCTCGGAATGGACCGAGGTTTGTCAAGTGGCCTTGGTATATCACCAGTAGACCACCGGTCAAGTTTCGGGTCATTTGGAGCTCGTTTGGTACTCCAACGGTTAACCGCACTCTCGCAAAGGCCTCTTTTAAGTTGCAGCCCAACACCCTTTCAAAATGGTCCAATAACCCATCTAAGTCACTTCCATGCTCTCCGTCGTTCGATCACGATCGTGTGGGCGAAAACTACACCTCATTTGGACTCTCCTAGCTCCCTCTATGCCTATTTAAACACCTCCCCCGTCCAAATCCGGGTCTTCTTCCCCGAAACCCTAAAAAATTTCATCCCCGCGCCACCGGACGCGTCCGCCGCCGCCGGACGAAACCGCCGCCGCGTCCGCGCCAATCAGAGCGCGCCACGTGTCAGCGCCGCCGCCCGCCGCCCGCCCGCCCGAGCCAGGCCCGCCGCTGCCACACAGCCGCCGCCGCGCCATCGCGCCTCCCGCGCCCGCTGGGCCGCCGCCCGACCGCCTGCCGCCGCCATCTGCCGCCGGCCGCCGCCGTCGCCAGTCATCGCCTCCGTCGCCACTGCTCCCGCCGTCGCCGTCTCCGCCCTCGCCGACTCCCGCCACACCGGACGCGCCGCCACGGCGCGCTCACCGAGCTTCGCCGCCACCCACCGCGACCTCGCCGGCCCCGACCCCGCCGGCGCCTCTCCTCCCGGCCCGGGCGCTCCGGGAGCTGCCCGCCAGCCGCCGCCGCCCCGATCCGGATCGGGCCGGATCTCGGATCGAGGGTTGACTTTCTCCTCTCTCCCCCCCGAATTTCTTCTAAGTTTTTCATCTCGTGGGTTATTTTGTGTCATTTTCAACATAGCATAACTTTGCATCTGTAGCTCCATTTTGCACGTATAATATATCAAAATGTTCGTCTCGAAGAGTAGATCATTTCATCTCATTGCATTATTTTCATTTGAGCTCATCTTGATGCCCGAAATGCTGTTGGAAGAGGGCTATGTGATGTTAGTTTCGCTTTCTTAATGTAACTTGCACTTTTGTTATTTTGCCATGATTGATGTGTGCATCCTATGAATTTGAGTCCTACATGTGTTTTGTAATATGCCATGCCATCTTTCCAGGGGTGTATGCCATGTATTTTTGTGATCTATGTGGTGACTAGCACAAGCATGCAAAGTAGGTGTCCTGATGTTGCTGTTTTCAGCTCTGTTTTGCTGATATTTTGATGCCATGCTAACTTGATGCTACCGAGAGATCCATGCATATTTTGAGATACTTCAGTAAGGATGTTTTGTTAAACATGTCTTGCTCTATCCATCCATGCCTTTGTTTGAAATTATGGAGTGCCATAGCTTGAGTCAATCGAGCTCTACTTTTGCTATCAAATGTTTCCTGGCAGATTGTATACATGTTATTCAATTTTGCCAAGGTTGTTGTGGTTGATCCATTTATGCTATGATGTTGTTCTTGCCATGTATGTCTTTTATGTCATGTCTTCTTGATGTATTTATGCTTAGTTTATCATATAAGGCTCTGTAGTGAGTGCATTGAGGTTGTAAACATGCCTACTTGTTATCAGTTTTGACATGCCATGTTGCTGAATCTGTTAACGAAACTTGCGATATTGACATGGGTGTTACTATATTTTCTGATCCTTTTTGGCTTATGGTCAGTAAGGGACTTTTGTTCTATGCTTTGAGTAGATTCATGCCATGCCTTGTTTTGCTATTATAAGTTCCTGTAGCATGTAGTTTTCTTGCTCTGAACATTGCTACCGATGTTGTTTTTGCCATGCCCACTGATATTTTGTGCACTTTTGCCATGCTTGTTTGAACCTGTTATGATGTGAACTAGCCGTAGCTCAGTGCTCATCTTTTGTCAAGCATCTTGTGTAGATCACTGCCATATACTTTGTTGGTACGTTTGGGTGCAGTAGCTTAATTTATTGTTGCTTGCTAAGTGGCATCATGCTTGTTAATGGCAGATTTGTGCCATTCTTGTTTTGCTTGTCATTTGCAAACCGTGCATCCGATTCCGTGATCTTTATATCGATTTCAACCGAAATCATCTCATCTTTCCAGTGGCATACTTGGTTTGCCAAGTTGATGCCTGGTTCATCATTTTCCTTCCGGAGCGCATATACGCATTGCATATCACATCCCGCATATCATGTCATGTTTTGCATCATGTTGCTTGTGCATTGCACCGTGATTTATTGTGGTTCCTTTGTTTGTGTTGTTGCTTTGGGTAGAGCCGGAGACGAGTACGTGAACGAGGAACCTGTTGAGAACGCTTACGAGGATCAAGCTTTCGACAACTCGAGAACATTGCGAGCAAGATGACCATACCCTCGAAATCACTTCTATCTTTGCTATGCTAGTTGCTCGCTCTTTTGCTATGCCTATGCTGCGATGCCTACCACTTGCTATATCATGCCACCCATATTGCCATGTCAGCCCTAACCATCCTTTTCCTAGCAAACCGTTGATTGGCTATGTTACCGCTTTGCTCAGCCCTCTTATAGCGCTGCTAGTTGCGGTGAAGTTGAAGTTTGTTCCTTGTTGAACATGGAGATGTTGTTCCTTATTGGAACATGTTTACTTGTTGGGGATATCACAATATATATCTGCTATAATTAATGCATCTATATACTTGGTAAAGGGTGGAAGGCTCGGCCTTATGCCCGGTGTTTTGTTCCACTCTTGCCACCCTAGTTTCCGTCATACCGGTGTTATGTTCCTTGATTTCGCGTTCCTTACACGGTTGGGTGATTTATGGGACCCCTTGACAGTTCGCTTTGAATAAGACTCGTCCAAAGAAGGCCCAACATTGGTTTTACCATTTGCCACCTAAGCCTTTTTCCCCGGGTTTTCGCGAGCCCGAGGGTCATCTTTATTTTACCCCCCTAACAGTGCTCCTTCGAGTGCTGGCCCGAACCGGCAGATCATGGGGCCACCACGGGCAACTCGAGGGCTGGTTTTACTCGTAGGTGACCTATCCGGTGTGCCACGAGAACGAGATATGTGCAGCTCTTATCGGGATTTGTCGGCACAATCGGGTGGCTTTGCTGGTCTTGTTTTATTGTCTGTCGAAATGTCTTGTAGTCCGGGATTCCGAGATTGATCGGTCTTCCCAGAGAAGGAATATCCTTCGTTGACCGTGAGAGCTTATAATGGGCTAAGTTGGGACACCCTGCAGGTAATATCTTTCAAAGCCGTGCCCGCGTTATGAGGCAGATGGGAATTTGTTAATGTCCGGTTGTAGAAAACCGAAGTTGACCTCAAATAAAATACACATCAACGCGTGTGTAACCGTGATGGTCTCTTCTCGGAGTCCGGGAAGTGAACACGATGTTGGAGTTATGTCGGACGTAAGTAGTTCAGATCACTTCTTGATCGCTACTAGCTTCACGACCGTGCTTTGCTCCTCTTTCTCGCTCTCTTTTGCGAATGTAGCCACCATATATGCTAGTCGCTGTCAAGCTCCACCTTACAACTCTGTCCTTTCTATAAGCTTAAATAGTCTTGATCTCGCGGTGTGAGATTGCTGAGTCCCCGTGACTCACAGATTCTACCAAAACAGTTGCAGGTTCCGACGATGCGGTCAGGTGGCGAACCGAGCTCAAGTGGGAGTTCGACGAGGAACGTGGTCGTTACTATGTGTCTTTTCCTGATGATCGTAGTGGTGCCTCAGTTGGGACGATCGGGATCTGTAGCATTTGGGGTATCTTATTTATTTTGGTTCCGTAGTCGGACCTTGAGTGTACTCTGAATGATGGATGTTTATTTATGTATTGTGTGAAGTGGCGACTGTAAGCCAACTATGTATCTTTTTCCCTTATGTATTACATGGGTTGTGTGAAGATTACCTCACTTGCGACATTGCTTTCAGTGCGGTTATGCCTCTAAGTCGTGCCTCGACACGTGGGAGATATAGCCGCATCGAGGGCGTTACACGACGCTCCTAGCCCTCCAGGTGGTTCAGCTTGTCTGCTGCCACCTGGGCGGCACGTAGGTTCTCCATTGGCGTGGCGTAGGCTGGGCGGTCGGCCCCCAGCATGCTGGCGATGGCTGCACCGCGCTGCGGGACCGTGCCCACACGGCTGGGTTCGACAGCAGCCGACGTGCCGCAGACGGCGCAGTCGATCTCACGCTGGTAGGCCTCGATGAGGGGTCTCATGGTTGCCAACTTGTTGGCGCTGTAGAGGAGTGCAACACGGCACGCTTCCAACTGAAAGTGCAACTATCCCTGGGTGGTTTTGGTAATTCCTAACAACATATAGCTCATTGTGCTAATGCTATTTCAAGATAAATATTTCAGGAAAGCTCAATGATTGGCATGGCATGGATTAGGACTGTGGACCCCTCAAAATGCTAAGGACAAAAGATTGGCTCAATCTCTAAAGCTCAAGACTCTACATTTTCATTTTACTGATCCAAGATCACATTGAGCCCATAGGAAAAGCCAATACTATTAAAAGGGTATGAGGTGTTGCTTAATGGGTTTCTTGCTCAAAATGCATAGTGATATGCTCCAAAACCCTCAACCACTTTCTCATATCCACATATGTCCCAAACCAAAAAGTCAAACTCGGCCCCACAGAAACTTTCTATCCGGCGCCACCGAGTTCACTTGACATATCCATTGCCACAAACCCTAGTCACTTCGGTTTCACCGATAGGGATCTCGGTCTCACCGAGATGGGATTGCAAACTCTCTGTTTCCCTTCGTAACGTTTCGGTCTAGCCGAGATGAGCGATCGGTCCCACCGAGTTCGCAATGCAAACTCTCTGTTTCCCTTTCGTAACGTTTCGGTCTCACCGAGATGAGCGAATCGGTCCCACCGAGTTTGCGTGACCAACTCTCTGTTAGCTTATTACCAAAGTTGGTCCCATCGAGTTTGTGTAATCGGTCTCACCAAGATTATGTTATGCCCTAGCCCTAATGAAATCGGTCCCACCGAATTGACATGTCGGTCCCACCGAAAAGCCTAACGTTCACATTTTGAACTAAATCGGTCTTACCAAGTTTCATTATTCGGTCCCACCGTGTTTGGTAATTTGTGTGTAACGGTTAGATTTTGTGTGGAGGCTATATATACCCCTCCACCCACTCTTCATTCGTGAGGAGAGCCATCAGAACATGCCTACACTTCCATCATACATTTTCTGAGAGAGAACCACCTACTCATGTGTTGTGGTAAAGATATTCCATTCCAACCATAAGAATCTTGATCTCTAGCCTTCTCCAAGTTGTTTTCCACTCAAATCATCTTTCCACCAAATCCAAATCTGTGAGAGAGAGTTGAGTGTTGGGGAGACTATCATTTGAAGCACAAGAGCAAGGAGTTCATCATCAACACACCATCTATTACCTTTTGGAGAGTGGTGTCTCCTAGATTGGTTAGGTGTCACTTGGGAGCCTCCGCCAAGATTGTGGAGTTGAACCAAGGAGTTTGTACGGGCAAGGAGATCGCTTACTTTGTGAAGATCTACCCTAGTGAGGCAAGTCCTTCATGGGCGATGGCCATGGTGGGATAGACAAGGTTGCTTCTTCGTGGATCCTTCGTGGGTGGAGCCCTTTGTGGACTCGCGCAACCATTACCCTTCGTGGGTTGAAGTCTCCATCATCGTGGATGTACAATAGCACCACCTATCAGAACCACGCCAAAAGTCTTCGTGTCTACATTGCGTTTGCTCCTTCCAAACTCCTCCCTTTACCTTCATGTGCAATGTATTACATTCTGCTGCTATACTCTTAGAATTGCATGTGTAGGTTGCTTACTTGACTTGTGCTAAGTTGCTAAAATCTGCCAAGACTTAAAATTGGGAAAAGGCTAAATTTTTATTTGGTCAAGTAGTCTAATCACCCCCTCTAGACATACTTTCGATCCTACAAGTGGTATCAGAGCTTTGGTCTCCATTTTCCTTGATTTCCATAGCTTTTGGTGATCATAGCCTTGGTTTCACAACCTAGGAGAGTATGGCGTCTAGCGAGGGAAATTACCACCGTAGAGGTCCTTACTTTGATGGTACTAATTTTGCTAGTTGGAAGCATAAGATGAAAATGCATATTCTTGGACATAACCCCGCCGTTTGGGCTATTGTGTGTATTGGATTGCAAGGTGAATTTTTTGATGGGAGAGAATCGAATCGTGAAGCTACCGCGGAAGAGTTGAAGATGCTGCAATACAATGCTCAAGCTTGTGATATTCTCTTCAAAATTGTGCCCCGAAGGATTCAACAAAATCAGCCGTCTTGAGAATGCAAAAGGAAATTTGGGACATGTTGATTGATATGCACGAAGGTACCGACTCCGTCAAGGAATCCAAATTGGATGTGCTTCAAAGTCAACTTGACAAGTTAAAAATGAAGGATGGTGAAGGTGTCGCTGAAATGTACTCGAGGCTTGCTCTCATCACAAATGAGATTTCCGGCTTAGGAAGTGAAGAGATGACCGATAGATTCATCATCAAGAAGATCCTAAGAGCATTGGATGGAAAATATGATACCGTGTGCACATTGATCCAAATGATTCCCAATTACAAAGATCTCAAACCTACAGAAGTCATTGGAAGAATTGTTGCTCATGAGATGTCACTCAAGGATAAGGAAGAGCTTCACAACAAGTCAAGTGGTGCTTACAAAGCCTCATGTGATGCTCCCACATCATCAAGTGAGAAACAAACCTTCAATGAAGAATTGAGCCTAATGGTGAAGAATTTCAACAAGTTCTACAAGAGTAGAAGCAAGGAAAGAAGTTCCAAGTCAAGGTCCTAGAATGACAAAAGATCTTCAAGTCGTGAACGAAATTGCTACAATTGTGGAAGACCCGGTGTCGGTGTCAAAACCGGCGGATCTCGGGTAGGGGGTCCCGAACTGTGCGTCTAGGCGGATGGTAACAGGAGACAAGGGACACGATGTTTTTACCCAGGTTCGGGCCCTCTCGATGGAGGTAATTCCCTACTCCTGCTTGATTAATATTGATGATATGGGTAGTACAAGAGTAGATCTACCACGAGATCAAGGAGGCTAAACCCTAGAAGCTAGCCTATGGTATGATTGTTGTTCGTCCTACGAACTAAAACCCTTCGGTTTATATAGACATCGGGTAGGTTAGGGTTACACAGAGTCGGTTACAATGGTAGGAGATCTACATATCCGTATCGTCAAGCTTGCCTTCCACGCCAAGGAAAGTCCCATCCGGACACGGGACGAAGTCTTCAATCTTGTATCTTCATAGTCTTGGAGTCCGGCCGTGACGATAGTCCGGCTATCCGGACACCCCCTAGTCCGGGACTCCCTCAGTAGCCCCCGAACCAGGATTCAATGACGACGAGTCCGACGCGTTGATTGTCTTCGGCATTGCGAGGCGGGTTCTTCTCCAAATTCCATATACTTGTCGAATAGTGTCTGGCTTCTGATAAATGCTGCGCTCCTCGGCTTCTGCGCCAAATAATGGCCATCTTCCACGTGTTTGAATGAATGCGAAAAGCCAGGGTATTTTTACAATATTCCCCCTAGCCGCGCAAAGGAGCCGCTTATAAAAGGGGCAAGGATCTAGATCTGAGTCACACCATTCCCCCTTCGCGAGCTTTCATCGGAGCGCCTCTGACCAAAGCCCATTCCATCATGGACAGTCGACGCGGCTCTTCCTCTCGTGCTCCCAGCCCCCAGCCAGGAAATTGGGAGAGATGCTCAATCCCGCATAGCGAGCTAGTTATACTCCAACCCAAGGGATTTCTCCCTCCGGCCTTCATGGTTCCGGTTCGAGCCGGACTTGCCACCTACAAGGGCGGAAAGCAAGCGGAGAGCGTCCCCGATCCCTCTAAAGGAGAGCGGGTGTGCTTCATCTCTTATCTAGTAAGAGGACTCGGATTTCCAATCCATCCGTTTCTCCGGGGCCTCTTGGAGTTCTACGGCCTCCAACTGCACCATTTTACTCCTGCCTCCATCTTGCACATTGCGGGCTTCGTGGCCCTTTGCGAACTGTTCCTGGGCGTCGAGGCTCATTTCCGGCTGTGGAAGAGAATATTCTGCCTAGTTCCCCGTTCTCATGAGGGGTCAATATATCAAGTGGGCGGAGCCGAGCTATGGCGCATCGCCGGGACCGGATACCTGTCCGAACCCCAAAGAAGGCGTCCAAGACCGGCCTTCGAATGGTTTTACATGGAGGACGTCCGCTGCCGATCCTGTTCGGATCGGCCTTCCGGAGTTCAGCAATGCTCCTCTAAAGAAGCGCCTAAGCTGGCGCCTCGAGCCCCGGAGAGAAGATGACCGGGATGTCCGTTATTTGATGAGCCGAATAAGGTTACTGGCTCATGCCGGACTGACCATGACAGGAGTCATGGCAATCTGCATTATGAGGGGAGTGCAGCCGCTCCAATACAGGGGCCACCCCATGTGGGACTTCAACGGGGAGGATGATGCCACCCGCCATGGCCGCAAAGGGCCTGGATCGGTCACCGAACTGGTGAAGATCTTGTCTGCCATGTACAAAGGAGAGGAGGAGGATTTCCTTCGTGTCAACCCACTGAAGGAGTTTTCTTCGAATAATCCTCGAAGCTGGGTAAGCAAACATCCTTGTGACCTGTCTGATCCATATTCCGTAGTTAAATATCTCATTTCATGGTTTTTATTGCGAGAACTGCGCCGGATATGGAGAAGATACACAGCCCGCCCCACAACCCGAGGATCCGGAGCGTCCTCGATCCGACCTCGAAGAGGATCCGGATATAACGGTGGAGTTGATCGGCGAGGTGTTCTACCAACTTAGCATCGACAATGCTTTGGTAGCCATTACGGTCGATTACCCCGGAATACTTCCAGCCCCACAGGTAACTGAGACCAAGATCCCAAAACCCTGATAATGACCCATCCGTGCTTATTTTTGACCACCGTATGCCAATGGTGTTTCGCAGGGGGTACCTTCGAGGCGGGAAGCCGAGCCTGCGGTGGCTGGCCAACAAAGGGCAGCGCGACCCCGCAGGTTAAAAAGAAGTGCGGTCCGGATCTAAACTCCGCCGCAACGGTATGGCATGTCACCATACTCCCAGGATTGACTCCTGGAAGGCGTACTAACGTTGATGCTCTTTTTAGGAAAAAGAGCGCTCGCCGGACTGAGTCCGGAGAGGCCGCCGATCGAACCTTCACCGGACAAGCTTCAAAGCCGGGTCCGAAGGCTGAAGCGAGCACGAGACGTGCGTCGGATGTTCCTCCGACAGAGGATGCCGACAGGTTGTCCGCCACCAACTCCGAGGTGGAGAGCGCCTTGAATCATAGGCGCCGCCGGACAGTTCTTCGTGACGCTCGTTTCTCCCAAGAGGCATTGAATGCCTTTGATTCGGGAGATGCGCACCTCCGTGCCGCTCAAGATGGTCTAGCCAGAGCCACGGAGCAGTATGTGAAGGACATACGGTAAGGAAATTTGACATTATATATGCCAGTAGCCCCCGAGACTTAAAATAGTTAGAATAACTGATTTAAGGATCATTTTGTTATGCAGGATCTTACAGAAAAGAATACCCAACTGTCCCAGGAGCTTGAAGAGTGCAGGGCCCAACTTGAGGCCCCACTAGCCGCTACGGGGGGAGCCTCAGAGACCCCCTCTGGTAATATACGCTTCAGAAAATAATTTATGAAGTGCGGCGGGTGTGTAAATCTGACAAAAACATTGCAGATGGCGCCGGACTAGATCCGGACAAGCAACAGCTCTTACGCCAGTTGAAGGCCGGCGAGAGTGTGCTTACGAGGGTGCGGCGGGAGAAGAATAACCTCCAAGACGCCAACACCAAGCTGGGTGAGGAACTAAAGGACGTTCGTGCCCAGTTAGCTGACTCCGTAAAGGAGAATCGGCGGCTTCATCGCGGCATTTTTAGTAAGTGCTTGAGCGAACTTTTAAAAGAGTTTGGCGAGGAAGGCCACTAACATAAACATGTTTGTAGGTTTGCTCACAGGTCGTCCTGAGGAGGAGATGCCCAGTTCTTCGGGTGATCTTCTTCCCGAATTGCGTCAGCTGCACGAACGAGTCCGGCAGGTGATGAAAGGCATCGACCAAGCCTTGTGGCCATCTATCTCCGTGCCCGAAGGCATTGGGGAGATGGCGGAGCGGCTTCAAGGAGCATGGCGGCGCTTCCGGCTATGGAAGATATCGGCCTGCCGTCAAGGCGCCAGGGAGGACTGGGCCATGGTGAAGACGCGGTACACAAAGGCTAACCCAAACAACATGGCCGAGGTCGGACCTGTGGGGCCGGATAGGATGGAGATCCCTGTAAGCTTAGTGTACGGCCAAGTAGAATTGGCCGCCAAGTATTCCCAGCAAGATTGTAAATTAGATAGCCTATTAGATGGCATTGAGGAGGAATACAATGAGTCGAGTTGACTATGTAAAAATATGACATGAAAGAATGTCTTCTAGCCGGATTGTAGATCGTTTGTCATAGCGGACCTTTTCGCTTCGACCTCCGGACCCAATAGTCCGGAGTGTGTCCGAATACCTTCGTGGTTATATAAGAACCGTGGTATGCATGGAGACCAAGCGTAGGGGTCATTGTTGCTGACGGATAAGTGCCCAACTAGTTATGTTATATTACATGGGTAGTAAGAAACATCTTCCAGGAGAATAGTTCCGTTAAGGGTTCCTTTTGTTGGGATGCATGCCCTAAAGTGCATGTCAAAGCTGCTATAAAGTAGAAAATCATCTGGGGCAGATGTGTAAATAGTTAAAATCATCTTTCAGTTCACCGACCGAATATTCCCTTAAGAACGCTTAGCTTTCGGCTTCACCCACCGAGGTACACATCCGGTGACCCGGTAGCAACAATCGCAGAGGTGCTCCCTTTACCTCCTAGCCGAACAATCGGGAACGTAGGGGTAAGCACAGGAGCCAGGCAACCCAGCTTGGCCAAAACTTAAGTCATATCGATGCATATAATGGTGAATAAAAGGTACACGCGGAAGTTTAACGCATGTGTTGGGCATGAAAGCCCGTATAAGTAAGCTTCTGTCAAAGAAGCCCCCAGGTATAATGAGCGCGGACAGCGCGTCAAGTTTGTGCGGAAAAGCGCAAACGAGCCTCTAGAGGCTACAAGAAGAAGAAGAAGAAGAAGAAGAAGAAGAAGAAGAAGAAGAAGAAGAAGAAGAAGAAGAAGGGGGAAGGAGAGAAATAGAGGACAGCAAAAAGCAAAAAATAAAGAATGCGGACGGAGGAAGGAGACGAACTTGGAGTCCGGCACTCAGGCGTAGAATCTTCGTAGACGGGCTACGTTCCATGGGTTCGGCTCGAGTCGGTTATCCGATGCGTTTCGCAGACGGTATGCTCCGCCGGTCAGGACCTGGTCGATGATGAAGGGACCTTCCCATTTGGGCTTGAGTTTGTCCTTTTCTTGTCCGCAGCGAGAACTAGTTCGCCAACGTTATAAGCTTTGGCCCGTACTTCCCTGCTTTGATATCTTCGAGCCTGCTGTTGATAGAATGCGGAACGAGATTTTGCCACGTCGCGCTCCTCTTCCAATGCGTCCAAACTGTCCTGCCGATCGAGCTCGGCTTCTCTTTCTTCGTACATGTGCACTCGAGGTGAATCATGTATTATGTCGCAGGGCAAGACTGCCTCTGCGCCGTACACCATGAAGAATGGTGTGAATCCGGTAGTACGATTCGGCGTGGTCCGCAGCCCCCAGAGTACGGAGTCGAGCTCCTCAACCCAATGTGTGTTAGATTCCTTGAGGGACCGCACTAGTCTGGGTTTAATGCCGCTCATTATTAGACCATTTGCCCGTTCGACTTGGCCGTTAGTTTGAGGGTGATAGACTGAGGCGTAATCGAGCTTGATGCCCATGTTTTTGCACCATGACTTTACCTCATCGGCCGTGAAGTTGGTGCCATTATCAGTAATGATACTGTGGGGGACACCGTAACGGTGCACTACCCCTGATATGAAGTCTATCACTGGTTCGGATTCGGCCGTTTTGACAGGTTTGGCCTCAATCCATTTGGTGAATTTATCCACCATGACCAATAGGTATTTTTGCTTGTGGGTTCCTCCCTTGAGGGGTCCAACCATGTCAAGCCCCCAAACCACGAACGGCCAGGTGATGGGTATAGTTTTAAGGGCGGTGGGTGGCATGTGGCTTTGGTTAGCAAAAAGTTGGCAACCGACGCATCGTTGGACTAAGTCCTGCGCATCTGCCCGGGCCGTCGGCCAATAAAATCCTGTACGGAAGGCCTTGCCTACAAGGGCCCGGGCTGCGGCGTGGTGCCCACCAAGTCCGGCATGAATTTCAGCCAGGAGGTTTCGCCTTTCCTCTTCGGAGATGCACCTTTGAAGGACTCCGGTAGTGCTTTTCTTATAAAGCTCTCCCTCATGGACTTTGTAGGCTTTAGAGCGACGTACAATGCAGCGAGCCTCATTTTGGTCTTCGGGGAGTTCCTGCCTAGTTAGGTAGGCTAGGAATGGTTCCGTCCACGGGGCGATAACCGCCATTATTTCGTGAGCAGAGGGTGTTATCTCGGGGGCGGAGCCTCCGGTTGTGTCAGAGTGTTCGGCGTCAGGCGGTGCGGTTGGGTCCGGATTGTTATTGCCGGACTCCCCTTCCCATAGTACGGATGGCTTGAACAACCGTTCCAAAAAGATATTGGGTGGGACGGCATCGCGTTTTGCACCGATGCGTGCCAATATATCTGCCGCCTGGTTGTTATCCCGGGCTATATGATGAAATTCGAGCCCTTCAACCGTGGCTGACATTTTAGGACCGCATTGCGGTATGCTGCCATTTTCGGATCTTTGGCGCCAAAGTCTCCGCTTATTTGGGATATTGCAAGGTTTGAATCCTCGCACCTCTAGGCGCTTAATGCCCATGGAGACGCCATCCGGAGGTCGTGCAGAGGGCCTCGATTCGCCGCGTTGTTGGAGTCCGTATACATTATCTCAAGGACGATTGGACTGTGTCCCGGTTGGGGATGTCAGACGACGCCAGCCCCCGTGCCAGCCAACATTTTGGAGCCATCAAAGTGCATGATCCATTGGAGTATGCGCCGTACTTTTAGGGAGTTCGCTTCAGTCCATTCGCCACGAAGTCGGCCAAAACCTGCGACTTAATAGCTCGTCGTGGCTTATAAGTTATGTCGAATGGGAGGAGCTCTATGGCCCATTTAGCAATCCGCCCGTCGCGTCGCGTTGTTTATAATGTCATTAAGAGGTACTTCGGAGGCTACCGCTATCGAACACTCTTGAAAGTAGTGTCGCAGCTTCCGGATGCCATGAACACCGCAGATGCTATCTTTTGATAGTGTGGGTACCGGACTTGCATGGAGTTAGGACAAGGGACACATAATAAACCGGTTTTTGAATAGGGAACCGATGTCCGTCTGCTTTCGTTCGACAACGAGCACCGCTGACAACTTGATGTGTTGCGGCGATGTATAATAGCATTGGTTCGCCCATGTTGGGCGCGCCAGACCGGATTTGTTGCCAAATGGCCTTTATTTCTTCGAGTCCGGCCGTATGCATCCGCCCACTCAAGTGTTCGTGCGGCGGAGGAGGCGGTAAAGAGGTAATGCCTTTTCTCCTAAATGGGAGATAAAGCGGCTTAGAGCCGCCACGCATCCCGTCAATTTTGTATTTGTTTGAGGTCTTTTGAATATCCAATTGTGACAGAGCTCGAATCTTGGCTGGGTTTGCTTCAATTCCTCTACCGACACAATGAAGCCCGTGAGCTTTCCGCTGGAATGCCAAGACGATTTTTCTGGATTGAGCTTGATGTCATATTTTGAAGATTGTCGAATGTGAGCCTCAAGTCGTCTACTAGAGTTTCGACGTGCTTGGTTTTGACGACCACGTCATCTACATATGCTTCCACTGTTTTGCCGATCTGGTTTGCCAGACATGTCTGAACCATGCGCTGATATGTTGCGCCGACGTTTTTGAGCCCGAAGGGCATTGTGTTGAAGCAGAACGGGCCGTATGGAGTGATGAATGCTGTTGCAGCTTGGTCTGGCTCCGCCATCTTGATTTGGTGGTAGCCGGAGTACGCGTCGAGGAAGCACAATGAGTCGTGTCCTGTTGTAGCGTAAATGATTTGATCAATTCGAGGGAGGGGGAAGGGATCCTTTGGGCAAGCCTTATTAAGGTCTTTGAAGTCAACACATAGGCGCCAGGATTTATCCTTCTTTGGTACCATCACCAGGTTTGCTAGCCAGTCCGGATGTTTTATATCTCTGATGAATCCGGCCTCCAAAAGTTTGGCTAGTTCCTCTCCCATGGCCTGTCTCTTGGGTTCGGAAAAGCGCCGAAGAGCCTGTTTGACCGGCTTGAATCCTTTTAGGATGTTTAGGCTGTGCTCAGCCAGCTGACGTGGGATTCCTGGCATGTGAAGGGTTCCAGGCAAAGATGTCCCAGTTTTCTTGTAGAAATTCTCGTAGTGCGGCGTCTACATCAGGGTTTAATTGTGCCCCGATGGAGGCCGTCTTTGCAGGGTCCGTTGGGTGGACTTGGAATTTGACTATTTCATCCGCTGGTTTAAAAGAGGTGGACTTGGATCTTTTATCAAGTATCACGTCGTCCCTGTTCACCGTGGAGCGCATCGCGGTGAGTTCCTCGGCCACTAGGGCTTCGGATAGTGCCTCGAGGGCTAGTGCGGCCGTCTTATTTTCGGCGCAGAGTGTTATGTTCGGATCACTAGCGAGAGTGATGATTCCGTTGGGACCGGGCATTTTAAGCTTCATGTACCCATAATGGGGTATAGCTTGAAAAATTGTGAATGCCTCTCGTCCTAATAAAGCATGGTATCCGTTGTTGAACGGGGCCACTTGAAATGTGACCTCCTCGACCTGTAATTGTCCGCGAGCGAACACTACACTCCCCAGCGTGATTTTTCCTGCAGCATGCTTCCGATCGGGATTATTCCTCTAAAGGTTGTGCTGCTTCGCTCAATGCGGTTCTAGTCTATTTCCATTTTTCGTAGGGTTTCCTCATAGATGAGGTTTAGTCCGCTGCCGCCATCCATGAGTACCTTAGTAAGGCGGCCGCCTACTATCGGGCCGAGGAACAATGTGGTGGTACCGCAGTTCGAATTTAGGTTCGCCACGGCATTGAAGGTAATAGCTGTGTCACCCATGGATTTATTGTTGCTACTTGGTAGATTTCGCAAGGTTATGGAGTTGTCGTTTTCGCATGTTGTTTGATGCGAAAGTCTCAAGACTATTAACACCGTCTTCGGTGTTGCTGGGCTGGGATTCGAAGCTAGAAGCTCTTCGCCACTTTTGGCCACCGCCGTAGTATCCAACATGCTCAAGGCTATGAGTTGGAGTGGCGCCTCTGTGCTATGAATTTTGCAGGTCCGCTTAGCTAACCCTCCAAAGACGGTTCCGTACACTTTAGGGGTTTTTGGTTTTTTGGTATTCAACCCAGGTGCTTGATAATGATGCACCCTTTTGTTCCGGACTAGGGATGTATTCGGGGCCGGATTACCCCAAAATTTACTTTCAGTTTTCCAGGCGCTCTCCATCGCACAGTACTTTTGTATGATGGTCACCAAGTCAGAAAAGCGTGTGATTTTGCGACGACTTATGGCGTTTAGGATTCCCTTGTCCGTGCAATTATTGCAGAAGATTGGTATTGCGTCCTCCTCTCGGCAGCCCTTTATCCTGTTCATAACCAGGAGGAATCTGGCCTAGTAATGATGTACTGTTTCGGTGGGCTCTTGCCGAATTAGAGAGAGATCGCTAATGTTTGGGTGGGCGGGTGGCACTAAATCCGGAACCCCGTCCAATTTAGGACTCAAGGGCCGGGAAGTTTCCGAACTCGGAAGCTTGGATTTTGGGTGCTATCCAACGAGTCCGACCCGCCACCGACTTTAAGTTCGTGGCTTGATCGACATCCGTCCCTCCGCAGGAATCCGCATGGAGGGATCGAACCGGACGTAGCTAGTCCTTAAGATAGGAGAAGAGTCGCCGCGTTGCTCCTCTATCACAGCAACATGATGGGTAGCCCGGGAGAGTTGATCTCTCTCGGATCGGTTTAGGCCCGATCCGTCGTAACTGTGGCGACTCCAGTATGGCGATGCGATCCAAGAGCTCGCTTACGGAGGAGAGCTCGATCGATCTAACTGTTCGGCAAGTTCAATCGACATGGACATTGGTTTCGATGACTCGAGAGGTCATCGTCGGTAGCGACAACCGAACTAGCGGTCATGAGAAACCGCCTAGCCAAGAGTCGACCATGGCCAAGGCTTCTTTGGCGATGCTATTGTCTTTAAAGACGAGATGAGGCATCCTACCGATGGCGATGACGACAGAGGAACTCTCAATGAAAGCACCAATGTCGGTGTCAAAACCGCGGATCTCGGTAGGGGTCCCGAGCAGTGCGTCTAGGCGGATGGTAACAGGAGACAAGGGACACGATGTTTTACCCAGGTTCGGGCCCTCTCGATGGAGGTAATACCCTACTCCTGCTTGATTAATATTGATGATATGGGTAGTACAAGAGTAGATCTACCACGAGATCAAGGAGGCTAAACCCTAGAAGCTAGCCTATGGTATGATTGCTGTTCGTCCTACGGACTAAAACACTCTGGTTTATATAGACACCGGATAGGTTAGGGTTACACAGAGTCGGTTACAATGGTAGGAGATCTACATATCCGTATCGCCAAGCTTGCCTTCCACGCCAAGGAAAGTCCCATTCGGACATGGGACGAAGTCTTCAATCTTGTATCTTCATAGTCTTGGAGTCTGGCTATCCGGACACCCCCTAGTCCGGGACTCCCTCACCCGGACACTACTCCGATGAGTGTATGGCTCCCTATAAAAGAAGAGAAGATTCTCCTAAAAGAAGAAGTAGAAGAGAACAATCACCACCAAGAGAGAGAAGGAGTAGAGATAACCGTTACGAACGTAGAACCTCTCGAAGAAGCAAGGATTCAGAAAGGAAGGACAAATCATCAAGGAGCTGCGCAAAGCGAAGACATCAGGCTCATGTTGGTGAATGGATATCCGGCTCCGACTTCGACCATCACTCCGAAAGAAGTTATCACTCCGACTCCGAATATAATCAAGATGAAGGTGTTGCTGGTCTAGCACTTGTGTCAACCAACTCCTATGACATATTTGACTCACCAAATGAAGGAATTGGAAGATGCTTCATGGCTAAAGGCCCAAAGGTATCACACCCCGAGTATGTCGATTTCAATAGTGATGAAGATGACTTGCTAGGAGATGATGATTTACTCGTTGATAACTCTAGTTATGAAAACTATGATGAACGAATGATGATGATAAGAAGGAGATTGAGCGTCTAACTAAAGAACTAAACACTCTTAAGTTAGCTCATGAAACTACCTTGGAAGATCATCGAGAACTTTTAAAGACTCATGGGAAGCTACGCTTTGAAAAGCTCAATCTTGAGCAAGAGCATGAGTTCTTAAAAGCAATCAATGATGATCTTCGCAAGAAAAGTTCTTCTTACATTGCCAAGCGTTTACTCTTGTCTACTTACATGCCACAAGTAAGATCTAGCAATAAGAGTAAGAAAGATTCTTCATCTAGTAGTAACAATAATCATGCTAAATCGAATGTTGTTGCTTTTAGTAGTTCTCTTGATTCCATTAATGATTCTCTTAGCCAAGTCACACTTGAGCAAGAAAATATCTTATAAGGGAATTATAGAGAAAAGGTGTTTACAAGAGCCTTGCCAGAAGTAAGCAATTTGAGGAAATTGTACGCAAGCAAGGAAGACACCGGAAGAATCAAGGTGTTGGTTTTGAACGAAAGTTCAATTGCAATGGAGTTGAGTGGGAAGAAGATCAATACCCCAAGACGAAGTTTGTTCCTCAACAAGAGAAGTATGATCCTACTTCTTTCCAAGGAACACAAGCTCAAGATGATCTTCCACCACAAGACCACAAGCAAAAAGGCAAGGACAAGCTTCAAGAGGAGATTGATGCATTTGAAGAAGCTGATCCCAAGGCCTTGGTCAAGTGGGTTCCCAAGACTACATCAAGTACGACTACAACTCCACAGATTCCCATCAAGATGGTGTGGATCCCAAAGAAGAAGAACTAGAGAGTTCTTGAGGGTGACTCCGCCAACATACTTCACTCATATCTTTTGGCAAGGGCATGTGCAAACAACTTCCACAGCTTGCACTAGTTCAAGGAGTCACAAACCCGCTTGTTGGTAAGACAAGGGACAAGGTAACCTAATGCTTTCATGGACATCATCTATGTGTACATCACTCTATGTCTATGGATATCCTTGTTTGTTCCTTGTGGGACTAACCCATGTAGGTATTGAAAGTGCAACTCACTCCAATGGATTGCTCCAAACGATCTACATCAACATTGAGCATCCACATCTTCAACACCTACATGAAGTCATCATCGACAAAACCCAAGGTTAGTTCATCCCTCTTAGGGGGGATATCACATCTAGGGGGAGCTTTACTCTAATCAATTGAGCTAAAGCAACTCTAATGATGTGAACACGACAATGCTTTATGTAAAAGTGGTAACCCCACTTGTGCTTAAATGATGAGTATGACCTATGATCAAATGTTCTCATTTGTCTCCTAAGTCAATATACTCATATATAGATGACCTAGACATCGCCAATTGCTTGATAGATGCTAGAGTGTTTGTGCATGCTTTGTCACATATTTCATTTGCCATTTTATTGTGTGAGCATGTTGGATGCATATTTTACTCATTCGAGGACATCCATTTGTTGCTTTGATTGTTTGGCTCTTTTTCTTTTGCCAAATGGATGGACAAGAATGCCTAAGAACTCCCTCTAGCTATCTATGCTTTTCTCGTCTCAAACTCTATTCATGCTACATCACAAAGTTTGATCAAGTCGATTCGAACCACTGGTCATCGAGGAGCACTTGAGTCCCCGATTCGTCATAGACTTAAACTTCCAAAACCTCTTTGTGCATTTCGGTATGACCGAGTCATCCACTTCGGTCACACCGAGTTCACTAAGTTGATCTAGGTTTTCAATCTCGGTGCAACCGATCTGAAGCTTTCGGTCACGCCGAGTTGCAGAATCGCTATGATTCTCAAGATCTCGGTGCCACCGAGTTGTTCCACTTTCGGTCACACCGGCGGGGTCGGGATATATAAACCCATGGGTGCGATTTTGGAAATTTCTTCAAACTCCTCAGCCCGCGCGTGTGTCCTGCTCTGCCTCCTCGGGTCTCCGGATCATCTCTTTGCCGCCAGCGACCTCTCACTGCTAGTTTCCATCACCGTCAACGGAAATCTGCTCCGTCGTTGCTGCCGTAGCGAACCTCCGCCGAACTAGGGTATGGGTTCGACTCTATGTGCTAATTCCTTTACTCCGATTCATAGCACATTGCTTTGCCATGATCTTTACCACATATGCAAACGTTCTATCAACAGAAAACATCCTTTAGGTTTGATTTGATTTGAAAACTTAGGGTTAGGTCTCCGCTAAACTCATCTCGGACCGACTGAGTTGGAGAAATCAGTCTCACCGATTTGGCTTAGGCCATTGCACATGCATTTTTGGTCTGACCGAAAACTGCAAATCGGTGCGACCGAGTTCGACTCTCTGTGAAACCCTAGAAATCTCGGTGCCACCAAACTGTGACTCGGTCTAACCGAGTTCACTAGTTTAGGCTCCAAAAATTGCTTCGGTATCACCGAGTTTATCAAATCGGTAGCTCCGAAATGCTTTCTGTGGAGAACTAAAACTAAGTTTTTGAGTCATCTGTGTTGCAAAAACTCTACATTTTGTGATGCTCATCCACTCTACCTCATCTACATCTATTCATATGGTCTGCTGTCAGTGAGATTGCCAAGATGTCTGACCAGAGTGACAGTCAGAACAGATCAGAGGAACAAGTGCAGTTGAGTGAGGGTTCAGATCCCTCAAGAAGCTATGGTGAGGGCAGTAGGAGCACACCTAGTAACTTGCCCAAGGCAGCCACTAGAGCAAGGAAGAAGAGAACCTCAGACTCTGAGGATGAGGACTATGTGGCTGTTGAGGATGAAGCCACCTCAAGGAAGGAATTCTTGAAGAAGGAGTATAGCACAGCTGCTGCAACAAAGCCAGGCTTGAACAAGAAGGCACCTGCCAGAAGAATCCATATGTCAAAGCCAAGGAAGGTTGCAATAGGAGACACAATGAAATTCACCATAGAATCTGATGATGGTGAAGAATCAGGAGATGACAAGAAAAAGAAGAGGGCAAGAACCACAACTGCAAAAGTTCTTGGAAAATCAACTATGGTAAGAGATTCAGAAGAGGAAGAAGAAGAGGATGCTGCACTAGCACCCAAACCTCATAACCTTATGGGAGATGCTATAAAGTCAGGGGCTGCTCCATCAAAGCCGAAGACTGCTCCCAAAGCTCAAGCTCAGAAGTCCCCAAAGCCCAAGAGGAACACCAGGAGCATTCTTATAGAAGAGAAGAACAAGGCCCCAGTGCCTCAAGCTGAAGAAGAGGATGATGAGTCTCTTGTTTTGAGAAAGCTGAAACCCAAGATTCTAGACCACAATGACGCTCATCCAGTGGCTGAGGACATGCACATCAGAAAAGATGCTGGATTGAGACTTTGGAGACAGTCTGATCCCTATGCTGTGAGGAGGAGGACTGCAGTTGATTACAGATCATACAAAAGAACAGCAAGACTTTTATGAGACACTTTTGCTTGACAAGAAGCCAATTGTATGTGACATGAGATGGGTTGATTGGGATTACATCAAGGAGAAAGAAAACCTCTTCCCAGGAGTTTATGATAGCTTTAAAGCTTGTGGAGTTGATAAGTTTGTAGCTCATAAGCTCACCAAATGGAATGATGAGCTAATCATGCAGTTTTACTCCACTGCTCACTTTTACCTAGATGGGAAGATCATATTGATGTCTGAAGGTACAAGGTACCAATCTACTGTTGAAGAATGGGCCAAGTTGATCAATGCCCCAGAAGATCATGAGGATGACTTGGATGTGTATGCCAAGAAGAATAAAGACCACAACTCTATGGCACACATGTACAAAGAGATCCCTGATAAAGCTTCGGAGACTCACAAGCTTGGATCAGTACATTACTTGTTGTCTGGTCTGCCTACCATCAACACCATCCTAAGACACACATTGCTACCCAAGCCAGGAGATCATAAGATGATTAGAGCACATTCAATCAACTTGCTGCACATTTTTTATGCCCCTCAAAAGTTTAATGTCATGAGTCTGATTGTAGAGACAATCAAGAGGTCAGCTGCTAACCAGAAGAGAAATTGTGGATATGCTCCACATATCCAAGTGCTCATCAACTCCAAGATGGGCACATGCACTTATCTGTTGGACAAGGAGCATCTACCACTATATCCTAAATTTGAAGATAATGAAGTTGTGATGAATGAGGATGAACCTTCATTAGCTCAAGCAAAAGAGAAGAGAGCTAAAGCTAAGGCGGAGAAAGCTGCCAAGATGCCAAGTGTTGAGGAAGCATCTCAAGTTTTGCTGAAGAGCAAGAAAGATCAGCTGGCTTATCTGATCCAATCTACTTTGAGGATGAGAAGGGATTGGCCACCCGAACTCAGAATTAGGAGAGCTTGGAGAGGATCATAGAAACCAAATTTTATGATCTTGATCTAAAGGTTACCGAGATGCAAACATCAGTTGAGCAGCTCCAGGAGGAAGCAGAAGAGAGGAAAGGGAAGGCAACTACTGATGCTTTTCAGCGAGTGCCTAGATGTCGAGGTCCGCTGCGGTGCAGATGCAGATACTAGAGCTACAACACAAGACCAGCAGCCATAGCTTCATGCCACCTCCAGCAGCCACTCCACCAGCTCCAACTACATCAATAGATGCCTTCGTCCTTGGAGTTCTCTCTACACCACCTCCCGAAGACCAAGCCTGAGAGACGCATAGCACTATGCATTTTTGAACTTTTTGGTAACTTGTTGCCAAAGGGGGAGAAATGTATAGATCATAGGCTTCGAGAGAGAGAGAGTGTTTTGCTTCTTTGTCTCTCTTTCTTTTGGTTGAACTTTTTTGTGTGCTTGGTTGATACTCTATGTCTGCGTGAGATACTTGTTTGATCATGTGTTTGATCATACGCTACTTTAATGCTTGCTTGGATGATATTATCTCTTATATCTCTTATATGATCACTCACTTTGCTTGGTGATGAGTGCATGCTTTTAATTTTCTATCATTTTGAGCACTCCAGAAAGATGTATGTGACATGGAAGAGTAACCCATGATCCTAATCGATTGTGCATTTGCATTCAAAAGAAAATCTTAAATAATGCACAAATTTAGGGGGAGCTCTTTCTTATCACATACACTACAAAAAAATACACTTCCGTGATGATACATGTTTGTCACAGTAGGTCGCCTTTTTTGTCATGCATGTACATCCATGATGATTTTATGACAGAATCAAGATAGTCATTCCTATGCTGTCGTAGAAGTGTTCCATGACATTATCAAAATTATCATCACGGAAGTGTCCACTTCCATGACGATAAATCGCGCGTCACAGAAGTGCTTTCGTCAAGGGTGACCGACACGTGGCATCCACCGTAATAGAACACCGTTAAGCTATCGGGTCGGGTTTTGGATCCGATAACCCGTTAACAGCCCCGACCAATGGGGATTTTCCACGTGTAAAATCATCATTGGCTGGAGAAAACACGTGTCGGCTCACCGTTGGGACAGATGTCATCCGCTCATTGGACCGAAGGCGCCTATGATACGGCGACACGTGGCACGGCCCAACAGAGGCCCATTCCTGTGAAAAGGCCGGCCCGTTTGACTTGGTCAAAAGGTGGCGGGCCAGCCCACGGAAATCCTGTTAACGTCCTGTTCGCATATAGCCCATTTACAGCCCGCTAAACTAGGGCCCGTTACGCCCTATCCGAATTAGGCCCAGTAGCGTCATCTGGGCCGTCCAATATGATTCAACCCGTTTTAACTTCCGGCCCATGTGTGGCCTATGACTTCTTTCGGCCCATATGAGGACCTTTGTAACTCTTGGCCCATTAACGACCCATGGTGAAACTGGCCCGTAATGAACATTGTATCACTTTATACCCATTAATGGCTCGTTATTCCATTGGGCTGTTTCCAGCCCAAGTTATCTTTCGGCCTTCTCAGGGCCCATTGATTCTTGGGCTCATTTGCAGCATTCGGTTACATACGGCCCGTTACTGTTATTTTCTGCTTGTGGGCCAAATTCAGCCTGTCGTTACAGTTGGCCCGTTTGCGGGCCGTTAATACGTTGGGCCATTTTCATGTAAAAAAACCGTTGGGCTATTTTCATAGAGTTATCAAATACGGCGTATTAACGACCCGTTATGGTCCACAAATAGTACGACCCATGATTGGCGAAATGATGATACGCCCCGTAGAAGGCCCATGGATCCTACGGCACGTATGAGGCCCATGGATAGTACGGCCCGTAGAAGGCCCATGGATCATACGGCCCGTAGAAGGTCCATGGACCCTACGGCCCGTAGAAGGCCCATGGACCCTAAGGCCCGTATAGAAGGCCGATGGATCCTACGGCCGGACGAAGGCCCATGGATCATACGGCCTGCAGGAGGCCCATGGATCATACGGCCTGCAGGAGGCCCATGGTTACAACAGTCTGTGTGTTGCCATGATTATTTTGGCCTAGTTACCAAAAATAGGCTATTGTGGCCACTAGAAAAAAAAGAAAAAGAACTGCAGTGACTACAAGCAAACAACTAAACAAGACAATAAGGAACTAAATAAGCAAGCAATTAACGCTAGCCTATTACCGCTATTACACATATTACATCCACTGGGCATCAAAGTTCGCCACCAGTGCAAATATAGGGAACAAAGCAGCACATTACATACACTGGCCGTCAAAATTGGCCACCAGTGCAAATAAACGCGGCAGCAAAACAAGAGCATAACTGAAACAACTTCAGAAGAGCTCAAGAAACGTTGTCCTGAGTATCCACATTGCTGGCAATAAGCTTAGCAAGCTGATTAGCTTTGTCCTGTTTGGCGCTAAAATCCTCCAACGCTTGCTGTTGCACCAGAAAGTATGCATCTGAATGCTCCAGGGACTTCCGCAGTCCTTCCGCTTCTTGTCGCAGCACAACTGATCGATGTCTTTCAGCTTGTAGTTGAGACTCAAGAAACCGAACTGATTCAAACAGTGAGTTTGAATAGCTTGTGCAAGCGGTAGTGGCCAGTAACTCGAACACTAAACCAAGACAGGACTTTGGGGTTGTCTCGATGTCTTCAAGATAGTCTTCCTTAGCTGTTTTATCAGCTTTGTTGGAGACCAACAAGGATGTGTCACTATCCAGAACCTTATCTGCATTACTTCCTTTACCATTGCTTAATAAGGCACTCTTCCCCAATATTCTGTAAGCACTCAAAAGAAGAAACAAGCGGACACATAACAAGTTTAGCATGTACTAGTATATGGAACTCATTTCGGTGAACGAGTTCATTAGTAAGGTGGACAGGATTAAACTACCAAGTCTTCTATTGCGAAGTACTAGTACATAATAAAAGCATCAAACAAACATATATATCTATGTCCTATGGTCACTGCATTGTCTTGCCAAATCAAAATAGAGACACGGTTCAAATCATATCAATTCAAGACAAAGCAGTAGTGAAAGAATACAAAGCATGGGAAACTACACGACACAACAAGATTCCAGATGGGTACCACGGGTCTACATGTACAACAACACTATCGGCTCACAGTGATGCTAGTAATGTGCATGATATGAAAGTCAATGTATACACAATTGAAATTGAAATCAACAGAGCTATTGATAAGAGCAAACCTGTTAAAGAAACATGCGTGAACATACCTGCTGTGCCATTGGAGTTCGATTGGATCCTTCAATTTAAAAATAAGTTTGTATGAGTAAATACAAGGATACAAGAGCAAAGCAATCATAGTTAAAAAGGTGTGCCTAAGCGGCGCTTAAGCGCTTAGGCTCCAGCGCTATAAAACGCATTGCGCATAACTACGCATAATCATGCATAATCACAGCATAAGCATGCGCTTTGGTCAAGAAAGCGCAAAGCGGTGGCAAACGCACAATTAACGCCTAGTGCTTTTTGAACTATGATAGCAATGGAATCTTAAATTAGAACAGTTGTTCTTCAGGTTTAGGCACTTGTTCTACATGAACAGAGTACAAGAAGACGCAAGAATATAATACTTAAAATAGAAAATGAGCTCATAGACCTTACCACATTATTGGTTCGGGACCAAGATGAACATGGCGTTCCCACCATCGTCCAATAAATGTGTCTCAGAGAACGTAAGGGAATTTGATGAGTTTCTTTTCCAAGAAGTACGTTTTCTTGTGTAATTCGATATCGCCACCAAGCATTCTTGAAGATAGCAGAGGTATTAGCACAGGTTACCTCATCCCGAGTTTCCAATCGGTCCTTCTCTATAGAGAAAATGGGAAAATTTGTTGTATAATAACCATCATGGAGGTAGGATGTATGGGACGAAGCAAAGTAATTGCCATGAATAACATTACTTACACATAACTCCCGGACAAACACTTGTAATCGCATTTTCCTTCATCTTCATATAATATTTCCAAGATGGGAAGATACGCACATACGATTTAACAACATCAAATGCGATAGATGCTAAACTACGACTAGCTGGTTGTGCTTCCTCCACAGGAATAGGCGTACTAACCGGTGGAGTTAGGGTTCGCCGTGATAGTCTTGGCCCTTAGGGCACCGGAGCTGCCTTACTAACTGCTCTTGTTTGGGAGCTCTGTGGTGGAGATGGTGCTGTGTCAACAGGAACTGGGTTACTATCGGCTGGGGTTGGGGTTAGATTGGGTGAAGCTGGTTCTCTGTCCATCGCAGTAGGGGTACAATCTGCAGGAGTTTGGGTTATGTGTGGTAGGGCTGGTTCTTGTGCATGTACAACCGGGGTGCTATCTCCACCAAGAGGTAGCACTATTTTATTTGAAGACCGTGTTTTTAGTCTGCTAGATACTGGCATCACCCGCTCCAATTCAAATGGCTGATAAACAGGAAACATAGTTGAATGTACAGACATTGTATGAGAAACAGATGCAATAGATAGTGTGGAAAAAAGAGGGCATGAAATAGTTGACATTATATTGTTTAACTAAAACGGATAGCATGACATAATTTCACATATATGATGTCTATCTAAACTGGATAGCATAGCATAACATAATTCAAAGATATGATGAATAACTAAACAGGATCGCATGACATAATTCACCTACATGTTATCTAAGTAATCAGGATCGCATCATTTAATTCACATATGTGATTTATATGCTAAACAGAGGGCATTCGATATGATGTCTGAACTAAGAACATGGTGTTGAATATTGTGTATATGATGTCTAAACTATGCAATGCAAGACACCGTATGCATGATATGAGCGAGATAACTGCCAAGTTAGAGCATACACCTCGGTGGGGGAATAGGACTGGTCATCTGTCTCTGAATCCATCTCTGAGGAGCTATCGGGACCCAACAAGAGATCTGCTTCAATAGGTAGCACTATCTGCTCTGAAGGCCTTGTTTTCACTCTAGATTTTTCCATCTCCCACCCAAATGGCTGATTCACAGGAAGAGTAGTTTAATGTACAAACATTGTCGACAAATGGAAATGTAATGAAGAAAAGGATGGGCAAGATATCATTCAAATATATGATGCGTAGTTAAACAGGATGGCATTGCACATTTCACATATATTATGGCTGGCTAAAATACATGAGACTGCATAATTCCCATATATAATATAGAAACTAAATAGGTGGCATTATAGAACATGTCTAAACTAAGCAGATGACATATATGATGTCAAAAGTAGGCACTGCTAGGCAACATATGCATGATATGACTAACATCATCATGCCAAGGTAGAGCAAACACCTTGGGGGGTAAATAGGAGTGGTCACGATTATGCGAATCCACCCTGCACAGATATCTTCCTCTGGATTACAATCTGTAGAGGGGTGGGGAGGGTTTGCCATTGAACCCACCATGGAGCGATGTCTGCATGACATTGTATTGCCGTGCAAAACTCTTCTCTTTTTCTCTACATGTTCAGCATGACTGTGTACAATATCTGACATGCATACGAAAAAAATATGGTGAGATTATGTAAGGAGAGCATGCAGAAATTTAGAGTGATGGTAGCAACCAGTGGATCAACGTTTTTCCATTGAACAAAAATATCCCTAATGGATCGACGTGAATGTATAGTAATAAGTGATGCAATAAGTGTACAACCTCTTTGCCGTAGCCGTGTCGACCTCAAAGATCATTGGGTTGGTCGTGAAGCGCTTGAGGCAGAGGTGGCTATCGGAGGTGTCGAGGAAGATCGAGGAATCAGAGACGGCGTCCGTGGCATCGCTCACAGTGATGGATCGCTTACGTCGTTGGAGCAGCTCCGGTGAGCCGTAAGACGCCAAGGCTGAAGCAAGACAAGATGACATCGTCAATCTCAAGTGGGATTCTAATAGCATCTCCAATAGATGATGTAAAATGGATGTAAATTTAACATCACCAAAACCACCGACTACAACAGATGAGGTAAAAACTGTTGAATCTGAACTTAGCTGTCGAAACTGAAATTTACTGTGGAATCTGAATGCTACTATCGAAACTGAACGCAATGGTAGCAGAGAGGCACTTGACATGTAGTTTAGGGAGGGCCTGCAGTTCATATTCAACCTGCACCCCCCTGAGCCGCCAGCCACCACCGGCCGAACCGCTGCCCAGCGTCGCCTCCGCCGCCCAAACAACTCGCCACCGCCGCCTGCCAGCCCTCTAGGCCCCCGCCCCACCCTGAACCCTAAGATAGATAGTGGGGTACCTCTCCGTGAGCCCCGTCCCCGCTGCAGGTGGTTCTTCCTTAACTCCGCGAGCCCCCAACCCCTGAAAATCGATCGACCCAAAAGTCGATTCAATCGATCAAGTGTGGCTTAATCGGAGCAGAGCAAAGAACACGAGCGAGGGGAGAGCAGCAGCAGCAAGGGCGAAGCGAAGCGAGAGCCGAGCAGCAGCAGCAGCAGATCCGGCTGGTATGGACGCCGCCGCCCGAAGGGGCCTCGACCGGGGAGAGCCGCCCGTGGAGATGTCGCCATGGCGCCGGCTTCAAGGTAGCCACCCATGGGGTGCGGGATGGAGCACCGCCGGCGCCGGAGGTCGAGTTAAGGAGAAGGTCCGATGCGATGAGTGTACAACCTCTTTGGTGGCGCTGAGTAGGCCTCGCCGTCCCGAGGAGTCGGTGAGGATGCTGCAGTTCCGGTGGAGCAGGTTAAGGCGGCGCTGTGGGGATGGAGCAGCCGCGATAGACGAGGCGATCGTCGGAGCAGCTGCTTGGAGGTGGAGGACGGGGCGGCTGAAACGGCGGGACGGCGAGATGGACGATGGATCCTCATCCGGGGAGGTGGACGAGGGATGTAGAGCTGTTGCGGTGGACGACTTCGTCGGGGAAGAGGCTCCGACTGGGCAGCGGTGACATGGCGGACGAAGGAGGGTGGGGTTTTGCGGCTGGAGCGGAGAGGTCATGGCGGCCTGGGATTTTGAATGGCGAAAAGGGGGCGAAGCATGACTTAGGGATGCGCTTGTCCAAAATGTAGGGTGTGTTACAAAAGTACCCCCCACAGATTTGAACTAGCGGTCCTTTCGGCTCAGGGTTAGAAGGGGGATTTCACGTGTCGGGATTTGGCAGCTGGAGGGAGTTTTCGCGCGCGTTGTAATTTCGGGATAGCAAGGCGCGGGTTGTGAAGGCGCCAGTTTTGGGAGCACGATATCTGAATTTTCGGGATATAACAAGACACGGGTTGAATTTTACGGACAATCCTAACATGTAGTAATATTGTACTTGTATGCACTACAAATCAATTCGCACTTCCTCAACCAAAAAGAAAACGAAAAAATAAAACTATTCACACCACACAAAGAGAGAGTCTTGCCCGCTTTTACTATACAAATGTTATTCAGTTATCCCTCCTTCCATCTATATAGGGCCTAATCGTTTTCGATGCTAACTTTGACCAAATATTAGAGCAATGATATATGACATGCAACTTACACAAAGCACACCGTTAATTTCGTCTGTGAAAGGTTCTTTCAATGATATAATTTTCACATTGTGCATGTCATGTACTATTAATCTTGTCAATTGTCAAATGCGGTCTTAAAAATCTCATTACGCCCTATATAGATGGAAGGAGGGAGTATGAATCCATGTTATGTCCGATTAAATTTTTTCGCTTGCTGTATAATGCATGTAACCTAGTCATACCAACATTTTAGTGCATTCCAAATGTCTATACTACCGCTGCAATTCGAACTAAATTTTAATTCATTTCTCTATTTCAATAAGAATCTACAATCATGATTGTTGCCAACTTCAACCATCATAGTTTCCTTGCTATCCGCCAGATATAAATCGGACGGCCTATAATGCAGGATGGCAGGCACACCATCATCAACAACTCCTTTTTTTATAAGAGTAGAGATAAAATATATTAAATGTAGTATAACATGTTCATAACCACACCATGTGTATCACCGTTATATATATTCACACATGCGTCGGTTTGAAACACTATGATAAATTCTTCAAATATCCGAATTCGCTTTTTATAATGAAGTATATATGATCTCTATTCGTCTTTTACACCCACACAACCCTCTTATCTTTGTAGCTAGCGCTAACTTCCTCTTGTGCATGCACACGCCCGCATCCCTCTCACCCTCCCTCAAGATTCTCTAGCTCCATCACAAAATTGCTCTTTTCACTTTAGGTCGTTCACCCACGGTGTGTGTAGCCCCCAGCTCCTTCTTCGGCACACATCGATCGATATGCCTCTCTAGCCAGTGTGCCTAGCACAAACACAAGCTTCCCTCTTCTCTTGTCACCGCCCATGCCTCACTCCCACCACTCTTTTCATCGCTCTCGTACTTGCACACTCCTCCCCCTCGATATAGTATGCCTCTCGCACCACCTCTTACATGCATCCCTCTCTCTATCCTTCTCCTTGTGCCTCATTTGCTTCTAACACACACATGCATGTATACCGATCGATCTCCCAACATATACCTAGATCGACTTTAACTACCCCCCATCGATCGACGCACCTCACAAGTTATGTCTCTCCTTTCTAACAAAGGGTGATTGATCTTCCTATGTAGTTACGCCTGCTTACCACAGCCACATCGTCCCCCTCATCATTCGTGCATGCCTCCTGACCCGCCTCTCACACGCACGTGCACGCACAACAAGCAGCCATCTCCTCTCTTATTGATATTGCGGCGTGCCCTCCGCTTTTCTAGCAAGCCTATCCCACCATTTGTTAGAAGCAACTCCACTACCACCCCTCCAACACTCTAGCTCTGTCTCTCCCAACCTTATTCCTCTCCTACACATATGCATGGATGCCGATCGATCTCCCTTAATACATGAGGCAGATCGATCTCCTTAATACATGAGGTAGGCCTCTCTCCTCCTCCACACATATACCAGCCATTGTACCTCTATAGTTAATTGGGCCTCCCTCTTCCCCCACCACACACCGATAGTCAAGCGCTGCAGGTAGGTATCCATGCCACAGAGACAAACTGCACATGTCCCATCTCATGTTCCAGTAGGCCAGCCACTCTATATCTTTGAAGTGGGCACACACAAATTCGATGGCACTCTTTATCGATCGCGCGCGCACACACACACACACACACATCATCCCTCTCTTTGATTCTATGGACACCTTAAGCCGATACCTCCACTCTCTTCTCGTGAATCGCCCCCTCTATATATATGTTATATCCAGGACTCTATTTCACACACATTGCATATGTTACATTTTTTATTGACCCCCCAAAAAAACTCTCAAGAACCCACACACTATATCTCTCTAGGTTTGTATCTCTCTCACAACCCCACGTAGGTGGTGTACGATACAAGAAGAGAATAGGTGCACTGCACGTACTCACGCTTCGTGCCCAGCCACACCAGCTGGTACACGGTGGAGCTCATTTCTTTATGAAATGGCAGCCCACGTGCTAATTTGAACGCTCAGAAGGTTGTTTACCTAGGAGGTCGTGTACCACGCGTGCACGAAACAAAGTTCGACTTGACGCGTTGCCGCATTATTTTTAAATAAAGTTATAGCGCCAATGGCACGTATACGTAATATAAAACGATTTTATGGAGAAAAGGTAGTCCGCTCACTATATACAATGGAGCCTGCCTGCTGGTTTGTCGCTCTTCGAGTATCTCACACAAGGCTGCGGTGGCCTCTCTCTCTCTCACCGTTGGTCATCGATCCGCCGCATCCCGCTCGCGGGGAAAGGGAGTGCGGTGGCCTCTCTCTCTCTCATCGTTGGTCACTGATCCGGCCGCATCCCGTCCGCCGGGGGAAAGGGAGGAAGTGCATCGTTTCTCCATTCGACGGCGCCGAGGCAGCACGTCCCAATTTGCGGTACACGCCGTTCTCTCTGACCAAGCTCCGGCGCGGCAGGGCCTACGCCACCTGCTCGCAGATTCTGCCCGCCGCCGCTCACCTAGTTACATCCCGACGACCTCCGGTATCCTCCGGGCTTGCTCCATCGCCTGCCTTCCCACGCCGCTGCATGTGGATCTTCCATAGTTCTTTGCCCAAAACGTATCTCGTCCAACGTATTTTCCATATTGCATTCTCGCCCTCACACTGCTTTTAGACAAACACAACCGTGTTGTTATCTTCCCTTAGGACAAGGAATATGCTTCTTTTTGTCGTCGCATGTGTCATCAACTGTTATTGGCCAGTAATTGTTTCCTTTCTACCTCTTTTTTGCAAACAGGGCTATCCATTTCACCTCGTTGCTATTGCGACCTTTTGGTGAACTGCACAAATCACTTTTTTCTTAGGAGTGTTTTGTGCAGTTGTACTAAAATGTCACACGGTCAACGTCTCTACATTTCAGTGCGACTGCACAAAGGGATATTGGTTTTGCTCTATCCTCCTCATCCAACTCCGAGCCTTATCTTCTCCAACTAGTTAGTCTTAAGAGAGACTGCAAAGGTGACCGGCTTCTATTTGTGTGTTTATTGTTTCATCAACAGTCATCTATTATCGTAATCACACTTAATATCTTTGGAACAGGGATGCTCAGCTCTATTTTAGTGGAACTGCACAAAATGATCGGAATGTCGCATGCTCCAGATAGCTACTTTTTTTCCAACATGCCTTCTTGATTTAGACAGAGCTGGGGGGGGGCTGCCAATGAAAGCATGGATCAATTTTAATTTAACACCTTCTCACAACTCTATCTTCAGTTGTGATGTAATTATTAGCTCCGATATGCTAATAATTGACATACATTAGCAAGGAAGTTAGTTTTTTATTGTTTCTGAAAGAGCATCGATGGCACGACACGCGAAACAAAAGCTGAAAGCTCACACCATTGTACAATTTCATGTCGCTGGAAAATTATTTGTATAGTACGTCAATTATGTAAACAAATGATGGAAGCTTGATAACATTGCCAGAAGCCTCTTCATCATCTGGGTCCATGTGCCATGCACAAAATTATACTCCTTCGTTCCTAAATATTTGTCTTTTTACAAATTTCAAACGGGCTTATTTTAGAGTGTAGATTCACTCATTTTGCTTCGTATGTGTACTCCCTCAGTTCCTAAATATCTATTCGTCTTTCTAGAGATTTCAACAAGTGACTACATACGGAGCAAAATGAGTGAATCTACACTCTAAAATATGTCTATGTACATCCATATGTGCCAGTCCATTTGAAATCTCTAAAAAGACAAATATTTGAGTAGTCACTCATTGAAATCTCTAGAAAGACAAATACTCCGGATCATATTTAAGAACCGAGGGGGTAGTGCACAACCGCATGGGAGACTCAGCCCGGCCGTTGCGCCGCATTAATAGTGAGTAATGAGAAGTCAAATCATAAGCCCCACCTTTCCCCTCGTAAGTTGCTCAAGAAGCAACCATCAATACGCTCTTCTTTGAATCCGCCATACTACTCCATCCGTCACTCGCTTATACAGCGCTTCAAAAAAAAAAAATCTATGGGACCAAGGCGACTAGCGATCGCCTGAAAAATAGCATTGGTAGTTATAGCACGCGCCTATTACTAGAGGGAATAATGCATACACACATGCATGCAAAGCTTCCACCCCGGTACACACATGCATGCACTTACTCCACTCCGTAGTAGTACAGTACATGGAGAGAAAATTGTGGACTTGATTGCGGTTACCACGCCCTAATTAATTGAGCATTAAACCAAACGTGTCAAGTCTCTCTGGTGGTGGAAATGCATTGAGAGAAATGCATCATAATGAAGCGCTACCAGAACTGTGGACGGAGGGAGGAGTAGTATGAAGGTGCAAAACCAAGTACGCTTATGGCCAGTCGGTCAACGCACCTCCTCTTGGCATATCACTGACATGTGGGACAGGAGTGTGAGCAAACCGAGCTCAATTGACGGCAAAGAGCCAACCCGCCGTTCCTTGAGAGAGACAAGGAGTGAGAACACACAGACAGGCTCGCACGGAGGCCAAGATATATTCGAGCATGGTTGGTTGATCGATATCATTCATTACATGTTGGGTTGCCGTTTTCCGCCCTTCTCCGAAATAAACATGTACTTTATCAGAGATAAAAAAATAAGAGTACAGACGCTCCACCATGCGGTTCTAGTAGTAGTACTACTCGTACTACCGCGCTTGGCTCTTCGCCTCTTAGTGAAGTTTAACAATGAGGGTACTCCGCATGTTGGGTACTACAGTGTATGCCTCTGACAATCTGACACCGAATGGACTGATGCATGTCCACCGAGGGTAGGTTGCATTTGTTAAAAGGCGTAAGCGAGCTTCACCTTGTCCTGCAAGCTTCTCCTCATTTTGCGAGTTGATGGGACACACCAAAAAGTAGTGTTAGTCCATACTCCCTCCTTTCCGGTTAATATGGCTTAATCTTTTTTGCGGGTAAATGAGAGAGCTTTATTCATATATAAGCATTCTTAGGGCGATCAGCCAAGACACTGGTCACTAGGAAGCGAGGTACCCCGCAAAAAAAGAAGTAGGAAGCGAGGTGTTTCATCAAGCCAGCTCTCGGCCACATTCAAAGTGCAGCAAGCACGGTTCGCATGAAGATGCGCCGCAAGGTTTGCTGACCTGTTTACATGCTAAATAACAAAAAAAGAGGAAATATTACCGAGCGCTACTATTTGTAACAGGATATGAGACAGAATTAAGCGAGAATTGTGGAGAGTGTTCCATCCAATCAACTTCCATTATTACATGCGAGAGCCCTCGAGGAGAACCAAATGTGTTCAAGATTGCTTTATCACATTTTAAAATTATAATAAGAGTGCAGATGCTCCTCCATCCGGTTCCTAGTACTAGTATAGTACATACCTTTATAGACTATAGTAGTAGTACTAGTAAACTTTGCGCTTGGCTGTTCGCCTATTCGGGAAGTCGAACAATAATAGCATTAGTAGTGTAGTGTATGCTTCTGGCAATCGACACGAATTAATCTGTTGCCGCCTACCGCTTGAGCGAGGGAGAGCTTGCATTAGTCAAAAGTTTCTCCTTGTCCTGCGAGCCACCGCGCGCAAGCTTCTCCCGTCCTGCAACCTTCTCCTCGTTCGGCAAGTTGACGGGACACAACAAAGTAATGCTAGTCCATACTACCTCCTCTCCGGTTAATATGGCTTAATTTCAAATAAGATAAATACACCGTCATCACTGATATTTGTAAAAATACGGTCAAGGACTTCATAATACGCCATTGCGCCAATATATATATTTTCCGTGTTTATACGGTCACTAGCTCACCCTAATCGAGTATGTGTGTGCATGCACGTGTAGGTTGAGCACTTGAGCGTGACCGTGTGTGTTCCGTCGTGTGCTCGGACATGCATGCATTAGGGCGTCATGCTGCGTTTTTAAGGCCCATGTGTACGTGTGACTATTGCATACACGTAGGGGAGTACGTGTAGGGGCCACTAAGGAGCAAATAAATCACACAAGAAGTTAGTCGGAAGAAGCAACCATCATTTCACTCTTGAATGACACGACGCAATATAAAATGGTTGATATGGAGAGAAAAGAAAACCACTATATATACACTAGCGGGAGCCTAAGCTACAAGCCTACTTGCTTAGGTTGCTCTCTTCACAAGCATAGAACGACGGGCTGATCCCGCAGTGGGGAAGGAACAATGTTCTGCAGAGACGCGATCGACATCGGCGAGGAGAAAACCCACAGTCGGTGCGGCCCAATCGAGGGTCACCGCGGTATGGGCGATGCGCGTCTCCACCGCCCTCTTCTAGCTACAGCCCGACGTCCCAGGTAGTCCATCTTCCTTTTGGAGCCGGCTTGCTCCACTGCTATAACATCCCAAATTTTCAATTTGGAATGTTATACATTAGGTCATCATGCATATCATATTTTCTCGCATTTTCCGATCCTAGAAAATTTCACGCAACTCAAGGACCCTCGGAGAGAGTTGGAGATTTCATTATTTTCATATTTGAGATTTCTCAAATTTTGAAAATAGGATCATTTGGATTTATTTATTTATCTTCAAAAGTTTTCCGATACAAAAATTTAAGAGAGGGAATAATATGACTTTCCCAACATTTAGGAAAAATGAAGATATTATAAATAAATCAAATTTTGGTTTTGAGGATTTATTTGCTTTAGGCAAAAAATGAGCATTTTAAAATATGCATATTTGCCCGCTTTTAAAGTTCATTTTGTTCACTCATTTTTAGGAGTCGGGAAAATTAATTTTATTAAATTTGGAGTTCGTTTGATTTTATTTTCGCTTAGTTTTGTTTAAAAAAATATCGCCGCCGCCTCGCTTTGGGCCAAGGCCCACTGCCCAGCCACCACCCGCCTGCCCATCTCCCCTCCGCCCTGCGGCGGAGGAGCCCCGCCGCGCCACGCCGCCCGAAGTCCGCTCGCCACGCCGACCCCGCCGCGCCTTTCCCAAGGCACGGAGACCCCCCCTCCTATATAACCCGCCACCCCCTCTTCCTCCAACTCGAGCCGCCGCTGCCCTCATCCAGCCTGCCGCCCCCCACCCGAGGCCGCCGCCGCCTGCGCGCCGCGCGCCGCCGCCGTCGACCCGCCGCCGACCCGCCGTCGCCCGACTCACGAGCCGCCGAGCCCCGCCGACGACCTCGCCGAGGTAGCCGACCTCGCCGCCCGTTCCGATCCGGTTTTGTTTTAAAACCGATCCGCTTAAAAAAACTAGATTGGTTTATTTTTTCGGTTTTCTTATTTAGTGAACGCTATCAACCGCTCGTTCTAATGAACGTGTTCGTTGGATTAGTTCTGTTAACGAACGTCCGCTGTTTAATCTGTTCGTCGTTTTCTTTTAATCGGATTTAATCCGTTATTTTCGATTTCGATTTCGATTCGATTTTCAAATCTGTTTATTTTCTCGCCGCTTATCGGAATCAGGTGATTCAAGCGCCTGGAGTTTCGTTACGAAACCGCCGTTCCGACTAACCTACTTAAACGGAGTTTTGCTACTGTAAAATTTTGACTTAGTTTCAGATTGCTAAACCGAGTCGTTCTCTCTCGAGTTTCGACTTTCGATGCCTTATTTGATTCGATTCTTTTGCAACCAGGGTTCTTAAGTTGAACTCTCTGGTTAGATCTTTTATTCGAGTTTTCCCTGTGCATTAGATGAGTACTTATTGTATGCTTGTTGTTTGTCTGCGTTAGATCACCCGGAGTGCGCCGCTTGTTACTTCGAATCTCTAGGTCTCATGGATCATCGACAAGGCAAGTAACACTTGATCATACCTTTTCTACTACCCAGTTTTTATGCATTAGATCCAACCTCAAACACTTGCATGTTTAGGATCTAATTAAATTGTGGGTTTGGGAAGTAGATTGAGGTAGTACCTATTACTGCTTTTACTTATGAAACCTTGGGAGTTACTTCTCGCTTGCTTTTATGCCATGCTATGCTAGTAGACGTGGATTGGGTGAGTGAATATCCATGACAGATGTGAGATTGTTAATTAATGGTTTATCTAAGGTGGCAACCTAAACACACATCCGGGTGGATTGAGGCACCTGGTTTCTATCAGACTTGCTCAGATTTCTTCGGACCGCCACCTGTGCTCTAAGGGATCATAAGATTATTCAAACTGAAACTTCCGTGTGCAGCCACAAGCAAATTATGGGCTCTGGCGTAGTTGACTAAGTTGTGCGAACTCTTACGGGTAGGCTAGATGATGTAGGGGATGTAGGTTGGTACGGTCTACCCACATGTAAGGTGCTAGCGCTTCGAAAGACTATGTCTCGGCCATCCGCTTCTCAAACACCATGTAGTCACGAGAACCAAGCGGAGGCGATCGAGTCTTGTGGGGAAAAGTGCGCAAACCTCTGCAGAGTGTATAAACTAATCATGATTAGCCGTGTCCCCGGTTATGGACGTTTTGAGTATCTGGTAATTGAATATCATGTGAATCTCAACATGTTACTTCTAATAAAAGTTATTGGGTTTTGATGAGTACTTTTTAATTGGGATTGAGGATGCTGTCAACCATTCTCAATGTTTAACAACCACCATGATAGTTAAATAAAATTATTCCTTTGTTGTAGGAAAAACTAGCTTTATGCAAAATGTAACCATAGAGCTTTACCACCAGCCATATATGCATGTAGTATAGGCTTATTCCTTCATTGCTCTTTATGTGTTACATTGCCAAGATATTCCATGTGTTGACCCGTTTTGGCTGCAACTTTCACGTTGCTAGACTTTTCGACGACAGTAAGGTGTTAGGTCGTGGTTCTATACTCGATGATGCCGATGGAGTTGATGGACTCACTTATCTTCCAAGCCTTCCGCTGTTATTATTAGATGGCCTTAAGCCATATTATTGTATTAAGTTCCTTTGTGGACAACGATGTAATAAGTGTGTGATTGCTACTCTGCTATAAATCCTTCAAGCATTGTGTGGTGTCAAGATTCTCGATCCGTGGATGACACCGAGCACGAGACTTGATCCATTTGGGTCTGGTCGCTCTGAGAGAATGGTATCGAGCACACGCCGATCGTAGGACACGACCACTAAGTTAAAGCCATAGATCACTACTCTCTTCCCATTTTCTAACTCCTCATCTTTTCTACTCTTTAGGATGACGGACGCGAAGATCAAGTACACCCAACCAGATGAAGGCACACCTTTTGGATTTCACTTGAAGGAAGTTACCAAGTACCGAACATTGACTACCCAGCTTCACGGAACTTTCAACGCCACTCGCTCAAGAGGAGCTACTGAAGATTCAAGCTCACGCCCAGAAGGACATTCGCCCCAATCACCAAGCCTATAGATAGTGTTTTCATTGCACCAACTTGAGTCCAGGAAAGAGCATGGCAGCTCACATCACCATGGGACGATTGGAGAAGTTTATCAAGAAGACCTCAAGGACACTATCTACCAGATTTATGGACGCCGAGATGACAAATGGGACATAGTCAAGACCAAGAAGGATAGGTCCATTGCAACTTTCATCCAGAGTTAAATCAGCACATTCGACGCCAGAGAACCAAATGTGCAATGATATGTTGGAGTTGCAGAACGCAAAGGGAAGGATCATCGAACTTGAAGAAGAACTAAAGACTACACGCAAGGACTACATGGACGAGATCGTAGCTCGGCAAGACACAATAACGATCTTAAGTACGAGATCAAGAACTCAAGAAGAAGTTGGCGCCAGAATGAAGACCAGATGTCGGTTGCCCAAGCGACTACATCAACATCGACGACACCGATTCGGATCCAAGTGAACCCGACTTTGAAGACGGTCGAGCAGTACATCATGGAGTCTTCCACCGTTCAAATTAGTAGAAGTCCCCACATATTAGTAGTATTCCTCCATGTAAACATTATAGTACACGCACTTTGCGATAGTTAGATCGTTGTAAGCCCTTGTTTGATTGAATGAAGTGATTTTGTGTGCATTTGCTCATGTGCATTTGGGTAGTGATTCCCCTTAGACCTCAATCTATTCTAAATTCTCATCTTTTCTAAACCCATCAGATGCCTCCGAGACGTGACCCCGGGTTCGTTTTCCCGCCAGAGATCATCCAATTGATCCAGCAGCAGAATACCCTGATTCAAACATTGGTGCAGAACCAGGGCAACAACAACAACAACAATAACAACCCACCGCCACCACCACCGCGGATCACCGACTCGCTTCCTTAGACTAAATCCGCGGTGTATTCCAAAGAGCACCGAGCCGATTGTAGCAGATGATTGGCTCCGCAAGATAGGAAGGAGTTGACCACGCAGGATGCACAGATGGTGAAAGAGTGAAGTTTGCAGACATCAGCTTGAAGGACCCGCAGCAAAGATGGTGGGAGAATTTTACAGCCACTTACCCGTGAGACACCGCCACATGGGATCGGTTTCACAAGCTTTTCAGACCGCCCATGTTTCAGCAGGAGCTATGGCTATGAAGAAGCGTGAGTTTCGCAACTTACGCCAAGGAGGAAGGATCACACAAGATGTGGATGACTTTAGTAAATTAGCACGTTATGCCCTGGATGACGTTGCTACGGATGCAGCTAAACAGAGAAGTTTCTAGAAGGACTGAATGATGAGTTCAGCATGCCGTTGATGGTAGCAAGTTTCAACAACTACTAGGAGTTGGTAGACCGAGCCCTCATGATTGAAGGAAAGCAACAACAAATTGAGAACCGCAAGCGGAAGTATGGACAAGGGAAGTATAACTCTGGAGCCCAGCAGAAGCCTCGTTATACCCCTAAATCAGGAGTTCAGTTTCAGCATACCCATGGAGGAGGTAATTCGCACAACCATAATGGCACCAAGAATGGGAACGGGAATGGAGGAAGCAATGGACAGAACCGCACCAACCCGTCAACACCATCCAAAGTAGACCTGAGTCATATCACTTGCTTTAAGTGCCGCAAGATCGGGCATTATGCCAATGATCGCCCGAAGGCCGAATGGAAATGGCAATGGAAGCTCGAAAGAAGCCCAACCCTTTCAACAGGGGACAGAACCACATTGATGTGGAGGAGGTTGAAGATCAGCCCGATGCAAGAATCGGTAAGTTTTGGTTAAGTCATTTATCGCGCTTGTTCTTTTCGACATCGTGCATCGCATTCATACATATCAAGGGATTTGTGGATAAGTACAAGTTACCAACCCAAGCCCTTAGGTCACCCATGCTAGTAACCTCACCCGAGCGTAATACATGGCTAGTAAATGGTGTGATCGATTGCCATTAAGGATTGGACACTATGTTTTCCCTCGCACTGATAGTTCGGAATCCCAAGGATTGGATGTGATATTAGGAATGGATTGGTTATCAAGGTATGGAGGAAACATAGATTGCACCACAAAGTCAATTTTGCTCACCACACCGTAAGGAAGAAGGATCAAGTATGTATCACGGCACGAGCCGAGGAGAGCACAAGTTAATTGCTTATCGTGAGTGGTGCAGAAGAAGTACCAGCAGGTGAAGGATTTTCCGATGTATTTCCTAAGAGTTGCGGTGAATGCCACCGGATAGAGACATTGATTTTTGATCGAGCTGTTGCCGTGAACAGGCCCGATATCGGCGACCGTCAGGATGCCCGCACAGATTTGGCGAAAATCAAGAAGCGATTAAGGAACTATTGGATAAAGGTTTTATTCGCCCAAGTTCTTCACCTTGGGGATCACCCGTATTGTTAGTGGAGAAGAAGGATGGATCGTTAAGAATGGTTGTTGATTATCGTGGATTGAATGAAGTAACAATCAAGAACAAGTACCCACTACCTATGATAAATGATCTGTTTGATCGCTTACAAGGAGCTAAGGTGTTTTCAAGATCGATTTACGATCGTGGTACCATCGCTTGAAGATTCGGGAGCAAGACATACCCAAGACAGCATTTACCACGAGATATGGATCAGTATGAGTATACCGTTATGTCATTTGGATGACTAACGCACCAGCCTATTTCATGAACCTGATGAACAAAGTGTTTATGGAGTTTTGGATAAGTTCGTCGTGGTGTTCATTGATGACATTTTGATTTTCTCAAGAATGAAGAGGAACACAAGGAACATTTGCGATTGGTTTTGGAGAAACTGAGGGAACACCAGTTGTATGCCAAGTTCAGCAAATGTGAGTTTTGGCTAAAGGAAGTTGGATTTCTCGGACATGTTATATCCGGAGAAGGAATAGCAGTTGACCCCACAAAGGTTGAGATCAGAACCAAATGGGAAGCACCAATGACAGTTGGAGAGATTCGAGTTTCCTTGGACTCGCAGGATACTACCAAGATTCATTGAGAATTTCTCAAGGATTGCCAAGCCTATGACAGAATTGTTGAAGAAGGATAACAAATTCATATGGACCGAGGACTGTGAGGCAAGTTTTCGGGAGTTGAAGAAAAGATTGGTTACCTCACCAGTTTTGATATTGCGGATCGCACTAAGGATTATGAGGTGTATTGCGGCGCTTCACGCCGAGGACTTGGAGCAAGGCTTATGCAGGAAGGAAGAGTTGTTTCAGATGCTTCACGACAACTTAAGCCCCATGAGTTGAATTATGCCACACATGATTTGGAGTTAGCAGCCAGTATGCCTTAAAGACATGGAGACATTTTCTCATTGGTAATCATTGTGAAGTATATACGGATCACAAGAGTTTGAAGTACATCTTCACACGTATGAACTGAATCTCGCACAAAGGAGATGGTTAGAGCTTATCAAGGATTATGATATGAGATTGCATTATCACCCGGAAAGGCTAATGTCGAGCGGCATTTATTGAGCCGTAAGAGCCACGCCAATACCCTAATGATGGGAGGGATACCCAATGAGTTAGCCGAGGACCTTCGAGAGCTATGTTTGGAAATAGTTCCAGAGGCTATGTAGCAGCATTGGAGATTCAATCAACACCGATGGACAAAATCGAGAAGCCCAAAAGGCGATAAGGAAGTTGCCTCTATAAAGGAGAAAATGAGCAAAGGAAAAGCTAAAGGATTTCGTGAGGATGAGCACGATACCCTATGGTTTGAAGACCGTGTTTATGTGCCCAATAACCCAGAGATCAGGAAGTTGATTTTACAAGAAGCCCATGATTCACCCTATTCGATTCACCCAGGAAATACCAAGATGTATTTGGATTTGAAGAATACTTTCTGGTGGACCGGAATGAAGAAGGATATTGCGGAGTATGTAGCAGTTTGCGATGTATGTCAGAAAGTAAAAGCAGAGCATCGAAGCCAGCGGATTGTTACAACCATTGCCGATACCGAATGGAAGTGGGATAAACTAGGCATGGATTTCATCACAGGTTTGCCAAAGACTCGCTCAGGTTATGACTCGATTTGGGTTGTAGTCGACCGCTTAACAAAGGTAGCTCATTTCATTCCAAATAAGACTACCTATAGCAGTGCTAAGTTGGCAAAGATATACATGACCAGAATTGTGTGCTTACACGGAATTCGAGGAGCATCGTGACGATGAGGAACCCAATTTACCTCAAAATTTTGGAACCGGTTGCACGAAACATTGGGAACTAGATTGAATTCAAGACAGCTTTCCACCCACGCATCGATGGATGACCGAGAGAGTCAATCAGATTTTGGAGGATATGTTTGAGAGCTTGTGCACTAGATTATGGATCTAGTTGGGATGATAATTTGCAGATGCAGAATTTTCCTACAACAACAGCTACCAAACCAGCTTGAAGATGGCACCTTTTGAGGCTTTGTATGGAAGAAGGTGCAGGACACCGTTGTCATGGGACGAGACCGAGATCGCCGATTGTTTGGACCAGATTTGATTAAGGAGTCTCGAGCGGAAGGTTAAACTGATTCGGATAGGCTCAAGGTAGCCCACCTGCATAAAAGAGCTATGCCGATTCAAAGCGTAGTTTATTGAGTATGAAGTTGGAGACAGAGTATATCTTAGAGTATCCCCGCTTGAGGAGTTAAGCATTTTGGAGTTAAAGGAAAGTTAGCCCCACGCTTCGTTGGACCATATAAGATTTTGCAACGCATGGGAGAAGTTGCTTATAAGTTGGAATTGCGGAAGGACTGTCAAGAGTTCATGATGTATTCCATGTTTCTCGCTTGAAGAAATGTCACCCGAGATAGCAGAGGTACCGTTAAGAGACACAAGTGCACCGGAAGCAATTCAGTTGAAGGATGATTTAACATATGAGGAAAAACCGTTAAGATTCTCGATTATGCTAGCAGAGTTACCCGCAGCAAGGTTATCAAGTTTTGCAAAGTTCAAGGAGCCACCACATCAAGATGAAGCCACCAGGAAAGAGAGGAAGTTTTGCTAAGGACCACCTCACCTATTTTCTAGCCAACCCAATCTCGAGGGCGTAGATTCATCTTAAGGAGAGGTTTGTAACATCCCAAATTTTCAATTTGGAATGTTATACATTAGGTCATCATGCATATCATATTTTCTCGCATTTTCCGATCCTAGAAAATTTCACGCAACTCAAGGACCCTCGGAGAGAGTTGAGATTTCATTATTTTCATATTTGAGATTTCTCAAATTTTGAAAATAGGATCATTTGATTTATTTATTTATCTTCAAAAGTTTTCCGATACAAAAATTTAAGAGAGGGAATAATATGACTTTCCCAACATTTAGGAAAAATGAAGATATTATAAATAAATCAAATTTTGGTTTTGAGGATTTATTTGCTTTAGGTAAAAAATGAGCATTTTAAAAATATGCATATTTGCCCTGCTTTTAAAGTTCATTTTGTTCACTCATTTTAGGAGTCGGGAAAATTAATTTTATTAAATTTGGAGTTCGTTTGATTTTATTTTCGCTTAGTTTTGTTTAAAAAAAATCGCCGCCGCCTTTGGCTAAGGCCCAGCCGCCCAGATCACCGCCCGCCCCATCTCCCCTCCGCCCTCACAAGACTGGAGGAGCCCCGCCGCCGCCCGCCGCCGCCCGCCGAGTCCGGCTCGCCACGCCGGACCCCGCCGCCGCCCCTTCCCAAGGCACGAGACCCCCCTCCTATATAACCCGCCGCCACCCCCTCTTCCTCCAACCCGAGCCGCCGCCGACCTCATCCCGCCGTCGCCGCCCCAACCCGAGGCCGCCGCCGCCACTGCCGCCGCCCTCGCCGCCCGCCGTCGACCGCCGACCCGCCGTTGCCCGACCGGCCGAGCCGCTGAGCCTGTCGGCGACCTCGTCGGAGGTAGCCGACCTCGCCGCCCCGTTCCGATCCGGTTTTGTTTTAAAACCGATCCGGTTTTTTTTTTTTGCATTATCCGGTTTTTTTAAAAAAAACTAGATTGGTTTATTTTTTTCGGTTTTCTTATTTAGTGAACGCCATCAATCATTCGTTTTAATGAACGTGTTCGTTGGATTAGTTCTGTTAACGAACGTCCGCTGTTTAATCTGTTCGCTGTTTTCTTTTAATCGGATTTAATCCGTTATTTTCGATTTCGATTTCGATTCGATTTTCAAATCTGTTTATTTTCTCGCTCGTTTATCGGAATCGGTGATTCAAGCGCTGGAGTTTCGTTCTTTAAACCGCCGTTCCGACTAACCTACTTAAACGGAGTTTTGCTACTGTAAAATTTTGACTTAGTTTCAGATTGCTAAACCGAGTCGTTCTCTCTCGAGTTTCGACTTTCGATGCCTTATTTGATTCGATTCTTTTGCAACCAGGGTTCTTAAGTTGAACTCTCTGGTTAGATCTTTTATTCGAGTTTTCCCTGTGCATTAGATGAGTACTTATTGTATGCTTGTTGTTTGTCTGCGTTAGATCACCCGGAGTGCGCCGCTTGTTACTTCGAATCTCTAGGTCTCATGGATCATCGCAAGGCAAGTAACACTTGATCATACCTTTTCTACTACCCAGTTTTTATGCATTAGATCCAACCTCAAACACTTGCATGTTTAGGATCTAATTAAATTGTGGGTTTGGGAAGTAGATTGAGGTAGTACCTATTACTGCTTTTACTTATGAAACCTTGGGAGTTACTTCTCGCTTGCTTTTATGCCATGCTATGCTAGTAGACGTGGATTGGGTGAGTGAATATCCATGATGATGTGAGATTGTTAATTAATGGTTTATCTAAGGTGGCAACCTAAACACACATCTGGGTGGATTGAGGCACTGGTTTCTATCAGACTTGCCTGTATTTCTTCGGACCGCCACCTGTGCTCTAAGGGATCATAAGATTATTCAAACTGAAACTTCCGTGTGCAGCCACAAGCAAATTATGGGCTCTGGCGTAGTTGACTAAGTTGTGCGAACTCTTACGGGTAGGCTAGATCATGTAGGGGATGTAGGTTGGTACGGTCTACCCACATGTAAGGTGCTAGCGCTTCGAAAGACTATGTCTCGGTCATCCGCTTCTCAAACACCATGTAGTCACGAGAACCAAGCGGAGGCGATCGAGTCTTGTGGGGAAAAGTGCAAACCTCTGCAGAGTGTATAAACTAATCATGATTAGCCGTGTCCCCGGTTATGGACGTTTTGAGTATCCGTAATTGAATATCATGTGAATCTCAACATGTTACTTCTAATAAAAGTTATTGGGTTTGATGAGTACTTTTAATTGGGATTGAGGATGTCACAACCATTCTCAATGTTTAACAACCACCATGATAGTTAAATAAAATTATTCCTTTGTTGTAGGGAAAAACTAGCTTTATGCAAAATGTAACCATAGAGCTTTACCACCAGCCATATATGCATGTAGTATAGGCTTATTCCTTCATTGCTCTTTATGTGTTACATTGCCAAAGATATTCCATGTGTTGACCCGTTTTTGGCTGCAACTTTCACGTTGCGCACTTTTCGAATTTACAGTAAGGTGTTAGGTCGTGGTTCTATACTCGGTGATGCCGATGGAGTTGATGGACTCACTTATCTTCCAAGCCTTCCGCTGTTATTATTAGATGGCCTTAAGCCATATTATTGTATTAAGTTCCCTTGTGGACAACGATGTAATAAGTGTGTGATTGCTACTCTACTATAAATCCTTCAAGCATGTGTGGTGTCAAGATTCGATCCGTGGATGACACTGAGCACAGAGACTTGATCCATTTGGGTCTGGTCGCTACAACTGCCGTAGCTCCATCTCCATGTCGATCTTTCTCTACTTCTACCGGCTTGTACTTGTGATGAGTTTATGTCTCATGAATTAGTTTCAGTACTATTATTCTAATCACACTTCTTCAATATCTTTGCCATCAGGAATGCTTAGGTCGATTTTAGTGGAACTGCACAAAAGCATCGTATGATCCGAGGGTGCCAGCCGTCTTTCCTTCGACAGGTTCTAACTGGCCAGGAAATTAAATCATGTTTAGGGTTTAGGGTTTAAGTCGTAGTGACCCCCATCAGTAGTTTTTCTTTCGTACACGCTCTCACAACGTTTTTATTTAGTTGTGAAGTAAATATTGACTATGATCTGTGAATCATTGAGATGCATTAGCATGCGTGTTAGTTTTCCTTTGTATTTGATGGAATGTTGTAACGGGGCAACCTTGGAATAGGAATGAAAATGGAGTGGAAAGTTTCCGTTTTTCCAGAGAAAAATGGAAACAGAGAGAAACCAACATTTTGTTTCGTTGGATCGCGCCGTCGAGCAAAACCAACGTTTAAATCACGTCTGTCGTGTTCGTGTCTCACCCTCCTCCACGGCTCAACCCCACATGGTCGTTCGGCATGCCACTCACCGCAAACCGAGTACACGGTAACTTTCCCGCATGCTTGTCAATGGATCGCGCCATGGAGTACTAGCACTACTGGAAGAGATTGACGAGTTGGGGGAGGACAGCTAGCTGTAGCACGGACTCCCAAGAACTTTTTACATGCATGTTGTAGCCGGCTATTGCGACCTTCGAACGCGGAGCAGCCGCGTGCACCCGGAAGCGGCGCAGGCGACGCTCTCGGCGGCGCCGCTTCAATGCCGCGCCGGTGAGAGGTCGCGTCCGCTCTGGCGGGCATGAATGCGGCATCGACCGCTTGGGCGGGAAGCACGCTGGTGATGAAGAGGGTTCGGGTTGGTCGGGACCGCCATAGCAGCGGTCCGGACGTGCGCAAACAAGAGATGTTGTACGTTAATATTGCTGCGTATATAATTAACAACGTAAATAATGTGCGAGTTGGACAAATATGATTGGAGATGGAGATGGAAATGGAATTTTACGTAAACACGGATATGCATGTCTATGTCTATGTGTGTGTGCTTGTTTACTCTCGACACAGGGCGGGGGCGTGTTTTGATCGAGTTTTCTTTCTTGGTACGTTAGAAAATCAGTTTGTGTAATTCACATCTAGATGTTATTTAAGGATATCACATCTAAGCTCCCACAAGTATATAATGTAGCAACAAGAAACAAAAAAAACTAGGGAAAAAATAGACCACAAACAGAGTGGACATCAACTTAGATGTGACATAACTATGTCACATATAGATGTGTCCTAGACAGACCCTTAAAAAATTGTCTGCCAGTTTTCATTTCTTTTTTCCGGGAACGCGCGTATTCTATTTAAAACCACTGCTATGGAGAGATTTTTTACTCCATTATAGTCTCTTATTTGATAGAGTTTCTCGCGTCTCGCTCTCTCACCCTCTCCATATCAAAACAAGATGACAGTGTCCACTCTATCTCTCTCCTCGCCGGTGGTCACAGATCCGGCCGAATCCCGTCCGCTGCGGGAGGTGAGGAGGTGCAGCGTTGACGTTGTCGCCGTTGGTGACGGAGGAAGCCGATGCGCACCGTCCTCTCGGAGCCGGCGCTGGCGCGGACGAAGGATCCTCTGCGCCCTTGTTCGCTGTCGTCTTGTGGAGAGATCCCGCCCGCCCGCCTAAACGACATCTCGCCCACCTGAGGTATAACTTCTTGTACTGGTCCAGCTCCCCAGGTCGCTGCGTGTGGGTTTTTTTCTATGCGACTACTCCCCAGCTCCCCATGCATAGTAGCTAGGGTTCGTCGGCTGGTCCAACATCACCTACTAGTACCATTATAGAGAAAATGCCACTCGAAAAGTTGTCTTGATTTATGCCTCGGTGGAGGTATACATGTTGTTTCGACAAAAAGTACATGGTGGTTGTGCGATTATTGTCCATATGGTGGTAGTACTATCACTGGTTAAATGAAGAAATGTTTTTTTTTCTCGGGTATCCTGGTTTAGTTCCCATCAAGATAATTATGATGCTTCTGTTTGTTGGTGTACTTTTCATTAATTCTTATTGACAATTGAGATGTCGTTGCTAACCCTTTTTTATATTTTTGGAAACAGCGATCGTGTCTCCATACCGGGCATGTCTTCCTCAATTTTAGTGGAACTGCACAAAATTGGATGGCCATTGTTGTTCCGCCTCGTTCTCCTCGCCACGTGGTTCTTCCTTCCTCGAGCTTGATTATTGAGAAGAAACAGACCACGGTGAGGATTTGTCGAACTTCATAGGTTCCTCACCCAAACTTGATGCCAAATGGATGATGCATCACCACGATGACCTATCGATGCTCATGGTTGCGCCTCATGGTTGCGCCGGCCGGTGAAGTTGATCGATTTTCAATGAAAAACAAGATGTCTTCCATCGGTGCTTTTGCTTGTTATGCACAAAGATGATATCCTTCGTCAGTTCACCTTGGTTGCGTTGGAGACGCAATGCCTTTCACGTTGGTGCAATTTTATCACACAATTGTCTATTGAACCAAATGTTTCCTCAAGAAGGATCGACGTTGGTACTAAGAGCATAAGTTTTGTATTGATTTCTAATCCTTCTCACAACTTTGTCTCCAGCTCCTGTAATTTTATTTGTCCAGCTATTAACTTTGATTTAAAAATGGTGTGGACTAAAACCCGGATGGACGAGTAGCCCTCCATTTTATTTACTCCGATACTAGATTTGATCAAGTCAAAATTTGTAATACTCTCAAACCTTTCCGATAATTGAAATTAAAATTCTTTATTTGTACACACTCTCACATGTTTCCGATAATTTGGCGCATGTGTGGTTATTCACTTAAGGGAGGGTAGTGTACCACACGTGAAGGACAGAAGTGCGACCAGGGCGCGTGGGCGTGGATCGTTAGTTCATCGGAAGTAGTACTAGTTTTCTTCATTGTACATTAAATAAAGAGTTTCGTTTCGTACTTACACAATTTAAAACGATTGTTATGGAGAGAATAAGAAAACCACTCCACTATATATTAGTCGTATACACGAGAGTACTATATGGACGCAGCTTCATTTACTTAGTGCACCTGCCTTTGGATTTATGACAGGCGGGCCCAAAATGTGGCTGGCTCACCTGTCATACAGCCAAAAGCAGGTGCAGTGAAGGCACCGAAGCTCAGTCCGTACTATAGTAGTATATATAAGCAGGAGCCTCAGCGCTTGTTCGCTAGGGTTTGCACTCTCCACACGCTCGCCGCACTACATATATGTTACACTGGAGGCTCAGCTTCATTTGCTAGGGTTTGCTATATTCACAGCCTCTCACCCTCTCTTCACCAGATCTAAACAAGACTGCATTGGCCTCTCTCTCTCCCCCTCACAGGTGGTGAAGGAGGCGTCCAGATCCCGTCAGACCGGAATGGGAGGAGGTCCAGCGTTCACTCTATCGCCTTCGGCGAGGGAGGCAATCCACTGCCGGCTGCGCTGTTCTCTTTCACCCAGCGCCTATGCGGGAGGGCCACCGACCCCTTCTTTTTCGCTGTTGTACATAGTGTGGGCAGATCCGGCCTCCCGCCGCACGCCTTGCCACATCCCGACGACCCTAAGGTATAAGTTTCTTTGAAACCGTCGTTGCTCTAGCTGCATGTGGATCTTTTTCGATCTGTAGTCGAATCTAGGTCTTGGTTCAAGGAGGAAAGAAGGGTGCGGTGGGCTGGAGAAAGAATCTAGGACGTGGTTCAATGAGGAAAGGAGGGGCGGAAAGTAGTATAGACTGGCTATCCAGCCGCTTTGTAGGTCGAAAAGGGAAAAAGGGGGTAACCCAGTACACACATCTGTAAGGAACCGATCTCTTTGTTGAAAAGGGAAAGAAACTGGGGGGTCGGGTAGTTTGTGCAGGACTAGATTTGCTGCCCTCACATAGGAAGAAGGTTCAAAGAGAACAAATATGGGACCAGCGCATATATGCTGCTTGGCTACATACTCTGCATCACCCATTTATACGTGTGGACGCACATGGTGCTGGCATGTCCCATACAGCTATTTTGTTGTTGTTAATCTAAGAATGCCGCCGGAAAATTGAAGAAATGCCACTGTTAAAAGTAAATTACATTTTTTAACAAATGTTGTTTCAAGAGAATGTCTCTGTTAATATGAATCAATGCAACCGTTTTAGAAATGCTACTGTCCTACTTTGTTTTCCATCCAAGATAATCTAGATGCTTCTTTCTGTCACCGTTTGTTTCATCCTCCTTTATTGGCAGGTAATTGTTTCCCTTTTTGCCTCTGTTAAAACAGGGTATCGATTCAACTTGTTGCTATTATGACATTTTGCTTCGCTACTCAAACACTTATGTTTTAAGAGTATTTTGTGCAGTTCAACTTGAATGTCACACCGGTGACTTTGCTTAATTTTGGTGGAACTGCACAAAAGGAGATCGAGATTTGTTTCAGGTCTTCGTGGCGAGTTGTTTCAAATCTTGGTCTCAACCACATGATGTGCAAAGGTGCTTTGAGATGTTGTGCTACTTGTTTTGGTACTGTTTTAAATAAATGTTGAATTGAAGCTATTGTATTGCTGTCTTTTCCCATTAAGTAGTGAACAAAATGGGACCAACCTGGACATGATGCTTGTTGCTTTGTTACAACAAATTCAGCATCACCCCCTTTATAAGCCAGTAATTGATGCCACTCTCAGAATTAACTACTGAATCTTATTTCAAAACTGCAACACTTGTTAGGGATTGGCGGGATTACCATTTTTGTGGCCGCATGTTTCATCCTCCTTTATTAACTAGTAATTGATTCCTTTTTTGCCTCTGTTTAAATAGGGATATCTATTCAACTTGTTGCTATTGTGACATTTTGCTTCGCTACGCGAAACACTTTGCTTGATTTCAGTGCAACTGCACAAAACGAGATTGGATTTCCTATTCGTGTTGGCAGATTCGTATTTTATCTTGTCCGTCTCATGAAAGGTCAGTACATGCCTTCATCCACATGATTGTGCAAAGGTGCTTTGAGATGTTGTGCTACTTGTATTGGTACTGTTTTAAATAAATGTTGAATTGAAGCTATTGTATTGCTGTCTTTTCCCATTAAGTAGTGAACAAAAATGGGACCAACCCAGACATGATGCTTGTTGCTTTGTTACAACAAACTCTGCATCACCCCCTTTATAAGTAGATGGAAGCACATACTGTTGTTGCGCCCACTCTCCCTTGAACTGTTTATGCTTTTCGTTAATCTAATGTCACTGGTAAAATTAAGCAATGCCACTCTCGTAATTAATTAACTACTGAATTTTAGTTCAAAACTGCAACACTTGTTAGGAATGGTACTATCCTGCTTTGTAGTTCTTTCTACATGTTTAACCAAGGTATTGTTAAGATAATGTCTCTGTTAAAATGAATCAGTTGCATTGTTTTAGGAATGGTACTTTTCTGCTTTGTCGTTCTTTATACATGTTGAAACAAGGCATTGTTAAGATAATGTCCTACCAATATGAATGAATCACATCGATGGAGAATTGCTACTCTCTTGCTTTGTTTCCCATTAAGATAAAGTAGATCAGTAGATGCTTTTCTTCTGGGAGTACAAGTCATCAACCGTTATTTCTCAGTAATTGTTTCCCTTATACCTATTGTTGCTTACATGGATATCAAAATTAAAGCTCGGTTTTATTCTGACTTTGATTTTAGTTGAACTTCACAAAAGGAGCCAATGTGTCCAAGGCAAACTGCTGCATTACTGGGTCCAGTTGGTCGTTCCACTTTGCAGAAAGAAGTAGTCACTGTTTATGCTACATTACAGAAGGAATGACCGAGAAGCTTTACAGAGTATTATTAGACACCGGTGACATGACTAGTCTACAGAGACCATTGGCAATTTAACAACACGTGGAGTGCCCTGGGCAAAAAGTGCCCAAACAAGTACAAGAAGCTACGACAGGACTCCATGATCATAGGCATTACATATTTTGAATGGGAAAAGCTTGTCAAAGTTTAATCATTGATGTAAGCAAGAATACATTAGTTTAATATATTGGAATTGTAAAACCTTGTCAAAATTTGCTCATTGATGTTAGCCAGAAGACATGCATTTGATATTTTTGACTGGGACGCCCTTGTTGTGAGCAGCGTCGAGTGTTTTTTCCTATTCCTGTGTTTAGTTTAGAAGTAAATAGTTACTCTGCTGAGATATTCCTGTGTTAAGAGTTTGTTCTGAATATTGTCTATGTAATGCCGTGCCTTGTGTTTGATTGCAAAGTTGAGCTTGGAATGTTGTGGCATGCGGCATCACGAGCTGTTCACCGTGCCTCCTGAGAATAATGCTTCGTATTGTTTTGCATGTCGATCTAATGCCAGTGATTTGCTTGTTAAGAAGATCATCCTCTTCTGTTGTTTTCGTGCTTAAGAAGTTCATCATCTGATATTTCATTCATAGCCTATACGACAAGTCGGGTAGGTTAGACGTGAAACCAGATGATCTTCCGACCAATTCATGATATTAGGCCGTGATTGGATCGTCGTTTTCCAACCAAAACCGCTTGTAAAATTGACGCTTGTAAATTAAAGCAGATGGTCTTGGGCAAAGGTGCTTGGTTGGTCGATTTCGACTAGTAAAATATCGGAAGTACTTCACACACGATAAAAACATTGAACGACACTCGGACGATTGCTAATCCAGCCATTAGCTGCTGTTTCAGCCTTGCCCATGGATGGCATGATATGCACGTCATGCATGTATCGTCTGGTAATGTCGTCCATATAGCAGTGCTCGTAAAATATACACTGGTCTCTCAAATTACACGCGTAACCCGCCGGTTTTACTTACAAACCTCGGGCCCTTGGTTTCTTTACGCCTGTATTTTACGCGTTGTTTCCGGTGACGAGTAAATTACACTTGTATGTTAATATAGGTTTGAAATAAACCAGAGCTCCCAAGCGCGGCCTTACCGCTTCATGCCGCCTCGGTTTCTCAAGGTGCTCATAGGTGTCCGGCGATCCTGGCTTCTGAATGAGCAGCGGCGCCAGATCGAGACCATCCGTAGGGCCCGCGAGGCCCTCTCCGTTGTCCTTCGAGTTGTTGCGCCGCCGTGGCGCCGAGCATTGTTAACATCGTCAATGAACATGAGGATTCGTGGAGATGACTTTATTTTGACCGGATGACACTAGGGATCCACTAGGCCATAGCCGCACGCACGCAAGTGCCTCCTTATTATGTACAACTATATTTTTTGCTTTCTCCTGGTTTCCGACATCACGGTCCCACACCATTGTCAACCTATGTAGTCAATATAAACGAGAGAATTGCACAAGGTGCGGCCGACACTGGGACCAAGAAGCTCGAGCAGATTTGTGTTTTTGAGGCGTGAGCACTGCAGAGTTTTTCTTGGCGATGATTTCGTTGTTGTTCGAGGAGAGCAGGGTATTAATCAAGCGGGCAGTGGCCTGCCTAGCCCAGCCGATATCCAGCCCAGATACTAATTTTTCAAGATGAAAATGGCAAGCCCAGCTATACGCCTTTTGAGGAATACCTGGCAAGGTCAACTTGTTATTCTCCGCCTCACTGGGCTGCAAATCTTTCCTAGGAGGGATGCACAGGAAAATGGGCTTTAAAAATAATAAATGGGATGTAATTATAAAACTGGCAAGAATTATAAAAATGCACCAAACACTAAATTAGTTCATAAAGTATTATTTATGGATTTTGAAAATCTTAAATTTTCATTATTGCGCGCGGAACATTTTGTTGGATTTTTATGTAATACAAATTTATATCTAATCTGACTAGAAATTTTGGGATAAAAATATTTCGGATCCCATCAAAATGTGGGAATTTTTATTGATTTCTATCTTCAACGGTCGATTGAAATTATTAATCGTTGTCCTAGCTAGAAAATGGGATGTACTTTTAACATATTGTAAATGGGCTGTTGTAAATTCCGTTAGAATTCAAAAATGGGTTGTACATTCTTACAAAATGCAAATGGGCTATAAGTTCTCTGCCACACACTTGTGGGCCTACTAAGTGACGCGTCCCCTAAAAAAATAAGTTGACGCGTATGCAAGGCTTTGTCAACTTATTATAGTCAACACATGGTTCTAGTAGCAGTGGCCGTTGGATGTCTATCCAATGGATGTCGTGCTTCTTCTTCAATCTCGGATATTCTTAGCTTCGGCCGCCCAAAAAATGATTCCTCCCCGACATCCGGGCGATCGCTTCGAGGCTGACTCAGGCCTACTAAGTTGGAGCGTACCAAGGGCTTTGTCAACTTAGTCAATATAAACGATTCTAGCTTCAAAGACCGTCGATGTCCATCCAACGGCCGTAGTGCTTCTTCAACCTCTGGTCTTCTTGGTCCAGCCGCCCAAAGCAGCGCCGGTCGTGCCGCCGCTCCCTGCCTCCCGTGGCGGCAGTCTTGCCGTGGAGGCCTCACCGCCCCATACTACTCCACCGCTGGCCGTGCCATCCTCCACTCACCCACACCCCTCGTTATTCTCATGGGCGACGGCAGCCTCACACCGCAGCCGAACCAAGAACCTCAGATTCCTCTCCGCGTGGGCTTCCGCTGTTGCGTCTTCCCCGGCTCCGCGTAGTCCCCTTCCTAGGCCTCGCCGTCGTCCACCGCCCTGGTGCTCTCGGCGCGACGTGGTCAACGTGGTCAACGACCGACTTCCATCAGAAGAGCACTGTACGTGGAGAGGCTGACAGCTGGGTCCACGGCGGCCGCAAGGAAGTGTCTCCTTATTACGCGCAAAATAATTATTCCTCCACTTGACAGCGGGTACCCACCGGATGGGCCACCTTATTTCGTGAAAAAAAGTTTCCCCCTGACTGCTGGGATCCACCGGACTGGCCACCGTATTTCGCGAAAAAAAACGTTCCCCCCGCTGTCAACTCGGACCCACCGGAAGTGCCTCCTTATTACGCACAAAAAAATGAATACCCCCCTGCTAGCTGGGACCTACCTTGGTGGGAGGCTGATTTGTGGGCCTACTAAGTTGACGGGGACGGAGGGCCTTGTCAACTTAGTCAATATGAACGATTCTCTCCAGCAACCGTACGATGTCCATCCAACGGCTGTAGTGCTTCTTCAACCTCTGGTCTTCTTGCTCGAGCCGCCCAAAGCAGCGCCGGTCGTGCCGCCTGCTCCTGCCTCCCGTGGCCAGCTGTGCTGCCACGGAGGCCTCACCGCCCCCTACTATTCCCACCGCTGGCGAGGCCCTGCGGCGACGACAGCCTCACACCGCAGCCGAACGAGTGAACCCTCATACTCCTCTCCGCGTGGGCATCCACTGCCGCATCTTCACCGGCTCCGCGTCGTCCCCTTCCTAGGCCTCGCCGTCGTCCATCGCCCTGGTGTTCTGGGCGCGGCGTGGTCAACGTGGTCAAGGAACGACTTCCATCGGACGTGGACTGTACGTGGAGAGGCTGACAGCTGGGTCCATGACAGCAGCAAGGAAGTGCCTCCTTATTACGCGGAAAATAATGATTCCTCCAGCTGACAGCAGGGACCCACCGACGGGCCACCATATTTCGCGAAAAAAACATTCCCCCCCTGACTGTTGGGACCCACCAGCTACACCTTCGCACGCAAGGAAGTGCGTTCGGGCAAAAAAAATGATTCACCCCCTGACTGCTGGGACCCACCAGCTTCATCTTCGCATGCAAGGAAGTGTGTCCGGGCAAAAAAACCAAAACGATTCGCCCCCTGACTGCTGGGACCCACCAGCTACATCTTCGCAGGCAAGGAAGTGCCTGACAGTCGGGACCCACCTGGTCGAAGCATACGTAGCGTTGTCATTCTGGTCACGAACGTGTACGTACATATATACTGGTCGATGTAGAGGCGCGCACGTGTCGTAGTAGGGGCGCGTACGTGTCGTAGTAGAGGCGCGCACGTAGCATGTACACGTGCGTACAGCGGCCAGGGTGCAAGAAAGAAAATACGGCCACGTATGTGTACATACGGGCGGGGTCTCTAATGCCTACTCGCGCATACATACGGCCAGGGCTCGTGTACATGGCTGGGTCGGAACGGAGAAACAGCGTCGTCGTCGTGTTCATGGGGAGGCAACGGAATGCGTCGTGTTCATCGGGAGGCAACGGAACGCGTGGGAGCCAACCGGCTGGGTCGGAACGGAATGCGTGGTCGTGTTCATCGGGAGGGCTTGGACAGAACAGGCGATGGAAACGAGGCCTGGCGTACCGCAGAACGGAGGAAACTGCCTTGTGTTCGACCGGCCACGTTTGAAACGGGATCCTGTTCATCGGGAGGGGTCTGGCGTACCGCAAAACGGACGAAACGGACCTCCTACAGTCGAAACAGCGGTCCTGTTGATCGGGAGGGGTGTGGAGTACCGAAAAACGGACGAAACGGACCTCCTACGGTCGAAACGGGGGTCCTGTTGATCGGGAGGGGTGTGGCGTACCGCAAAACGGACGAAACGGACCTCCTACATCGAAATGGGGGTCCTGTTCATCGGGAGGGGTGTGGCGTACCGCAAAACAGGACTCCACGGGATATTGTTCATCTCCACCGTCGACCTCCTCCAGCCTCCACGGGCTACCGTCAACCTCCTCCAGCCTCCACGGGCTCTTGTTCATCGAGCTTCCACCGCGCACTACTCCACCGGCTACTGTTCAACCACCCCTCCATGGGCACCCCTCCATCGTCTACTGTTCATCCAGCCCCCCACACCACGGGGTCCTGTTCAACCACCCCTCCACGGGCACCCCTCCACGGGCGATCGAAGGTTTGTTGAACTTTTTCATTGTCGAATCTTTTGAAGCGGTTGAAGAGATTGCGAAGAACATCAACTCGAGAGTCACGCTGAGTTGAGACTCCTTCATTTACTTTGGACAGCCTATCCCAGATAATCTTAGCAGTCTCCAAAGCACTCACTCTTCCATACTGTCCTTTGCTCAGATGGCCACATATGATATTCTTTGCTTGAGAATCGAGTTGCTTGAATCTCTTCACATCGGTAGCATTCAGTGAGGGTGAGACAGTGGGAACACCATTTTCCACAACATACCAGAGATCGTTATCAATTGCCTCAAGATGCATTCGCATCTTATTCTTCCAGTAAGGGTAGTCTGTCCCATCAAGGTAGGACAGCAAGCGAGACCTTGATCATACTGCGGGCGACATAACTAAAACTCTGTGTGCTTAAACTAAAATCACACGTAACAAGGGAGTACCTTGCTCGATACCAATTGAAAGTGTGTTATATCGACTAGAGGGGGTGAATAGGCGATTTTATGAATTCTTCAACGAGGAATTTGCGGTGAGGAAATTCCTTAGCGAAGAACTACTTGCATGAATAAGTACTCAGAAGTAAGCATAACAGAATGCGGGCATGGTCATCATGATGAAATGAAGACAATCACAGAGTACATGATAGCACAAGATGAAGACAAACAGACTGAAGAAATTGAACTGAGGAAATTGAGAAAGTCTTCAGTCAAAGTCTTCAAACATAGATATGAACAAACACTCAACACAGTAATGAGGAAATGAAAGAGTTGAGGAAATAGAACCATAAGGTTGGTGAAGACAATGATTAGGTAGACCAGTTCCAACTGCTGTCTCGGTTATACGTCTGTTGGAGCGGCCGAGTATTTAAAATCGAGGACACACAGTCCAGACACCCGGTCCGCTGAGCACGCACTCGGGATACCAAGTCGCCATCAGATTCTCCTTGAACTAAGGTCACATGCACTCGTCCAATCACTCGTGGTAAGTCTTCAGCGACTTCCAAACCTTCACAGACTTGGTCACTCGGCGATCCACAATTTCTCTTGGATGTTCTAGACCATGACGCCTAACCGTCTGGAAGAAGCACAGTCTTCAAAGGTAACAAGCGTCGGATCCACGCAGATCAATCTCTTCATGATGCTCAATCACTTGGGTTTCTAGGGGTTTGGTTTTGGGTTTTCCTCACTCGATGATTTTCGCCAAAGTCCCTGAGGATGGGTTGCTCTCAAATGAGAGGTGTCAAGTTCTCTCGGAGCAGCCAACCAGCTAGTGGTTGTAGGGGGCGGCTATTTATAGCCTAGGGAGTAGCCCGACATGATAAGACATAAATGCCCTTCAATGATATGACCGTTAGGTGGATAAGATATTTTGGAACAGCTGGCACATAGCTCAGCAACGGCCGGAAATTTGACTCTCAAATTCCTCAGGGCTATCATGTTCCTCATCAGTGTAGGCAATTCAGACTGGCGAATTCCTAACTCCTCGGTCCGAATAAATTCTCGTGACGTAAGAACTTCGTCTCTCCATCAAGAAAATGACTGAATCTGTATGAGATTTCCAAAGGCTTTGCTCGAAGGGATTGGTACGTGTAGGATTTTTAGTTGAGCATCACTTGAAAATTTTTCCTTAGTATTTCCTCGACCCCCTTTAACAGTACGGTGTTTCCTATGACTCAAGAAAGAGAAGACGAAACTACAAAAACAAAAGTCTTCTCGCTTCATCTTCCTCAAATGAATACCAAGTCTTCAAGGTCACACCAATTTCTTCACTTTCAAAGTCTTCAGAAAGTCTTCAGAATACCAAAGTCTTCAGTTGAAGAACTTCATTTTTAGGGGCCGACTTTCTCTGTAAATATCAAACTCCTCATAGACTTATAGACCTGTGTACACTCATAAACACATTAGTCCCTTAACCTATAAGTCTTCAATACACCAAAATCACTAAGGGGCACTAGATGCACTTACAATCTCCCCCTTTTTGGTGATTGATGACAATATAGGTTAAGTTTTCAACGGGGATAAATATATGAAGTGTAAATACTGATATTGAGGAATTTGATTGCAAGATATAGAAGAACTCCCCCTGAAGATGTGCATAGTGAGGAATTTGCTTTTGAGACATTGCACATTTGAAGAGTTGAATCATGGAGATCTCCCCCTATATCTTGTAATTCATACACACATTTGACATATAATATGAAGAATTTGAAATGCATGATGAAATATGGTGACTGATGTAATTCAGCATGCGTGTATTAACACATAACGAGGAATAAGCAAGCAGAGGAACACATCAAAAGTATCAGAGCACCATCGGGTTTAAGATTACAACTCGATCCAATAAAAGTTTCAGAAGAACGAGAGTTGTAAATTAGCAAAAAACGCCCATATAATAGACCCGCTTGAAGACTAACTCAAATTTCTCCCCCTTTGTCATCGAATGACCAAAAGGATCAAAACTGAGGACTAACGCCCCTGAAGAATATCAAGTTGATGGAGGAGCAACAGCGTTGTCAGGGTCGGTTGTCGTAGTAGGGCCTGCCGCAGTGTCATCCAAGTCTTCATTTTCATCAGTGTCGCGCGATGTAGAATAGGAGCTGGCCACCAAGGAAGGAACCTTGACCTTCTTGAATTTCTTCGGTGGAGGTGCAGACCAGTCAAATTCTTCCTTGAGACCCATGTTCTTCAGATCTTCTGCGTTGTAGAGATGAGATAGAACAACCCAGGTACGGTTGAAGGTTTCATGGAGGTAGTATTGGTTTTTCTTCACTGCATTGTGTGTTGAGGTCATGTTGTGAAGAATTGAACCAAACTGACGCTTGACCCATTTATGATTGCGATCAACCTTCTGATGAAGACTGAGGAGTAACTACGATCAGTCATCACCCTGGGTGCTGTGGCTTGAGGATTTTGCTTGACGGAGGTATTGGCGGCAGAGTCATGTGTGGCAGAGTCGTCATTGGTGGAGTAGGATGCAGCCTTGCGAAATTGACCATCCAATGGACGAATGCCTTCATCTATCACAGTAGTTGCCTTGCCTTTGTCATCAGCTGAGGAAAATGTCCGTTTGAGGACTTCAATTGGAGGCAAGTAGCTGCAGTGGTTCATAGTATCAGCCTTGTAATTGAGTGAAGACCTTGTCCTGATGAACCTCATAATCCATGGTGCATAAGGCTTCAGCTCAAAAGGTGACATAGCAATGTTTGCCAGAGTCCTCATGAAGAAATCATGGAAGTTGACGGGAACGCCAAGAATGATATTGAAAAGCATATTCTTCATGATGCCAGTGACTTCTTCATCATTTGAGTCGTGGCCTTTGATAGGACTCATTGTCTTCGTCAGAATGCGATAGACAGTCCGAGGCACATATAGTAATTCCTTGACGAAGAATTTGGTTCGTGGGGCCTGCCCTGGTTTCAAAGGCTTCATCATAACTTGCATGTAGTGATTTGTAAGCTCAGGTTCGCTGTAGATGCAACGAGCACAATCTAGGGGAGGACTGAGTGGGAGGGCACGAAGCAATTCAGTTGCTGGTGCCTTGTAGTGAGATTTTCCTTCATCCAGTCCAATACCCATGAGTTCTTCATTCCAATCACAGATGTCAGTGCAGAAATTCAGCAACCCAGCATCGTGAAGAACACTGAGGACTGGCTCGAAGCCTGGCAGAGATTCCATGTCCACGTGAGGAATATGTGCATGATCGAAGACTTTGTCTTTGTTGAATAGCACAGAGGAATAGAAGTTGGCTTGACTAGCAGTCCATAAACGCCTCTTCCTTATGCGAGCAGAGTCATATGGGTTGTAGTCGATGAAGAATACATGCTCGCCAAGAAATCTTCAGCCTTGAACTTTTGCTTCGTTGAGAATGGATTCTTTGGCTTTGGCAAGGAGTGTCGATGAGTTGCATCACTACCTCGTGAATCGCAATCTCAGGTTCTTCAGTGAGGATTTTCTGTTCCTCTTCATATGCAGATCTGCAGATTCATAGGATCAGCAGCAGCAGGTTCTTCAGCACTAGAGGCTGGAATTTCTTCATGCACGGACGAGGTGGGATGAGTTTCTTCAGAGCCCATTTGAACCGTTGGTGCAGGGGACTGAGGAATTTGTTGCATTGGAGTGAAGAGTGGGGAATTTGGATGCTGACTTTCCCAAAAGTCATCATTCATTATAGGCGTGGTGCATCCAATATCCACGTCTTCGTCTTCAATTTCCTCAACACCAGCCTCTTCAACTGTGAACTGAGGCATAGGCGAGGAAATGATTGGTGTTGAAGGGATTGCATCCACTTCAATTTCTTCATCAATCTGCTCTGACGAAGCAGCAGAATGATTTTATTCATCAGATCCGCTTGGGATCTCATATTCTTCACCAAAAGGAACAAGGTCCTTTGATGGAATGGAGGAAATTGGAACAGCGTCGATTGGATTTTCAAACGAGCTTGTCATAGGCTTCATTTTCTTCGGGGCTGAAGAATTTGAAGCAGCTGATGCTTTCCTTTTCTTCACTGCAGCTCGCTCTGCAGCCTTGGTCTTCTTCACATCTGATGCAGATGGAAGGATAGGAGTTGGTGTAGGCGCAGGAGGAGCTGAGAAATCTGTTTGAATTTCCTCAGGCAATCGATGCGCTTCCTGACTTCTTCTGCTTTCTTGAGCGCACCACTAGTGGATGCCACGCAATTTCTTCAGCCGGCTGGAATGGAGTCCTCAGCCCTGGAACTAGCATTCTTCAAGAGGCTGAAAATCATCAGTGATCTTGGCATGTTCTTCAAATAGCTGAGCAGAGGCTCCACTGAGGAATTTCTTGTTGCGTTGGGGCTGCAACATTTGTGAACTTCTTTGTCGATTGACAAATCTGACTTTGGCTCCTTGCCAATCAGCATAATAGGCATCAAAGTCATCACCGAGGGCTTTGATTTCAGATCGGATCTTGAGGAGTTACTCGCTTGTCATTACGACAACGTTTTCCTCGTGAACTTCTCTTTCTGAATCGAGCCTTCTTGATCTGCCTTGCCTTCTCAAATTTCCATTTCTCTTGAGAGATGAAATGGGCCAGATGTGACTTTGTCCAGAGTCAAATGAAAATCAGGCATAGGTGTCTCGGGTCCTTGTGCCATAGATCAATGTATTCAAGGATCACCCTTGATCCAAAAGCGATGTACAGTGTGTGCCTTTGGCTCTAGCGGCCCTAACTTGTCGGTCTCGATGATTTCGCAAGTTCATCATCATCAGCTTCATCATCAGATGGCACTTGGAAGGCAACCTGTTTCTTCTTTGGACTAGGCCGAGGACCTCGACCAGCCGTTACCTTTTTCTTCAGCAGAGTGGGGCATGATGAAGAATTTGGTGCAGCTGAGGAACTTGCTGAGACACCAGAGGCAATGGAGATGCCTGCAGTCCTTTGGCACGTGGCCAGATGCACAGGTGCTGAGGACTTTGTCGGAGCAGCTGAGGACTTTGGAGGAGTAGCTGACGATTTGGGAGGAGCAGGAGCAGCATGAGGAACTGGCCGTGAGGGCATTGAAGATTCTGGCCGTGAGGGCATTGCTGAGGATTTTGGCCGTGAGCGCACTGTTGGTGAAGCATGGCTTGTGCGCTGGCTTCTTTGCTCTTAGAGTATAAGTCTATTCGTATTGTAATCTATCTCTATTAGTCTAGTCTTGGAGCCCAAGCTTTGTAATCTATATAAACAGCCCTTGAGGCCCCGATCAATACAACAATTACTTCTCCAATATCTCAATCTATCATGGTATCCGACGCCTAGGTTTTCCTTTGGTATGGCTCCGCCACCGCGCCACGCCTCTTGACCGATTCAGCCCTCTTCTCCATGGCTGTTCCACGCCGCGTGCCCCACCCCTACCTCCTCCTCTACAACTACTCAAACACCTCCCTCCAAACCCTATGTTATCCCTAGCCGACACCATCGCCGACGCTCTCCTTCATACCAATCTCATTAGACCTCGGCATCCACAACTACTACCATTGGCGCCACCTCTTCATCATCCATCTCGGCGCCGCGCTCACGCCACCACATTGATCCCTCCTACCCGCCACAGCCCGCTGATCCTCGCTGGGTGAAAGATGATCTCGCCATCATCCAATGGATTTACACACGCATCTCCACGGAGCTTTTCAATCGGTGTCCGACGATGACGCCACCGCTGCCGATCTCTCGGGCTTCCTTCAACAGCTGTTTCACGACAACTCCGATCGCGCGAATCAACGCTCCAACACCGAAGCACGCACAACCATGCAGGAGATGTCCTAGTCTCCATCTTCGCCGGCGAATCAAGGCTATTGGCGAACTCCGTGAACTTGGTGATCACGCCGAGGATCGCACTCTCATCAACGCCTCCAAGGTCCCGCGATCAATTCGAGAAGCAGCAGTCCTTCATCCCCATGCTCAAGCCGCACTTCACCTTCAAGGAAGTCCGCCGATCCTCCAAAGAAGAAGAGAAGAACCAGGCTCGCAAGGCGCAATGGGCGCCGCTGGTGTTTCATGCTGCCGCGCCTCTTCTGCAGCTCCCACGCTGGCTGCCGCGGCAACCGACCGCCCTCCAACTCCTGCCGTGGCTGCCGCGCCTCAACACCACCACCAGGCTGGCGCACGAGTCCCAACTACAAGGGCAAGAATCCTGTCTACGGGCCTCCTGCATCTCGTCCTGCCGGACCTGCACCAGCCTCGTCATCCACCGCTCCCACGCCACCAGCTCCGTCGCCATGGCCTCCTCAGCATGATCCTTGGACTGGCCTCGTCCAGGCTTGGTCGATGCCATAGTCGGCCCCCTCGCCGTGAGGTGCTCCTCCTGCGTACACGGGCACGTGAGCCCCGGTCTTCGTCCAGCCACAGGCTCTCCGGGACTCCTTGGACCCAGGCGCGGCGCCGCGCCTACACCGCCACTCCTACTCCACCTACCAGGACGCCAGACCATCGTCGCCCTACAACACCATGCCGGCCTTCTCACGGCAACATGCAGGCCCCAATCGCATACTACCCATCCGCTTATCCCCTACGTAAACATGCAAGTTCCTGGCCCCTCTGCTTCCTCCCCAACAGCCGGCTTGGGACCAAGCCGCCTTCATCAACGCCATGAACAATTTTGTCCTCAACGACGCAGTACGGATTGATTTTCGATTCGGTGCATCAATGCATATGTCTTCAAATATGAATTTATTGTCGCCTTGTTTTCCTTCTTTTCCACTATCACCATTGGCGATGGCTCCACCATCCTGTTTCATGCATCGGTCACTCTTACATCCCTTCCTCTCATGCCAATTTTCTTCTACGCAATATTCTTGTGGTTACTTCCATCATCAAAATCTTATCTCTGTTAGACAATTTTGTATTGACAACAAAGTTATCCTGGCCTTTGACCCTTTTGGTTTGTCTGTGAAGGATCGACAACGGGCGGTCCTCGCTTCGGTACAATAGCACAGGCGATCTTTATCCTCTTCATGGCGCTACCACATCCACCTCTCGTGCCATGCTCGCCTCTGCTGATCTATGGCATCGCTGTCTCGGTCACCCCAGCAAAAAACACTTTGACGTCTTTACTCCAAGAATTTTGTATCCCTAGTTCTAGCAGTCCTCATAATCCCTCTCTCAGTAATGCATGTCAATGTGGCAAACATGTTAGATTACCTTTTGGAACCTCTACTACCATTAGTACTTTTCCTTTTGAGTTACTTCACTGTGATTTATGGACCTCTCCATTCCCTAGTGTTTCGGGTTATAAATATTATCTTGTGATCTTGGATGATTATTCTCACTATACTTGGACCTTTCCTCTTCGCTAAATCTGAAGTACCGCAATCTTTCTCAACTTTCGACAATATGTAATCACACACTTTGGCTTGCCAATTCGATTTATTCAATGTGATAACGGTCGTGAATTTGATAACACCCAAAACCGCACCTTCTTTCTCTCTCAAGGCATCCTTCTTCGTTTTTCATGTCCTTATACATCTTCTCAAAATGGTAAAGCTGAACGCAGTCTTCGCTCTATTAATGATGTTCTTTGCACATTGCTTTTACAAGCTTCTCTTCCTTCCCGTTTTTGGGTTGAAGCCCTTCGCACCGCCACACTACTTCTTAATATTCGACCAACTAAAACTTGCCCTCTTTATTCGCCTTTCCAATCTCTTTTTCTCTCCCACCCTGACTATTCTTTTCTGCGTGTTTTTGGCTGTCTATGCTTTCCCAACATCGCCTCTACCGCCTCCAACAAACTAGAACCACGCTCACTACCTTGCATTCACCTTGATCTTTCTGATGATCACAAAGGATATCGTTGTTTCGATCCATCTTCTTGTCGTATCATTCTCTCTCGTCATGTCACATTCGATGAAAATACTTTTCCTTTTTATGTCACTACAACTACAAAACCAATTCCACCACAATCCCCCACCACCAAAACCCCTTCCCTAGTTCGTCTTTCGGTCATCTCTGCTGCCATGGAATCTTGTTCCGTCTCTCCGCCGGAATCGCCCACCGTCAGCCACCCTCCTGCCCCGTCCCCCACCTCTCCCACAACTGCATTCTCTACCCCAGCCGTCTTTCCCTCACCACATCCTACCACGGCAACCACCTCGACACCCACCACCTCTGATTCTTCTTCCTCACCGTATTCTTCAACCGAAAACCCACTGCCACCCAATGCCGTTCTTATACCATCGCTCACCAATGATCATGTCATGTGCACCCGTGGAAAACAAGGATTTCTTGTCCCCACCAAACGTCTCAATCTTACCGCCACCCCAACCATCTCTCCTATTCCAACCAGTTATAAGCGAGCTCTTCTTGGCCCTCTCTGGCTTTCCGCTATGCGTGATGAATTTGAAGCTCTTCAGCAAAATAATACATGGACTCTTGTTCCCAAACCTTCTGGTGTTAACATTGTTTCTGGCAAATGGGTTTTTCGTCATAAATTTCATTCCGATGACACTCTCGCTCGTTACAAAGCTCGTTGGGTGTGTCTTGCCATTGATTTTCTGGGATTGACAGGGGCCTCAGTGGCAGCAGCAGTAGCGGAGTCTTCATTGAATTTCCTCACTGCTTCTTTGGCTTGTCTCGCCAACTTGGCTTGGCGCTTGGCCCATTCTTCAGGAAAGTCCTCACCACGCTTGATGTCGGTGGGGTCACTTCTTGGCAAAAGCCAATGGAGCTCTTGGGCATGGAGGATTCAGTCACGAATTTCTTCATGTACTTTGGAGTAACATACCTGTACTCCCTCCATTCCCTTGCCCATCTCCTTTCAATCCTCTGAATGTGCACCTTGCGCTAATTTTTGTTTTCCTTGCCAAACTTGGCTTCATCAGGTGTGCAATAGTCAACATATATGTCCTCAGGTATTTCAAAAGCCGCCATGACCTCAGCCTCTTTCCTCCTTTCGGGGCTTCTTTCCTTCGCCATATTCTTCACCGAGGAATTTGAACAATCAATTCTCTCAAGAAGTATGCAACTTTTCTTCGAGGAACGCTGCAAATGAGTTAAGTTGATGAGAACCTAGTGATTCAGCGGACATGAGTACCTATGAACAGTATAGTTGCGAGGAATTTGGAGAGGTCATATGCGTTCTCAGAAGGTTTTAAAAAACTAGTTTGAGGAATTTGACCAGATGAGCCTTGAAGAATTTCACTAAGCGATCTTTGTCTTAGGTTCCAGAGTTGTATAGATCGAGGATCCACACAATTGAGGAATCTTGAAGAAAAATCATGGCTTAGAGAAACGAATCAAGAGCGTATTTCGTTTGAGGTGTTCATATGTGTGAAGATTTGAAGAATAAACACCTTTGAAGATTTTCGTGAAGGTTTGAGAATCAAAGCGAGTAATAAAAGTAACTTTTAATTACCCGAATCAAGAACACGACGAACCGAGAAGTGTAGATTAGAAGTTCGCTCGATTCAGATCTCCCACGCCCTAACTCGGCAGAGGAAGACAGCTACGGCGGCGGCGGAGTGAAGATTTCCGCGGTCGGCGTGAGTATGACGGCGGCGAGGTCGAGGCAGTGAAGCTCTTCCTCACCGGCGACGATGGAGTAGCGGTGGCGCTAGGGTTTGAGAAGCTCGAGCGAGAGAGAGAGCGGTCGAGCGGAGTAAAGGAAGTGAGGAAGGAGAGAGGGTATATATAGCCACGGTGAAAAACTGTTCGCCTGAAGATTTTGGACGAACGTGCCCCTGACCCTTCTCATTCGCTTGACATGTGTCACCCACGTACTAAAAAGTGGAGATCGTGTTAGATCGTGGGTGAATAGATAAGTCTAACGTACGAAGCGGAACGGTTTGAGCGGCAAAGCCGAAAATTTGGATAAGATAAGTTAAAAGTTCCGTTCGCAATTTCTTCAGCTGACAAGGACACAGTGAAGATTTTGAACGAGTTTCAAATAGAACGCACATGAAGAATTTGTGAATAGATTGGGTTGAGTATAGCATAGAGGGGGAAGGGTCTGATCACATTCACTTAGCAGAAAAAGCAACTTGAAGGAATAGCCATAAGTGAATGCTCTAGAGGACATAAACTCATATATATATATATATATATATATATATATATATATATATATATATATATATATATATATATAGTCAATGAAGAAAGACAACAGAAACAGTGAAGATATTGCAAAGTTGAAGAATTTGAAAAACTCAAGAATTTCAAAACTGAGGAAAAACTCAAATTGAAGATTTTCAACTTTGGTGGTGGCGTGACCCACCGTATAAGAACGAGATTTCAGACACCGTGTACAATTCTTCATTAATTTCTTCACACTTAGAGTGTTATTCTTCATTGATTGAAGAAAAATGTTTCTTCATGTGTTGCACATCTAAGTCATCAGTTTTGCATAAGTGTCAGGATGTGTGTCCTTTTCAAAGAACATTCGAAGATTCTAAGATATTTAGCTCACACCGCAACTTGCTAAATCTCTTCTCATCCAAGGGCTTTGTGAAGATATCGGCTAGCTGTTCTTCCGTCTTCACATGATCAATATAGATGTCGCCCTTCAACACATGATCGCGAAGAAAATGATGACGAATCTGAATGTGCTTTGTCTTCGAGTGCTGAACTGGGTTGTGAGCAATGTTGATGGCACTCTCATTGTCACAGTAGAGAGGCACATTCTTCACGTTGATGCTGTAGTCCTTGAGAGTTTGCTTCATCCACAGCAATTGAGCACAGCAAGAACCAGCAGCAATGTACTCAGCTTCCGCACTAGACAGTGATACGCAGTTCTGTTTCTTCGAGGACTAACAGACCAAAGATCGTCCAAGGAAATGACAAGTACCAGATGTTGAGTTGCGGTCCACACGATCATCAGCATAGTCAGAGTCAGAATATCCAATGAGATCAAAAGTAGAGCCCTTGGGGTACCATAATCCTAGTGTTGGTGTGTGAGCTAGATATCGAAGAATATGCTTCACAGCCTTATGGTGTGATTCCTTCGGTGTAGCTTGAAATCGAGCACACATGCAAACACTAAGCATTATATCTGGCCTAGATGCACATAAGTACAATAAAGAACCAATCATGGACTGGTATACCTTGTGATCGAAGTCAATACCATTTTCATCAGTGCATAGATGGCCATTTGTGGGCATAGGAATTTTGACGCCTTTGCAATCTTGCATGCCGAATTTCCTCAGAACATCCTTGAGGTATTTCTCCTGAGATATGAATATTCCATTGTATTGTTGACGAAATTGAAGACCTAAAAAGAATTTCAGCTCTCCCATCATGGACATTTGATATTCTTCACTCATCATATAGGCAAATTCATCACTAGCGTTGGTCAGTACAGCCAAAGATAATATCATCAACTTATATTTGGCACACAAACAGTTCACCATCATAAGATTTAGTAAAGAGAGTAGGGTCGAGTGAACCGGGTGTGAAGCCATTCTTCACGAAGAATTCCTTCAACGTATCATACCACGCCCGTGGGGCCTGCTTGAGGCCATAGAGGGCCTTGTTGAGTCTGAAGACTTTGTCGGGATTCTTTGGATCTTCAAAACCTGGGGGTTGAGCAACATATACTTCTTCCTCAAGCTTACCATTGAGGAATGCACTTTTCACATCCATTTGATATAAAGTGATGTTATGATGGTTAGCATAAGCAAGCAATATGCGAATAGCCTCAAGTCTAGCAATAGGTGCAAAAGTTTCATCGAAATCAATTCCTTCAACCTGTGTGTAGCCTTGAGCTACAATTCGTGCCTTATTCCTCACCACAAGGCCATTTTCATGCAGACTAAGGCATAGCCTAGTGATGGGAAGGGGCTGATGCCTTCCCACCCACCCAGGTTCAAAGCATGGTACTTGCAATTTGGGTTTGCTTGCACCAATTATACTGTAAGGGGTTCCCTTACAGTCTTTCTGTCAAAAAAACAAGGCCATTTTCATCTTGCTTGTTGCGGTAGATCCACTTTGTGCCAATGATATTATGCTTACGAGGATCTGGACGTTTGACCAGTTCCCAGACGTTGTTGAGCTCGAACTGATGTAATTCTTCTTGCATGGCCTGAATCCACTCAGGCTCCGGAAATGCTTCATCTACCTTAGTGGGCTCTGTGATAGAGACAAAAGCATAGTGCCCACAAAAGTTAGATAAATTTGAAGCTTTTGAGCGTGTGAGAGGACCTGGTGATTCAATGTCATCGATGATCTTGTCAACTTGCACTTCTTTTGCAACGCGAGGATGAGCTGGTTGACATTGAGGAATTTGATCAGCCATTTCTTCAGCACCATTTTCTTCAGCATTATCTTCAGGTGCATCAGCTCGACGTTCTTCACGTTCAGGAATGAATTCTTCAGAGATTCTTGAAGAGGGAATGACATCCTCAGTTGCCTTGAACTTGATAGATTCCTCGGTGCTGGTTCATCTATCACGAAGGTAGGTGCTCTCTTTGCGAGCCATTAGTTTCATCGAATCAAGACATCTACAGTTTCAACAATCTTTTAAAGAACATTGTTGAAGACTCTGTAGGTGTGCGAGTCCTTTCCATAACCAAGCATAAAACTTTCATGTGCTTTCGGTGCAAATTTAGCATTGTGATGAGGATCTCTAATCCAGCATTTAGCACCGAAGACTTTGAAATAACTCACATTGGGTTTCTTGTCAGTGAGGAGTTCATAGGCAGTCTTCTTGAAGATTTCTGGAGATATACTCTGTTGATGATGTGGCACGCGGTATTAATTGCATCAATCCAAAAACGACGAGACGTTTTGTATTCATCAAGCATAGTGCGAGCCATCTCAACAAGAGTTCTGTTCTTGCGCTCCATGACGCCATTTTGCTGAGGAGTATAAGGAGCAGATATCTCATGAGTAATACCAAGTTCATCAAGATAGTCATCAAGACCGGAATTCTTGAACTCAGTTCCATTGTCACTCCTGATGTGCTTGATCTTCACACCAAAGTTGGTTGAAGCCCTCGAGGAAAATCGTTTGAAGACTTCACGCACTTCATGTTTGTAAGTAACAATGTGTACCCATGTGTAACGAGTAATCATCAACAATAACAAAGCCATATAGAGATGCATCATTAGTGACTGAGTAATGATTAGGACCAAAGAGGTCCATGTGAAGCAATTCGAATGGACGAGTAGTGGTCATGATAGTCTTCGCTGGATGCTTGGCCTTGGTCATTTTTCCAGCTTCACAGGCTCCACACAAGTGATCCTTGAGGAATTTGACATTTTCAATGCCAATGACATGCTTCTTCTTTGCAAGCGTGTGCAAATTCCTCATGCCTGCGTGACCAAGTCGTCGATGCCATAGCCAGCCTTCTGAAGCTTTTGCAAGTAGGCACACGGCTGGTTGTGGTCCTGTAGAGAAATCAACATTATACAAGTCTCCTCTCCTAAAGCCTTTGAAGACTTTGGAATTTTCAGCCTCCATAATCACAACACAACGATACTTGCCAAAGACAACAACCATATCAAGATCACAAAGCATTGAGACTGACATGAGGATGTATCCTAAGGACTCAACAAGCATGACTTTGTCCATGTGTATGTCCTTAGAGATCGCAACCTTACCTAGACCCAATACGACTTTTGCCTTTGTCAAAGAAAGATGATATGCTTCAGATGTGACGGTGATAAGGGAGCATCCATCAATAGATTCTTGTCACCAGTCATGTGATTTGTACATCCACTATCGAGGACCCACTCATTGGCTTTGGGTTGATCATCCTGCAGATGAATTAGTGCAACTTACGATCTCATATACTTCATCAGTGAAGAATATGATATAAATTTCATCAGATGAATTTCATCAAGCAGTAAAACGGATATAGTAGTATGAGGACGTGTGAAATGAAAGTTCATTTCTTCATGATTAGCCTGCGTCCTTTCAGGCAATTTTGTCAGGCCCCCAGCAAATTCTTCAGACGTTAAGGCACGTCTAGAGACCTGGCCCTGCAGAGGAAATTAGTTCTTTTTCTTCACTACCCACATCTGAAGGGGTGGAAAAGAGTTCATCACTCTGCGAGATCCATATGAGAATGGTGGCATAGAGGCCAATCCATTTCGTTTCACATAAGAGGGGTTAGGGTAAGCATATGAATAAGTAGAGAAATTCTTCGAGGACTTATGAACATAATGGTTTGAAGAATAATGCACATATTCATAGCCCTTAGCTCTACCCTGCGAAACAGAGTTGTTAGCACGATGATAATCATATGAGGACTTTGATCCTTTTGAGGAATTTGATCCACGCGAGGACTTTGGTCCGTATGAGGACTTGGATCCATATGAAGAATTTGGTCCATATGAAGAGTTTGATCTGGGGTTCCTATTCTTCACAGGTGGTGTCATGAGGACATTCACCTGAAGACTTTCAAGGCACTTCTTGGGAACCCATATTTTCTTCATAGGGAACCGTTCCTGCAGTTAGTGCCAACATATCTAGCAAATACTTCACCATTCTGATTTTTGAACAGTTTATAGTTGGAGTCAAATGACTCATCAGAAGAATGAGGAGATTCACATATAAAGCCAGATAAGTTAGATGGATCAACTAGAGGTCCCTTTGCAGCAACCCATGAGGTTTTTGGGGTACTGCTCAGGCTTCCAATATGTTCCATCAGCATTGAGTTTCCTCTCAAACGCAATACCCTCTTTCCTAGGGTTCCTATTGAGGATCTGCTTTTTGAGCACATCACAAAGAGTCTGATGCCCTTTGAGGCTTTTGTACATGCCTGTCATGTACAATTCCTTCAACCCTGCATCGTCAAGGATACTAGCAATGTCCTCGGATGAGGAATTGGTGATAGCGAGGCAGGTGAAGAATTTGTAACAATTGAAGCATTTGAACATTCAGTGAAGAATTAGCGATTCACGTTCAATGCACTTTAAGCATGGAGGAACTAATTCTTCACGAGAAGCGCTGATTTGTTGAGCAAGTAATGAATCACGCTCCTTCTGAAGATCTTCATAACTCACTCTTAGCTTCTCAAGATCTTGCTTTCTTTGAAGAAATTCATAAGAAAGCTTCTCATGATCAGATAAGAGAGTGTTATGATGACCTTGAAGGCTGTCAAACCTAGACTGAAGTCTCTAAAGATTTTCAGTCAGGGCTTTAGTGCGATCCATTTCTTCACCCAACATATCATCACTTTTATCTAGCATGTTTTGAACCTTTTCAAAAGCCCTTTGTTGTTTTACAGCAATCTTAGCAAGTTTAGAGTAGCTGGGCTTGATATCTTCATCAGATTCATTTTCACTAGATTCAGAGGAGGTTTATTTGAGTACCTTGGCACCCTTTGCCATGAAGCAATAGGTGGGAGCGTAGTCATCACTATCTTCATCAGCCTTGTTGGTGAGGTCGGTTTCTTGAGTTGAAGATGGACTTGTCGATTTAATGCGATGGCGAGAGCCACACTCGCCACACCAGACTCGGACTCCTCTGATGCCTCCTCTTCCTCATGTTCCTCAGATTTTGCTTCAGAGTCCATTTCCTTGCCAATGAATGCCCGAGCCTTCTTGGAGCTGCTTTTCTTGTGAGATGAAGACTTTGAGGATTTTGATGATGAAGATTTTGACGATTTCTTCTTCTTCTTAGCGTCATCAGAACTGTAATCCTTGTATTTCTTCTTCTTTAATTCCTTTTCCCACCGAGGACAATCTTGAATATAGTGACCAGGTTTCTTGCATTTGTGGCATAGCCTTCTCTTATAGTCCTTTGGATGAGGAATCACTTTGCTCCTTGAGGATTTTCCAAAGTGACCACGTCTTGAGAACTTGGAACTTCTTCACGAGCGATGCTAGCTCTGGCTCAATTCTTGGGATCACCAAGGCTACTACGAGTCTTCACATTCAGATTCGACACGCCTTGGCCTTCAAGGCACGTGATTTGCCATAGCTCGAACCATAGAGATCTCTCTTTTCAAAGAAGTGGAACTCATGAGTATTTAGCCTCTCGAGGATATCAGCGAGATCAAGTGACTTGTAGTCAAGACGTTCTTGTATCGATGCGGAGTATCAAATGAGGAATCAAGCGATCTCAACAATTTCTTCACCACCTCATGGTCGGTGATGTCAGTGGCACCAAGTGCTTGGAGCTCATTTGAGATGTCAGTGAGGCGATCGAAGGTTTGTTTAACATTTTCATTGTCGAGTCTTTTGAAGCGGTTGAAGAGATTGCGAAGAACATCAACTCGAGAGTCACGCTGAGTTGAGACTCCTTCATTTACTTTGGACAGCCTATCCCAGATAAGCTTAGCAGTCTCCAAAGCACTCACTCTTCCATACTGTCCCGTGCTCAGATGGCCACATATGATATTCTTCGCTTGAGAATCAAGTTGCTTGAATCTCTTCACATCGGTAGCATTCAGTGAGGGTGAGACAGTGGGAACACCATTTTCCACAACATACCAGAGATTGTTATCAATTGCCTCAAGATGCATTCGCATCTTATTCTTCCAGTAAGGGTAGTCTGTCCCATCGAAGGTAGGACAGCCAGCAGAGACCTTGATCATACCTGCGGTCGACATAACTAAAACTCCAGGTGGTTAAACCAAAATCACACAGAACAAGGGAGTACCTTGCTCTGATACCAATTCAAAGTGCGTTATATCGACTAGAGGGGGGTGAATAGGCGATTTTTATGAATTCTTCACTGAGGAATTTGCCGGTGAGGAAATTCCTTAGCGAAGAACTACTTGCAGCGGAATAAGTACTCAGAAGTAAGCATAACAGAATGCAGGCATGGTCATCTTGATGAAATGAAGACAATCACAGAGTACAGAAAGCGTAAACACAGGATACCACAAGATGAAGACAAACAGACTGAAGAAATTGAACTGAGGAAATTGAGAAAGTCTTGATCAAAGTCTTCAAACATAGATATGAACAAACACTCAACACAAGAATGAGGAAATGAAAGAGTTGAGGAAATAGAACCGATAAGGTTGGTGAAGACAATGATTTGGTAGACCAGTTCCAACTGCTGTCTCGGTTATACGTCTGTTGGAGCGGCCGAGTATTTAAACTCGAGGACACACAGTCCGGACACCCGATCGCTGAGCACGCAGCTCAGACACCAAGTCCTCACCGTATTCTCCTTGAACTAAGGTCACACAGACCTCGTCCAATCACTCGTGGTAAGTCTTCAGGCGGCTTCCAAACCTTCACAGACTTGGTCACTCGGCGATCCACAATTCCTCTTGGATGCTCTAGACCATGACGCCTAATCGTCTGGAAGAAGCACAATCTTCAAAGCTAACAAGCGTCGGATCCACGCAGGATCAATCTCTTCAGTGATGCTCAATCACTTCGGGTTTGTAGGGGTTTGGTTTTGGGGGTTTTCCTCACTCGATGATTTTCGCTCAAAGTCCTCGGAGGATGGGTTGCTCTCAAATAACAGGTGTCAAGTTCTCTCGGAGCAGCCAACCAGCTAGTGGTTGTAGGGGGCGGCAATTTATAGCCTAGGGAGCAGCCCGATATGATAAGACATAAATGCCCTTCAATGATATGACCGTTAGGTGGATAAGATATTTTGGAACAGCTGGCGCGTAGCTCAGCAACGGTCGGAAATTTGACTCTCAAATTCCTCAGGGCTATTATGTTCCTCACTGTGTAGGCAATTCACACTGGCGAATTCCTAACTCCTCAGTCAAAACAAATTCCTCAGCGACCAGAAGAACTTCATCTTGTCACTGAAGAAAATGACTGAACTGTATGAGATTTCCAAAGGATTCGCTCGAAGGGATTGGTAGGTGTAGGATTTTTAGTTGAGCATCACTTGGAAATTTTTCCTTAGTATTTCCTCGACCCCCTTTAACAGTACGGTGTTTCCTATGACTCAAGAAAGAGAAAACGAAACTACGAAAACAAAAGTCTTCTCGCTTCATGTTCCTCAAATGAATACCAAGTCTTCAAGGTCACACCAATTTCTTCACTTTCAAAGTCTTCAGAATACCAAAGTCTTCAGTTGAAGAACTTCATTTTTAGGGGTCGACTTTCTCTGTAAATATCAAACTCCTCATAGACTTATAGACCTATGTACATTCATAAACACATTAGTCCCTTAACCTATAAGTCTTCAATACACCAAAATCACTAAGGGGCACTAGATGCACTTACAGTAGTAGCGAAGGAATCACTCGATCGGGTTCAGTTAACAGCCCGATCGATCGCTCGGGTTCAGTAACGTGTAGCCTGCAGTGCAATCGCTCGGGTTCAGTTAGAGCCCAACGCCTCGCTCGGGTCCAGTTAGAGCCAACGCCGCACACACGCAGCGTCGCGTCTGAGAGAAAGCGCGCATCGCTTCGCCCCGACCTCCCACCGTGGCATCGAACTCCCGAAATTCCCCCTCTCTTCTACCACGGTTTTTTCCGTCATGGGCGACCAAAGAATGTCATGCAGCTGCGTCTCCGGCCCGCCCAGACGAAAAGCCCATTTTCTGTCATGATTTTTTGTCATAGAAGTAGGAGCCCACCACATCTATGATGATACCGGGTTTTGTCACAATTATCGTCATAGAAGTGTCATATGTATGACAGGAAAAAAAATTCGTTCGGCCCAAAATGTCACGGATGTGTCTTTTTTTTGTAGTGATACTTCTCAAAGCGACGATGTATTTCAATCTTATTATCATTTGTCGAAGCTTTGATCTATATGTTGTCATCAATTAACAAAAAGGGGGATATTGAAAGTGTAGCTATCCCTGGGAGGGCTGATCTGCAGTCCGTTCGGGGCTCCGGAGAGGGGAATCCATCGCCGTCGTCATCATCAACCATCCTCCATCACAAATTTCATGATGCTCACCGCCGTGCGTGAGTAATTCCATCATAGGCTTGCTGGACGGTGAAGTGTTGGATCAGATTTATCATGTAATCGAGTTAGTTTTGTTAGGGTTTGATCCCTAGTATCCACTATGTTCTGAGATTGATGTTGCTATGACTTTGCTATGCTTAATGCTTGTCACTAGGGCCCGAGTGCCATGATTTCAGATCTGAACCTATTATGTTTTCATGAATATATGTGAGTTCTTGATCCTATCTTGCAAGTCATTAGTCACCTACTATGTGTTATGATCCGGCAACCCCGAAGTGACAATAACCGGGACCACTCCCGGTGATGACCGTAGTTTGAGGAGTTCATTTATTCACTATGTGTTAATGCTTTGGTCCGGTACTCTATTAAAAGGAGGCCTTAATATCCCTTAGTTTCCAATGGGACCCCGCTGCCACGGGAGGGTAGGACAAAAGATGTCATGCAAGTTCTTTTCCATAAGCACGTATGACTATATTCGGAAGACATGCCTACATTACATTGATGAATTGGAGCTAGTTCTGTGTTACCCTATGTTATAACTGTTACATGAATGATCGCATCCAACATAATTATCCATCACCGATCCAATGCCTACGAGCTTTTCACATATTGCCCTTTGCTTAGTTACTTTACCGTTGCCACTATTACAATTACTACAAAACTATCACTGTTACCTTTGCCACCGTTACCGCTACTATCATACTACTTTGCTACTAAATACTTTGCTGCAGATATTAAGTTATCCAGGTGTGGTTGAATTGACAACTCAACTGCTAATACTTGATAATATTCTTTGGCTCCCCTTGTGTCGAATCAATAAATTTGGGTTGAATACTCTACCCACGAAAACTGTTGCGATCCCCTATACTTGTGGGTTATCAATGATCTTCATCAGACTTACAGGCAAGTTACACCTGATCATACTTCAACCTACGACAATTGTACGCGGTGTCTGAAATCATCATTCTTATACGGTGGAGTTATATATATCACATTACTATACTATGCATTGTGTAGGAATTTTATGGTAGCATGTTATTGCTATTGAGATTCAGCTTAGTATGGCTTTATTGTAGATCGTGGTAGTGTATTCTTGCTATGCTATGTAGACGGGGATTGGTTCGTGTATGCATCGAGATTATGTGAGGACTATATATAATATAACTTGAGTAAAAACATAATATATAATTCACCTCTGGACGGACAGGGTTGCATCATGGTTTCTTGTTCCTTTTCTAACGACATGGACCATGGCTAAGTGCACCCCGAACGGTATTGTTGGGTGGTTTCAAGAACATCATGGTTTATACCCTCTGAATGTAAGTGGGTGCCGTCCAGGCTCAAAAAGATTAAACAGACTTAGTGACTAGTAGCTTCCATGTACAACCACTGGCTAATATGGGCTCTGGCTTAGTCGATCAGTTGCGGAAACCTTACCTGGATGTGCCAGCAGATGTAGTTATGATAGTTGGGATGGGCCTCCTGTGGGACTAGGCGACTGCTTCTGAAAGACTTTGTCTCAATCTTTGGGTTGAGTCCAGTGGGAACAGTGTACAGACCTCTGCAGAGAGTATAAACTAATCATGATAAGCCGTGTCCCCGGTTATGGACAAATTTGAGCCACTATGCCATTACAGTTGTTGGATGATCTTGACAGATGATACTTTAATAAAAATTGAGTGGGAAACTTAATAATTGGGATAGGTTGGTATTGGATTGCCCAATTCAACCATATGTATTTAACTGTAGCAATACATAATTAAAAATTGACTATTATATTATGTAGCTATCAGGGAAAAATTAGCTGTTTTGCAAAACAACCACTGCACTATCCTCTTTATATACCTTGCATATAGAAGTAGGTCTATTATATCATTCCTGTGTGACTTGCCAATACATTCAAAGTATTGACCCTTCGTGGCTGCAACGTTTCATGTTGCAGATTTTATACGATGAGTGAGTGATACGATGTAGGGTTACGGTGTCTATACTCGACATTTGCGTGTGGTGTTGATGGACTTCATGAAGATTTTATTTTCTTTTCCGCTGTGTTTAGTTTGTATGCTAGCTTGAGCTATGCATGTATGTATTATATTAAATTCTGGATCTATGATGTAATGTTATGACATGTGGTTTATTCTTGATATTACATCTTGTACTGTGTGTGCTAGCTATTGATCCAATGACTAGTACAATGAGCACAGAGACATCGAATCTTATCAGGTTTGGGTCGTCACAGATGGTATCAGAGCCCATGTTGACTGTAGGTCGTAACCCTTACAATGGAATAGGAAAAGCCATAGGAACAAAATTATTTTATGACTTCTTTGTCACTTACTATCATACTCGTATTTCTCGTCTACCATTCATATTCTAAACTTCTCATCTTGTCTTAAAGTAGCTGGCCATCCTATAGTAACCCCATTTGGCCCTGTCACTAAGGATGTGATGTTTGGGAAGCAATGCTACAATGAGGAGTGAAGGAATTCAAGAAAGAAGTATTTTTGGTGCGACTCAATAAGGACTTACTTTTAGATTGCTAGATGATCTTCATGGTTAATTTAGATGAGAAGGGCAAAGCTTAGATTCAGACCACCACTACCGTTTTAAGTTCGATAAATGACCACCACTACTGTTTTAAGTTCGATAAATGATTCACGATAGTATGATAGATCATATCTCTTGTGGATATGACCTTACCTGTAGGATTGCTTGACTTTTGTGCTTTTATTGATTGATGATGTGTGATGTGATTGGTATTTCTTTTATGCGTAGAATAAGTTACGATGTTTAGACTCCTATTTATTTAGTATGCTTCAAGATTCAAGAAGAGCAGGCTATGACAAGACTTGGTGTCATGAAGATTTCTTCGTTGATGCAAGACAGAGGATACAAACATTGAAGACTTTGAAGATACAAGATTTGAATATATGTATATCGTTAGATACGTTGTTTTTGAGCTGTCATTGTGTTTGTTTTTACTGACAACGCACATCAAAACTTATTTTAAAAACCATTGTGATGCTAGTATGGGTATCTCTCTTTCTCTATATTTTATCTTTCCTTAAACCCAAGATCTGCATGAGAAGATTTACTACATTACTGCAAATCACGAGAATGGAGTGAAGATGGATGAAACCTAGGGATGAGTTCAAGCTTAACTAGATGCACAAGGAAAGAGAAAGAAGCAAGCACAATCTTGCTGAAGGAAGAACCCTGGAGGAAGCTACAGTTCGTTAGTAGACGTTTTATGGTAGTTGACGCAACCCTGAGAGTTCAAAGGAACGATAGATTGTTTTGTTTGGCACACAGAACCAATGGAATTATCCGATCCTAGTTCGTGAACAAGAGAAGTTTCTGCAATGTCTGTGAGGATGCCCGAGTGTTAGAATGCGAGATTTTCTAAACCATATACAAGGTAATGATTTGGGTGCGGAATGGATTGATCACCATGCCAACTTACTCTTATTATTCACTCTTGCTATGTGGGCTAGTAAATCTAGAGTGACTTGCCTATAATTGAGAGACGACGATGTTAAGCCTAAACCTTAGAATGGTATGACGTTTGACCCCTTGTAGAGGCACCTATTGCCAATAGTAGGTTATATGGTGAGAATAAGCCAAGACAGTTTTCTGCAGGAACCCCGAAGGAAGTATTCTTAATGACCCCCGTGAGAGAATCGGTTTTGTTTAGTATTGGCGCAAGACTTGTGAGCCATGAAGTTTCAGTATATGGAAGACCGCTCTTTTGGTAAGGGATTCAGAATTTCAAAGGATTGCAAGACATGTGTGTGAAGGATTTCATCAAAGGAGTAAGATTTTTTTAAGACCAGTGACTCTTATTTTAAGGGTGGTAGTACCCCGGACCCTCGGATGGACAATGGATATTCAAGGAGAACCCCGACCCTAGCCTTTTCTTTCTAGCGTCTTCGAATCTCGAGAACGAGATTCATCTTAAGGGTGGTAGATTTGTAACATCCCAAAATTTATAATTTTGGAATGTTAATCATTTAAATAGCATTAAATAAAAACTTGCTTGTGTTGATTGATGTGACTAGGATTTGAAACTTTTGGAGTTTAAGTGAATATTAAACTGAGAGGGAATAAAAAGACTTTCCCAATTATTCATTTGGTTCTTATTCTGGGTGTGAGAATATTCAAAATATTTCCAATTCAATAATGAGAGAGGATGACATGACTTTCTCACAGAATAATATAGGTGAATAATTGAATATTCTCACATTTGGAGTTTGAATATTTAGAACAATTCTAACTCAAATATTAAATCATATGAGAGAAGGTAATATGACTCCTTCAATGTAAAAGAGTTGGGAATGATTTAAAAGTCATTTGCATTTTTCTCCGAGTTCAAAAATATTTTGTGGAACACTTTATAAGTGTCAAAGTAATGTTTACAAAAATATTATATGTATTTTATGTAAGTATTTTGAGCTGGAATAAGTGTTCACTGTTTTCTAAATTAGTATGTATAATTATAGAAATTTTTCTGGTATTTATTTCAGAAAGAATTTGGCATCTTCATTATCCATTTTCTTTCCTGTTATTTTAGTAAATAGAAAACCTTCACTATTCATCAGGTCGCACTGTGCGGACCAGCTTCTATTCCTCGCCACGCGCAAGCAGCAGCGCAGAGCAACCGCACGCAGCTGGCCCAGCATCGCCAGTAGGCCACAGCCTGCTCCACGTCTCTTTTGTTTTTCTTTCTTTCTCTCTATTCCACTGACAGCGGACCCCACCGCCTCCTTCCACCTCCCGATCGGTCTCTTGTTCGTGGACGACAGCGCTGCCACTGCCGCACCAAACCCCGCATGATTCGCGCGACCCCTTGCTCCTTTTCCAGTCTGAGGCCGCCGTGTGGTTCCTCTCGAATCCTTCGATCAGTCTTCGCAGGCTCCACTTTGTTTTCCCCTAGGAATCGAGCGTAAGGACCTCGCCAAGCTCTGCGGACTCTGGCGATTCTGACGAACGATTTCGGCCACTCAAGTAAGCCCGGCCCCTCTCCGAGCACTCCATAGTCTGCGAGGAAACCTCATGCACACCCTCCGCTTTGATTTTGCCCAGGACCGCACCACATCGAGCTCTTCAACAAATCGCGATCTCGCCGGAGTATTGCCCTTGCCGGAGCTTCCCCGAACGATTCCATTGCCTCTGTGAGCCTCGGTTCCTCGCTAATCCTTCCTGAGTATTATTCGTGGTCTTTTAAATTTCCCTCAACCTCAGATCTTCTTTTTTCGAGAGTACGCCAATGGCGTATCATATTTTTATAGAAGGCGAAAGTTGTAATTACAAGAACTTGCGAGTGATGCGAAGATCAGCACAAGTGAACCAAGACACCTACACCAACACCTAATCCAAAGCCTACTCTCTCACAAATCGGTCTAACACTCCTACACATAATCCGGCCTCCTTCCAGTCTTTGATCTCGTTCATGATGTGGTTGTGTAGCTCATCCACGGTTATTTGTTGATTTATCCGATTGAACACTCTCCATAAAGACCAAGTCACTGCGATTACGAATGTGTCGAATCCTCTTCTTTCAGCCTGCGTGAAGTTTCTTCTAGCTTGTAGCCACCAATCCAACAGGCTATCCTGCCCAAGCGGGTGAGTCATCTCCAAGTTCAGCCCGACGATGCACTTGTGCCATACCTGTCTAGCGTATGAGCATTGTAAGTGTATGTGTTCTGCATTGTCCTCCTCTTGCAGGCACGTGAAACAGGCCGAGGGGTGATCTTGTAGTCCATGTCGCACTCGTGGATCGGAGGTCCAGATACGATGCTGGACAGTGAGCCAAACGTGGATTTTGCATTTCAACGGCGCCCAACTCCTCCAGATACACGAGGCGTAAGGAACTCTCTCCAGCCCTTGGCAGAGCATGTTGTAAACTGATCGGGCCGTGTATTGTCCCGAAGCATCCGTCGGCCACGCGAATGTAATCAAGGGAGCTATCATCTCGATGTGTCGTAGCGATGGCATGGCATAGATTTAGGAATTGGATATGTCCAGTGAAGCTGAGTTCTCCTGCCACATCCTGGACCCAACTGTTATCCTCCAAGGCTTGCTGAACCGTACGCCGGTTTCGTGTCCGTGTGTCCACCATATCATGGATCTGTGGTGCAATATCTACAATGGCCAAGCCATGCAGCCATCTATCTCTCCAAAATAGAGTTTTGGCTCCGTTTCCCACCGTGATGCTAACCAGACTGTCAAATAGTTGTCGTGCTTCTCTGTCTACAACCATATGTATATTCTGCCACGGCCTATCAGGGTCTGTTCTCCGGAGCCATTCCCACGTAACTCGGAGTGCCAATGCTTGCAACTCCAGATTCTTGACGCCGAGCCCTCCAAAGCACACAGGTCTACAGATTGTATCCCAAGCGACTATGCAGTTTCCTCCATTAACTTTCTCCTCCGCTGTCCAAAAAAATGCTTGCATACATTTATCCAGCTCTTCAAAAACCCACTTCGGAGCATCCATGACCATGAGATGGTGCACCGGCCTAGCTGCCATGACCGATTTCACCAGGACGAGTCGGCCCGGCCTTTGAATTAGCCCCCTCTGCCAGGCCGGCACTAGCTTCTTGGCCTTGTCCAAAATCGGCTGCCATTCCCCACGTGTTAGTTGCCGAATCGCAAGCTGCAGCCCGAGGTACTTACATGGGAATTCACCAATGTTACATTGCAGCAACGCCTCAACATGGGACTGGTCCTGTTCAGAGCCATGGATAAGGATGGCTGACGACTTGCTGTAATTCATGGATAGTCCCGAGGCTCTTCCAAACGCCTGTAACACGCTTCTGACAAAGTTCAGATCCCCTTCAGTGGGTCTGATGAAGAGAGCAACATCATCCGCATATATGGAGACTCTTTGCATTGTTGTGATTCCCTGAAATGAGCTTAGCACTCCCTCGTCTGCACCCTTCCTGAATTTGAGTAAGAACGTCCATGGCAATCACAAACAGCAGGGGTGAGACCGGGTCTCCCTGCCTGAGCCCGCAAGCATGCATCACACTTTTACCAGGTATACCATTGACCACCACCTTCGTAGATGCCGTTCTAAGGAGGATCGATATCCACCCAATCCACTTGGCGTCGAACCCTTTTTGCCTCAGGACCTCGAAGAGGAAAGGCCAAGATAAGGAGTCGAAAGCTCTCGAGATGTCGAGCTTGAGGAACACCCCTGGTTCTTTTCTTTCTTGGATCTTCCTCGCCACTTGCCTCACCAGCAAGAAATTGTCGTGCAAGTTCTGCCCTTGTATGAAGGCCGATTGGTTTGCTGCCACCACCTCCTTCATCCTCTTTCAAGCCCTTAGAGCGAGCATATTTGCAAACAGCTTAGCCGCGCTATGCGTCAGGCTAATGGGGCGGAAGTCCCCAACTTCCTCCGCGTCCGGTTTCTTCGGAATTAGCACAATGCGCGCCCTGTTCAACTTGCCAAATCCACGGCCGTCGCCCACATACAGCTTCATCAAAACTGCCATAACATCCTGCTTAATGATGGGCTAGGCCCGCTGATAGAAAGCGCCAATAAAACCGTCCGGGCCCGGTGCTCGATCCGATGACAGTTCTGTGATGGTATTCCACACTTCTTCTTCCGTGAAAATGTCATCTAGCTCTTGCAGATCGCATCCCTCAATGTTTAGGAAGTCTAAGTCTAGGCTGTCGTCTCTAGCGCTATATGCTCCCAGCAGATCCTCGTAAGCTTCCGTAAAGATATGTCCCTTGCGCTCCTGCTCTGTGGCAATCTCCTCTCCATGCTTGACCTTAAGGATAAAGTTTTTAGCACGTCGCCCATTGGCCACAATCTGGAAAAGTTTTGTATTGGCATCTCCCTCTTTCAACCATCTAATCCTGGATCTCTGACGCACGATCGTTCTTTCCAGAGACGCCAATCCCAGGACTACCAACTTAAGCATACGTCTGAGCCACAGTTCCTCAGGAGATAGAGCTTTGAACTCTTGGACTCTGTCAAGGCAAAGTATCACGTAGTTGGCCACTGCAATTTGCAATTTGATGTTACCAACTTTTCGCTGTCCCCAAGCTTGCAAAAACACAGCCGTGTTCCTAAGTAGTGCATCCAGTCGTTTGAAAGGATCCATGATAGAGTCATCGCAGACCCAAGCCTCCTGAACCGCCTCCAAAAATCCATCAAGCTTGGTCCAAAAAAATCTCAAACCGGAATCTCCTTTTAGGACAGAATTGTGCACTTGTGGACAGGTGCAAAGGCGCATGATCTGACACATTTGTAGATAGTGCTTGCAACATGCTATCGTAGAAATGCAGCTCCCAATCAACAGACACCAAAACCCTATCAATTTTAGTCATCACCGGTGCATCTCTCTCATTGCTCCAAGTGAAATTACGCCCATGCAGGTAAAGCTCTTTCAATTCATGCTCGTCCACAAATTCCCGAAACTTCCTCATCATCGTCCTATTGAGGTTGGCGTTATTCTTTTCCAAAGCACGTAGGATCATGTTGAAGTCACCAAGAACCATCAACGGTACCTGGCACGTAGCTCTCCTGCTCCTAAGCTCCTCCAGGAAATTTATTTTTAACTCATTCCCTTGGGGGCCATACACCACCGTGATCCACCAAACCGCCCCATCTTTATTATGCACCAGGCCCGTGAGCGAGTTGCCGTCAAGTGTTATGTTATCAACGTCCATCACCGTTTTATCCCACGCTAATAGGATACCACCACGTGTTTCATGCGCCGGGAGGTAAGCAAAGCCGTCAAGGGACGGACCAATACATTGCATACTTATGAAGTGATCAATTACATCTACTTTCATTTCTTGCAAACACACTAGGTTTACTTGCATCGAGGTCACAAACTCCCGGACTGCCTTCTTTTTGGCAGGGCTATTAAGGCCCCTCACATTCCAACATAAAATATGCGGGTTCATATCCATAGACAGGATCAAACAGCCAGCACCAGATGCACGTCTAGTGCGCGACGACCGACAGTCCCACCTCGCTCTGCAGCTCACACCCAGTCGGCAACTCCTTCCCAAATAACGCGGCGATCACCCTGACATGCTGAGTGCACAGAGGGGAGTCAAAGAGCTGTTGCAACTCATCAACTATTGCCTCGTCCACCTCCAGATCTTGAGGCACCAAACCAAGCGCATGCATAAGGACGTTCTCAGCTGGAGTAGCTTTTCCTTGCTTGTTCTGTGGCGCTCGCTTCGTCGCGCGTGTGGTGCGTCGCAGTGTAAATGACTCCGCCTCTGGACGAAGGCCCGAAGCTTGCACTTCCTTAAGAAGTGGTTGTGCTAGCTTCTTGACCAGGCTAGAGCAAAACCATTTTAGTTTGTCAAAAGCGACCACCTCCTGTGGCCTCATACCCACCACATCTAGCCCTTGCACTGTTTGCATGTCGCCTCCCACATCCGGGGTCTCCAAAGATCCTTGCACTGATTGCATGTCGCCTCCCACGTCCAGGACCTCCAATGATCCATGCACTGTTTGCATGTCGCCTCCCATGTCCGGGGTCTCCAATGATCCTTGCACTTGTGTCACAAGAGCATGAGTGGGGTTCGTCTGCATGCACGTCTGCGCGGCCACCCCCAGCGTTTGCAGCATAGAGCCTGCCTCCTCCTCAGACTAGCCACATTGGGAGTAACTTCAGTAGTAACATCGAGTCCAACTCAACAAATTTGCTTATGTGGCAATGAATTAATGAGGAGAGAGGTAGTTACAGTAACTTAGCTAATTACTGTAACATCACATGTCTCAATGCAATATGAGTCTATAACCTAATAAATGAAGCTTTGTATGTTACCACACTTATGTTACTACCCATTATGAAGGTAATAACATAGTCTAGGAATATGTGTATGTTAATAGTGTATGTTACTATGCATTGTGGCTAGTCTCATGTGCGGGTGCCACCACCAAATTCTCAGCTGCCTCCATGCAGGAATCCACCGCATGATTTCCATCAGGGGGTCCACCCGCAACCAGCAAGGCGCACCCATCCAACGCCCCCTCCTTGGACTCTGAGCCTGTCGCCGCCTGGGGTTCCATCTCCTGCTCGCCAGTAGGCCCACCAGTGCCGACAAAAGCGCTTTTCTCCACTTCAACCACTCCTCCTTCCTCGGGATCTGATGCTGTCCGCTGCGCAGCCGAGCCCACCACCTGGGGTCCAGCTAGCTCTGTCAATGGGACCAACGCACTTAATTCACTATTGGCCAATCCATTCCGCACGGGTTCCACTGTCGTATCGGCATGAGATGCGATTGGCGATCTAGCCATTCCAGGCTGCACATCTCGAACCCTCTCTGGGCCCGCAGTTTGATGCGGCGCACTCGCCACGATCATAGAGGCCATCGGGGCCCGCTCCACAACTGTCCCCTGACCCGATTGAGCCGCGCCTTGTCCATTCAAATTGGTTTGAACCAAACCTCCATCAGCTGCGTGGTGGTCGTGCTGGCCGTTGAGCTGGTCAAAAGCCGACTATCTAGTGGTCAGCCTCCCCCACACCTGCCTGTCTGGCCCACTCCTGCTGACGGTCGGTGCCGGGTCCATCGGTGGGAGACGCCAATCCGACGCCGCACGGCTCCGTACCGAGCCTCCATGCCCACCGCCGGCAGCGTCGCTGCCCTGGCCACCGCCCCGCGAATCCCGGACCCCAAACCTCCACACCAGCTTGCGCGGCCTTGATTCCTCGTTGCCGCCTGAAAGTGCAACTATCCCTAGGTGGTTTTGGTAATTCATAACAACATATAGCTCATTGAGCTAATGCTATTCCAAGACTACTATTTCAGGAAAGCTCAATGAATGGCATGGCGTGGATGATGAAAGTGGATCCCTCAAAATACTAAGGACAAAGGATTGGCTCAAGCTCAAAAGCTCAAGACTCTTCATTTCACATTTTAGTGGTCCAAGATCACATTGAGTCTATAGGAAAAGCCAATACTATCAAGGAGGGATGAGGTGTTGCTTAATGAGCCTCTTGCTTCATGTGCTTAGTGATATGCTCCAAAGACCATCAGCTACTTTCTCACAATCCACAAATGACCTAAACCTAAAGCCAAAATCGGTCACACCGAATCTTCCTACCCTGAGCCACCGATTTCAAAAGTCATAGCCACTGCCACAAACCCTAGGCAAATCGGTCCTACCGATAGGGATCTCGGTCTCACCGAGATGGGATTATAATCTCTGTTTCCCTTCGTAACGTTTGGTCTAACCGGTGAGCGATCGGTCCCACCGAGATTGCAATGTAAACTCTCTGTTTCCCTTTTGTAACATTTCGGTCTCACCGAAAAGAGCAAATCAGTCCCACCGAGTTTACCTGACCAACTCTCTGGAAAGCTTATTACCAAAATTGGTCTCACCGAGTTTGTATGTCGTTCTTACCGAGATTACGTTATGCCCTAACCCTAACCGAATCGGTCTCACCGAGTTGCATGTCGATCCCACCAAAATCACTAACGGTCACTAGGTTTACTAAATCGGTCCGATCGAGTCTGTTGAATCGGTCCCACCGAGTTTAGTAAATTGTGTAACGGTTTGATTTTGTGTGGAGGCTATATATACCCTCCACCTCCTCTTCATTCGTGGAGAGAGCCATCGACCGAACCTACACTTCTAACTTACCATTTCTGAGAAAGAACTACCTACTCATGTGTTGAGGCCAAGATATTTCATTCCTACCATATGAATCTTGATATCTAGCCTTCCCCAAGTTGCTTTCCACTCAAACCCTCTTTCCACCAGATCCAAATCCTATGAGAGAGAGAGATGAGTGTTGGGGAGACTATCATTTGAAGAACAAGAGCAAGGAGTTCATCATCAACACACCATTTGTTACTTCTTGGAGAGTGGTGTCTCCTAGATTGGCTAGGTGTCACTTGGGAGCCTCCGACAAGATTGTGGAGTTGAACCAAGGAGTTTGTAAGGGCAAGGAGATCGTCTACTTCGTGAAGATCTACCGCTAGTGAGGCAAGTCCTTCGTGGGCAATGGCCATGGTGGGATAGACAAGGTTGCTTCTTCGTGGACCCTTCGTGGGTGGAGCCCTCCGTGGACTCACAAGAACTGTTACCCTTCGTGGGTTGAAGTCTCCATCAACGTGGAGGTGCGATAGCACCACCTATCGGAACCACGCCAAAAACATCTGTGTCTCCAATTGCGTTTGAATCCTCCAAACCCTTCCCTTTACTTTCTTGCAAGTTGCATGCTTTAATTTCCGCTGCCTATATACTCTTTGCATGCTTGCTTCATTTGTGTGATGATTGCTTGACTTGTCCTAAGATAGCAAAAATCTGTCAAACTCTAAAATTGGGAAAAGGTTAAGTTTTTAATTGGTCAAGTAGTCTAATCACCCCCCTCTAGACATACTTCAAGGTCCTACAAGTGGTATCAGAGCTTTGGTCTCCATTTGCTTTGATTTCCATAGCTTTTGGTGGTCATAGCCTTGGTTTCACAACCTAGGAGAGTATGGCGTCTAGCGAGGGAAATTATCACCGTAGAGGTCTTTACTTTGATGGTACTAATTTTGCTAGTTGGAAGCATAAGATGAAAATGCATATTCTCGGACATAACCCCGCCGTTTGGGAAATTATTTGTATTGGCTTGCAAGGTGAATTCTTTGATGGGAGAGAGCCGAACCGTGAAGCTAATGCGGAAGAATTGAAGATGCTGCAATACAACGCTCAAGCTTGTGATATCATCTTCAACGGATTGTGCCCCAAAGAATTCAACAAAATCAGCCGTCTTGAGAATGCAAAAGAAATTTGGGATACTTTGATTGATATGCATGAAGGTACCGAATCCGTCAAGGAATCCAAGTTGGATGTGCTCCAAAGTCAGCTTGACAAGTTCAAAATGAAGGATGGTGAAGGTGTCATTGAAATGTACTCTAGGCTTGCTCTTATTACAAATGAGATTTCCGGCTTAGGGAGTGAAGAGATGACCGATGATTCATCATCAAGAAGATCCTAAGAGCATTGGATGGAAAGTATGATACCGTGTGCACATTGATTCAAATGATGCCAAACTACAAAGATCTCAAGCCAGCGGAAGTCATTGGAAGAATTGTTGCTCATGGATGTCACTCAAGGATAAGGAGCAACTTCACAACAAGTCAAGTGGTGCTTACAAAGCCTCAAGTGAAGCCCCCGCATCATCAAGTGAGAAACAAACCTTCAATGAAGAATTGAGCTTAATGGTGAAGAACTTCAACAAATTCTACAAGAGTAGAAGCAAAGAAAGAAGCTCCAAGTCAAGGACTTACCATGACAAAAGATCTTCTAGTCGAGGCGCAATTGCTACAATTGTGGGAGGCACGGACACTATTTCAATGAGTGTACGACACCCTACAAAAGAAGATAAGATTCTCCAAGAAGAAGAAGCAAAAGAGAAGAATCACCACCAAGAGAGAGAAGGAGTAGAGATGATCGTTATGAACGAAGACCCTCACGGAGAAGCAAGGATTCGAAAGGAAGGACAAGTCATCAAGGAGCTACACAAAGCGAAGACATCAAGCTCATGTTGGTGAATGGGTATCCGCTCCGACTCAAACAAACACTCGAGAGAAGCTATCACTCCGACTCGAATATACTCAAGATGAAGGTGTTGCCGGTCTAGCACTTGTGTCAACCAACTCCTCGACATATTTGATTCACCAAATGAAGGAATTGGAAGATGCTTCATGGCCAAAGGTCCAAAGGTAACACATCCTGAGTATGTTGATTTCAATAGTGATGAAGATGACTTGCTTGTGGATGATGATTTACTTGTTGACAACTCTAGTGATGAATACTATGATGAAACGTCAATTAATCATGCTAATCAAGATGAAACGAATGACAATGATAAGGAGAAGATTGAGCTTCTAACTAAAAAACTAAACACTCTTAAGTTGGCTCATGAAACTATCTTCGAAGATCATCGAGAACTTTTAAGGGCTCATGAGAAGTTACGCTTTGAAAAGCTCAATCTTGAGCAAGAGCATGAGTTCTTAAAAGCAATCAATGATGATCTCCGTAAGAAAAGTTCTTCTTACATTGCCAAGCGTTTACTCCTATCTACTTACATGCCTCAAGTCAAGTCTAGCAACGAGTACATGAAAGATACTTCCTCTAGTAGTAACAATAATAATGTCAAATCCAATATTGTTGCTTCTAGTAGTTCTCTTGATTCCACTAATGATTCTCTTAGCCAAGTTACACTTGAGCAGAAAATAGCTTATTGAAGGGAGTTATAGAGAAAGGTGTTTACAAGAGCCTTGCGGGGAGTAAGCAATTCGAGGAAATTGTACGCAAGCAAGGAAGACAACGGAAGAATCAAGGTGTTGGTTTTGAACGAAAGTTCAATGCCAATGGAGTTGAGTGGGAAGAAGATCAATACCCCAAGACGAAGTTTGTTCCTCAACAAAAGAAGTATGATCCTACTTCCTTCAAGGGAACACAAGCACAAGATGATCTTCCACCACAAGACCACAAGAACAAAGGCAAGGACAAGCTTCAAGAAGAGATTGATGCATGTGAAGAAGCACCTAAGGCCTCGTTCAAGTGGATTCCCAAGACTACTACAAGTTCTACTTCATCAAGTACAAGTACAACTCCAAGGATTCCCATCAAGATGATGTGGATCCCGAAGAAGAAGAACTAGAGAGTTCTTGAGGGTGACTCCGCCAACATTCTTCACACATATCATTATGGCAAGGACAAGTGCAATCAACTTCCACAACTTGCACTAGTTCAAGGAGTCACAAACCCTCATGTTGGTAAGGCAAGGGACAAGGTAACCTAATGATTTCATGGACATCATCTTGTGTGTGCATCACTCTATGTCTATGGATATTCTTGTTTGTTCCTTGTGGGACTAACCCATGTAGGTAAGTTGAAAGTGCAACTCACTCCAAAGGATTGCTCCAATTGATCTACATCAACATTGAGAATCCACATCTTCAACACCTACATGAAGTCATCATCGACAAAACCCAAGGTTTGTTCATCCCTCTAAGGGGGGATCTCACATCTAGGGGGAGCTTAACTCTAAGATTTGAGTCAAAGCAACTCTAATGGTTTGAACACATCAATGCATTATGTAAAAGTGGTAACCCCACTTGAGCTTAAACGATGAGTATGACCTATGATCAAATGTTTCTCATTTGATTCCTAAGTCAATATACTCCTATATAGATGACCTAGTCATCGCCAATTGTTTGATAGATGCTAGAATTGGTTGTGCATGCTTTGCCACATATTTCATTTGTCATCTTATTGTGTGAGCATGTTGGTTGCATATTTACTCATTAGAGGACATCCACTTGTTGTTTTGATTGTTTGGTTCTTTCTTCTTTTGGCCAAGTGGATGGACAAGAATGCCTAAGAACCTTCTGTAGCTATCTATGCTTTTCTCGTCTCAAACTCTATTCATGCTACATCACAAAATTTGATCAAGTCATATTCGAACCACTCTGTGTGAGGAGCACTCGGAGTCCCCGATTCGTCATAGACTTAAACTTCCAAAACTTCTTTGTGATTCTCGGTCAGACCGATTCCTCCATTTCGGTCCTACCGAGATCACTAAGTCGATCTAGGTTTTCAATCTCGGTGCAACCGATTTGAACTTTTCGGTCACACCGAGTTGTCAGAATCGAACACAGTTATGCATCTCGGTGCCACCGAGTTGTTCCACTTTCGGTCACACCGGCGTGGTCGGGCTATATAGTCACGGGCAAAATTTGGAAATTTCCCGAACCCCTTCGCCCACAAGAATAGCTCGCTCTGCCTCCAAGGTCTCCGGATCGTCTCCTTGTCGCCACCGCCTCCTGTCGCTGGTCTCCGCCGCCGTCAGCGAATTCAACCCCGCGTTGCCGCCGTGGCGAGTTCATCGCCGAGCTAGGGTATGGACTCGATCACGAGTGCTATCCCGTCCGATTCCTAGCACATTGTGTTCTTATTGATTCTTGCCATGATTGAAACACTCCTATCCAGTCAATGCAACCCGTAGATTAGATGAGATTTGACAATTTAGGGTTAGGTTTCCGCCGAAACCATCTCGGACCCACCGAGTTGAAAAACTCGGTCCCACCGATTTGGCATATGCCATTGCACTAGTAACTCTCGGTCTGACCGAGAATTGCTAATAGGTGCGACCGATTTTAGGACTTTGTGAAACCCTAGCAGTCTCGGTGCCACCGAACTGTGACTCGGTCCAACGGAGTTCATCAGTTTAGGTTCTAAAACTGCTTCGGTATCACGGAGTTTGAAAATCGGTTGATCCGAAATGCTTTCTGTGGAAAACTAAAACTGAATTTTTGAATCATTCTTTTGAAAAAATCTCTGCATTTTGTGATGCTCATCCACTCTATCTCATCTATAACTCTTCACAGGGTCAGCAGTCAGTATTTGCAGCATGTCAGACCAGAGTGACAGCCAGAACAGGTTAGCTGAGCAGATTGACATGAGTGAGGGCACTAGTCCCTCCAGCTCTTCAGATGAAGGCAGCAGAGCACTCCTAGCAACCTGCCTAAGGCTGCTACCAGCAAAGGAAGAAAAGAACTTGGACTCGAAGATGAGGAGTACGTGGCGATTGAGGATGAGGCAAGCTCCAAGAAGAAAGTGCTCAAGAGGAGTTCAGTTCATCTGCAGAAAAGCCCGGCTTGAAAATCAAAAGGCCAGCAGGAAGACAACCAATGTCCAAAGCAGTGTCTCTACTCAAGCTCCTTTGGAACCTCAACCCAAAGAGCCCTGTTCTTTGCAGAGGGAAAGAAAAGGAAAGAAAGGGTCAAGAAGACCATAGCAAGAGTGATTGGGAAGCCTTCCATGATGGAAGAGGAAGAAGAAGAGCTTCTTTGCACCACCCAAGGCACCAAAGCTTATGGGTGATGCTATTAGATCGAGGGCTGCAACGTCTAAGCCCAAGGAAGCACCCAAAGCTGCCCCAAGGCCAAGTCTGCACCAAAGAGGAATACCAGAGTATTCCAGTGCTTTGAAGAACAAGGCCCCAAAGTGTCGAGGTTGCCGAGGAGGAAGATGAAGAAGGACAAGTTACGAGGAAGCTCAAGCCCAAGATACCAGACCACAATGATGCCCATCCTATGGCTGAGGACATGAACATCAGAAAAGATTCAAGGTTGAGGCTATGGAGGATGGCAGATCCATATGCCACAAGGAGAAGGACTGCTGTGGATTACATGTTCCACACCAAGGAACAACATGACTTCTATGAGACTATCTTGTTGGATAAGAAGCCCATAGTTTGTGATATGAGGTGGGTCAACTGGACCTACATGAAGGAGAGCAGAGAACACTACCACAGGTATATGACAGCTTGATGCTTGTGGAGTTGCTGATTTTGTTGGGCGAAGCTCACCAAGCTGGAGCATTTAACTTATCATGCAATTCTACTCCACAGTACACTTCTATCCAGATGGGAGGATAGTTTGGATGTCGAAGGTACAAGGTACCGATCAAGCTGTTGAGGAGTGGGCAAAACGATAAATGCCCCAAAGGAAAATGATGATGACCTGGATGTATATGCCAAGAAGAAAATGGGACACAATACCATGGCACATATGTACAAGGAGATCCCAGACAATGCCCTAGAGACTTTCTCTTTTGGATCAGTCCACTTTCTTACATCGGGGCTGCCTACGATCAATTGGATCCTAAGGCACACTCTATTGCCTAAGTCGGTGACCACAACATGATCGAGGGCATGCAATCAATATGTTGCATTTATTTGTTGTGCCTCGAAATTCAAGGTCATGAGCCTTATAGTTGAAACCATTAAGAGGACTGCAGCAGATCATAAGAGGAGTTGTGGATATGCCCCTCAGATTCAGGAGTTGATTAACTCAAAGATGGGCACATGCAAATATCTAATGGATAAGGAACATTTTCCACTTTATCCAGACTTTGAGGATAATGAGGTTGTCATGAATGAGAATGATCCATCATCAGTTCAAGCTCAAGAGAAGAAGGAGAAGGCAAGGAAGGAGAAGGCTGCCAAGATGCCAACTCAAGAGGAGGCATCTGAGTATTTCTTGAAGAACAAGCAGGAGCAGCTTGGTTACTTAATAGCATCATCTCCGAGGATTGAGAAGGGATTGGCCACCCTCACTCAAAATTAGGAGAGCTTGGAAAGAATCATGGAACAAAAATTCTATGATCTAGATGTCAAAATGGCGAGATTGATCGGTTGTGGAGCAGCTGCATGATGACATGCAGGAGAGGAAGGGCAAGACTACCACTAATGTATTTGCGGAGTGCCTAGAGCTCAGAGATCGAGATCACGGTGCAGATGCAGGACACTAGAGCAACATCATCCACACCACTCAGCTCCTACAGCTCTAGTGCGACCAGCTCCAGCACCAACTCCTCCAGCTCCCTCTACATCAATTGAAGTCTTCGTCCAAGGAGCCATCTCTACACCACCACCTGAAGATCAAGCATGAGAGTCGATCTAGCACTATGCATTTTCTATGAAATTTTTGGTGACTTGTTGCCAAAGGGGGAGAAAAATGTATAGATCATAGGCTTCGAGAGAGAGAGAGTGTGTTGCTTTTGTTCTCTCTTGATTTGATGGTTCAAACTTGTTTGCTTTTGATTGCTTGAGATACTATGCTATTCTTGTGAGACATTGATGATCATGTGTTTGATCATAAGCTACACTTATGCATGTTTGATGATATTATCTTATCTATCCTATGTGATCATTCACTTTGCTTGGTGATGAGTGCATATATTCAATCTTTATCATTTTGAGCGCTCCACCAAGATGTATGTGACATGGAAGAGTAACCCATGAGCCTAATTCCTTGTGCATTTGCAGCCAAAGCAAATCTTAAACTATGCACAAATTTAAGGGGAGCTCTTGCTTATCACATACTTCTCAAAGCGACGATGTTTTTCAATCTTATTATCATTTGTCGAAGCTTTGATCTATGTGTTGTCATCAATTACCAAAAAGGGGGAGATTGAAAGTGCAACTATCCCTAGGTGGTTTTGGTAATTCATAACAACATATAGCTCATTGAGCTAATGCTATTCCAAGACTACTATTTCAGGAAAGCTCAATGAATGGCATGGCGTGGATGATGAAAGTGGATCCCTCAAAATACTAAGGACAAAGGATTGGCTCAAGCTCAAAAGCTCAAGAGTCTTCATTTCACATTTTAGTGGTCCAAGATCACATTAAGTCTATAGGAAAAGCCAATACTATCAAGGAGGGATGAGGTGTTGCTTAATGAGCCTCTTGCTTCATGTGCTTAGTGATATGCTCCAAAAACCATCAGCTACTTTCTCACAATCCACAAATGACCTAAACCTAAAGCCAAAATCGGTCACACCGAATCTTCCTACCCGGCGCCACCGATTTCAAAAGTCATAGCCACTGCCACAAACCCTAGGCAAATCGGTCCTACCGATAGGGATCTCGGTCTCACTGAGATGGGATTGTAATCTCTCTGTTTCCCTTCGTAACGTTCGGTCTAACCGAAGTGAGCGATCGGTCCCACCGATATTGCAATGTAAACTCTTTGTTTCCCTTTTGTAACATTTCGGTCTCACCGAAAAGAGCAAATCGGTCCCACCGAGTTTACCTGACCAACTCTTTGGAAAGCTTATTACCAAAATCGGTCTCACCGAGTTTGTGTAATCGTTCTTACCGAGATTACATTATGCCCTAACCCTAACCGAATCGGTCTCACCGAGTTGCATGCCAGTCCCACCGAAAATCACTAACGATCACTAGGTTTACTAAATCGGTCCGACCGAGTATGTTGAATCGGTCCCACCGAGTTTGGTAAATTGTGTGTAACGGTTAGATTTTGTGTGGAGGCTATATATACCCCTCCACCTCCTCTTCATTCGTGGAGAGAGCCGTCAGACTGAATCTACACTTCCAACTTACCATTTCTGAGAAAGAACTACCTACTCATGTGTTGAGGCCAAGATATTTCATTCCTACCATATGAATCTTGATATCTAGCCTTCCCCAAGTTGCTTTCCACTCAAACCCTCTTTCCACCAGATCCAAATCCTATGAGAGAGAGTTGAGTGTTGGGGAGACTATCATTTGAAGCACAAGAGCAAGGAGTTCATCATCAACACACCATTTGTTACTTCTTGGAGAGTGGTGTCTCCTAGATTGGCTAGGTGTCACTTGGGAGCCTCCGACAAGATTGTGGAGTTGAACCAAGGAGTTTGTAAGGGCAAGGAGATCGCCTACTTCGTGAAGATCTACCGCTAGTGAGGAAATTCCTTCGTGGGCGACGACCATGGTGGGATAGACAAGGTTGCTTCTTCGTGGACCCTTCGTGGGTGGAGCCCTTCGTGGACTCGCGCAACCGTTACCCTTCGTGGGTTGAAGTCTCCATCAACGTGGAGGTACGATAGCACCACCTATCGGAACCACGCCAAAAACATCCGTGTCTCCAATTGCGTTTGAATCCTCCAAACCCTTCCCTTTACTTTCTTGCAAGTTGCATGCTTTAACTTCCGCTGCCTATATACTCTTTGCATGCTTGCTTGATTTGTGTGATGATTGCTTGACTTGTCCTAAGATAGCTAAAATCTGTCAAACTCTAAAATTGGGAAAAGGTTAAGTTTTTAATTGGTTAAGTAGTCTAATCACCCCCCCTTTAGACATACTTCAAGGTCCTACACCGCCGAAGTCCTCATCTGAGTCTGGAATACCGTTCTGACCATTGTCCGACGATCCACCGAGGAACAACGGCTCTCCTGCGTCCCTGAAGTCCGCCACCGCATCGACATGAATTAGAACCTTATACTGCAGCAAAGGCGGCGGGGCCTCAGTTCCAGGCTCCAGAACTGCTAGCCAACGCATCGTGGGGATCTCATCCGGGTCGGCCGTCCACGCAGAAAGCTTGAAGGAGGACAAATCCGCCCTCGAGGTAGACTCCGGCGCCACAGAATCCACCTTACATGAGGATCCCAGCAGCTCCTCTGCTGTTGCCCGTTCCCAGGCATGGGGCGGGATGTCTTCTATCACTAACCAAACTTTGAAACCCATCACCGAGTGGACCGCTTGCGATTGCCGGTTCCATGGCCTGAATAACAGCCGGTCCCCTTGAAACTCCACCGACGGACACGCCGCCACTCTGTTCCTGATCTCTGCAGAAGCAAACACCACTAAGAAATCTTCCGACCGGTATGGATGAACTGAGGCTTGGTCCGCCTAGATGTCCAGCTTTCCTTCCAGGATTTCATGCACCCGCTACGGCGACAACCGGCGCCGAGCACCGCCCACATAGGCCACCAAGGCAAAACGTAGCCGACGCTCCAGATCCTCCATGGACTGCGAGCGCCGGACCACGCAAAGGTCCGCCGCACCGTCCTCCGTGTCAAAGGTGACCTGGAGCCAAGGAGGAGCGAGCTGTGGCCACACTCGGCCGGCGTCGGCATGCCGCAGAGCTGGTGGTGGAGGCGGTTGCGGCGGCAGGAGCGACGCCCTCGGGGGCGGGTGGTCGGGGCTTGCACGCGGGGAGGACCTGCGGGCCACCTTGGCAATGGCCTCCCATTGGAGCTCGTCAGCCGATGAAGGACTCCTTGGCCTCTTGCAGTTCCGGGAGCCATGGCCCTGCAACCCGCACCTGATGCACACCTCCAGGTTGGTGCAGTCGCGCCTGAAGTGGCCCTTCTCGAGGCACCGAAAGCACTTGTCTTTCATCTCCGGGATCACCTCCTGGCGCGGCGGCGAGGTCCGGCCACCATGGAGCACTTCCTGATGCGGCGGCGAAGACCTGCCATCGCGAGCCCCAAAAGCACCAGCATGGGCATCCAGACCGTGCCGAATCCGCCACATCTCCTTCTTGGATGGGGGCGGTTGCACCCAGCCCGCCGCCGCCACCGGAACCGGGCGCAGCTCCGAGTCCACCGCTTGGAGGTCACGGGTCTCTGAATCTCCCGACCCCTCCGACAGCCCGAGACCAGAAACGACGGGGCGCTCGTCCTCCAGCCGGAACATCGAGGAAACAGATCTGGGACTAGAACCCATGGCCACCGCCGCACGCGAAGAGGGAGGGGAGGAGGTGGTGGTGGCCGCGACGGCCAGAGTGGCGCGAGGCGGGAGCGCAGAAGCGCGGTGGACGCCGGCGCCGGAGTAGCGCACGGCGGGGAGGGCTCGCTCTCTCTCGCTCGCTCGTCGGCAGTGGAATTTCCCAACCCTACGCAAGTACCTCTGATCTTCTCAGGAACACGGGATACCGAGCTCCCGATCACGTCGCTAGCACCACCGAGCGACGGCGCGCCAGCGGAGGACGCTCCCATCTCCGTTGAAGTTACCATCGTCTCCGTCATCGCAAGCCGCATCCGCCCTTCGCCTCATCTTCACTTGAGAGCCACCGGAGGAGCGCCGCCAGCCACGTCCGAAGCCGTTGTTGTTTTCCCCCTGCTTCGGTGAGCACGCACGCACAACTACATCTCAGCTAATCTGCATGTGACACATGGCGCTATGCTATAGTAACCGCAGTTCAAAATCATGTTTTAGACAGATTTTGACCAATTTTTCGTTTAGCTATATCTCTTGGTCTGTATATCCAAATTCATTGACTCTTTTTCATGTGTACTCGTAGCGACCCGAAGAATACAGTAGAACCAAAATTTCACATGTTTGAACTGCTTAAATTTGAATTCAACCTTCCGGAGGCCATACCTTTCAAACCGTCGACCCAAATTAGTTGATTATTTTTGCGTCTGAACTCTTGTACCAAATACTTGTTGATGACATCATGTATACTCAATATTCAAATAATTCTTGACCTATTTTGAATTCAAATTCAATTCACACTTCATTTCGCAATGACTTGTGTTATAGCACTCCTAATCAATCTACTCTTTTTGCAAGCGAATTCCTATGACATATGCAATCATTACACCATTTGGATGTTCTTCTCCAAATACTTATGACCTTGTTCCATAATATCCAATGTAATCTTATATGGTAACAATTCATCTTCCATTGACTCTTTCGAGTTAATTCCTTCACTTTCCACCTTATATCACCATAAACACCCGTAGTATATATTAGTCCTATATGTTTTGTTGTTGTTGCTTAACCTTGCCATATTTGTTTTGTTGTTCTTTTGATTCTTCTATATGGCATGGTTGTTTATTTGGATTCTCTGCAATAGATTGCTCAGAGCGTGACGAGTAGAATTATCAGGATTGTGAGTGCGACGATCTTCATCAGACTTAGAGGCAAGTTACACCTTGATCATACTTCAACCTATTATTTTTCTATGCATGTAGTTATATATATATATCACATTACTATACTATGCATTGTGTAGGAATTTTATGGTAGCATGTTATTGCTATTGAGATTCAGCTTAGTATGGCCTTATTGTAGATCGTGGTAGTGTATTCTTGCTATGCTATGTAGACGGGGATTGGTTCGTGTATGCATCAAGATTATGTGAGGACTATATATAATATAACTTGAGTAAAAACATAATATATAATTCACCTCTGGACGGACGGGGTTGCATCATGGTTTCTTGTTCCTTTTCTAAGGACATGGACTATGGCTAAGTGCGCCCGAACGGTATTGCTAGGTGGTTTCAAGAACATCATGGTTTATACCCTCTGAATGTAAGTGGGTGCTGTCCAGGCTCAAAAAGAGTAGACAGACTTAGTGACTAGTAGCCTCCATGTACAACCACTGGCTAATATGGGCTCTGGCTTAGTTGATCAGTTGCGGAAATCTTACCCGATGTGCCAGTAGATGTAGTTATGATAGTTGGGATGGGCCTCCTGTGGGACTAGGCGACTGCTTCTGAAAGACTTTGTCTCAGTCTTCGGGTTGAGTCCAGTGGGTACAATGCACAGACCTCTGCAGAGTGTATAAACTAATCATGATTAGCTGTGTCCCCGGTTATGGACAAATTTGAGCCACTGTGCCATTACAGTTGTTGGATGATCTTAACAGATGATACTTTAATAAAAATTGAGTGGGAAACTTAATAATTGGGATAGGTTGTTATTGGATTGCCCAACTCAACCATATGTATTTAACTGTAGCAAGACATAATTAAAATTTGACTATCATATTATGTAGCTATCAGGGAAAAATTAGCTTTTCTGCAAAACAACCACTGCACTATCCTCTTGATATACCTTGCATATAGAAGTAGGTCTGTTATATCATTCCTGTGTGACTTGCCAATACATTCAAAGTATTGACCCTTCGTGGCTGCAACGTTTCATGCTGCAGATTTTATACGACGAGTGAGTGATACGATGTAGGGTTACAATGTCTATACTCAACATTTGCCTGTGGTGTTGATGGACTTCATGAAGATTTTATTTGCTTTTCCGCTGTATTTTGTTTGTATGCTAGCTTGAGCTATGCAGGTATGTATTATATTAAATTCTGGATCTACGATGTAATGTTATGACATGTGGTTTATTCTTGATATTACATCGTGTACTGTGTGTGCTAGCTATTGATCCAGGGACTAGCACAGTGAGCACAGAGACATTGAATCTTATTATGTTCGGGTCGTTATATAAGTATGGAGTGTCGAACCCACAAGGAGCTAAAGGTAAGATCAGTATTCTTTCAAGTCCTATCTACCACTGATACGACACCACGTACACCGAGCGTTTGCGTCCATCTAGAAACGAAAAATAAAACTACATTGTGGGTATGAAGAGGATAGCATTGCATGATATCAGAGAACTAAAATATAAAAATAAGTGTTGTTACCATAAAGTTAGAATATATTAGTATATATTATAAATAGCGAGTGTGGAATAATGATGGATCGGTGTTCGAAATTATCCTAGGCAATTGTTAACAAGATCGGTAGTCGTCATTGCAATTTCATATGAGGGAGAGGCATAAGCTAACATACTTTCTCTTATTGGATCATATGCACTTATGATTGGAACTCTAGCAAGTATCCGCAACTACTAAAGATCATTAAGGTAAAACCCAACCATAGCATTAAAGTATCATGTACCCTTTATCCCATACGCAACAACCCCTTACTCGGGATTATGCTTCTATCACTCAAGCAACCCACTATAAGCGAATCATGAACGTATTGTAACACCCTACAACAGGAATCCTTCACGTGTGCGCGGCATGGAAGGCACCATAGGACGGCACAAAAAAGCATAACTCAAACCAATCTAGATCATCAATCAACCCAAAAGATAAAGGAAATCTACTCAAAATATCATAGGATGGCAACACATCATTGGATCATAATATGTGGCATAAAGCATCATGTTCAAGTAGGGGATTGCAACGGGGTGCGAGAGAGTGGACCGCTTAAAAGAGATGAGGAAGGTGATGAAGATGGTGATGTTGATGAAGACGATCACCACGGGGATGGTTCCCCCGGCGGCACTCCGGCGCCACCGAGAGAGAGGGGGAGAGGATCTCCCCCTTGTGCTTCCTCCTTCATGGCCTCCCCCTAGATGGGGAGAGGTTCACCCTCTGGTCCTTGGCTTCCATGGTGATGATGGCCCCCTCCGAGATCCTCCTCCATGGCCTCCGGTGTTGATGGCCCCCTCCGGCAGGGTGCTAGAGAGGGCCTAGATTGTTTTTTCATGGCTATAGAGGCTTGCAACGGTGGAACTCCTGATCTAGGTTTCTTTTCGGGTTTTTTCGTATTTATAGGAATTTTTGGCATCAGTCTCACGTCAAGGGGGTCCACGAGGCAGCGACAAGGTAGGGGCACCCTCCCGGGGGTAGGGCGCGCCCCCTACCTTGTCGTCGCCTCAGGACTCTTCTGGTCCAATGTAACATCCCAAAAATATAAATTTTTGGAATGTTATATTAAATAAATTATTATGTTTGTTTGTTTGATTGGTTGACTGAAAGTGAGTGAAATTTGAAACTTTTGAAAGTTGAATGAGAGGGAATGAAATGACTTTCCCAAACTTTCAACCTTGCATTTTGATCCTCAGGAATTCAAATTCATTTCATCACAAAACGCTAGAGTGAAGATGACATGACTTCTTCCATTTGAAACGAAAAGGGTTTGAAAAGATTTGAATTCCATCCGAAATATTTCAAATTTGAAACTTTATGCAACTCAATGATTTTCACGAGAGAAGATAAAATGACTTCTTCAATTATATGAAATATGAGTTGGAAGTTAAAAATAATCAAATTGAATGTCATTTGGAAGTATTACGAAACTCTCTTTCAAATTTGGAATTATTTGGATTTTATTTCAAATTATTGTTTCTCCTAAAAATAAATAAATGGAAATAAGGGTAAAATGATTCCTTCAATGGAAAATTAGGAGAAAATGATTTTGAAATCATTTTGGTATTTTAGAAATGATTTTTGTTTGATTTTATTGCAACAGTAGCACTTTTTGCTTTATTTAAATTTTTATGTATTTTATTTGGACTGAACAATATGTTCATGTTTTAGGATTTATTTTTATGAAAATTTTGATATATTATATGCCTATATATTATTATTTTTTATTGTCTCTTTTTATTTTATTGTTTGTGTTTAAAAATAAAAAAATAAAAAAGGTTTTTTGAAACGGCCGAAGCCACCGAGGCCCACCTTCCCCCTCTCCCCCCCTCACATACGACCCACTGGCCCAGCTCGGCGCGCCCGCACTTGCAAAGGCCTTCGCGTCGGCCACCCGATCCCCCCCCTCTCTCCCCGCTGCCGCTGACCGCCAGGCCCCACTGCCCGATCGCTCTCGCCCGCGATCTTCCTCCCCACGCCAGAACCTCGCCGAACGCCGCCGTATCCCGGATCGCTCAGGATCCTCTCCTCGATTCGCCCCCTCTCCCAAGTCGGCCCTCCCCCTATAAATACCCCTCTCCCTCGACCCGTCCGCCTCATTTTCCCTCACGAAGAAACCCCGCCGCCTCCTTGATTCCTCGCCGGAGCAAAGCACCGCCGCCGCACCATTGTTGCCCTACTTCATCTTCCCGGCCACCCCGCCACCGCCCAAAGCTACCCACGCACCCACCGCCCTCTCCCACACCTCCCCGTGCCCTCACCCGAGCTCCATCACCGCCAGAGCGCCATCTTCATCAACCACCAAATGTCACCGCCGCCCCGAGCTCGCCGCCGTCCTCCTCCATCCCCAAGCTCCACCGAGGCCACAACCGTGATCGCCTTCGTCCGCTGCATCCTCCCGACGAGTTCACCGAGCTAGCCGACGACCGGAGCGCCGTCCCCGTCGACCACCAAAGCCGGAGCACCTCGCCGGAGTTCATCGCCGCCGCGGTGAGCTTCTCCTCCCTCCGATACTTTTTCAACGGCTTAGATTAGATCTCTGTATGGTTGGGTTTTATTTTATTAGATCAGTTTTAGTGCGGTTTATTTACGGTTAGTTCGGTTTAGATCTAAACCGGTTCACTTTGTTTTCCTTTATTCATCTGCTGCTTAGCGGTTTAGTTATATATCGCCCGAGCGCGGTTTAGCGTTGGATCGCCCACCGTTTAGCCCAGTAGCAGCCTGAGACGTGCACTTGCCCGTTTAGTTTCTTTTTATGTTTTATTATTATTATTTTCGTTTCTGTTTCAAAAACAGAATAGTTCTGATTTTAGAGTGCTTATAGATTTTATGTTTTAGATCCAAATTGAGTGGTTCTTTTAGCATTAGATTCAAAATTTATCGAAGTTTATGTTAGTGAAATTGGATTTCAAATTTTAGTAGTTTAAAATTTGAGTTTGCATGAATTTGTTTAAATCACTATTTTGGCCGTATTTAGAGTTTTAAAAAATATTTTTGGTTGATTCTTTTTGCTGCGGTTTTGTTTTTGTTTTGTCTTTACAATAGCATATAGTGGAGTAATTTTAGTTTATTTTAAATTAAGTTTTTAGCAAAATAGTACTGTTTTAGTTATTGTTTTGTTTTAGTCTTTTCTTTATTGTTTTATTAGTTTCAAATTATTTCTTTTGTCACTCTTGAAAATTTAGTTTTGTTTCTGTTAGTCAACAAAAGAAAATTTTGTTTTATTTTAAAATTTATTTTACTTACTTTTGTATGAAAACTTGTTTAGGTCATAGTTAGTGTTTCATAAAAGCTTTTTATTTGTTTCTTTTTGCTATTAAAAGTTTATGAAAATACTTTCTGTTAAAATTAGTTGTTTTATATTTTCTTTTCTGCTTATTTATTATGTTGGTATTTTCTTTGTTGTTAAATTTACTTAGGACAAAGCTATTTTGGGTTATGTCTTAGAATTTTCTTTAGTAGTTTTCATTGGGTTTTTTTTTATTTTGTGTTCTTTGTGATTTGCATTTTATTTGTTGATTTTTTTGTGAGTGTTAGAAATTGCTTGCTAGTATGTTTGCTTATGTGAATGTCATGTTTGTTATCATAGATTTCATCGGAGAGTTGCGTATAGTCCTATCAAGTTATTTTCGAGAGCGTTGTTATCTTCATCAACTTACCAGGCAAGTTCACTTTGACCATGCTTTCATACCTATGTTTTATTGCATTTAGTGGCATCTTTGCAACACCCCTCCAGTAGTGATATTGAATTCTTGTAGTTGAGTAGTATGCATGAGGTAGGAACCCATCACCCTGTTACCAAGCCCGGGACGTTATTTATTTTAGTGCTATGCTATAGTATACGAGGTTTGGTATGAGTGCTCGGGAGTGGTGTGAGAATGGACGACTCTACGTCAATGACGACAACTCCATGATGGCATCTGCAAGGACCGCATCTTCAAGGCCTCAAGACTTCAAGACTCGAGACAAGAATTCAATACACACTACTGGGTGAAGGATGGTTGACGGGCACCCTGGAGAAACCAGTGGATGACCAGGATGCATGGAGAAGCGCCATGACATCTTGCGGAAAGCTTCACCCAGACTCAAAGAGACGGAAGAATACTTCATGCCCGGAAGCTTACCTGTGCAACCGCAAGTCACTATGGGCTCGGCTTGGTTGACCTTAGTTGTGACTCTGGCTGGGGCGGTGCTAGCGGATGTAGAACTACGGTAGGATTGGATGAGCACGGACGGTGGTCGAGGAACTCTTGAAGACCATGTTTGGTCATCTTGTTCTCAAACACCACGAAGTGCGAGAACGTAAAAGAGGATCAAATCTTGCGGGTAAAGTGTACAAACCTCTGCAGAGGGTTAAAACCTAATCGATTAGCCGTGTCCCGATTACGGACAATTTGAGCATCTGGACTTGGATCTATCTCAAACTCTCAACACGGATGATAACATAATTGTGGGCAACTTATGATGATTTTGGGCTATGAGACATCATTGGCGGAACCATGTCATGATAGAAAACTCAGTAGTACAGTGCTCCTATTATTCCTTTGTTGTAGGAAAATGAAATTCAGCTTTTACATAAAACAAAACTCGAGACCTGAGCCACAAAGACATATCGCATATAGAATAATTTTATCATCTGTTTTCTCTTATTGTGATCTTGCCGGTACATTCAATGTACTGACCTACATGGCTGCAACGTATCATGTTGCAGGATTTCTTCGACGAGTAAGAGTACGGTATAGGGTTATGGTCTACGCTCAACTTGCCGATGGCGTTGATGGGACTCCACACCCGATTGTTTGTTTCCGCTGAGACTTATGAGGTATATATCAGTTTTACCTTATTTATACATGTGATTGCACTTTGATATATACATTGATGTACTGTGTGTGTGCCAGAATACCGATCCAGGGATGACACAAATACACAGAGGCTTGACCATCTGAGGTCGGGTCGCTACAGATATGGTATCAGAACCAGGTTGACTGTAGGACGTGACCCTAGAAATCGGAAAGCCCTAGTACAGGAAATCTCTAAAAATTTATTTGCAAGAAGATCCCTTACTTCTCATCTTTTCTGATTTTATCAAATAGCCCCTCCTACCTCAAATAGTTGGAATATACCCCATCACCTTTTGACCACACGGAGGATCAACTGAAACAGCTCCAAGAAGGACAAGATGTCGTACAACTAATGACTTCTTCAGAGTAAAAAGGATTTCATCATGCATTAGAAGAGTTGAAGCTACAACAGTTGAAGACTCCGAAGACTTGGAGAATTTAAAGAATTTGAAGAATTATTTGACCTTTAGAAGACCAAACCCCTGTTATATACTTAAGTTAGATGCGACGATTTGTGAGCTGTCATTTGTTTGATGTTTTTCCGACAGCCACAAAATAAAACCCGTTTCTTCAAAAACTATTGTTTGTATTGTGTGTATACCTCCCCACCTCTTTCATATCTCATCCCAAAACTTTTGGACCCATAGATGATGAATGACGTTGGACTGATATTCTCTGGACCGAAGACTCAACCGGAGGCAGAGCTATGGATTCAGAACATGGAGAATCACTTCAGGAGCAAATTGGTTTCAAGGAAGAATGAAGTATCATACGCTCTTCAGTACTTTACAAAAAGTGCCGCAACCTGGTGGAAAATGCATCAATCCATACAAGGATGTAACGAAGCAAAAACTTGGGAAGAATTCAAGAAGACTCTGTTGAGATCCTGTCTCATCCGGAAGCACCATGATAACCCGAAGAAGAAACCTTGTGCCTGCAAGATTTGCGGAGAAATAGGACACACCCAGGAGGAACACAAGGATGGATGCCCTCATTGTGAGGAGAATCATCCAACCGAAGAATGCCCGACTGGGCAGGTTACTTGCTTCCTATGGGAAGGATCTACGCACTACCCTGCTCAGTGCCACCTTTATCCCAAGGTACAAGAAATTACCAAGCAGCAGAAAGAGACCCTCGGGAAATGTTTGCAAGAATCCATGTTGTAGGAAGTTATTGAAGACCCTGATGGAGAAGGCCTAAATAGATTTTACGCCCAAGCCTGCTATTCATGTGGAGAAGAAGGACATTTTTCAGAGTATTGCACGAAGGAAAGCCAAGAGTATCTCAGAGACTTCCCGACATCAGAAATGAAGTTTGACCCTCAGGAAATAGAAGCTCTGATCATTATGGAGAAATCCAGGAAGAGAAAATTTAGGCATCCCCAGAACAACTCAATTTCTGTAGAGAAGGACCTGAGTTATGTCACATGTTTCAAATGCAAGACCTTAGGACACTATGCCAATAAATGTCCAGAGAAGAAGCCAAGAACCCAACGAGCAGACACCATCCCCAAGAAGCGCAAAGACTTATCGAAGTTATTTGTTTTCATTGCAGGAAGCGGGACATTATGCTACCAAATGTCCCGACAAGATGAAAGTTGGAGCTGAGTAGTTGGAATTTTGGTAATAAGTATACTAGGAAGTGGACTTATTTTCATGAGCACAAAGAGTTGAGTTATGTAATGGGTGCTCGAGGATTGTAATGAGTTCGCGAAATCAATAAAGTTAATGTGTCATGATTTCACACGTGGATTTTTTTGAGTTGTTACTCTCTGAACAAAGATTTTGACCATTTTCGAGGATATGAGAAATATGGTCTATGGATGGATTTGTGAATTTCATTTAAGGGTGGTAGTACCTGTGAAGAACACTAGACCAAGGGATAGGAAAAATATATTCCCAATTTGGAGTTGGGACGAAAAAAATAGTTGGAGTTATGCTTTTGATCGATGGTTATAAAAAACGGAGTACTATTGGATTTAAAGGAGGTGTAATATGGAACAAGAGTTACTCTAAGGATGAGTTAAAGTTGTACAAGTGTTCAGGTGGGCCCATAACCCACAGGCCCAAGAATAAATAAGGATCAAGTACTCCCTAGAAGAAGAAATTCTGGAAGAAACAACGATTTAATCAGCAGACGTTTCTTAGGAGGTTACGAAAACCCAAGAGTTGTGAAGAATGATAGATGTTTTGTTTGGCTTGCTGAACCAAAGGATTTACTCGAACCCAGTTCGAGAACAAGAGAAATTCTGCAATGCTTGTGAGGATGCCCAAGTGATAGAATACGTGATTCACCGTCAGTGTATGAAGTAATGGTTCAAGTACGGGATGGATTGGCCCCCATGCCGAAGACTTCTATCATGAACTATCATATGTTTATGGAAAATCAGAGAGCCTTGAAAACCTTAGAAGAGTGTCGATACGACAAGCCAAACAACCTTAGAATGGTAGGATGATTGATCCATGTACCGGAAACCATTACCAAATGTAGGTCATACGGTGAGACTCAACCCCGACCATTTTCCTGCAGGTGAAACCATAAATTGTTGACCACCGTGAGATCTTGATAGTTGTTTAGTATTGGCGACAGACCCGTCAGATAAGAAGACACAGTCTCGGAAGAACCTCCCCCAAGATGAAAGGACACGTGTTTGAAGAAGAGGTTATGCCCTTACCGGACGAGCACATGTGAAAGAGTTATTCCGAAGAATATGAGAAGTCCGACACCGTCAACCCAAAGGATGGAGTACACGAGTTTTGTTGGAACCGTAACCCTGCCTTTAAGTGTGGTAGCCCACTAGACCATTCCGATCAATGGTATTGCTGGAAGACCCCCAAAACCCAACCTTCTCTTGCTAGCCTCTTCGAATCTCGAGGACGAGATTCATTTTAAGTGTGGTAGGTTTGTAACATCCCAAAAATATAAATTTTTGGAATGTTATATTAAATAAATTATTATGTTTGTTTGTTTGATTGATTGACTGAAAGTGAGTGAAATTTGAAACTTTTGAAAGTTGAATGAGAGGGAATGAAATGACTTTCCCAAACTTTCAACCTTGCATTTTGATCCTCAGGAATTCAAATTCATTTCATCACAAAACGCTAGAGTGAAGATGACATGACTTCTTCCATTTGAAACGAAAAGGGTTTGAAAAGATTTGAATTCCATCTGAAAATATTTCAAATTTGAAACTTTATGCAACTCAATGATTTTCACGAGAGAAGATAAAATGACTTCTTCAATTATATGAAATATGAGTTGGAAGTTAAAAATAATCAAATTGAATGTCATTTGGAAGTATTCTTAAACTCTCTTTCAAATTTGGAATTATTTGGATTTTATTTCAAATTATTGTTTCTCCTAAAATAAATAAATGGAAATAAGGGTAAAATGATTCCTTCAATGGAAAATTAGGAGAAAATGATTTTGAAATCATTTTGGTATATTAGAAATGATTTTTGTTGGATTTTATTGCAACAAGAGCACTTTTTGCTTTATTTAAATTTTTATTTATTTTATTTGGACTGAACAATATGTTCATGTCTTAGGATTTATTTTATGAAAATTTTGATATATTATATGCCTATATATTATTATTTTTTATTGTCTCTTTTTATTTTATTATCTGTGTTTAAAAATAAAAAAATAAAAAAGGTTTTTTCAAACGGCCGAAGCCACCGAGGGCCACCTTCCCCCTCTCTCCCCCTCACATACGACCCACTGGCCCAGCTCGGCGCGCCCGCACTCGCAAAGGCCTTCGCGTCGTCCACCCGATCGCCCCTCTCTCTCCCCGCTGCCGCTGACCGCCAGGCCCCACTGCCCGATCGCTCTCGCCCGCGATCTTCTTCCTCCCCACGCCAGAACCTCGCCGAACGCCGCCGTATCCCGGATCGCTCGGGATCCTCTCCCCGATTCGCCCCCTCTCCCAAGTCGCCCCCCCCTATAAATACCCCTCTCCCTCGACCCGTCCCCCTCATTTTCCCTCACGAAGAAACCCTGCCGCCTCCTTGATTCCTCGCCGGAGCAAAGCACCGCCGCCGCACCATTGTTGCCCTACTTCATCTTCCCGGCCACCCCGCCACCGCCCAAAGCTACCCACGCACCCGCCGCCCTCTCCCACACCTCCCCATGCCCTCACCCGAGCTCCATCACCGCCAGAGCGCCATCTTCATCAACCACCGAACGTCACCGCCGCCCCGACCTCCTCCGACGTCCACGAGCTCCACCGAGGCCACAACCGTGATCGCCTTCGTCCGCTGCATCCTCCCGACGAGTTCACCGAGCTCGCCGACAACCGGAGCGCCGTCCCCGTCGACCACCAAAGCCGGAGCACCTCGCCGGAGTTCATCGCCGCCGCGGTGAGCTTCTCCTCCCTCCGATACTTTTTCAACGGCTTAGATTAGATCTCTGTATGGTTAGGTTTTATTTTATTAGATCGGTTTTAGTGCGGTTTATTTACGGTTAGTTCGGTTTAGATCTAAACCGGTTCGCTGGTTTTCCTTTATTCATCTGCGTTAGCGGTTTAGTTATATATCGCCTGAGCGGTTTAGCGTTGGATCGCCCACCGTTTAGCCCAAGAGCAGCAGCACTGAGGCGTGCCCTTGCCCGTTTAGTTTCTTTTATGTTTTATTATTATTATTTTCGTTTCATTTCAAAAAGCAGAATAGTTCTGATTTTAGAGTGCTTATAGATTTTATGTTTTAGATCCAAATTGAGTGATTCTTTTAGTATTAGATTCAAAATTTATCCAAGTTTATGTTAGTGAAATTGGATTTCAAATTTTAGTAGTTTAAATTTTGAGTTTGCATGAATTTGTTTAAATCACTATTTTGGCCGTATTTAGAGTTTTATAAAATATTTTGGTTGATTCTTTTTGCTGCGGTTTTGTTTTTGTTTTGTCTTTACAGTAGCATATAGTGGAGTAATTTTAGTTTATTTTAAATTAAGTTTTTAGCAAAACAGTACTGTTTTAGTTATTGTTTTGTTTTAGTCTTTTCTTTATTGTTTTTATTAGTTTCAAATTATTTCTTTTTGTCACTCTTGAAAAATTTAGTTTTGTTTCATTAGTCAACAAAAGAAAGTTTTGTTTTATTTTAAAAATTATTTTACTTAGTTTTGTATGAAAACTTGTTTAGGTCATAGTTAGTGTTTCATAAAAGCTTTTTATTTGTTTCTTTTGCTTTTAAAAGTTTATGAAAAATACTTTCTGTTAAAATTAGTTGTTTTATATTTTATTTTCTGCTTATTTATTATGTTGGTATTTTCTTTGTTGTTAAATTTTACTTAGGACAAAGCTATTTTGGGTTATGTCTTAGAATTTTCTTTAGTAGTTTTCATTGGGTTTTTTTTATTTTGTGTTCTTTGTGATTTGCATTTTATTTGTTGATTTTTTTGTGAGTGTTAGAAATTGCTTGCTAGTATGTTTGCTTATGTGAATGTCATGTTTGTTATCATAGATTTCACCGGAGAATTTCGTATAGTCCTATCAAGTTATTTTCGAGAGCGTTGTTATCTTCATCAACTTACCAGGCAAGTTCACTTTGACCATTCTTTCATACCTATGTTTTATTGCATTTAGTGGCATCTTTGCAACAACCCTCCAGTAGTGATATTGAATTCTTGTAGCTGAGTAGTATGCATGAGGTAGGAACCCATCACCCTGTTACCAAGCCCGGGCCGTTATTTATTTTAGTGCTACGCTATAGTATACGAGGTTTGGTATGAGTGCTCGGGAGTGGTGTGAGAATGGACGACTCTACGTCAATGACGACAACTCCATGATGGCATCTGCAAGGACCGCATCTTCAAGGCCTCAAGACTTCAAGACTCGAGACAAGAATTCAATACACACTCTTGGGTGAAGGATGGTTGTGGGCACCTGGAGAAACCAAAGGATGGCGGGATGCATGGAGAAGCGCCATGACATCTTGCGAGCTTCACCCAGACTCAAAGAGACGGAAGAATACTTCATGCCGGAAGCTTACGTGCAACCGCAAGTCACTATGGGCTCGGCTTGGTTGACCTTAGTTGTGACTCTGGTGGGGCGGTGCTAGCGGATGTAGAACTACGGTAGGATTGGATGAGCACCGGACGGTGGTCGAGGAACTCTTGGAAGACCATGTTTGGTCATCTTGTTCTCAAACACCACGAAGTGCGAGAACGTAAAAGAGGATCGAATCTTGCGGGTAAAGTGTACAAACCTCTGCAGAGGGTTAAAACCTAATCGATTAGCCGTGTCCCCGGTTACGGATAATTTGAGCATCTGGACTTGGATCTATCTCAGAACTCTCAACACCGGACTGATAACATAATTGTGGGCAACTTATGATGATTTTGGGCTATGAGACATCGGTTGGCGGAACCATGTCATGATAGAAAACTCTGTAGTACAGGCTCCTGTTATTCCTTTGTTGTAGGGAAAATGAAATTCAGCTTTTACGCAAACAAAACTCAGACACAGAGCCACAAAGACATATCGCATATAGAATAAGTTTATCATCTGTTTTCTCTTATTGTGATCTTGCCGGTACATTCAATGTACTGACCTACATGGCTGCAACGTATCATGTTGCCGGATTTCTTCGACGAGTAAGAGTATGGTATAGGGTTACGGTCTACACTCAACTTGCCGATGGCGTTGATGGGACTCCACACCCGATTGTTTGTTTCCGCTGAGACTTATGAGGTATATATCAGTTTTACCTTATTTATACATGTGATTGCACTTTGATATATACATTGATGTACTGTGTGTGCCAGCATACCGATCCAGGGATGGCACAAATACACAGAGGCTTGACCATCTGAGGTCGGGTCGCTACATCCAACTCTTGTGCTTCGGGGTTCTCTTTTGGTCCATAAAAAATCATCATAAATTTTCAGCCCATTCCGAGAACTTTTATTTCTGCACAAAAAATGACACCACGGTAGTTCTGCTGAAAATAGCGTCAGTTTGGGGTAGTTCTAATCAAATCATACCAAAACCATATAAAATTGTTGTAAACATGGCATGAATACTACATAAATTATAGATACGTCGGAGACGTATCAGTGTCTCAAGCACCGGAGTGGTGACATGAGCAGGTGGAGTGCGAGGAATAACTTCATGCAATGGGGACTTGGGGTGTTGTTCTTCCCAGAATGCATCTTGTGTGATTGGCGTCATGGACCGCCAATGCTTATGAGTTCACTGCTCGTAGGAGTAGGCGATGATACTGGTTTTGGCATGATCCGAGGAAGGACTACATCATCTTCTACATTTTCATCATGACCGATGTCTTCAGCTGTGATGGGGTCGGCAGCTGGAATATCTTTAGACTCATGAGCCTCTTTGGGAGCAGGATCATGTACGATGAGACGACGCTCACGATTGGTGGAAGCTGGCAGTGCAACTGAAATATACTCAACGAGCAGTGGTTCTTGGGGAGCATCACATTCTTTGTGTGAAAACTTTGAAAACTTTGTCTTCAGCTTCTTCTTGGAGGGATCAACATCAGAAGTATCATGGTGCTTCCTCTTTTTGGCTTCGACCTCAGCCAGCTTAGTCTTCTTCTGCTCAGAAGCTGCTGAAGGGACCATTGGCTTCGATCCAGTCATACTGGCAGGGAAGATAATGCTTGGTCTTTCCTACCATGGGGCTTCTGGTTCGGCTTCAGCATGCTTCTTCTTCTTCTTGGCAGCCAGCTTGGGGTCAATGCCTGGACTCCCAAGTGCCTTTCTCTTCATAGCCTCATTGTGAGCCTGGACGCATTTCTCAACATAGTACTTCATGCACTCATGAGAGCCTTTGGCTTCCTCACGTTTCTTTTTGAACTAAGCCTTGAGGTCAATCATCATTTGCTTGAAGTTCTAAACATCAACGACACTGAGCTTTGCCATATGCTTCTTGAACTGGGCCTTCTCATAGTCAATTTTTTTTCCAGCTCAACAATCTTCTGAGCTATAGCAAGTTCCTTAGCTACGCAGCCCTGAAATGTGACACTGATGTCAATGGGCAGTTGCAGATCATCAATGGTGAGGGTAGGATCTTCAAACCATTAATCAATGAAATTGTTGAGAATATCTGCATCAAAGAGAGGCAAATCCTTGAAGATTTCGACCTCCTACTTGCTCTTGATGAGCATTTCCAGAGCATCATCAGCAAGATCTTCATCGCTTGACAGATCTATAACATTCTCTTCATTTCGCAGGATGCTAGCAGGGGTGAGGTCATGTCCGAAAATATTCTTGGGCTTCTTGGATTTCTTGGGGATGCGAGATTGATCCTCAGACCGCACACTGGATTCAGGAGGTGCAGATTTCAATGGCTTCACACTTGAAGCTTTTGAAGCCTTATCCTTCTTCTATGACTTCAGGGGCTCAGGAACTTCAACATGTTCCTCTTCTCCAGCAGCTTCTTCAATGGTGGCCCTTTGTGGAGCTATGTGGGAGAGGAGCCCATTGATACGTCTCCAACGTATCTATAATTTTTGATTGTTCCATGCTGTTATACTATCAATCTTGGATGTTTTATAATCATTTTATAGTCATTTTGTATTATTTTTTGGTACTAACCTATTGCCATAGTGCCAAGTGCTAGTTGTTGTTTTCTCTATGTTTGTTACATCGCAGGAAATCAATATAAGACGGAGTCCAAACGCAACGAAACTTCACGGAGATTTTTTGGACGGAAAGGAACATAATGGGCCACAGCTGCGCTTTGAAGTGCTCGAGGAGAGCACAACCCACCGTAGCGCTACTGGTGGGTTGTGCCCACCTCGGGTGCCCCAGACCGCCACTTTGCTCTATAAATACCCCAATATTCCCAAAACCACAGGGGAGTCGTGAAATATTCATCCAAATTACCGCAGAGTCCGAACCACCACATCCAATCTAGACACCATCTCGGATGGGGTTCACCACCTCCATTGGTGCCTCTCCGATGATGCGTGAGTAGTTCTTTGTAGACCTTCGGGTCCGTAGTTAGTAGCTGGATGTCTTCATCTCTCTCTCTCTCTCTGAATTCTCAGTACAATGATCTCTTGGAGATCCATATGATGTAACTCTTTTGCGGTGTGTTTGTTGGCATCGATGAACTTTGAGTTTATGATCAGATCTATCTTTTTATATCCATGAAAGTATTTGAGTTTCTTTGATCTCTTATATGCATGATCTCTTATAGCCTCGTATTTCTTCTCCGATATTAGGGTTTTGTTTGGCCAACTTGATCTATTTATCTTTCAATGTGAAGAGGTGCTTTGTACTGGGTTCGATCTTACGTTGCTTGATCCCAGTGATAGAAGGGTAACCGACACGTATGTATCATTGCTACTAAGGATAAAACGATGGGGTCTATCTCTACATAGATATATCTTGTCTACATCATGTCATCGTTCTTATTGCATTACTCCGTTTTTCCATGAACTTAATACACTAGACGCATCTTTGGATAGCGGTCGATGTGTGGAGTAATAATAGTAGATGCGATCGTGATCGGTCTCTGAATCTTGGACGTGATGCCTATATAATGATCATTGCCTGGATATCGTCATGATTATTTGAAGTTCTATCAATTGCCAACAGTAATTTGTTCACCCACCGTTTGCTATTTTCTCGAGAGAAGCCACTAGTGAAACCTACGGCCCTCGGGTCTCTTTCTCATATATTTGCCTTTGCGATATACTTTTCTTTTGCATTTATTTTCAGATCTATTAAACCAAAAAATACAAAAATACCTTGCTGCGTTTTATTCTTATTTATTTTATTTGGTGTTCGACCTGTCAATCTACTACAATTTTATCTCACGTCCGTTTGCCTATCTTGAGGCGCCGTACCCGGAAGGGATTGACAACCCCTTTAACACGTCGGGTTGCGAGGATTTGTTATCTGTGTGCAGGGGTTGTTTACCTTGTGTTGCTTGGTTCTCCTACTGGCTCGATAACCTTGGTTTCATATATGAAGGAAATACCTACCGCTGCTGTGCTGCATCATCCCTTCCTCTTTGGGGAAATACCGACGTAGCTTCAAGCGACATCAAAAGGAATTTCTGGCGCCATTGTCGGGGAGGATCTTCAACATCTACTAGGTTCCTAATCACAACTCTCATCTCCTCGCAATTTACATTTGTCGGTGGAGACGACACCTATGGAATCACTGGGATCCCTTCTACGGTTGGCGGGCGTGGGGATGTGCAAAGAGCGGGTCTGGTAGTCAGCACAAAGATCGTTTACCTAGGTTCGGGCCGCAAGGATGCGTAATACCCTAGTCCTGCTTTGGTGTATATTTGAGTGTTCTTGAGCTCTTGAACTAGCTGTGGTGCGAGAAAAGCCCAAAAGATCTGAATCCTTCTCCAGTACGCCTCGGGCCTCCTTTTATAGGCGAAAGGGGTCGCCATAGTGGCACACATGAGGTGGAAAGATACACAGTGTACAAGCTTATCGCCTGTCATTACGGGACAAGGTGCATTAAATGCGCTCCTTAGGTGTCCCGTTGCTTTATTGGGGACGGAACGAGGCCCATCCCGTCCTTTGCGCTCCGCCTCGCTCTGACATGCGTCCAAGCCGTCGAGGCATGCAGTGCCATGTAGGCTGGCAGGCTGCTGAGATGGCATGGTGGTAGGGTCTTCATGAAGATCTGCATGCCACCACGTAGGTGCTTGCCGAGTTGGCATGGAGGCTGCGCGTCGCCACGCAGGTGCTTGCCCAGCTGGTTGGGCTGGCAGCTGTATGGGAACGGCGATGGAGTCTTGGCAGACGTGGGCCTGGCTGTGTCCCCACAGGTGCCCTCGGCAAGGGACTTGTCGGGGCCCCGGCATGGGTCTTGCCGTGGCATCGCGGTCGTCCCCGGCAAGGATCTTGCCGGGGGTCTCTTGGATTTCCTCGGCAAGGATCTTGCCGAGGATCGTCGTCTTCTGGTCCTTATCTGATCTTGTGTGCTTATGATCTTCACAAAGATCTGCATGCCACCATGGAGGTGCCTCCCGAGCCTTGGTTCCAATGTGGTTGATGGTGTTGGATCCCTTGGGCTCAAGGGTGGCGCGCTCTGCTGGCGGTGGGCAAGTTGCCCCGGCAAGTCCCTTCCCGGGGCCGCGGAGGCTGCCGCGGCAAGGGTCTCGCTGGGGGAGTCCACCTCGCCCTCTTGCTCTTTGTGTCTCTGGTCTCGGCATTGCTTTGCCCGTCTTGTACCTTTGGCTTCCCTCCTCTGCCCTGCTAAGGGTGGCTAGGGGTGTGGGGTTGCGACTGCCCGTGCACAAGTAAAGGGGTGCAAAAAGGGACCCCTATTTTTTTACACCGACAGGAGCCCCCGGGCCTGGGCCACATATAAGCGCAGGGTGTTATTGGGCTAGGCCCAGAATGGTGCGCGGGCGCGCGTCCGGTGGAGTTTTTACTGTGGTAACTCCCCCGCCCACTGCGCTTCCCACGACCCGCGTTGATTGCGCGACGTGGGGGTCATGCATGGGGCGGTCACTGCCCTCATGCGTCACATCGCAGTGAATGGTAAAAGAGGCGGCCTGCGCCTTCCCCATAAAAAAGGAAAAATTGCAGGCACGCTGCTCATTTACCCTCTGCATCTCTTCAATCTCGGAACCGCCATCCCCCTCTCCTTCCTCAAAGCGAAAAACTCTCTTGCCTCTGCTCGCCGCCGCCGCCCCCATTGCTCTTGATTCTTCGCCCCCCTCCAGCTTCCATGGCGCCCAAAACTAGCAGTGGCCAAGGACGTCAGGGAGAGGGAGGCGCCGGAGAGCGAGTTGGCGGCGCTTCGGACGCAGCTCGCCTACTTCCCCTCTACGGTCGACGCCGTCCATCTCAGGGACTATTTCAAGCCTCTGTGGGGGGTGAAGACGACGGGGCATCCGGCCACTCACATCATTCCCGCCGATTTTGCTGAGGTCGGCCTGAATCGGTATCCTTTCTTTGTCGACTACTTCTCCTGCGGTCTCTGCCCCCCTTTCTCTGATTTCTTCAATGACGTCATGCACACCTACGGCTTCCACCTTCTGGATTTCACCCCGAATGCGGTGGCGTGCATGGCCATTTTTGCCCATCTCTGTGAGGGCTTTGTCGGAGTGCATCCCAGCACGGCGCTCTTCCGCCACTATTTTAACCCTCGTATCCAGAAAGGAGGCGCCATCTCTGGCTGTGTCGCATGGATCCCAAGGAGCCAGGAGAAGGGTAAGTACCTGGAGGGCGCCCAGAAGGAGAGGTGGGAAGAGTGGCGGGGCCGATGGTGCTGGATTAAAGAGGAGGATCCGCAGGAGTTCCGTCGGGCCCGTCAGGCGCCGCCGGTCCATAGAGATGACTGGGGCGACCTTGATGCCAATGATAAGAAGCTCTTGGTCGCCAGCACCAGGATCCATCGCCTAACCGTGGCCGGGCTCACCCTTGAAATGATTGGGGCTGATTTCATCCGCCGCCAGATCGCCCCATTGCATAACAAGGGGAGGCCGGCCTGGGATTACAGGAACGCGGCTGACATCATGAGGCTCCGCCCCTGGCTTGAACCACAACTTCACAGTGATGAGCATGCCCACTTCTGCCAGAGGATCTTCCAGCTTGGCCTGAACCGCGACGGCAGGGCTGAGAGGACCGGCAAAGCCACGAAGGACGGCAAGCCCGTCAAGGGGCCCTTGTTTGGGTTGCCGGCAGGAGTGGTCCCGCTGAGTAACAATTCTCGCTAGACCGACATCATTGCTATGATGCCGGACTTTAATGCACATGACGTTGACCCGAGCTGGGTCGAGCCGGAAGCAGAGCAGGTGCAGGATTTTTTTGACAGCTTGTCAGAGAGGTACGTCTGTGACGAGCCAGTGCTCATCCGGGATACCACCAAGGAGGAGCTGGATTACATCGCCGCCAGGGCGGTGAAGGCGGCGCTTGCCAGGGAGGCTGGAAGCACCGGCCACAAGGAGGACGAGGCCGAGGTGGTCGCAGAGGAAAAGGAGCTCGCCGGATGGGTGGAGTCTCCCGGGGAGGCCAGCAGTGCCGGCACCGGGGCTCCTCTTGTTGAAGATGTGGTCAAAGAGTCGACCGAGGGGGAGGCCGAGGCCGACGATCCTCCAGCCCCAGGGAGGAGACACGTCCTGTGTCGGGCTAGCTCCGGCGAACCAGTTCGGCCCGGCAAGGCCGTGTTGCGGCAACAGGTTCAGGAGCAGTCCATGCGCCAGAAGCGGGCCACGGCAGCGAAGAAGGTTGTGAAGGCCGCGGTGGCAAAGAAGGAAGCGACCGCCTCTTCTTCGTCCAAGCGTCGCCAGACTCCATCCCCTTCTTATCCTCCCGTGGATGTCGACACGGAGGTCATCTTCAATTTTGGGTCTCTCAGCCCAAGGAGGAAGAGGAAGCCAGTCGAGGAGGAGGTGGAGGAAGAGTAAGTATCTCGCCTCCCCCGCATTATCCCATGACTTTACTCCTGTGTAATATTTCCTTGACCTAATGTTGTCTTCACAGGGACACGGAGACGCTCGCGTAGAGGGTGGCGAAGAGGGCCAAGGCCTCGACGGGCGACAAGCCCCCGGCGGGTACTTCGAGTATGCCGCTGGTGGTAGAGAGCAGCCCGGAGAGCAGCCCTCGATGCAGCCCCCGCTTCAGCCCCCAGCGTGAGTCCATCACTCACTCCTCCATTGATGAACTTTGGGGTGTGAATCTCTGATGAGGATCTTGCCGGGTTTGCAGGAGAAGAACGGCAGCAAGAGGAGCCGTCGAGGACTACCCCCAACATGCCGCCCCTCTCGACTATGCCGCCCTGAGGGGCGTCCCCGGCAAGGGCATCCACCACCAAGCCCACGCCCATGGAGGAGGAGGAGGAGATGGACTTGGGTGCCGGCGGTTCCACCCCGGCAACGAACGTTGGCGGGGAGGGCACCACTTCTTCCCAGCCCGGCGCAGGTAAGTTTGCTCACTTCCCATCCCTGTTCTTCTTTCTTCTTCTTGGGCCTTGACCTTGGCTCACCCTCATTCCCTCTCTTGATGTCCATGCCCTTCCTCGGCGGACCTGGAGGACATCGACACCGTCATCGAGGAAGTTGCTAGGGACGCTGAGGCCGAGGCCGATAAGATCACCACGGAGGAGGCCGCCAAGATCGTTGCTGAGGATGCCGCCAAGGGGCCCACCGAGGAGGCCGACAAGGCCGCTGCTGAGGAGGCCGGCATGGGGCCTGCCGGAGAGGCCGGCAAGGCCGCTGCCGAGGAGGGGATGGTTGATGACCAGCCTTCCTCCTCTGCTGCCTCCGGCTCGGGCAAGTACCTGAAGGTGAGCGACGATCGGTTCGTCCACCTCCTAGGGGCAGCAAGCACCAGGGCGCCCACCGAGGGGGAGGTGTTCGACGACGAGGAGCTCGCCGTCGTCGGGCTTGAGGTTGTTGACGAACCGAGCGCCGGTGGCGGCGGTTCCCAGGAGGAGGAGCTCCTTCGGGCCATGAGCACCAACTTCCAGAAGCTCCGAGCGCTTCATCGTGCCCGCCTGGACAAGGCAGTCCAGGATGTCAGCGGTAGACAAGGCGGAGGTGGATCTGACGGGGCGCGTTGCCGAGATGCAGGCTTGGTTTCGCCAAGCCCATGAGGAGCTGAAGGTTGCTAGAGCTTGTCATGAAGCAGGCCGACATCGAGAAGGCACAGGAGGTGGCGAGGGAACAGACCGCCAAGGACGAGGCCGCTCGGCACCAGCACCAGGCCGAACTGAACTCCCAGGAGGAGGATCTTGCCGCCCGTGAGGGGGAGCTCGCCGCCACACTCCGCGGCCCGGACGAGGAGATCGGGAAGCTCGTCGCGCAGCGGACCCAGGAGCTGGAGCAGAAGCACAAGGAGGCGCTCAATGCCCAAGCTCTGGTCCATGCCGGCAAGGTGAAAGAGCTGGAGGTGGAGCGAGATGGGCTGAAGGAACAGGCCCTGAAGCACCGTTGAGCATGTCCTTCTCCCTCGCCAGCTTCTTTGTATGTTCGCACCCTACGCTTGTTGGGATAAGGCTGCCGACGTGTAAACCCATGCCGTGGTGCTTTGAGTAAGGATCCTCAGCACCCTACCGGAAGGGCGCTTGCTGCCGGGCAAGCCACCTTGCCGCTGCTAGTGCGGTCGCTTGAACTGTCGAGAAGACTCGAAACAGGACAAGAGCGCTGCTAGTGGTGGGTTGGCCACCTTGCCGTTCTCAGCTCGGCCGCATGAACTGTCGAGCGGACTCGAGACAGAGACAAGGGCATTGCCGATAGCGGAAGGGTCCCATTGCGTGCAGGTTTCCCGTACAAGGAACGAGATTTTTCGGGGAGGAAAGACTTATATAAATGAAATTAGCCAAAATTTCGCATGACTTAGCTTTTTTGTCGCTGCGTGAGCGTTCACTGCATCCGCTGATGATGCCGCTCATTTGGTCATCTTCTTCCTTGGAGTGACGACCATGATGAAGCCGCTGCTCTAACCAGACCAGATTTCCACAACTGCATCCCCCTACCTGGCGCACCAAAGATGTCGGTGGAAACGACACCTATGGAATCACTGGGATCCCTTCTACGGTTCGCGGGCGTGGGGTTGTGCAAAGAGCGGGTCTGGTAGTCAGCACAAAGATCGTTTACCTAGGTTCGGGCCGCAAGGATGTGTAATACCCTAGTCCTGCTTTGGTGTATATTTGAGTGTTCTTGAGCTCTTGAACTAGCTGTAGTGCGTGCATAGCCCAAAAGATCTGAATCCTTCTCCAGTACGCCTCGGGCCTCCTTTTATAGGTGAAAGGGGTCGCCACAGTGGCACACAGGAGGTGGAAAGGTACACAGTGTACAAGCTTATCGCCTGTCATTACGGGACAAGGTGCATTAAATGCGCTCCTTAGGTGTCATGTTGCTTTATTGGGGACGGAATGAGGCCCGTCCCATCTGTTGCCGCTCCGCCTCACTGCAACACGCGTCCAGGCCATCGAGGCATGCAGCGCCATGTAGGCTGGCAGGCTGCTGAGATGGCATGGTGGTAGGGTCTTCACGAAGTTCTACATGCCACCACGTAGGTGCTTGCTAAGTTGGCCTGGAGGCCGCGCGTCGCCACGCAGGTGTTTGCCCAGCTGGTTGGGCTGGCAGCTGTATGGGAACGGCGGTGGAGTCTTGCCAGACGTGGGCCTGGCTGTGGCCCCGCAGGTACCCTCGGCAAGGGTCTTGCCGTGGCATCGCGGTCGTCCCCGGCAAGGATCTTGTCGGGGGTCTCGTGGATTTCCTCGGCAAGGATCTTGCCGAGAATCGTCGTCTTCTGGTCCTTATCTGATCTTGTGTGCTTATGATCTTCACAAAGATCTGCATGCCACCATGGAGGTGCCTCCCGAGCCTTGGTTCCAATGTGGTTGATGGTGTTGGAACCCTTGGGCTCAAGGGTGGCGCGCTCTGCTGGTGGTGGGCAAGTTGGCCCGGCAAGGCCCTTGCTGGGGCCGCGGAGGCTGCCCCCGCAAGGGTCTCGCTGGGGGAGTCCACCTCGCGCTCGTGCTCTTTGTGTCTCTAGTCTCGGCATTGCTTTGCCCGTCTTGTACCTTTGGCTTCCCTCCTCTGCCCTGCTAAGGGTGGCCAGGGGCGTGGGGCCGCGACTGCCCGCGCACAAGTAAAGGGGTGCAAAAAGGGACCCCTATTTTTGTACACCCACAACATTATTTGCCATTTGCCTCTCGTTTTCCTCTCCCCCACTTCTCAAAAAATTGCCATTTTATTCGCCCTCTTTTTCATTTGGCTTTTTCTTGTTCGATCTTTTGTTTGCTTGTATTGCCACGTGTCTTCCATTTGCTTGCATCTCCGCTTGCTAAAAATCAATTGATATGGATCCTCATTCACTTGCTAATCTTTTCAATAGATCCAATTATGATGAACCAATTGCTAGTGAGTCGAGTTCTCTAGATTATCCCTATGATGTTTTTCTTGAAATTTATGAATCTGAAAATTGTGATGAAGTGTTGAAAGAAGAAATTGGTGAAGTAATTCATGATAGCTCCTTGAATGAAAAGCATGGTTGCAGTGATGTCATTATAAATTCTATTAATCTAAATTGTGCTAATAATATGCAAAACCCCTAGCTTGGGGATGCTTGTCATGTTATGTCCACTACTTATTGCAATGATCATGATTGGGGTGATAATGATTCTTATGATCTTGAAAATTTATTTGAGCCACATGATGAATATGTTTTTGATAATAATTTTTGCAATAGTATTGAAAGTGGGTTTGGAAGAGTGTCAACTTTAGGTGAAAATAATCCCACATATTTTGAGAGTGTTCAATCTTGTGAAATTTTTGATAAAGGTGGGCTTGGAGAGGTCATGACTTTATTTGATGATAATCCCACTATTTTGGAAGAGTGTCAACTTTTCATGCATTTGAATCATGAAGAGAATATTTAATGTGATGGTTATATTGTTGAATTTGATTATGATCCCACATGGAATTATTATGAGAGAGGAAAATATGGTTGTAGAAATTTTCATGTTACTAAATTACCTCTCGTTATGTTGAGATTGTCAATGTTTTATTCCTCTCCTTTGCATATGCTAGATATTTCTTATCTTGATAACTTGTTTGCTTATAAAATGCCTATGCATAGGTAGTGTTAGACTTAAATGTGTTTGTCACATGTTTTATGATGCTCTCTTTTTGTTTCAATTATTATCTTTCATGTGAGCATCATTGAAATTATTATGCCTAGCTAGAGGCATAAAATGATAGCGCTTGTTGGGAGGCAACCCAATGAATAAAATTTATTTTTGCCTTTTGCTTTCTGTTCTTGAGTGTTAGCACAATTATGCTACTGTTATGATTGTGTTTTTTTGTGTTTTAATTAGTGTTTGTGCCAAGTAAAGCCTTTAGGATCTTCTTGGGTGATAGTTGTTTTATCTTGCTGAAAAACAAAAACTTTTGCTCTCACGAAAATAATTCTTATTTTTTACCAAAGCATGATAAAATGCCAATTCTTTTTGCAGAAGATAAATATACAAATTGCTCAGGCGTCCTAATTTTTCAGAAATTTTGGAGTTTCAGAAGTATTCGAACAAATCAGATTGCTACAAACTGTTTTGTTTTGACAGATTCTGTTTTCTTTGCGTTGTGTGCTTGTTTTAATGGATCTATGGGTTTCTTTATGTGTTTTTGCCATAGAAAAGTTGGAATACAGTAGATATAATGCAAGAACAAAATATGAATTGGTTTGATACAGTACTTATAGTAGTGATTTATTTTCTTATACTAACGGATCTCATGAAGATTTTGTTGAGTTTTGTGTGATTGAAGTTTTCAAGTTTTGGGTTATCTTACGATGGATGAAGGAATAAGGAGTAACAAGAGCCTAAGATTGGTGATGCCCCGGCATCCCAAGCTATTATCCAAAAGAGAGCAAGCAACTAAGCTTGGGGATGCCCCGAGTGGCATCCCCTCTTTCTTCTAACGACAATCGGTATTTTACTCGAAGCTATGTTTTTATTCGTCACATACTATGTGTTTTTCTTGGAGCGTCTTGTATGATATGAGTCTTTGATTGTTTTATTTTGTGTTTTAAGTCTTGATCCCTTGCTGGACACACCTATTTGGGAGAGCCAAAATTATGTCATGACTAGTTAGAATTGCTCTCTATGCTTCACTTAAATTTTTATGAGCTATGGACTTGCTCTAGTGCTTCACTTAGATCTTTTTGAGCATGGTGTGCTTTAGTATTTTTGAAGAAATGATCTCTTGCTTCATTTAGATTTATTTGAGAGTTAGTAAAATTTTGAAGAAATTCTCTCTTGCTTCACTTAAATTATTTTGAGAGAAAGAAAAAATTATGCTCATGATCTTCACTTATATTTGTTTGAGCTTATGAAAAGCAACACATGAAAATTAGTCCCAAAGTGATAGATATCCAAGAAGGATATAATAAAAACTTTCATGAAGATCATTGGACCAAATAAACTTGATTCTTAGTAATAGTTTTGAGATATGATGATGTGATATGTGAGTTATGTTGATGAGTAATTATTCTTTAGTAAGAATATTGGTGTTAAGGTTTGTGATTCCCTATGCAAGCACGAAAGTCAATAGTCATGCAATGAAATTATATCCTACTTGTGGTGCATTATTCGGTGTTATTTATGCTTAATGCTTGCTTATGAGATTATCCGTTTCTTGGTTGGTCGCTTCTCAATATTTTGCTAGCCTTTGTTTTGCACTAAGTATGATCTCTACTTGTGCATCCAAAAACCTTTAAACCAGTTTTGCCACATGAGTCCACTATATCTACCTATATGCGGTATTCTTTTGCCATTCTAAGCAAATTTGCATGTGCCATCTCTAATTTTCTAAATAAACTTCTCTTTTGTGTGTTTGTTTCGCTCGCGGAGCAGTGAGGCGTGGCTAATATTTTCCATGCTAGATGTGTTATTCTCACGATGAGTGTTTATTCACTTGTCATTGCACGAGAGTAAGGCAAAGGTATTAGGGATGCCTAGTCCCGAAATGAAAAATGAATTTACTTTATGTTGTCAAATAATAAATTCCTCAGAAAGTGTTGGTATGGAGGGCAACCGTGGATACGGCTAGCCATGGAAAGTGAAAGTATGGTGGAAAAAGGAATAAACTTCATTTTCTGTTTGGGAACCACCTATGATATATCTAGCATGGAAAGTGTTGGGAACTCTAAGTTGTTTTTGTTGGTGGGAAGGATATACCTCCCAAAATGTTTTTATCTCTCGATTTTCGCTTTGAGCTATAGCACCTCTACAAATCCCTACTTCCCTATGCGAAGGGCCTTTCTTTACTTTATGCAATTTTTATTTTAAATTTGAGTCTCCATCTTCTCTTATAAAAGCACCAACTAGGAGGCAATATGATCATACTTGAGTATTGGGTGTAGTTAATATGCGAGTGTGTTTCATGAATGGATCAATGATTGAGCATAAAGGGCTAGGGATAGCTTATTTTAGCGTTGATATTATGAAAGACATGGTTGCTTGTTGATATGCTTGAGTATTTAAATTATCATGTCAAAACTAGACTATTGCTTTAAACAATATAAAAGTCCTAATGTCCATGCTATAAAGAAAAGAATATGATATGACATGTTAGGCAGCATTCCACATCCAAAATTCTGTTTCTATCACTTACCTACTCGAGGACGAGTAGGAGTTAAGCTTGGGGATGCTGATATGTCTCCAACGTATCTATAATTTTTATTGTTCCGTGCTGTTATATTATCAATCTTGGATGTTTTATAATCATTTTATAGTCATTTTATATCATTTTTTGGTACTAACCTAATGACATAGTGCCAAGTGCCAGTTGCTGTTTTCTGCATGTTTTTTACATCGCAGGAAATCAATATCAGACGGAGTCCAAACGCAACAAAACTTCACGGAGATTGTTTTTGGACCAGAAGGAACATAATGGGCCCTGGCTGCGCCTGGGGGTGCTCCGAGGAGAGCACAACCCACCAAGGCGCTCCAGGAGGCCCAGGCGCGCCCTGGTGGGTCTTGCCCACCTCGGGTGCCCCCCGGACCGCCTCTTTGCTCTATAAATACCCCAATATTCCCAAAACCCTAGGGGAGCTGATGAAAATCAATTCCAGCCGTCGCAGAGTCCAGAAACACCAGATCCAGTCTAGACACCATCTCGGATGGGGTTCACCACCTCCATTGGTGCCTCATCGATGATGCGTGAGTAGTTCTTTATAGACCTTCGGGTCCGTAGTTAGTAGCTAGATGGCTTCCTCTCTCTCGCTGAATTCTCAATACAATGGTCTCTTGGAGATCCATATGATGTAACTCTTTTTGCGGTGTGTTTGTTGGGATCGGATGAACTTTGAGTTTATGATCAGATCTATCTTTTTGTATCCATGGAAGTATTTGAGTTTCTTTGATATATTTTATGCGTAATTGCTTATAGCCTCGTATTTCTTCTCCGATATTTGGGTTTTATTTGGCCAACTTGATCTATTTATCTTGCAATGGGAAGAGGTGCTTTGTACTGGGTTCGATCTTATGCTGCTTGATCGCAGTGAAAGAAGGGTAACCGACACGTATGTATCGTTGCTACTAAGACTAAAACGATGGGTCTATCTCTACATAGATAGATCTTGTCTATATCATGTCATCGTTCTTATTGCATTACTCCGTTTTTCCATGAACTTAATACACTAGATGCATGCTGGATAGTGGTCGATATGTGGAGTAATAGTAGTAGATGCAATCTGCAGTCAGTCTACGAATCTTGGATGTGATGCCTATATAATGATCATTGCCTGGATATCGTCATGATTATTTGAAGTTCTATCAATTGCCCAACAGTAATTTGTTCACCCATTGTTTGCTATTTTTCTCAAGAGAAGCCACTAGTGAAGCCTACGGCCCCCGGGGCTCTTTCTCATATATTTGCCTCTGCGATCTACTTTTCTTTTGCATTTATTTTCAGATCTATTAAACCAAAAAATACAAAAATACCTTGCTGCGTTTTAACCTTATTTATTTTATTTGGCGTTCGACCTGTCAATCTACTACAATTTTATCTCACGTCCGTTTTCCTATCTTGAGGCGCCGTACCCGGAAGGGATTGACAACCCCTTTAACACGTCGGGTTGCGAGTGGTTGTTATTTGTGTGCAGGGGTAGTTTACCTTGTGTTGCTTGGTTCTCCTACTGGTTCAATAACCTTGGTTTCATATATGAGGGAAATACCTACAGCTGTTGTGCTGCATCATCCCTTCCTCTTTGGGGAAATACCGACGTAGCTTCAAGTGACATCAAAAGGAATTTCTGGCGCCGTTGCCGGGGAGGATCTTCAACATCTACCAGGTTCCTAATCACAAATCTCATCTCCTTGCAATTTACATTATTTGCCATTTGCCTCTTGTTTTCCTCTCCCCCACTTCTCAAAAAATTGCCGTTTTATTCGCCCTCTTTTTCATTTGCCTTTTTCTTGTTCGATCTTTTGTTTGCTTGTGTTTCCATGTGTCTTCCATTTGCTTGCATCTTCGCTTGCTAAAAATCAATTGATATGGATCCTCATTCACTTGCTAATCTTTTCAATAGATCCAATTATGATGAACCGATTTCTAGTGAGTCAAGTTCACTAGATTATCTCTATGAAGTTTGCTTGAAATTTATGAATTTGAAAATTGTGATGAAGTGTTGAAAGAAGAAATTGGTGAAGTAATTTATGATAGCTCCTTGAATGAAAAGCATGGTTGCAATTATGTCATTATAAATTCTATTAATGTCAGTTGTGCTAATAATATGCAAAACCCACAGCTTGGGGATGCTTGTTATGTTATGTCCACTACTTATTGCAATGATCATGATTGGGGTGATAATGATTCTTATGATCTTGAAAATTTATTTGAGCCCCATGATGAATATGTTATTGATAATAATGTTTGCAATAGTACTGAAAGTGGGTTTGGAAGAGTGTCAACTTTAGGTGAAAATAATCCCACATATTTGGAGTGTGTTCAATCTTGTGAAATTTTTGACAAAGGTGGGCTTGGAGAGGTGACTTTATTTGATGATAATCCCACTATTTTAGAAGAGTGTCAACTTTGCATGCATTTGAATCATGAAGAGAATATTTTATGTGATGGTTATATTGTTTAATTTGATTATGATCCCACATGGAATTATTATGAGAGAGGAAAATATGGTTGTAGAAATTTTCATGTTACTAAATTACCTCTCGTTATGTTGAGATTGTCAATGTTTTATTCCTCTCCTTTGCATATGCTAGATATTTCTTATCTTGATAACTTGTTTGCTTATAAAATGCCTATGCATAGGAAGTATGTTAGACTTAAATGTGTTTGTCACATGTTTTATGATGCTCTCTTTGCGTTTTAGGGTGCAACTTCCTATACACAATATCGGCCCATGGTGGCCTCACAGGATTCTTCTTTGTGTACTCAGGTGTAACAAAATGGTACTGAAACCATTCCTCTGCCCAATATCGTCGAATCCATTGGACTCGAGTTTTCCGTTCACCATAGGTTTCCTCTGGGTCAGACTTTAATTGTTCATAGAGATCTGGTGGCAGTTCCAAAGCAGTGTTGTCCCGACGCTGCCTACCACCTTTCTTTGCAGATTTTTTTACCGGCCATTGGATTCAGAATGAAAGTCTTCACAATGGTGTTTGGCTTCAATCTGCTGGTCAAGCAAGAGTTGGCTTCTGGAGATTCAATGTGATGCTATAAGAACTCTGCAAATGAATGCAGACTATGAGAACCAAGGGATTCTCCCATGTACATGTACCTGTGACAGCATTAGAGATGCGAGGGAAGGGGAAGAGGTCATATGCATTCTCAGAAGATTTTGAAGATAAATCAGTTTGGAGATATTGACCTCATAGTGCAAAGACATTCACTTATCAATGTGAGTTGCTTCCAGATTTGTACGAATCCATGAATAAGTACAAGTGAGGAATCTAACTAGTTGTGATACATAAGTGAACATACTTGCAAGTTATGAGATGTAGAAACAGAATGATATAGATTTGAAAGTGTAGAAACATATTTTGGAAGATGCGGAGTGCTCAACAGATCAAATAAACGGTAAAAAGCGAGTCTTATTTACTGCACGACGAACTGCTAGACGAGGCGGAAGGAGGCTGAGCAGTCCAATCTCCCGCACCCTAACTTGGCGGCGGAAGACACCTACTGCGGCGGCGAAGAAGACGATGTACGCAGCCGGCGTGAAGATGGCGTCAGAGAGGTTGCGGTATCAAAGCCCTTCGTCTCCGGCGTCGACTAATGCTAGCGGTGGCGCTAGGGTTTGAGCGAGACAGCGAGGGGGAGAAGAGATAATGACCATGAGGGGAGAAGTATTTATAAGGAGGAGGGCGGCGTAGTGCAATTACGCAGGTGCCCCTGGCGGTTCACATCTGAAGGACACGTGGTAGGCATGCAACTTATTCAAGGTTGAGCCACGTCCCCATGCGCACCTGGCTTGGCGGGTGGTCGTTCTGACTTCTCCGGTATTCAGGCAAAAATGATAAGAACATTAAAACCAGTTTTAAATGTGTGTCTTTGTATCGTCAGCTGACAAGGACACAGTGAAGACATTCGACACGTGTCAACGTAATGCATATGAAGAGACAGAGAGAATTTGAGGGATAAGCACAGAAGGGGTTTGGGTCCGATCACATTCACTTAGTGCAGAAAATGGCAACTTGAAGACATAGCTATAAGTGAATGTTGTAGAGGACATAACACATATGTATGTATGTATGTATGTATGTATGTATGTGTGTATGTATGTATGCATGTGTGTGTGTGTGTGTGTCTATATATATATATATATATATATATATATATATATATATATATATATATATATATATATATATCGTTGAAGACTCATGACGCCAAAGAGAAATCTTCAAGAAAGGTTGGTGGTGGCATTACCCACCGTATAGGAAATATTAGACCCAGACACGGCGCACAATTATCATGGCGCTCCAAAGTCAAATTCCACATTAATGTATTCACACTTAGAGGGTAAGTCTTCATGAATTGAAGATATACGTTACTTTGTGTGTTGCGCACCAAAGTCATCAATATGCATAAGCATTAGGATGTGTGTCCGTTCACAGGACATTCAAGGATTCTAAGATATTTAGCTCACACCGCAGCTTGCAAAACCTTTGCTCATCCAAGGGCTTCGTGAAGATATCTACCAATTGCTCTTCTGTGTTGACATGAATGATATCAATGTCTTCCTTCATAACGTGATCTCTGAGAAAGTGATGACAGATTTGAATGTGCTTTGTCTTCGAGTGCTGAACTTGATTGTTGGCAATCTTGATGGGGCTTTCATTGTCGCAGTAGAGGGGCACATGCTTCATGTTGATGCCATAATCCTTGAGAGTTTGCTTCATCCAGAGAAGCTGAGCACAACAAGATCCAGCATCAATGTATTCAGATTCAGCAGTGGAGAGTGATACACAGTTCTGCTTATTTGAAGACCAATAGACCAGAGATCGTCCAAGAAAGTGACATGTCCCTGATGTGGACTTGCGATCAACCTTGTCACCAGCATAATCAGCATCTGAGAATCCAACTAGATCAAACTCTGAGCCCTTTGGATACCATAATCCTAGCGTTGGGGTGTGAGCCAAATATCGAAGTATTCGCTTCATCGCGAGCTGATGCGATTCCTTTGGTGCCGCTTGGAATCGGGCACACATGCAAATGCTAAGCATTATATCTGGCCTAGATTCACGTAAGTACAATAAAGAACCAATCATGGAGCGGTATACCTTTTGATCGAACTCTTTACCATTGTCGCCGGGGCCCAATTGACCTTTGGTTGGCATTAGCGTCGTGTACCCTTTGCAGTCTTGCATTCCGAACTTCTTCAGGCAATCTTTGAGGTATTTTTGTGGTGATATGAAGATGCCATTTCTCCGTTGAAGGATTTGAAGACCAAGAAAGAATTTCAGCTCTCCCATCATGGACATCTGATATTGCTCTTGCATCATATGCCCAAACTCATCACTGTATCTTATTTGTGCAGCCGAAGATAATGTCATCCACATAGATTTGGCATACAAATAGTTCTCCATCATATGTCTTCGTGAAGAGAGTGGGATCTAGCGAACCAGGTTTGAAGCCTTTGATCTTCAGGAAGTCTTTAAGCGTGTCATACCAAGCGCGAGGTGCTTGTTTGAGGCCATACAGTGCCTTGTTGAGTTTGTAGACCATATCAAGACGCTTTGGATCTTCAAAACCAGGAGGTTGGGCAACATATACTTCTTCTACAATTTTTTCATTCAGGAAGGCACTCTTCACATCCATTTGGTACAAAAGAATGTTGTTGTGGTTAGCATAGGCTAGCAATATACAAATGTCTTAAAGCCTAGCCATAGGAGCAAAGGTTTCACCAAAGTCAATTCCTTCCACTTGTGTGTAACCTTCAGCAACAAGACGAGCCTTGTTTCTGACAACTTGCCCATGCTCATCTTGCTTGTTGTGATAGTTCAATTTGGTACCAATAATATCATGCTTGCGAGGACCATGACGTTTAACTAGCTCCCAGACATTATTCAGCTCAAACTGTTGAAGCTCTTCTTGCATAGCTTGAATCCAGTCAGGTTCCATGAAGGCTTCATCAACTTTCTTGGGTTCAGATATAGAGACAAATGCAAAGTGCCCACAGAAGTTTGCTAGCTATGTTCCTCTTGAACGTGTGAGAGGACTTGGTGCATTGATACTCTCTATGATCTTCTCAATATGTACTTCATTGGCCACGCGAAGATGGGGTGGCCAAAGACTTTGCTCTTGTTGATTGTCATCGTCAGCTTCAGCATTGTCTTCAGACTGAGCATTGTCTTCATGTTGATTAGGTGCTTAAATGACAATTTCTTCTTCAGTCTGTTCCTCGGTGGGTTTGATTTCTCCAGTACCCATATGCTTGATAGATTCACTAGGAGAAGCTTCATCTAGCACATTTGGAAGGTGCTCTCTTTGCGAGCCATTAGTCTCATCGAACCGCACATCTACAGTTTCAACCACTTTATAGTGAAAGAGGTTGAAGACTCTGTAGGTGTGTGAATCCTTTCCGTAACCAAGCATAAGACCTTCATGTGCTTCGGTGCAAATTTTTAATTGTGATGTGGATCCTCAATCTAGCACCTGGCACCAAAGACCTTGAAATAGCTAACGATTGGCTTCTTACCAGTCAGGAGTTCATAGGATGTCTTTTTGAAGAACTTATGAAGATAAACTCTGTTGATGATGTGGCAAGTAGTATCAATGGCTTCAGGCCAGAACTTTCTTGGAGTCTTGTACTCATCAAGCATCGTGCGTGCCATCTCAATGAGGGTTATGTTCTTGCGCTTAATGATGCTATTCTGCTGAGGTGTGTATGGAGCAGAAAACTCATGTGTGATGCCCAATGTATCAAGATAAGTGTCAAGGCCAGTGTTCTTGAACTCTGCACCATTGTCACTCCCAATGTGCTTGATCTTGATGCTATAATTGGTCATGGCACGATTGGTGAATCGTCTGAAGACATCCTGCACTTCAGTCTTATAGAGAATTATGTGCACCCAGGTGTATCTTGAATAATCATCAAAAATGACAAAGCCATAGAGATGTGCGGTGGTAGTAAGGGTAGAGTAGTGAGTAGGGCCGAATAATTCCATGTGAAGCAGCTCGAAGGGGCGTGATGTAGTCATGATTGTCTTCGAGGGATGCTTGGCCCTAGTCATCTTCCCGGCTTCACAAGCACCACATAGATGATCTGTCTTGAACTTGACTCCCTCGATGCCAATGATATGCTTCTTCTTCACGAGAGTGTGCAAGTTCCGCATGCCCGCATGTCCTAGCCTTAGATGCCAGAGCCAACACTCTGAAGCTTTTGCTAGAAGTCATATGGAAAGCTGTGGTCCTGTGGAGAAATCTACCATATACAGATCACCTCTTCGATACCCTCCGAAGACTAGAGATTTGTCAGTTTCCATAAGCACAAGGCAACGATATTTTCCAAATATCACAATCATGTTCAGATTGCAAAGCATTGAGACAGACATTTGAAGGAAATATGCCCTAGAGGCAATAATAAAATTGTTATTTATATTTCCTTATATCATGATAAATGTTTATTATTCATGCTAGAATTATATTAACCAGAAACTTAGTACATGTGTGAGTACATAGACAAATAGAGTGTCCCTAGTATGCCTCTACTTGACTAGCTCGTTAATCAAAGATGGTTCAGTTTCCTAACCATAGACATGTGTTGTCATTTGATCAACGGGATCACATCATTAGAGAATGATGTGATGGACAAGACCCATCCGTTAGCTTAGCATAATGATCGTTTAGTTTTATTGCTATTTCTTTCTTCATGACTTATATGTATTCCTCTGACTATGAGATTATGCAACTCCCGAATACCGGAGGAACACCTTGTGTGCTATCAAACATCACAACGTAACTGGGTGATTATAAAGATGCTCTACAGGTGTCTCCGAAGGTATTTGTTGGGTTGGAATAGATCAAGATTAGGATTTGTCACTCCATGTATCGGAGAGGTATCTCTGGGCCCTCTCGGTAATGCACATCACTATAAACCTTGCAAGCAATGTGACTAATGAGTTAGTTGCATGATGATGCATTACGGAACGAGTAAAGAGACTTTCCGGTAACGATATTGAACTAGGTATGATGATACCGACGATCGAATCTCGGGAAAGTAACATACCGATGACAAAGGGAATGAAGTATGTTGTTATGCGGTTTGACCGATAAAGATATTCGTAGAATATGTAGGAGCCAATATGAGCATACAGGTTCCGCTATTGGTTATTGACCGGAGATGTGTCTCGATCATGTCTACATAGTTCTCGAACCCGTAGGGTCCGCACGCTTAACGAGTCGATGACGATTTGTATTATGAGTTGAGTGTTTTGGTGACCGAAGTTTGTTCGGAGTCCCGGATGAGACCACGGTCATGACGAGGAGTCTCGAAATGGTCGAGAGGTAAAGATTCATACATTAGAAGGTTATATTCAAACATCGGAATGGTTCCGAGTGATTCGGGTATTTTTCGGGAGTACCGAGGGGTTACCGGAACCCCCCGGAGAAGTGTTGGGCCAACATGGGCCTAAGGGAGAGAGAGGGAAGCCCGCGGGGGGTGGCCGCGCGCCCCCCTCCTAGGTAGTCCGAATAGGACAAGGAGGAGGGGGTGGCCCCCCTTCCCTTTCCCTCTCCCTCTCCTTCCTATTCCCTTCGGTGGAGAAAGGAAAAGGGGGTGGGGCGAATCCTACTTGGACTAGGAGTCCAAGTAGGACTCCCCCCATGGCGCGCCCCTCCTGGCCACCGGCCTCTCTCCTCCCCCCTTTTTATACGTGGGCAGGGGGCACCCCAAAGGCACACCGATAGTTCTCTTAGCCATGTGCGGTGCCCTCCTCCACAATTTACTCCTCCAGTCATAGCGTCGTAGTGGTTAGGCGAAGCCCTACGTGGACCACATCACCAACACCATCGCCACGCCGTCATGCTGACAAAACTCTCCCGCGACCGTCTACTGGATCGAGAGCTTGAGGGACATCATCGAGCTTAACGTGTGCTGAACACGGAGGTGCCGTACGTTCGATACTTGGATCGGTTGGATCGTGAAGACGTTTGACTACATCAACTGCGTTAACAAACACTTCCGCTTTCGGTCTACGAGGGTACGTGGACACACTCTCCCGTCTCATTGCTATGCTTCTCCTAGATAGATCTTGCATGATCGTAGGAAAATTATGAATTACTACGTTCCCCAACAGTGGTATTAGAGCCAGGTTTATGCGTAGATGATATGCACGAGTAGAACACAAATGAGTTGTGGGCGATAATAGTCATACTGCTTACCACCAACGTCTTACTTTGATTCGGCGGTATTGTTGGATGAAGCGGCCCAGACCGACATTACATGACCGCGTTCATGAGACTGGTTCTACCGACATTCTTCGCACACAGGTGGCTGGCGGGTGTCTATTTATCCAACTTTAGTTGAATCGAGTTTGATTACGGTTGGTCCTTGTTGAAGGTTAAAACATCACACTTGACGAAAAATCATTGTGGTTTTGATGCGTAGGTAAGAACGGTTCTTTCTAGAAGCCCGTAGCAGCCATGTAAAACTTGCAACAACAAAGTAGAGGACGTCTAACTTGTTTTTGCAGGGCATGTTGTGATGTGATATGGTCAAGACGTGATGAGATATAAATTGTTGTATGAGATGATCATGTTTTCTAGAAGTTATCGGCAACTGGCAGGAGCCTTATGGTTGTCGCTTTATTGTATGAAATGCAATATCCATGTAATTGCTTTACTTTATCACTAAGCGGTAGCGATAGTCGTAGAAGCAATAGTTGGCGAGACGACAACGACGCTACGATGGAGATCAAGGTGTCAAGCCGGTGACACTGGAGATCATGACGGTGTTTTGGAGATGGAGATCAAAGGCACAAGATGATGATGGCCATATCATGTCACATATTTTGATTGCATGTGATGTTTATCCTTTATGCATCTTATTTTTCTTAGCACGGCGGTAGCATTATAAGATAATCCCTCACTAAATTTCAAGGTATAAATGTTCTCCCTGAGTATGCACCGTTGCTACAGTTCGTCGTGCTGAGACACCACGTGATGATCGGGTGTGATAAGCTCTACGTTCACATACAACGGGTGCAAGCCAGTTTTGCACGTGCAGAATACTCGGCTTAAATTTGATGAGCCTAGCATATGCAGATATGGCCTCGGGACACTGAGACCAAAATGTCGAACATGAATCATATAGTAGATATGATCAACATAGAGATGTTCACCATTGAAAACTACTCTATCTCACGTGATGATCGGACATGGTTTAGTTGATATGGATCACGTGATCATTTAGATGACTAGAGGGATGTCTATCTAAGTGGGAGTTCTTAAGTAATATGATTAATTGAACTTTAACTTATCATGAACTTAGTACCTAATAGTTTTTGCATGTCTATGTTGTTGTAGATCAATGGCCCGTGCTACCGTTCCCTTGAATTTTAATGCGTTCCTAGAGAAAGCTAAGTTGAAAGATGATGGTAAAAACTACATAGACTGGGTCCATAACTTGAAGCTTATCCTCATTGTTGCACAGAAGAATTATGTCCTGGAAGCACTGCTAGGTGCAAGGCCCGCTGCAGGAGCAATTGCGAACGTTATGAACATCTGGTAGAGGAAAGCTGATGACTACTCGATAGTTCAGTGTGCCATGCTTTACGGTTTAGAATCGGGACTTCAAAGACATTTTGAACGTCATGGACCATATGAGATGTTCCAGGAGTTGAAGTTAATATTTCAAGCAAATGCCCGAGTTGAGAGATATGAAGTCTCCAACAAGTTCTATAGCTACAAGTTGAAGGAGAATAGTTCTGTCAGTGAACATATACTCAAAATGTCTGGGTATCATAACCACCTGACTCAGTTGGGAGTTAATCTTCCTGATGATAGTGTCATTGGCAGAGTTCTTCAATCACTGCCACTGTCGGGGGAGAACTGATCGTGCCCCACGAGCACCTATGGGACCTGGGAGGGTCCCTTGTGGTTCGGAGGGGGGCGGAGATTGCACAAAGAGCGGATCGAGGCGATGCACACGAGCGGATTTACCCAGCTTCGGAGCTCTCCGGAGAGATAATACCCCTACTGCTGCTTTGTGGATTATCTTGTGTTCTTGCTAGGGAGCAAATGGGAGCTACAAGACCTAGCCTGAGTGTGGTTTTGTATGAATGTGATGAACTAAGCTGGAGCTGGACCGAAACCAGCCGAACCCTTTCTACGTTGCCCTCGGGCCTCCTTTTATAGGCACAAGGGGTCACCACATGTGGCAAGTAGACAAGGTTACAATGGTAAAACCTAGGTTGGTACACGCTTTATGCGATGTACGATAATCTATACCTAACTCGACGGCAAGGGACAAGAGTCATCAACGCCCGTCTCGATCGCTGAGCGATAACAGGACCGTCAAGTCGCCTCCGTTCGCCATGATGGTAGCTTGTCGTGTGCGTCTGTCGCTACTCCCGCTGGCTGCACAGCCCGTCGACACGCGTGCTTGGGAGAGCCCGTGGTGACACGTTGGCGGGTGAGCTGGAGCGGAGATGAAGAGAGGTCGCCCGCCCGACAAGCGCCTTGCAGCGGCAGGAACCTTGTCGCGCTTTGGGGTTCAGCGCCGCCAAGCCTTCCGGCAAGCTCCTCTTGCCGGGCCTTGTTTTCCTTTGCGCCTCTGGTGGCCTTCCGGCAAGCTCCTCTTGCCGGGTCTTGACTGCTTTGTTCTTGAATGGCTCCAAAGGAGCCGCTGAGATCTTGGTGGCCATCAAGCCAGCCTGCCGTGGGCGCTGCAATCGTCTGCGGTGCGAGTTCGGGTACTAGGATACCCCTCTTGTAGTACACCGGCAGGGCCCCGAACTGGAGCCACACAGCGCCAAGCTCTGTTGGGCCAGGCCCAAAACAGTCTGCACGGGCGCGTGGTCTTGATTACGCCGTTATTTGCCTTGGACCCACCACGTCTCCCACAGGCGGCACGCGTGCGGACGTGGCGTCGTGGGGAGATCGTGGGCTTTCTTTAATGGGAAAAATCGGAACGCCCGTCCCCTCTCCCCTTTATAAGCGGGGGAACCGGGGCAGGACGCCCACTTGCCCTCGCTGTCACATCGGAAAACCCCCGTCGCTTTCCCCTTCCTTCTCGAGCCCACAGAGAGCGACGCTCCGCCCCCTCCATTGCCACCGGTGCCACCCATGGCGTCGGCTTCCTCCACCACGACTCCCTATGGCTCCGAAGGCCGATAAGGGGAAGGGCGTGAAATCCGCCGAGGCGCAGCGGCTCGCGGCGCTGCGGAAGGAGCGGGCCCTCTTCGACCCCCTGCTCAACAGGAAGGAGCTGCGGGAGCTGTACTACTTCTTCTGGTCGACGGTGACCCGGGTGCATCCGCGCACGAGGGTCATCTCCGCCGCTACATCTGCTAAGGTCTCCATCGGGTACCCCTTCTTTGCGATTTTCTTCTGGTGCGGGCTCTGCCCGCCCTTTTCTGAATTCTTCTGTGATGTCATGAACACATATGGCCTCCGCCTCCTTGACTTTACCCCCAACGCCATCCTTACCATGGCCGTTTTCGCACATCTCTGCGAGAACTTTGTCGGGGTCCACCCAAACGTCGCACTCTTCCGCCACTACTTCTCACCCCGCGTAGATTGAGGAGAGCTGCTTGCCGGAGGAATTGCATGGACCTCTAGGATCGGCAAGAAGGAAGCGTATCTTGACGGAGAGTTGCGCAGCAAGTGGGAGGAGTGGAGGGCTGACTGGTGCTGGATCTTAGAGGAGGAGCCACAACCTTTTACTGCCCTGCGCAAGACCCCCATAGTTTGTGGCAACGACTGGAGCAACTTGGCGCCGGAGTACGACAAGTTGAGGATTGCCACGACTAGGATTTTGCGTCTCCGGCAAGCAGGGCTTACCGTAGGAGCAGTTGGTGCGGACTTCGCCGCGCCGCATTGCGCCTTGCGGGAGAAAGGAGGCCTGCTTGGGAATTCGAATCGGCGGATATCATGAGGCTGCGCCCGGTCTGAATTGGAATTCCACTACCACGAGCTTGACGGCATGCTGCGGAGCTGTTCAAGCTGAAGCGGATAACCCGGATGGTGCATGTTGCCGAGGGAGTTGTGCCTTGTGCAACAACTCGTCGCTTGATAGCATCCGCGCAATAATGCCGTTGTGCGATTCCCACGGATCATTCCAACTTGGCGAGAGCCCGCCCGATGTCATAGTGCAGCAGTTCTTCGACAACTTGGTTGAAGTGCCGATCCGCGCCGACGAGAAGAGCGGCTCACCCGCGACACCTTGCTCGCCGGGAGATGGCGCGCGCGCCACAAGGTTGGAGGAGGCTGCGAGGCTGCTTGTCGCTGCGCATTTGGGTTTACCGTCGAGGCGGAGAGGGCCGAGGCGGCAAGCCTTGCCGACCAAGAAGAGTTCGTCGGTGAGGAGGAGCAGACCGAGCCCGACGACGACCCAAGTGAGCCTGCCGGGGGCGCCTCTCCTCCGCCGTCAAGTAGCTTGCCGCAGGGGGAGCTCGCTGCCCCGCCAAGGAGACGTCTCCGGAGGACCGGAGAAGTGGCGGGGGAGCATACGGTCCAGCAGCCGCCTCGCCGCCCGACGCGCTCCACCGCGACAAGTACTGTTGCCGCGGGAGCGCCTCATTTCGCCACGGCGACGGGAGCAGGGCCCTCTGAGTCGCGGCCCTCGCACCCGCCAAGCGCGGAGGGAGTCCTCTCCCCAATCCGTCCGTACCGAGCAGAGTTTGATCTCTCCACCCTCAGCTCAGGAAGAAGAGGAAGAGTAAGATCTTGCCGCTGCTATTTGTAATCTTCAATTTATTGCTTTATCTTATATCTGACTGGTTCCACTGAATTTTCTTCTTCAGGGCGTCAGCTCAGAGGGCCAAGACGCCGGTGGTTGTCGTCTCAGATGATTCCCCTGTAGCAACAGGGGCACGTCCGGACTCCTTGCGGATCCAGCAACCCTTCAACAGAGCAGCCCCCAGCACAGCCCCCAGCGTAAGTATCTGGTATGCTTCACGTGGTTAGGCGCGCTTGGGTGCTTTTCTGTTACTGATATCTGGTTTGTTGGATTTTTGTAGGAGCAGGGCAGCCACATCATGGAGCACCGGAGGCTACCCGAGGTCCACCTCATCGAGGAGGCCCCGGAGGTTACTCCCGAAATTCTGCTTGCTTCAACTACGCCACCAAGGGAGAATTCTCCGCCAAGGGAGCGCTCTCCGGCAAGGGAGGCTTCTCCGACAAGGGGAGCCTCTCCGACAAGGGCTGGCGCCGACGACCCTCGATGGCGAGACCGCGCCACGAACCATCTGCGGTAATCTTCTTGTCTTGATAGTTTCCCTTGGGTTCTGTTCTTCCGTTTCTCTCTTTCGAATATCTGTTTGATTTGTGCTTCCTTCTTCTGACCATCAGATCCATCTGCCGGAGACCCGATGGAAACCGAGGCTGCCGGCGAGGAAGACGCCGGTGGCGACAATGTCGACGCCGCCAACATGGAGGAGGAGGAGGCTGGCGCTGACAGGTCCGCCGGCGAGGAGGCTGCCGAGGCCGCTGGCGCAGAGGCTGGGGAGGAATCCGGCGATCGCACTGACGGCCCGGAGGCCGCAGGAGCGCCAGGCGCTGCGCCGACCGCCCGATCCCCGCCACCGACGCCGCACCGGACTCGAGGAGCCCCAGCCCGCGCCTACCGAAGCCGGCGAGGTGTCTTCATCAAGCTCCCATGGGCATCAAGCTCCAGGGCACCGGCGAAGGGGAGACCTTCGATCGCGGAGCTGCTTGCCTCCGCCGGGCTGTCGCTGGTTGATGCCCCGAGCAGCAGCAGATGGTGAACCCGAGGAGGAGCAGCTGCTAAGGAGGTTCTTTGTCGCTCTACCGCGCTCGACAAGCCAAACTGAGTCCAGGTCGAGGCGCTTGTCGCGAGGGCGGAGCTGACTTGGAGAACGTGCGGAAGAGCTCCGACGCGCCAACAAAGAGACTCTCCGGGACATAGCGAGGCTCGGGAGCAGCTTGCTTTGGAGCGCACGGCCTTCATCTTGGAGAAGGGCGAGGTTGAGGAGCAGCAGAGGCTTGCCGGTGAGAAGCTCTCCGCTCGAGAAGGTGAGTGGCGCGCGGAAGATCAACCTCGACAGCTTTGAGGAAGATCTCGCAGCCAAGCAAGCGATTAGTGGGCCACTCCAGAGGCAAAATATGCTGCCGCGGCTGCCGAGGCCGCCAAAAGGGAATTGGAGGCGAGGTGGCTCAGCTGGAGTCCACCCTCCAAGAGTGCCGAGGAGGTCGCGGGTTGAAGCGCGCGTGAGAAGGACGCTTACACCTCGGCGAGCTGCAGGTCGTTTCTTGAAAAGATCAAGGAGATCGATGCCGCCAAGGACGTCAAGGCGGATCTGGAGCTGAAATTGACCACCTTGGCGGAGGCGTTGAGCAGCGCCAGGGAGGCGGGAGACGGGCCTCTTGGAGAAAATCAAGGCCACCGAGGAGTTCTTTGTCGAATGCTGTGACCGCCAGAATAATCTTTGGGACAGCATAATGCATTGGATGGAAGGTCTTAGGACACCGCCACCGCATCCATAATGAGTGATAGAGTTGGGGATGACATATCTTGGATATTCCACCGACGAGAACCTCCAACCAGCGTCAAGCTCAGCCTATTCTTCAAAGGCGTGTTGGTGGGTATCCGCGGCTCCGGATGAGGTTCGAAGCAATCTGGCGGAGGAATCACGCCAAGTCTGTGCCGAGGCTCTCCAGAAGGTGTTGATGAAGGTGGCCTTCCGCAACCCAGACGTCGACTTTTCCAAGGCCCTCAAGTCCCTGCCTCCATCCGCCGATGTTGAAGCGCTCAAGACCCTTGTCGCACCCATTGTGGACAGGGTGAGGGGAGTTAAGAGGCTCGAGGGCGACCGCGTGGACTAGGCCGCCAAGTCTATCTTTCTCTTGTCGCTGTAGATCATGTTTTAGGAGAAAAACCTATTAGATCTGCGACAAGTTGTTATGTAATATACACTATCTTAGGCCATCGAATGCAATGTTATTTCCTTTACTCGATTTCTTCCCTTGTATGTTTTTACCCTCGCTTTCGTGGAAACTTGCGGTGCAGCACCCTTGCCCTTGGCCGAAAGTCTTGAACTTCAGCAGCTTTGTTGGCGGGGTCGCTACCGACAAGCAACCTCGTCGCGGACTAGCCGCAGCTCACTCAAGTTGTTGAGCGGACTCGAAACAAAGTAAGGGCGCGACCAGTCACGATTTGGTTCCTCCACGCACAGGTTTTCCATACAAAGTACGATCGTTCGAGGAAGATAACTTAAAATTTTTAAAACTGGCCGTTTAAATTTAACAACTTAGCTTTTCTGTTGTCCATTTTCCGGCAAGGCGACAGTTCCTCGAGTGACGCTCGTTGGCCCACATCATTATCTCCTCCCCCCCCCCCCGGTTAACTTGTGGGTGGATGAACCTTCTCCTTGTTTGAGAAGAAAGAAGAGAAAAATAAAGTTATGGAGCCTAATGGCTTATTATCGCTTACCGGGTGCGGGTGCTGCACAAGATGTTAGTAAACACATGCATATTTGATTATGAAAGCATGTATTAACAAAAATGTGCGCAACCATAAACTTTATGATGCAGGGTGCATGCCCGGCTTTGTACAAAGGATTACATGCAACAACGGCAAGACTTGTACAAAAGGGTGGTTCTGGAGCAGGTTCCGAATCGCGCCTCATGGGCAAAACTTGCGAAGATGCTCTATGTTCGAGAATTGCTCACGGAAAGCCATCTTCGGTCTCAAAGCGGACAGCGCCGGGCCTAGTGACTCGTTTTACCCGATAAGGGCCTTCCCACTTCAAGGTCAACTTGTTGGAATTCTTGGCGGATTGAGCGCGCCAAGAACAAGGTCGCCTTCCTCGAAGCTTCGGCATTAACTGCGGCTATGGTAGCGGCAAAGCTTGCTGGTAACGAGCAGCTCGTCTGACAGCTGAAGACGATCTTCCTCGAGGAGCGTAGCGTCATCTTGTCGCAGCTGCTCTAGCTCAAACTCATCATAGCGAGCACTCGAGGTGACCCGTATCTGAGTTCCGTGGGAGAACTGCCTCGCTCCGTAGACTAGAGCAAAGGGTGTGCGGCGATGGCTCGATTTGGCGTCGTCTGATCGACCAAAGAACCACCGCAGCTCCTCGATCCGATTCTTTCCGCACTTGTGCAGCTGTCGAAAGTTCTGGTCTTGAGTCCTCGCAGCACTTCAGCGTTTGCCCTCTCGCTGACCGTTGCTTCTCGGATGAGCAACGGAAGCAAAGCAGATCTTGGCGCCAAGATCTTGGGCGTCTTGCATGAAGGTGCGACTTCGTGAACTGTGCCGTTGTCGGTGATGATCCGGTTAGGAATCCCAAAGCGGCAAACAATTGACTGAAGAACTTGACGGTGATTGTGTTGTCACCTTCCTCACTGGTTCCACTTCCGCCACTTTGTGAACTTGTCGATTGCGGCGTACAAGTATTCAAAGCCCCGACAGCTCGGGGAAGGTGCCGAGGATGTCGAGCCCCAGACCGAGAAGGGCCAGGATAAAGGGATCGTCTGGAGAGCTTGAGCTGGCTGGTGTATCTGTCTTGAATGGAACCGCACGCTTCACACTTGGTTACTTGTGCAGTTGCATCTGGAGGGCTTCGGCGGAAGAAACCTTGCCGGAAAGCTTTGCGGCAAGTGCTCTTCGCCAATGTGGTGACCACATATGCCTCCGTGTATCTCCGCCAACAGCTTCATCCATCTTCCGGCAAATACACTTCAATTTCACTCCGTTGAGTCTTCTTACGCATGGATGTTGTCAACAAACTAGTACATACTTGACCGCCGGGCTACTTTTCCGCTTCTTCTTGCTCTTGGGAAGTTCCCTGCAGAAGGAAATGGACGATCTCTTTGTGCCCATGTTGGAGCACGTGGCTCGACAACAAGGACTAAAGGCTCATCTATCACTGCGGGACCATCGCTTCTCGGCAGGACCTGCGGGTCCGCCGAGCTTCGATGATCCCGTCAAGCTGCCGGAGCTAAGCTTGTCGGAGCGTTGCTTCAACGATACAAACTGCATGGTTTGTCGGAGCAGACTGCTCCTCGGTGATATTTGCGTTGGTTTTAGGGACCTTCTTGGCGGCTTCGAGAGCTCTGCCGGAAAGTAGTCGTTGGAAACCAATTTTCTCTTCTTGCTCATCCCGTTGATGGTGTCACGGTTGGTGAGTCAGCTTGAGCACAAAAATCCCTGGTTCCATGTAACTTAAGTGCGGCACATTTGGAGAGGCCATCAGCTATATCATTACGTGCTATTGGAACGTGTTCCATTTGCGAGCCTTCAAAGTGCTCTTCCAGCTTCCTCACTTCATCGACGTCGCTTCCATCAACGGACTCTGGTAATCTTTATTTACTTGGCGGACGACAAGTTGTGAGTCTCCGACAATGAGCTTCTTAATCCCAAGGTCCACCGCAATCCACGAGACCGCAAGCAAGCCTTCATACTCTGCAGTATTATTTGTTGCTTGTTCCTTGGGAAAGTGCATTTGGACTATGTATTTGAGGTGTTCCCGGTGGAGTGCGATAAGCAAGACGCCGGCACCGGCGCCTTTGCAGCGAAAGGCACCGCCAAAGTACATCAGCCATTCTTTATTTGCCTCCTTGACGGGGATGCTCGTCTCGAATCTCTTCATCCTGCGTTGGCGTCCACTCGCTATGAATTCTGCCAATGCCCTGCTCTGGATAGTTGAAGTGCTTTGAACTTGAGACCAAAGCTTGACAGTTCCAAAGCGCCCACTCAACAATCCTGCTTGTTGCTTCGGATTTTGCAAAATCCTCTTCAGCGGAAAGCGAGTGACAATGTTATCTCATGTGCTTGGAAGTAATGGCGCAGCTTTCGAGGCCATGAGGAGGCGAAAAGCAGCTTCGCACACCGTAGTACCTCGATCTAGCCCCTGCAGAAGGGAACCGACAAAGTATCTTGGGCGCTGCACCATCTTCTTCCGTATCTTGTCGCAACCTCGCGCTGATCCGTCCTTGTCGGGACCAGAGCTTGACGGCGAAGCATCTTGCTTGTCGCTGGATGCGCTTGCCTCGGTTGTCGGCTCATCATCTGCCTCCCTCTCCGCTACTAACGCAGCACTAACCACTTGATTGGTCGCCGCTATATACAACAGCATCTTCTCTTGTGGCTTAGGTGCGACAAGTATTGGAGCGGAGGACAGGTATCTCTTCAAGTCCTGCAACGCAGCCTCCGCTTTGGGAGTCCATTTCATTGGACCTGCCTTTTTCAAAATCTTGAAAAAGGGCAGGGCGCGTTCAGCAGATTTAGAGATAAACCTGCTGAGAGCAGCCACGCAACCGGCAAGCCTTCTGACATCCTTGACGCGCTTTGGTGCTTCGATCTGCTCAATGGCCTTGATCTTGTCGGGATTGGCTTCAAATCCCCGCTGAGATACAAAGAACCCGAGAAGCTTGCGGAAGGGACTCCAAACACGCACTTCTCGGGGTTGAGCTTGAGGTTGATCTTGCGCAGGTTTGCAAACGTCTCATCTAAATCTTGAACCAAGGTTGCCTGTCTTTGCTCTTGACCACTATGTCATCCATGTAAGCTTCTACGCTTCGTGTATCCGAGGTCCAAAGGCATCATGGACTACCCTTGCAAAGGTTGAACCAGCATTCTTCAAACCGAAGGCATCCGCATAAAGCAATCGTGCCACATGGTGTGATGAATGCGGTTTTCTCTCATCCTCTTACGCCATGAAGATCTGATGATATCCTGAATATGCATCAAGAAATGAAAGCAGATCGCATCCACCGTGGAGTCAACAATCTGGTCGACTGGCGGCAAGGGAAATGGGTCCTTGGGACAAGCTTTATTAACATCCGTGAAGTCAATACAAAGTCTCCATTTCCCATTAGCCTTGCGTACCACTACCGGATTGGCCAACCACGTGGGTGGAGGACTCCTCGACAAGCCCGGCTGCTTCCAATTTCTTGATTTCTTCGCTATGAACTCTTGGCGCTCCACCGCTGCTTCCTAACTCTTTGCTTGACGGGCGCGCGTGAGGACGAGACAGCTAGGTGGTGCTCAATTACTTTCTGAACGCCGGGGATGTCGATGGTTGCCATGCAAACACATCGACATTCGCCCGTAGGAAAAGCAACGAGCTCGCCTTCCTATTTAGGATCAAGCGTGGCAATCGATGGTGAAGGTACCACCGGTGCCGCCCTCCTTGGCGGGCACCTTCTTGGTCTTTGGCGGAGCTGCCATCGCCTTGTTGCACTTGCCGGTGGAGCTCGATGGTGCGTCCTCGACGGTAGCGCAGCACCAAGAAGAAGTGCGCTTGCCGGAGTGGGCAACAGGTGCTCTTGCGGACCTAGTGGTCTTCTTCTTCCCCGGGAGCTTCAGCGGTAAGTGGTTTGCTATCTGTCGCGGCTGCTGCATCCCAGAATCTTGTCGGCAGAGATAAGTGCGTCTTTCTTGTCGCCATGGACAGAAATGACGCTTATCGGGCCGGGCATCTTGAGTAGGTTGTATGCATAATGAGAGGCGGCCATGAACTTGGCAAGTGCCGGACGGCCAAGTATGCCATTGTAGGGCAATGGGAAATCGGCGACGCCAAACGTGACCCTCTCGGTTCTGAAGTTGAGCTCGCTGCGAATGTTACCGCAACGTGATCTTCCCTTTGGGCTTGCTCCTTCCGGGTTGATTCCTTGAAAGTACCAGTTTCTTGAGCTCACCGTCGAGGATTTGAAGTTTCGAGCACCGCAGAGGAGATCAAATTCAGGCCGCCCCACCGTCAACCAAGATCTTTGTGACCTTGAGGTTGCGGATGGTTGGTGAGACCAACATCGGCAAACACCCGACCGCAGTGATGCGATCGGGGTGATCCTCAATGTCAAAGATGATGGGCGTCTGGACCACTTCGAGGTTTGCGTGACTCTATGGACGGTTCTCGCTGCATTGACCTCACGCATCCATTGCTTGAGTTGGCGGTGCGAGGTATGCGAGACGCACCACCATCGACGCAAAGGACCTCTGTTGCCTTTTGAAACTCATGCTCATCAGCCTCATCGCCTTCATCGCCCTCGCCATCTTCATCTTCGCTCTTCTTCCTTGTCGCGCCACGGGAGGTCTGTCTCCTTGCCGCTGCTTGGCCTTGCCATGGCGCCTCCCCGACCGGGTCTCTTCTTACTTGCCGCACTGCACCTTCTTGGGCTTTCTCCTTGTCTCGCCGCTCGATTCAGCTTTCAGAGCTCAACAAGCTGCTCGACTTTCTTGCAGCTCGAGATCGTGGCCCTTGGTGCGGTGGATTTTACAAGATCGCTTGTTGAGCTGCCAGGCTTGTCGGCGTCCGCCACAGCTTGGCGGTCGGCGCTAACGGCAACCTCCTTGCCGGAGCCACCGCCTTGGCTTGGTTGGCGGCACTATCCTTGCCGGACTGCTCGACAACTAGTACTTCTTGGTTTTTCTTCCTCCGTTGTTCCGCCACGGCTATTCCTTGTCAGGCGATCCCTCACCGCCGACTCGCTCCCACATTCTCTCCGGAGTCTTCTTCCTTCTTCAGCGGCACACTTGTCGGCCAGGCGTATAGCTCACCGACGTCTTTCACTTTGCACATCGCCATCTCCTCCTCATCCTGCGATTTCGACATTCTGATGGAACGACCGATCACCGCAGCAGGTGGACGCCAGGATGTTGTAGTGCACTGATCAATCTCTGGATGAATTTATGCAGAGACTCCCCCTCCTTCCGGGCAAGCAGGTGGAGATCACTCTCGCCATGAGGCTTGTGGTCACCGTGAAGGCGCCAACAAACCGGTGGCACAAATCTGCCCAAGAAGAAATAGAGCCATCCGGCAAGTGCATGAGCCAAGATCCGACGCTTGGCTTGAGCACCAAGGGAAGTAGTTGGTGAGGATCTTGTCGTCTCGCCCCCGCAGCTTGCACCGCGATGGTGTAGATGCCGAGGAACTCCGATGGGTGTGTCCTGCCGCCGCATTTCTCCGCACGCCTGGTTTGAAGTTTTTCTTGTCGGGCCACCGGACTTGCCGCAGCTCACGAGTGAACGCAGGGCAACCCACCGCATACGACAAGTCGCCTGGTTCCCCTGGCGCATGCATATCGACAGTGGGCCCAGCTGCTGGTCGATTGACGGTGCGCTTCTTCGGCGCCGATACGGGTTCGAAGCGCCTCTTCTTGTCGCTCCCAAGAACTTGGCGTTGGTCGCGACGAGCTCGTGGATCCGACGACGCCGTGGAGTCGCTGTCGAGATGGATCCGCGAGTCGGCGATCTTGGCCTTCGAAGGGGTGTCTACGGGTGCACCCCGCAAGTCTGCCGCCATCGGCTCGCGCTTTGTCGCTCGCCGCGCTCTGCGGCACTTGGTTGTCAAGGGACGCGCTGCTAAGCGGCCGATGAGACTCTGAATTGTGGTTTCCATTCGCCGACCTTATCGGCCGCCGGAGGGTAATCTAGTAGTAATCGAGCTCGCCAAGGCTTCCGCTGGTGTGGTTGGCGGCAACGGCGACGGAGCGAAGAACGGATGTGCTCGGACTCCTAACCAAGTTAGAGGAGCAGCATCCCGCCTCAGCCGACTGCATTCGTACTCGCATCGCATGCCGGGTGCATGCGGTCTCGAGGGCCTCGGATCCTCCAGCTTGGCCTTGATCCAATGAGCGATGGTGCCACGAGCATCATGACGCTGTTCGCCTCGCGCCTCCGCGATGGACGCGTGCAGATTCGGACGCCGACGCTGCGCCGCCTTTGTCCTTGACCTGGCGGCATCGTGGGCTCTCGACGACGCCGTCCCTCCGCTAGCTTTCCCCACCACCGACGGCTCCGGTGGTGGTGGGTTCGACGCGACGACTCAGCTGCTGCCGAAGGCTTCTTCTTCGCGCCATGTCGACGAAGATGTCGATGAAGTTGTTCGTGCGACCGCCGGATCGGGTTCACACAGCCTCGACGCCCCTACCCGGGCGCACCAAAGATGTCGGGGAGAATCGATCATGCCCCACGAGCACCTATGGGACCCGGAGGGTCCCTTGTGGTTCGGAGGGGGCGGAGATTGCACAAAGAGCGGATCGAGGCGATGCACACGAGCGGATTTACCCAGCTTCGAGCTCTCCGAGAGATAATACCCCTCACCGCTGCTTTGTGGATTATCTTGTGTTCTTGCTAGGGAGCAAATGGGAGCTACAAGACCTAGCCCGAGTGTGGTTTTGTATGAATGTGATGAACTAAGTCGAGCTGGACCGAAACCAGCCGAACCCTTTCTACGCTGCCCTCGGGCCTCCTTTTATTGGCACAAGGGGTCACCACATGTGGCAAGTAGACAAGGTTACAATGGTAAAACCTAGGTTGGTACACCGCTTTATGCGGTGTACAGAATCTATACCTAACTCGACGGCAAGGGACAAGAGTCATCAATGCCCGCCTCGATCGCCGAACAAAGGTAACAGGACCGCTGTGCGCCTCCGTCGCCACGATGGTAGCTTGTCACGCCGTCTGTCGCTACTCCCCGCTGGCTGCACAGCCCGTCGACACGCGTGCTTTGGGAGAGCCTCGTGGTGACACGCTGGCGGGTGAGCTGGAGCGGAGATGAAGAGAGGTCGCCCGCCCGGCAAGCGCCTTTGCCGCGGCAGGAACCTTGTCACGCTTGGGGGTTCAGCGCCGCACAGCCTTCCCGACAAGCTCCTCTTGCCGGGCCTTGTTTTCCTTGCGCCTGAGTGGCCTTCCGCAAGCTCCTCTTGCCGGGTCTTGACTGCTTTGTTTTTGAATGGCTCCAAAGGAGCCATTGAGATCTTGGTGGCCATCAAGCCAGCCTCGCCAGTATGCCAGAATCGTCTGTCAGTGCACGAGTTCGGGGTACTAGGATACCCCTACTCTAGTACACCGACAGCCACCAAGCTATAAAGGCTTCGTGATGAACTATAATATGCAAGGGATGGAAAAGACAATTCCCGAGCTCTTCACGATGCTAAAGGCTGCGGAGGTAGAAATCAAGAAGGAGCATCAAGTGTTGATGGTCAACAAGACCACTAGTTTCAAGAAAAAGGGCAAAGGGAAGAAGGGGAACTTCAAGAAGAACAACAAGGAAGTTGCTGCTCAAGGGAAGAAGCCCAAGTCTGGACCTAAGCCTGAAATTGAGTGCTTCTACTTCAAAGGGGCTGGTCACTGGAAGCGGAACTGCCCCAAGTATTTGGTGGATAAGAAGGATGGCAAAGTGAAAGGTATATTTGATATACATGTTATTGATGTGTACCTTACTAATGCTCGTAGTAGCGCCTGGGTATTTGATACTGGTTCTGTTGCTCATATTTGCAACTCGAAACAGGGGCTACGTATTAAACTAAGATTGTCTAAGGAAGAGGTGACGATGTGCGTGGGAAATGGTTCCAAAGTCGATGTGATCGGCATCGGCACGCTACCTCTACATCTACCTTCGAGATTAGTTTTAGACCTAAATAATTGTTATTTGGTGCTAGCATTGAGCATGAACCTTATATCTGGATCTTGTTTGACGCGAGACGGTTATTCATTTAAATCAGAGAATAATGGTTGTTCTATTTATATGAGTAATATCTTTTATGGTCATGCACCCTTGATGAGTGGTCTGTTTTTGTTGAATCTCGATTGTAGTGATACACATATTCATAATATTGAAGCCAAAAGATGAAAAGTTAATAATGATAGTGCAACTTATTTGTGGTACTGCCGTCTAGGTCATATTGGCGTAAAGTGCATGAAGAAACTCCATGCTGATGGACTTTTGGAATCACTTGATGCTTGCGAACCATGCCTCATGGGCAAGATGACTAAGACTCCGTTCTCCGAGAAAATGGAGCGAGCAACTAACTTGTTGGAAATAATACATATTGATGTATGCGGTCCAATGAGTGTTGATGCTCGCGGCGGGTATCGTTATTTTCTTACCTTCACAGATGATTTGAACAGATATGGGTATATCTACTTAATGAAACATAAGTCTGAAACATTTGAAAAGTTCAAATAATTTCAGAGTGAAGTGGAAAATCATCGTAACAACAAATAAAATTTCTACGATTTGATCATGGAGGTGAATATTTGAGTTATGAGTTTGCTCTTCATTTGAAACAATGTGGAATAGTTTCGCAACTCACACCACCTGGAACACCACAGCGTAATGGTGTGTCCAAACATCTTAACCGTACTTTAGTAGATATGGTGCGATCTATGATGTCTCTTACCGATTTACCACTATCATTTTGGGGTTATGCTTTAGAGATGGCTGCATTCACATTAAATAGGGCACCATCTAAATCCGTTGAGACGACACCATATGAACTGTGGTTTGGCAAGAAACCTAAGCTGTCGTTTCTTAAAGTTTGGGGCTGCGATGCTTATGTGAAAAAGCTTCAACCTGATAAGCTCGAACCCAAATCAGAGAAATGTGTCTTCATAGAATACCCAAAGGAGACTGTTGGGTACACCTTCTATCCCAGATCCGAAGGCAAGATATTCGTTGCTAAGAATGGATCCTTTCTAGAGAAGGAGTTTCTCTAGAAAGAAGTGAGTGGGAGGAAAGTATAACTTGATGAGGTAATTGTACCTTCTCCCGAATTGGAAAGTAGTTCATCACAGAAATCAGTTCCAGTGATTCCTACACCAATTAGTGAGGAAGCTAATGATGATGATCATGAAACTTCAGATCAAGTTACTACCGAACCTCGTAGGTCAACCAGAGTATGATCCGCACCAGAGTGGTACAGTAATCCTATTCTGGAAGTCATGTTACTTGACCATGACGAACCTACAAACCATGAGGAAGCGATGATGAGCCCAGATTCCGCGAAATGGCTTGAGGCCATGAAATCTGAGTTGGGATCCGTGTATGAGAACAAAATGTGGACTTTGGTTGACTTTCCCGATGATCGGCAAGCCATAGAGAATAAATGGATCTTCAAGAAGAAGATTTACGCCGACGGTAATGTTACTATCTACAAAGCTCGACTTGTTGCAAAAGGTTTTCGACAAGTTCAAGGAGTTGACTACGATGAGACCCTCACCCGTAGCGATGCTTAAGTCTGTCTGAATCATGTTAGCAATTGCTGCATTTTATGATTATGAAATTTGGCAAATGGATGTCAAAACTGCATTCCTTAATGGAGATCTTAAATAAGAGTTGTATATGATGTAACCAGAAGGTTTTGTCGATCCAAAAGGTGCTAACAAAGTGTGCAAGCTCTAGCGATCCATTTATGGACTGGTGCAAGCATCCGGAGTTGGAATATACGTTTTGATAGTGTGATCAAAGCATATGGTTTTCTACAGACTTTTGGAGAAGCCCGTATTTACAAGAAAGTGAGTGGGAGCTCTGTAGCATTTCTAATATTATATGTGGATGACATATTGTTGATTGGAAATAATACAGAATTTCTGGATAGCATAAAAGGACACTTGAATAAGAATTTTTCAATGAAAGACCTTGGTGAAGCTGCTTATATATTGGGCACAAGATCTATAGTGATAGATCAAGACGCTTAATTGGACTTTCACAAAGCACATACCTTGATAAAGTTTTGAAGAAGTTCAAAATGGATCAGTAAAGGAAAGGGTTCTTGCTTGTGTTACAAGGTGTGAAGTTGAGTCAGACTCAATGATCGACCACTGCAGAAGATAAAGAGAAAATAAAAGTCATTCCCTATGCCTCAGCCATAGGTTCTATCATGTATGCAATGCTGTGTACCAGACCTGATGTGTGCCTTGCTATAAGTTTAGCAGGGAGGTACCAAAGTAATCCAGGAGTGGATCACTGGACAACGGTCAAGAACATCCTGAAATACCTTAAAAGGACTAAGGATATGTTTCTCGTTTATGGAGGTGACAAAGAGCTTGTCGTATATGGTTACGTTGATGCAAGCTTTGACACTGATCCGGATGACTCTAAGTCACAAACAAGATACGCATTTATATTGAATGGTGGAGCTGTCAGTTGGTGTAGTTCCAAGCAGAGCGTCGTGGCGGGATCTACGTGTGAAGCGGAGTACATAGCTGCTTCGGAAGCAGTAGATGAAGGAGTCATGATGAAGGAGTTCATATCCGATCTAGGTGTAATACCTAGTGCATCGGGTCCAATGAAAATCTTTTGTGACAATACTGGAGCAATAGACTTGGCGAAGGAATCTATATTTCACAAGAGAACCAAACACATCAAGAGACGCTTCAATTCCATCTGCGATCAAGTCAAGGAGGGAGACATAGAGATTTGCAAAATACGTACGGATCTGAATGTTGCATATCCGTTGACTAAGCCTCTTCCACGAGCAAAACATGATCAGCACCAAGACTCCATGGGTGTTAGAATCATTACTATGTAATCTAGATTATTGGCTCTAGTGCGAGTGGGAGACTGAAGGAAATATGCCCTAGCGGCAATAATAAAATTGTTATTTATATTTCCTTATATCATGATAAATGTTTATTATTCATGCTAGAATTGTATTAACCGGGATCTTAGTACATGTATGAATACATAGACAAACAGAGTGTCCCTAGTATGCCTCTACATGACTAGCTCGTTAATCAAAGATGGTTAAGTTTCCTGACCATAGACTTGTGTTGTCATTTGATCAACGGGATCACATCATTAGAGAATGATGTGATTTATACATATTCCTCTGACTATGAGATTATGCAACTCCCGAATACCGGAGGAAAACCATGTGTGCTATCAAACGTCACAACGTAACTGGGTGATTTTAAAGATGCTCTACAGGTTTCTCCGAAGGTATTTGTTGGGTTGGCATAGATCAAGATTAGGATTTGTCACTCCGTGTATCGGAGAGGTATCTCTGGGCCCTCTCGTTAATGCACATCACTATAAGCCTTGAAAGCAATGTGACTAATGAGTTAGTTGCGGAATGATGCATTACGGAATGAGTAAAGAGAATTGTCGGTAACGAGATTGAAATAGGTATGATGATACCGACGATCAAATCTCGGGCAAGTAACATACCGAAGACAAAGGGAATGATGTATGTTGTTATGCGGTTTGACCGATAAAGATTTTTGTAGAATATGTAGGATCCAATATGAGCATCCAGGTTCCGCTATTGGTTATTGACCGGAGATGTGTCTCGGTCCTGTCTACATAGTTCTCGAACCCGTAGGGTTCGCATGCTTAACGTTCGATGACGATTTGTATTATGAGTTATGTGTTTTGGTGACCAAAGTTTGTTCAGAGTCCCGGATAAGATCACGGACATGACGAGGAGTCTCGAAATGGTTGAGAGGTAAAGATTCATATATTTGAAGGTTATATTCGGACATCGGAATGGTTCTGAGTGATGCGGGTATTTTTTCGGAGTACCGAGGGTTACTGAACCCCCGGGGAAGTGTTGGGCCAACATGGGACTAAGGGAGAGAGAGGGAAGCCTGCGGGGGTTGGCCACACACCCCCCTCCTAGGGAGTCCGAATAGGACAAGGAGGAGGGGCAGCGCCCCCTTCCCTTTCCCTCTCCCTCTCCTTCCTATTCCCTCCGGTGGAGAAAGGAAAAGGGGGGATCCTACTTTGACTAGGAGTCCAAGTAGGACTCCCCGCATGGCGTGCCCTTCCTGGCCGCCGGCCTCTCTCCTTCCCCCTTTATATACGTGGACAGGGGGCACCCCAAAGGTACACCAATAGTTCTCTTAGTCATGTGCGGTGCCCCCCTCCATAGTTTACTCCTCCGGTCATAGCGTCGTAGTGCTTAGGCGAAGCCATGCGCGGATCACATCACCAACACCGTCGCCATGCCTTGGTGCTGAAGGAACTCTCCCTCGACCCTCTATTGGATCAAGAGCTCGAGGGACGTCATCGAGCTGAACGTGTGCTGAACACGAAGGTGCCGTACGTTCGGTACTTGGATCGGTTGGATCGTGAAGACGTGCGACTATATCAACCGCGTTAACAAATGCTTCCGCTTTCGGTCTATGAGGGTACGTGGACACACTCTCCCATCTCGTTGCTATGCTTCTCCTAGATAGATCTTGCATGATCATAGGAAAATTTTGAATTACTACATTCCCCAACAACATTAAGTTGTAACCAATGGATTCAACAAGACTCACTTTATCCATGTGTTGATCCTTTGAGATAGCAACTCTACCTAGGCCCAATACCTTGCTTTTACCAGTGTCAGCGAACGTGATGTAGCTTTTAGTAGATGGACGTAGGGTTGAATCCATGACAAGTCTTCAATCACCAGTCCCGTGGTTAGTGCATCCACTGTCCATTATCCACTCAGTAGCTTTCGGAGTTGTACCCTACAGAGAAGTTAGAGGGATAGGCTTCACCAAGAGTATTGTGAAGCACAAACATATAGCGAACAAGCATGCAATCAAAGTTAAGATTCTTGTTTGGTAAGATAGGATGCTCGTCAAGAAATCCTGGGATGAAATAAATGGTAAGACCATTCTGGCACTTTATCTTGCGTCCCACAAGATGTTTTAGGTCCCCAGCATTGGCATCAGAAGTCTTTGATTTTCGGCTGGAGACCTTTCCCTGCAAGAGAATTAATTCTTCTTAACCATCCACATCTTCAGGGGTGGCTTAGAAGCAATAAGTCTAAGTGCATCATTTGAGAACTTTGGCTTTGGAGCCCTAGCAAATAGTTTTGCAGGAGGTGAATAATACTCATAAGAATATGCAGAGAAGTTCTTTGATTTGTGAACATAGCGTAGAAGAAAAACAGTCATATTCATGAGTTTGATGATAGTTTCCCTGCAAAACATTGGCGTTAGGGTGACCTTGTGAGGTCCTCTATCTGTATGAAGCCTTTGGGCCATATGAAGCCTTTGGTCTGGGGTTTGTCTTCTTCCCAGGTGGTGTCATGATGACATTCACGGGAAGCCTCTCAAGACAACTTTTGGGCACCCAGATCTTCTTCAAAGGTGGCCCATTCCTGCAGTTAGTACCAATAAACCTGGCAAACACTTCACCGTTCGGATTCTTAAACAGCTTATAATTGGCGTCAAGGGATTCATCAATGATAATGGGGTTAGAACAAGTGAAGCCAGATAAGATGGATGGGTCCACTGAAGGGTCCTTTGCAGCAACCCATGTGGTTTTGGGGTACTGCTCAGGCTTCCAGTAAGAACCATCAACATTCATTTTCCTCTCGAAACCAACACCCTCTTTCCTAGGGTTTCAGTTCATAATCTATTTCTTGAGGACATCACATAGTGTCTGATGCCCTTTGAGGCTTTTTTACATGCCTGTTTCAAGCAATGTCTTCAACCTAGCGTTCTCATCAGCAATAGTAGTGGTATCCTCAGTAGAGGGGTTAGTTACCACATCAGCAGTTGAAGATATTGCAATATCAGAGGCAGTGGAGCATTCAGGAATAGGGTCAGCATTATCACGCTCAAGACATTTTAAACATGGTGGCACAAAGTCTTCCTGAGCGGAACTGATCTGTTGAGCGAGTAGCGAATCATTCTCCTTTTGAAGATATTCATGAGACGCTCTCAGTTTCTCGAGATCTCGCTTCCTTTGAAGACAATCGTAGGAAAGCTTCTCATGAGTGGCTGAGAGGGTTTCATGACGACTTTCAAGTTCCTCATACTTAACATGAAGATTTTTTACGTCTTCGATTAAGGACTGAGTTCAATTCATTTCCTCGTCCAATAGGTCATCGCTTTTGTCTAGAAACTTTTGAATGTGTTCCATAGCAGTTTTTTGTTCAGTTGCAATTTTAGCAAGTGTTTTATAGCTAGGTTTGGATTCACATTCAAATTCATCTTCACTGGAGGTTTGAAAGTAAGCATCGCATGACTTTACCTTGGCACCTCGTGCCATGAAGCAGTAGGTTGGAGCAGAGTCGTCCTCATCATCGGCTTCAGCATCGGTGGCGTGACCATAGTCTTGAGTGTTGAAGATGGACTTGGCGACGAATGCCGAAGCTAGAGCTAGGCTTCCCATGCCTGAATCAGACTCCTCCTCATACTCTGCCTCCTCAGAAATAGACTCCTCCTGTGAATCCATATCCTTGCCAATGAATGCACGAGCCTTGCTTGATGAGCTCTTCTTGTGATACGAAGACTTTGATGAAGACTTTGAGGAAGACTGATGCGGAGCATCCTTCGATCATCCCCATGGACCTTCCGTCGCCTCACCAAGCTCCAAAAGGACCCATGACGAGAGCACGAGCTCGAGCTCTCGAGACCGAGGTGACTTCTCTCCTTAGTGAAATATCATATGACCCTCTCGAGACATGGCTACTACCTCAATCTGGAATGTTGTGCATGCTTAGGTACCAAGGAACCAACCTAGGAGAAGCTACAGCTCAAGATGGACACCAAGAGCAAGAGGAAGAACTGCAGAGTCCGGGGGAGCGGTACTACCGCTCAAGCCAAGCGGTACTACGGCTGGGAGCCAAGCGGTACTACCGCCTCCATCCGCCTACTTCCAAAACCCGACACACTCCAGAATCGAGCAGGCGTCGGGCGGTACTATCATCAAGATAAGCGGTACTACCTGGCGGTACTACCACCCACAAAGCGGTACTATCACTGAAAGCGGTACTACCGCCATGAAGCAACGGTACTACCGCCTGCTCAGATGTAGCGTTTGGGCGAGGCCCATGTACTCGTTCGCCCCTAACTTACCCCTTGGAGGTCCTAGACTATAAATAGACCTTCCCTCATCCTTTCTAGGGTTAGCTTTGGATTTGCTCATATTTCGTGTGAGAGCCTTTGCTCATCCATTTGGCTACTTCTCCTTGAGATCAGGACCTCTCGGAGAAGATCCCCAAGCGGATTCAAGACCCCTCCTAGGGTGGACCCTCAAGACCTCCTCTCGGAGAAGAACGGCTACCCTTGTATCCTACCCTTTGTTGTCCTTGAATCTTGTTCCACTCTATGTGTTTGATAATCTAGCACTTGTGTGATCGTTTTCTTGTCGGTTGAGTGATCTCTCTCGTTCTCCCGTGTTTTCCCTCGTGTTCTTCCGCTCGTTCTTCGTGTTCCTCGAGGGATTCTCTCCAAGCGTGAAAGATCGCCAACCTAGGGTTCTGCCCTACATCATCATGGTATCATGAGCCACGTTGATCACGTTATTGGAGCCCCTACCCTCTTTTTCTAGCTTGATTTTGTCGTTTTGTCCTAATTCAAAATTCCCCACAAAAATAGCCCCAATTTTTTTGTGATTTGTTAGTGTGATGAAATTTTGTTGATTTTGATCCGTGGATTTGCTTGGTTTCGAGTCGATCTAGCATCTCTCAAGTTTCACCTCTTTCCATCCACAAAATCCATCGAATTTTGACCCGAAATCACCCATTTCCGCCCAAAATCGCAAACTGCTCGAACAATCGAGAAAATCCCGACTCGGCGGTACTATCGCCCTCCGAGCGGTACTACCGCTGAGAGCGGTACTACCGCCCTCCTAGCGGTACTACCGCTGAGCACGGCACTTCCGCCAGCCCCTTCAGCCGAAATAGTCGAAAATCCCGACACGAAGGTACTACCGCCCTCCCAGCAGTACTACCGCCTGGCCAGTTTCAGCCTTCCGACTTTCACCATTTTCATCATAACTTTTCACTCTGAACTCCGATTTGAGTGTTCTTTGGCTCGTTTTGAAGCTATCGACGTGCCCGAGGACCTCACCTTGGTTTCACCACCTTTTGACACCATCAAATTTTCCAAACATTGGCATCTTTGCCTAGGGCTTAAACCACATCTTCCGCTATACCACCTCCACTTTCCGCTACCACATTTTCGCTTTTGGTCTTTGAGAATTTGGGTTGTGGTTCCCGTGTCCTATTGTGTTTCGGCTATATAGGTACGGTTCGACGTCAACATCACCACCGCTCATCTTTGGCAAGGACTCATCTTCGTCAAGGACGGTAACCTCGACGACATCTTTGTCATCTCTCACAATTGCATTGATAACCACATAGCCTTACTTTTGCGTTGCTTACCCATCGAGACTAGCCATTGAGTATTGCCGGCAACGTGACTTGTGCACCTTAGTGATCATACTCCATAGCATACATAGCATACCATAGTGGTGCATATCTTGAGATCAACTTGTGTGTCACAATGTTGTCATCGCATACACAATTGCTATCTTGGTTCGTGAAGTTTGCATAAGAAAAGAGCTCAAAAGTGAAAGAGCCACCCAAGCTTTTAAGCAAAGAGGAAAGATAAGCAAAGAGCTTATAAGCAAGAACCATAGCATCATACAACATTAAGATTGTCATATCCGATCATCTTGGATCATAGCACCGAAATATCATACATATAGCATACTTGGGATAGAGATCATTGCATTTTGCCTAGTAGGTTGTGCACAAGTTCGCGTATCCGCCTATTGTGCAATCGTGCTAGCGTCTCTCTAGTATTGTGCAACAAGAGCATTCTCGTGGTTTCCACATTTTGGCTCACTTTTGGTTTGCACAATCCCACTTATCTATTTGCGTGTGTGTTTCCGTGTACCACTACTTGCTTGGTCTACTTGTTACATTTGCGAATTTGCGAATCTTTTTCAACTTTATTGAGTCTCACTTACAATCGCATCAAATTTTGTGCCACCAACCTAACCGAGCTCCACCATAAGCTTTTATTTGTGTAGGTGTGAGAACCGACAAGAATCGGTACCAAGAGTGCTATTTCATTGTCCGCATTTGAGTGAACTTGATTCATTTTCAACATCGGTCAAAGGTACATTGGTATAAGTTCTTTTCCGTTCTACCACTCACATCTTGTTTGGAATGATGGATAGGCCAAGTTCTTCTACCAACCCACTCTTCATCGAGAAAGACGACGACATGTCCTCATACGTCACCAAGAGCCACCTCTTTGGTGCACAACGAGCGTTGCACCAAGAACAACAAGCAATGAGCGACCGCATCGACAACCTCACCACCGACTTGCGACTCTCCGAGCAACGTACAAGAGACTACTTCGACAACAAGTTCGAGGCTCACAAGGAAGAGAATGATGCAAGAATGGACGAGATCCGCGCGTTGATGAGAACACGACATCATTCCACTTCTTCATCATCAAGACGGAGCCGCTCGAGTCGACATTCCGACGACACCTTCTACGACTCAAGTACACCGTCATCGAACACTCTTCGATGAGCAGCGCCAAGACCGTCTATGCATCTCGCAACCCGCTACATGACAAGCATTCACAAGAGCAAGTTGATGATCAAGTTCCTCGTCCTCAATCAAACCAAGAGGCTTTTGCTCAAGCCCAAGAACGACAACGTCTTCGCCGCCAACAAGAGGAAGAAAGAGCACGTCGTCACCAAGATTTAACAAGACGCCAAGGCTCAACGTCTTCAACAACAACAACAACGTGAAGCGCAAGCTCTTGAGGCGCAACGTGCCCTTCAAGAATCAAGTCGAGCCTTCGCCAACCGCAATCGCGAACGGCGCAATCAAGAGGAAGCCCTTCGAGAAGAAATCCAAGAGAGGAACTACCAACCTCATGTACGACGTCAAGTTCCTCAAGCTCCTCCACAAGCTCGTCAAGCTCCACCTCAACATCAAGTTCAACAAGAGCAAGTTGATCATGGTCTTCCTCCGCGCCAACAGCAACATGAAGACGAGTACATTCCATGTCAAGGACGCCATCATCAACATCGCCAACAACACAATGAAGAGCAACGCTACGGCAAGCTAAAATTCACCATGCCAAAGTTCAATGGAAGCAATGACCCCGAAGACTACCTCTCATGGGCATTGAAGGTTGACAAAATCTTCCGTTTGCACAACTACGATGAAGCGAAGAAAATCGCTATGGCATCACTTGAGTTCCAAGATTATGTGCTCATATGGTGGGAACAAATCATTGAGCGACGACAAGCAAGAGGTGAACCCCCAATCACCACTTGGGCTCAAATGAAGGATGTCATGCGAGCACGCTTTGTGCCAACCTACTACAACCGCGACCTCTTCAAGAAACTCCAACTACTCAAGCAAGGAACAAAGAGCGTTGAAGAATACTACAAGGAGATGGAGATAGCCATGATTCGAGCCAATGTCAAGGAAGATGATGAGCAAACTATGGCACGTTTCTTGAACGGACTCAATCATCCCATCAAGAAGATCGCCGACTTCCAACCATACTCATCCCTCATTGAGCTCGTACATCAAGCTACAAAGGCGGAACGCCAAGTACAAGATGACTTCAAGTACGCAAGTACTCATCCAAGACCTACGGCTTCTCCAACAACCAAGCTTCAACGACTCCTCCAACATCTACACCAACCAAGCTTCCTTCAAGAAACGACGACAAGTCAAGTTACAAGAAGACATCGACAAGTTCAAGTCGTCCTCCTCCTACTACAAGCAACCTCCAGCCGCGTGCTTCATCCTCTACTCCGACCGATGAGACCATCAAGACAAGCTCCTTCAAGTGTTTCACTTGCGGCGGCCGAGGCCACAAGTCATACGAATGCACCAACAAGCGCACCATGATCCTCAACGATGATGGCACATATGACTCTATGAGTGAAGAGGAAATGGAAGCACTTGAGCAAGTGGCCATGCACCGCAAGTGAATGAAGATGAAGATGATCAAGTCTTTTGTGATGAGGATTCGAGCCCGCCTCGTTGTCTCCAAGGTCTTGACTCTTCAACATCAACAAGAAGAAGACCAACGATGCCACATCTTTCACACAAAAGCCGGCATCAATGGACGGTCCATCAAGGTCATCATCGATGGAGGTAGTTGCCACAACTTGGCAAGTGAAGAACTATGCTCCAAGCTACAATTGGTCAAGAGGAAGCACCCACACCCCTACAAGGTTCAATGGCTAAGTGACTCCGGCACTATATGAGTCGAGCATACGGTCCAAGTCTCCTTCAAAATTGGTGCTTATGAAGACACTTTGGAGTGTGATGTGGTCCCAATGACCGCTTGCCACCTCCTTCTTGGTCGACCATGGCAATTCGACCGTGGTGTCATCCACAATGGGCGAACCAATCACTATAGCTTCAAGATGAAAGGGAAGGAGTATGTGCTCGACCTATGTCTCCTAGTCACGTGATAGCCGACAAGCAAGCCACACATCATAGAGAAAAGAGTGAAAGTGATCCACCCAAAAGTGAGTGAGAGCCACAAGCCAAATTTGAGAGACTCTTCGCCTAGAGAGAAAACCTCATTCTATTTGCCACCAAAAGTGAGATGAGAGAAGTGTGAGCACCCATCGAGTGTGATGCACTTTGTCCTTGTGTGCAAGGATGGAGAACCAAAACTAACACCATTCACGAGCTACCTTTGGTGTTTCAATCTCTTTGCAGGAATTTCAAGATGTTTTCCCGATGAGCTACCTCCGGGTCTACCTCCTCTTGAGGCATTGAGCATCGAATCGACCTCATCCCCGAGCGCCGCTACCAAACAAAGCTCCATACCGAGTCAATCCGGAAGAAACCAAGGAGATTCAACGGCAAGTACAACAACTCATCGACAACGGTCATGTACGTGAAAGCCTAAGCCCTTGTGCCGTTCCGGTTATTCTTGTGCCTAAGCCCGATGGAAGTTTCCGCTTGTGTTCGATTGTAGACCTATCAATGCTATTACCATTCGATATAGGCATCCCATTCCTCGCTTAGATGACATGCTTGATGAACTTAGTGGAGCCAACTTTTCTCAAAATTGATCTTAAAAGTGGCTATTATCAAATACGCATACAAGAGGGTGATGAATGGAAAACTGCTTTCAAAACCAAATTTGGTTTATATGAGTGGTTAGTGATGCCTATGGGTCTTTCGAAGCTCCCTGTACTTTTGTGCGTCTTATGCATCATGTGCTTCATCCTTATATTGGAGTCTTTGTTGTGGTTTACTTTGATGATATTCTTGTGTTTAGCAAAACCATGAAAGAGCATATTAACCATGTTAAATCTGTGTTGCAAACTCTTCGCAAGGAAAGCCTTTATGCAAACTTGAAAAAATGCACTTTTGGCGTTGACAAAGTGGTTTTCTTGGGATTTGTTGTCTCTTCAAAAGGTGTTCATGTTGATGAAACTAAAATTGAAGCAATTAAAACTTGGCCCCAACCAACCAATTTGCAACAAGTGCGAAGTTTTCTTGGTCTTATGGGTTTCTATCGTCGCTTTGTGAAAGATTTTAGCACAATTGCCGCTCCTTTGCATGCTTTGAGCAAGAAGAATACTCCCTTTGTTTGGGGAACTTTGCAATCAACCGCTTTTGATGAGCTCAAGTCTTTGCTTACTCATGCTCCGATTCTTGCTTTGCCCAATTTTGACAAAACTTTTGAGGTTCATTGTGATGCAAGTGGTACCGGAATTGGCGGTGTTTTGATGCAAGAAAAACGAGCCATTGCTTATTTTAGTGAAAAACTCTCCGGTGCTCAACTTAATTATCCCATATATGACAAAGAATTGTATGCTTTAGTGCGTGTGCTACATGTTTGGGAACATTACCTTAGACCGCATGAGTTTGTCATCCATACCGATCATGAAACGCTTAAGTACCTCAAAGGTCAAACTAAATTGAACAAGCGCCATGCCAAATGGAGTGAATTCATTGAATCTTTTCCTTATGTGATCAAGTACATTAAGGGTAAAGAAAATGTAGTTGCCGACGCTTTCACGCATAAACATGCTTGTCACTCAACTTGAGTTGAATGTTATTGGTTTTGAGCATATAAAAGACTTGTATGAGCATGATCCATCTTTTGCTTCTCCTTATGCTAAGTGTTTGACGATACGCCTTGGGAACAATATTACATCAAGGATGGTTACCTTATGAGAGCTAACAAACTTTGCATTCCCGAGTCTTCTCTTCGCTTGCTCCTTTTGCAAGAGGCTCATGGAGGCGGCCTCATGGGACACTTTGGACGCGACAAGACATTCGCCGACTCTCCAACAACTACTTTTGGCCCAAGATGTTCATGACGCCTCACGCTTCACCAACCGATGCTACACATGTCGCAAAGCTAAGTCTAAAGCTCAATCTCATGGTCTTTATATGCCTCTTCCTATTCCATATCAACCATGGGAAGACATTAGTATGGATTTTGTACTTGGTTTGCCTAGGACTCAAAATGGCAAGGATTCCGTCTTTGTTGTTGTGGATAGATTTTCTAAAATGGCACATTTCATTCCTTGCAACAAGATAGACGATGCTTCACATGTTGCAAATCTCTTTTGTAGGGAAATCTTGCGACTCCATGGCATACCAAAGACAATCGTCTCCGATCGTGATGTCAAGTTCTTGAGTTACTTTTGGAAGACCCTATGTGCCAAGCTCGAATCAAGCTCTTGTTCTCCTCGGCATACCATCCTCAAACCGACGGCCAAACGGAGGTGACGAACCGCACACTATCCACTCTACTTCGTGTCTTGATCAAGAAGAACATCAAGGAGTGGGAAGCATGTCTACCCATCGCTGAGTATGCGCCTACAATCGTGCAAGACATTCAACTACCGGCAAGTCCCCTTCGAGGTCGCTCACGGTTTCAACCCGTTGTCCCCATTGGACATTCTACCACTTCCTCTCCAAGAGCGCACCAACATGGATGCAAGTGAACGAGCAAGCTACATCAAGAAGATGCACGAAGATACAAGGCACACCATCGAGCGCCAAGTACAACGCCAAGCAAACAAGCTCAACGCCAACAAGCAACCCATCGTCTTCAACATTGGTGATCTAGTATGGCTACACCTTCGCAAGGACCGCTTCCCCAAAGAACGCAAGTCCAAACTTCTCCCTCGAGCCGATGGACCTTTCAAGGTACTAGCACGCTACAACGACAACGCTTACAAGATCGACATACCTCGAGACAAGTACAACGTGAGCAACATCTTCAACGTCAAGGACCTCGCACCTTTCCATGGAGATGAAGCTTTTGATCCGAGGTCGGATCTCTCCCAAGGGGGGGGGGGAGATGATGCGGAGCATCCTTCGATCATCCCCATGGACCTTCCGTCGCCTCACCAAGCTCCAAAAGGACCCATGACGAGAGCACGAGCTCGAGCTCTCGAGACCGAGGTGACTTCTCTCCTTAGTGAAATATCATATGACCCTCTCGAGACATGGCTACTACCTCAATCTGGAATGTTGTGCATGCTTAGGTACCAAGGAACCAACCTAGGAGAAGCTACAGCTCAAGATGGACACCAAGAGCAAGAGGAAGAACTGCAGAGTCCAGGGGGAGCGGTACTATCGCTCAAGCCAAGCGGTACTACCATTGGGAGCCAAGCGGTACTACCGCCTCCATCCGCCTACTTCCGCAAAACCCGACACACTCCAGAATCGAGCAGGCGTGAGCGGTACTACCGCTCAAGATAAGCGGTATTACCGCTGAAAGCGGTACTATCACCACAAAGCGGTACTATCACTGAAAGCGATACTACCGCCATGAAGCAACGGTACTACCGCCCTGCTGCAGTAGCATTTCGGCCGAGGCCCATGTACTCGTTCGCCCCTAACTTACCCCTTGGAGGTCCTAGACTATAAATAGACCTTCCCTCATCCTTTCTAGGGTTAGCTTTGGATTTGCTCATATTTCGTGTGAGAGCCTTTGCTCATCCACTTGGCTACTTCTCCTTCGAGATCAGGACCTCTACGGAGAAGATCCCCAAGCGGATTCAAGACCCCCTCCTAGGGTGGACCCCTCAAGACCTCCTCTCGGAGAAGAACGGCTACCCTTGTATCCTACCATTTGTTGTCCTTGAATCTTGTGCCACTCTATGTGTTTGATAATCTAGCACTTGTGTGATCGTTTTCTTGTCGGTTGAGTGATCTCTCTCTCGTTCTCCCCGTGTTTTCCCTCGTGTTCTTCCGCTCGTTCTTCGTGTTCCTCGTAGGGATTCTCTCCAAGCGTGAAAGATCGTCAACCTAGGGTTCTGCCCTACATCAAAGACTTTGAAGATTTCTTCTTCTTCTTGTTGTCAGAATCATATTCCTTGCTCTTCTTCTCCTTCTTCTTCTTGAGATGAGGAAACAACTTTTGCCTTCAAAGCACGGGATCGACCATAATTGGGGCCATAGATATCTCTCTTCTCAGATAGCTGGAACTCATGTGTGTTGAGCCTCTCAAGTATGACATATGGATCGAGATCTTTGAAGTGAGGGCGTTCTTGAATCATCAGGGCCAAAGTGTCAAATGAGTTGTCAAGTGATCTCAGTAGCTTCTTCACAATTTCATTCTTTGTGATCTCAGTGGCGCCGAGTGCGTGAAGCTCATTGGTTATATTAGTGAGGATCAAACGTGAGCTGGACATTCTCATTGTTGTTTCTCTTGAAGCGGTTGAAGAGATTGCGAAGAACATCAATCCTTCAGTCTCTGTGAGTTGAGATGCCTTCGTTGACCTTGGACAGTTAGTCCCAGACTAGCTTCGCAGTTTCCAGAGCACTCACACGGCCATATTGTCCTTTGGTCAGATGACCACAGATGATGTTCTTGGCAGTCGAGTGTAGTTGCGCGAACCTCTTGACATCACCAGCGATGACACCTTCACCGACCTTGGGAACGTCTGTCCTGACGACATACCAGAGGTCGATGTCAATGGCTTCAAGATGCATACGCATCCTATTCTTCCAGTAGGGTTAATCAGTGCCATCGAAGACTGAGCATGCAACGGAGATCTTGATTATCCCTGCAGTTGACATAGCTAAAACTCTAGGTGGTTAAAGGGAATCACACAGAACAAGGGAGCACCTTGCTCTGATACCAATTGAAATTGCTAATTATCGACTAGAGGGGGGGGTGAATAGGCGATTTTTGTGAAAGTCTTCAAAGCACGAGGTCTTTGAAGACAAACAAGCAATTGAAACTATATGATATGGAGCGGAAGATGAACTACACTAGACATGCCATAGTCAAGTAAGAAATATAGTGAAGGCACGAAGACGAATAGCAGCTAGGTAGTAGATAGTATGAAGTCAAATAGGTAATAGTCTTTGCACAGTGAAGTCAAACAGATCAGGCAAGCAAGCAAAGACTTCATGAAGACAAACTGAAATGTAAAGAAGGGAAGGGGTAAAACCAGTAGCTTGGTGAAGACAAGGATTTGGTAGACCAGTTCCAGTTGCTACGCCAATTGTACATCTGGTTAATTAGGGAGGCTGAGATTAAACTTAGAAGACTGTGTCTTCACCTTATTCCCCTTGAGCTAAGGACACCTAGTCCTTGCCCAATCACTATGGTAAGTCTTCAAGGTAGACTTACAAACCTTCACAGACTCTGTTCACCAGTGATCCACAATGACTCTTGGATCCTCAGAACGTGACGCCTAACCGGCTGGAGGATGCATAGTCCTCAAGTGTAATAAGTCTTCACGTCACGCGGACAAAAAGACTTCTGTGATGCCTAACACTCTTTGGCTCTGGGTGTTTTCGGATTTGTCCGCACAAGGATCTCTCAAAGGCTTCAGAGGTGGGTTGCTCTCAAACGACAAAAGCCATGCACTAACTCTGAGCAGCCACCAATTTATGGTGTAGGGGTGGGCTATTTATAGCCAGGAGGCAACCCGACATGATATGTCCGAAATGACCCTGGGTCACTAAGGAACCAACACGTGTCCAACGGTCGGATTTCAAACACACGCGACATCTTGGCTTGGGCTACAAGCAAAGCTGACTCATCCAACTCTGGATAAGATTTGCTTTCATTGTCATTGCTCGAAGACATAGGATTTTGGTTTAGCATCACTTCACTCATCTGACTTTGTTCACTTGGACCCCACTTATTAACAGTTCGGTGGTTCCTATGACTCAATGAAGAAGAAAAGGAAACTACGAAAGAAACTATGTCTTCTCACTCCATAGTCTTCAAGTGAATGTCTTCACAGGTCACTATCGTCATGAACCACCATTAATTGTCTTCAATGCCTTCATACATTTTTAGGGGTCATCTCTGGTAGGTAAACCGAATCAATGAGGGACTACTACCTGTGTTATCCTGCAATTCTCGCAAACACATTAGTCCCTCAACCATGTTTCTCGTCTATACTCCAAAACCAACTAGGGGTGTCACTAGATGCACTTACAGAAGGCTACAGAGTTCTTACTTACCAACCCGCACTTCATTGTTGTCTTGCATAAAGTGTAAACAAATAGTTCGATTGACATGTTTTGACCCATCTTAATAATAATCTTTATCGGTTTCCTCACTTGATGCTGGTTCACGAATATCTCATTGCCCCATACGTAGAAAGGGTCGAAGTGTGGATCTTTGGCAATGACATATGTACCTAAAAGCACCAAGTTAATATTAGAAGCTAAACAACAATTCCAAAATGATGTAGTACAACACTCCCTCCATCCCATTATATAAGATTTTATTACATGTATATCTAGACATCATCAGAACATTAAGGAAACACTCTTCCTTGTTGCTATGTAGCATGGGATTGCATATTTAGTCATTCAGTACAATGCATGTTGCTATGTAGCCTCAGATATATTAAATATGACCCTAGTTAACCTACTGATAAATGGGTTACAAATATATTCAGTGAAATGTCCGATTCGATGATTAATCCCTTATCAGCCCCCAGGCTATATGGTACCAGCTACCAATATCCTGATCAGTGAGTACATATAAGCAATGCGATGAAACTAACCTTGATGGAAAACAACACTGTTCTCCATATTGTCCTGTATGAGTACATATAAAGGCATGTTAAGCACAACAGGCTAAACATCAACCAAATATATCCTTGGTAGACAACATAATCTACAAATGATAGCTTCAGTGTGCAGGTTTAAGCATGCTATTTAAGCAAAACAAGAAGTGGAAAGGTGTGTTAACTACATCAGGCATAACATTTAAAAACAAGCAAATAGTCATTCAAACAGGTATTGTGCAGGTCTAAAGTACACTAGTTATTGTTAAAAAAACAAAAAGGCATGTTAACTGCAACATCCTTAACAACAACCAAATATCGTAATTCATAGTGGTATTGTTGAAACCGTTATTGATGAAATTGAACTGCACGGAAAATAGCTGCACATATAGAGCATCACATTGTGAAGAACTGAAATAAACAAGGCATAAGGCCATCTCTAGCCGATCCTTTAGAAGTTAATAGACTAAAACACTTAGTGGATATGTATATACTCGAGCAATTTTTGGCCGTTTCTAGTCGATCCCCTAAACTTAATGTTGTAAACTTCAATTTGATCAAGTTCAAAGCTGGTTCAACCGAAAGTAGCATGCATTAAAACATAAGCATAGATAGTTTTGCATAACCGAACATAAAACATAAATTTAAAATAAAATAAACTACTTTCGGGCGAAGTGGAGGTCAAGCCAATCCTTCCTTGTCAGGTACGGTGTGCCACGAGCCGGGTCCCGGCCGGTGCCGGCATCGGGGTCATTGGGGAAGACACTCCTCCACTCGTCGACGTCGATCTCCTCGTCCTCGCCGCCCACCTCGACGCCCTCCGTGCCACCATCCTCGCCACCTTTGACCTCGTCATCGGAGGAGAGCACGGTAACCTCGCCGCCCTCCACGCCGGCAAAGATCACCCGCTCCGCCTCCACGAGCTCCGGGTGCTATCGACGGAGCTCTTGCATGTAGGCCTCGTTGGCGGCCTCGGCCTCGAGGCGCTCCCACGCCTCGTGGTCCTCCCGCGCCATAGCCGAGGTCACGACCCCTGGCTCCGACGGGACGAGGTTGACCGGACATGTGCCGAAGGTAAAATTGAGCCTAGCCGCTGCATCGTGGTAGCGGACCTGCCAGTGGTCGTACTCCATGGCCGCGAGCTCGGTCGTCTGGAAGCTACTAAGCCACCAGCGGGTGTGGGTCTCCTGATCCGTAATCTCGGCGACCCACATCCCCCACCACTACTGCCGGACCTCGAGGTAGGACCTCGTCGGCGGCCGGGCCCGAGGGTGGACGGGGAAGTCCTCGAAACGGCGTAGGGGCACGACGGCCCGCGGATCGGGCGACCGGCAACGGTCGATCGATTGACGGTGTCCTGGACTAGGGGGTACTCATCACGTCGTCTCCTGCTTAGTTGGATTGGGTCGAGGAACCCCATGGCCGTATACTCATGGGCTAGTTTGAACAGCTGCCGCATACAAGGGAGATTCCACAAGACTTGGTGATCAAGACAAGGACTCCTCCCCACCGGCGTATTCGGCTAGGACTCTTGTTATCCTAGGCCTCTGGTGCATTATATAAACCGAGGCCAGGCTAGTCGATAGATCATATACAACAATCATAATCATAGGCTAGCTTCTAGGGTTTAGCCTCTACGATCTCGTGGTACATCAACTCTTGTAATACTCATATCATCAAGATCAATCAAGCAGGAAGTAGGGTATTACCTCCATTGAGAGGGCCCGAACCTGGGTAAACATTGTGTCTCCCGCCTCCTGTTACCATCCGCCTTAGACGCATAGTTCGGGACCCCCTACCCGAGATCCGCCGGTTTTGACACCGACATTGGTGCTTTCATTGAGTGTTCCGCTGTGTGATCGGCAAAAGGATCAATGACTCGACTGCAAATCAACTGCGACTTCGGCTTATTCGTCACCGGCTCGGCTGGTCACCTTGGCTGGACCGAGGACTGCACCCTACCTCCGATCGTCATGTTCGGATGAGGGCCTTCATCAACATCAACTCCGATCTCTATCAAAATCATGGAGGAATCATCCAGGGAGCCCTGGGGCTCAACGTCAACATTGCCGTCGGGCGACCATGCTGTTTTTCTAGGCAGCCAACTTGTATCCGCCGCCACCGCCTCCTCAAGTGTCGTTTTAACGTTTGCTTTGGTGGTATTGTGCGGAATTGAGTCTACAACCACCCTGGAAAATTTCATCGAGTTCCGATGGAGGAATCTCTGGCAATCCGCGATATACCGGAGCCCTGTCAAATCTGGACGGGAATCTGGACGAGTTTTGGGCGTGGTGTCCAGCTTCTAGCTCGGACGTCCTTTGGAATATCCAACCGTTAATCGGCTACGGAATTCCTATATCTACCACCCCTCAAAATTTCAGCTCGATCCGACCGTCCAAACTTCGGGAACCTTCCGATTAGTGCATCAATTTTCGGATCTGTTTTGTGCGCGAAAATGAATCCGACTCGAGTTCGTCTTTTTTATGAACTGGATTTCAGACATCCTATTTGAAGGAAGTTGTATGGGGTATTGTGTTTTGTTCTCGAACACATCCTACTAACTTTAAAATCTTTTGAACATGATCTTCACCATCATGCTGGTGTCAAACCAGTCCGGCAATATTGCTCCACAGCTACCGACCTGCGCTAGACACGCCGTCACTTTGTTGAGCCGAGCTCAACTTCTTTGGATCATCATCTCAGCAAGCCGAATAGGAGTTCGGCATCGCAAAGGATAAATCATCGCTAACATCGCTGCCCCATGGATTACACGGAGCGGGCACGCCGGCATCGCCGCACGGTCACTTCATCAAGCCGGCATTGACCACGTCACGAGTCACGACCTGCATCGACAGGGCCGTTGCTTTTTCAAGCCGATGTCCATCACGCCGACCTACTTCGACTCATCGACTGACATCGAGGCTTCAACACCTCGGCTGGACCGGGGGCTTCGCCATCTCTTCATCAACCTACTCCGGAGACTTCGGCGTCACCAGTCAACCGGCTTCGTCACGTTAGCTGGACCGGGGGCTTTGCCTTGGCGAGCCAACCTTTACCAGCTTCGCCATGCCGTCGCTTCACCGCCCATCAGGCAATGAGAATGCGGATCGATTCCCAATTTTGGGAGTGACCTTTCTTTGGATTGCTACAACAAATAAACCAGGTGCTATTAATCCTAGTATGTTTTGCTTGTTTGGGTTTATTTTTCCCAAGGAATTATTACTCTGGTTTGTCCATCATCTGTACACAGGTCTATCAAATGACGGCCGCACTAACGACAGTCGTGTGGTGGTTCGGTCAGTTTCCGTACATATTCCGGCGAATGCCGCATCCGGAACTCGGACCGACCTGTGAATTCAGGCTTTGCCACACCTTTACCGCATCACGCCGACGCCCTGCATCGACATTGACTTTGGCGCCAGGCCATATTTCTTTTATTACTCACTTTGGATAAATTATTTATTATGCAACTTTTTAAATTTATCATTATTATTATTATCTCTGGTTTGCACTATTTTTTGTGCATAGGTAAATGATTCGGGTCGGGCAGTGTTGTCACGTCGGTGTACTGACATACCACGTCACCTCAGCTGGACCGAGGGCTTCGCCATCACTTCATTAACCCACACCGGGGATTTCGGTGTCATACGGCCGGCCTGCTCCGTCATCTCGGTCGGACTAGGGTTCCACCTCGCCACATTGGTCGTGCTACGTCGCCACTTCGGAGTGTCGAGCTCTTCGCTCCGCCACCTCGGGACCGGCTTGGGGGCTGGGACCTTGTCCCGCATCAAACTCAGACCGCGTCATCAATGCCGAACACATTAACCAGCTAAGTTGCTTTCATGCTCAAAAAATTTCAGTTTTAAATTTTGTTCGGTTCGACCAAGCATTATACTTTCTTGGCAAAAAGTTGTTTGTGAAAATTTTTCCATGTCATAACTTTGTTTGTGACACACAAATCCAAATACCCCGTTTACTTGGGGCTTCCTTTATGAAGCTTTTCCTCTTGCATATGATTATACTTGTAAGGCTTCATTCCTTGTTCGTCTATTATGCCACAATATGCACCATATTGACTTAAGCGATTTGCAAGCTGGGTTGCCTCGCTCCTGTGTTTACCCCTACGTTCCCGATTGTTCGGCTAGGGAGTAAAGGGAGCACCTCTGCGATTGTCATGATCGGGTCATCCGAACCGGACCTCAGACTGGGTGAAGCCGAAAGCTAGCGCACTTATTGTTTTCAATTATGGTCGGCACACAACGGAACTCATGAGTACAAAAAATGTATTGCACAAGTCTCATAGTAACAATGAGCACCGAAGAAAGGTATCGGTGTGGGTACTATTTTCTTCGAAGATGCTTCTTACACTTCGCCATTAATATAGCATAAATTTGCTGAGCGCGCTTTGTCTGTTACAGCCTTATGGCCTGATTGCCTGGTTATCGGAAACACCGTCGATATTCTCGACAGGTGGAGTACATAACACTTTTTGGCCCTTGACTGAAGAGGGAGAAGCCGACGGTCGGTTAAGACGCGTATAAAGTTCGGGTGAACACAGATATGATATAAGTACTTTGGTACATACAATCATTATACATAAAATTCTTTTACCCAAGTTACTTGGGGGCTCTTAAATTTATATGAGCCGTTTTATAATAAGTGTTCTTCTTCTTAGTCGTTGCAAAGTTTTTTTATTATTATTTATCACTCCTTTTTTCGACACGAGTGTGTGGTCACTAGCCGGGGAGCCTAATTTCTCTCTCAAAGCCGCTGGAGTTTAGTTTGCTAAGCTGGCCTAACAAGAAGTACTCCGCCTTTGGGATTGGAGGTTGAAGCCGTAGGCTGACCCGCTTGAGGTCTTGAGATAAGATGTGTCATGATAAAGCACGACAGAAGCACCTTTTTTTTCTAAGACCAATTTTCGATTTGGCACCGAACACTTGATCTAGTTCGGGCGTCCAGTTTTTACTGAAGTTTTCGGTTTTCCAAGCCTATGGCACTTTTAAACTATTTGTGTGTTTCCAGCATTAGTCTCGTAGTGCGCAGCCGGACACCTTTAGGGATTCGGCAAAAACATTCTTGGACATTGCTGTATATGCATCGGTTTCGAATTGCATCTTTGGTCAATAGTTGGGTTGCCCGGCTCCTGTGCTTGCCTCCTACGTTCCACTTTGTTCGGCTAGGTGCGCAACGGGAGAACCACTGCGATTGTGTTTCCAGCTAGCATGGTTAAGCGCCTCAGTGGAGAAAGCCGAAAACTGACTGTCACAATAAGCGTAAACTGGTCAACGATCCGATGACTGTGTTAAATGACGAGCCGTTCATAATATTGGCTAAAGTGTTTACGGCTTGACCTCGACTATCGCCGAACACTAACCGGAGGCTAGTAACTAGCCTTCCAACTTTAAGCTCCTATGACTAAGTGAAAGTTATAAAGCCCGCATATCTGATTGCCTCATTTCTGCTAACACAACCTCCTCCGGGCACCGAGACGTCGGCTAAGGGTTGTTTCGTTAGTGCGGAAACACCCTGCGTAGTATCTACCAAGGGGTAGAAGCCGACGATGGGCCACTTTCAACTGATAAACGGTCACAATGGAGTCAAAATAATGATGTAAAGTACTTGGATACATAGAATCATTACACATAATCTGTGATTTTACTCTGGATATTGATCCTTAATTTGGCCACCCGTGCCCACATTAAGGATTGGGGGCTACTGGGCTTCGTGCTCATTATTTATAAATATTAAAGGGGCACAACGATCCCCTGATCTGGTGTTGCTACCCGACCAGTGTCTCGGGGGCTACTGCATTGCCTATTCAATGCAGAAAATCCAAAGGGCTCAGTGTTCGGCTTGATCGAACTATGTGAAAGCGCGTCTTCGGACAACAATAAGTAGCTGTCGGCGTTCTGGGAACGGGGTACCCAGACTTGCCTGCCTGCGGCCTGCGGCGTGGCTCAAGGGGTGGCCCGGCACGGCCCATCTTCATCAAGACAAGCTCAAGACCTCACGAGGGGCCAAGCCTCATGGGAGGACGACAGGAAGCTTCCTCATGCACGGCCTCGTTAGGCTGGCTCGCGAGGAGGCGGAGAGATCAAGGCGGGGTACCTCACGAGGTGCCCATGATGCAAGCCATGACGACCGGGGGCGCCAGGAGTGCGCCAGCCCGCGCAGTGTCCTCATTTCCTCTTTGGTGCAAAGGAGGCAACCGCAGGCGAGAGCATCAAGCAAAGGCAACCATTTCGGTGCAACAAGACCAAGACCATCACAACGGCAGGAAGGAGGTCATTGTGGAGCCCAAGCAAGGCCACCATCGAGCCTTTGACAAAGCGAGGACCAACTTTAGTCAGATAAGTGTACTAGATGTTCCCCTTCAAAATGGCCAATTGTTGGCGCCCTTCCCGCTCAATATTTGGGAAGAGGCCCAGGGCCTCTGCCTATAAATAGGACTAGCCTCCCACAGGGTAGAGGGATCGGGAATCCAGAACAGAGCTAGAGGTCAAGCAATCGAGAGAGAGAGAGAGAGCGACCAACTCCCCTAGCAGTTCATCGACTTGCCAAGAACAGACCCTCGCGAGTCTGTTCTTCCTTGTATTGTTCATCATCAGCCCTCGAGGCAATCCACCACACCACACACCGGAGTAGGGTATTACACCACAATGGTGGCCCAACCAAGATAAACCTTGTGTCCCTTGTGTTGTTCTTTGTGTAGTTTAGATCCTTGCGGCGACGAGGTGCAGGTAGGTAGGTGGTGAGATCTCCACGCACCCCTGTAGTTCGAACCTAGAGGGTCTGCCGAACCCGAAATCCGACATTTGGCGCGCCCGGTAGGTGCACCGAATCCGCCTTCCGCCGCCCATCGCATCCATGTCGGACGCTGTCGGGCCAGCGCTGCCTCGCCAGCCGCTCGCCACCAGCGTCGCCCAGACGGCCCCGTCGGCGGGCCGCCGTTCCTTCGCCGCTGCCGTCAACGCCGCCACCGCTGGCGGGAACAAGCAGCAAGCATCGCCCCAAAGATCCGTCCGTGAGGCGAGACAGCCGTACCGCTTCTCCTTCGCCGCCCGGCTGGTTCTTCGTCTCGCGCTCTGCGCGCCATGGAGGCTCGAGCCGTGCTCATCGCGGCAAACGAGCTCTGTGCTACCGCCTGCCGACAACGCTTCACGAGGAGTGGCTCGACCGCGCCGCTGAAGCTGGTCCAAGCGCCGCAGGGGCTCTCCAGCGCCGTCCTTCTCATCGCACCGCGCCCGCCTTGCGCTGGGCGATGAAGCTCGGGCGCCTCAGCCGCCTCCCCCTCAAGAAGGCGCCTGGGCCCCAAGGCGCGTGGCCCCTGGGCGGAACCCATTCCGTCCGGCACCAGCGCAGCAAGAGCAGAGCTGTCAAGAGGTCCCTCGCCCCCAAGAAGCTGCCCGAGTGCTCCCTACACCGGCCCGTCACGACCGCGCTCCTGCTCCGGCACGCCAAGACCCCGTGCTGCTCCCAGCGGCAGTGCATGGGGACCCACAAGACCAAGCCCTTCGTCACCAAAGGCCTCCTGTGGCCACTGCAGGCTGCCGCGCCTTCACCGCCGAGCTACGCAGCGTCGCGTGGCCCGGCAAGTTCAAGCCAGACCTGCCTCCTCGCTACGACGGCACGACCGACCCTGCGGAGTTCCTCCAGCTCTACGAGCTGGGCATCGAAGCCGCCAACGGGGACGAGAAGGTCATGGTGAACTGGTTTCCCATGGCGCTCAAAGACGGTGCCCGCACTGCTCTGAACTCGCTCTGGCACGATCTCCTCCTAGGACGAGATGCGCACCCGCTTCATCGCCAACTTCCAAGGCACTCGCGACCGGCCTCCTACCGTGAGCGACATGCACCGCATCAAGAAGCAGCCAGGAGAGACCCTGCAGAAGTACATCCAACACTTCAACAACGCACGCCTCAAGATTCCCATGGTGACCGAGGAGGCCATCATCTCAGCCTTCTCCGACGGTGTGCGTGACGTCAAGATGAAGGAGGAGCTGGCGATGCATGAAGACCTGTGCACGTCCTTGGAGCTGTTCAACTTGGCGACCAAGTGCGCCAGGGATGAGGAAGGACGCGTTTCCCTTCTCGAGCTGCCGGGCGCAAACCCAGAAGAGAAGAAGCCCAAGGTCAAGGACGTGAAGCGCAAGGGGGCTGCCGTGCTCGCGGCAGAACCAGAAACCAAGCGAGGCAGGGATCAGCCTGAGTCTTCCAAGGGCAGTCGGTACTGCGTGTACCACGACCTCCATACCCACAACACCAACGAATGTCAAGAAATCCGAGCCGTGCGAGAAGGGCGAATCGGTCGACGCCCCGACCGCAGTGATCGAGGCTACGGCCGAGTAGGAGGAAGAAACGCAGGACGCTGGGAAGACCGCGGCCCTCGCCAAGGGTGGCGCGACCGACCTCGCGAGGACCGATGGCAGGATCAGCCTCGCGAGGGAGGCTAGAGGGATCAGCCTCGCGAGGATCGCCCGCAAGGCAACGCAGGCCTCCCTCCTCTACCACCGCAGCCAAGGAGAAACGAAGACCATCATCGACGAGGGGTTGGGGGCTTCAGAGCAGCCAAGAACCGCTTGCATCCCGGGCGGAGCTCAAGCCCCAGCCTCCCAACAAGATCTTCAAGCAGTTCGCCTGCAAGTGAATGCAGTCCTCCCAAGCTCGAAGCCACGCGCCTCTCGGTGGTCAGCGCGCCATCACGCTCAGCTCAGCGGGTCAGCTCAAGTCGCGCCACAGCCGAGTCCTCCCGATGCTTTGTTCCCCAATCATCAAGAACGTGCAAGTCACCAGACCTCATCGATGGCGGAGCAGGGCTCAATGTCCTGTCCGTAGAGACATTCAACAATCTACAAGTGCCTTACAACCAGCTTCAGCCAACCAAGCCTTTCTCCGGAGTCACCGATGGCTCCACAGTTCAGATTGGGCAGGTCCGCCTCCCTGTCACCTTCAGGGCGCGACAACTACCGCACCGAGCTCATTAACTTCGACGTCGCCCACATTCGCCTGCCATACAATGCCATCCTCGGGTACCCAGCTCTGGCCAAATTCATGGCCGTGACTCATCACGGCTACAACGTCCTCAAGATGCCGGGAAGCGGCGGAGTCATCACGGTGCCTTGTGAAGAGAGGGACGCAGTGTGCTCCCTGGAGCATGCTTTTCAAGCCGCGTCACTTGAAGACCCAGATCGCAGGAGCGGGAGGCTCCCCGAGGCTGCTCCCAAGAAGAAGAAGACATCACCTGGCCCGGCCCCTCGGGAGGCATGCCCCTCGGGGTCCGCACCTATTCATGGGGCACCTCCTTCTGTTGCATAGGAAGGCGCGCCCGGCGCTCTCCTCGAGCAAGGCTCGGGGGCTCTCTCCTGGAGGGCCACCGACCTTGCTAAGATCACGAGGGAGGCGCTTGAGCACCACTTGGAGGCGTGTTTCAAAGCACATTTCCCTTAGGAAGGAGCAAGGCAAGGAGGGCCAAACCGTCAGGAGTTCGTCAGCCAGATCATTCAGGAGCTGCAGGAGTCAAGAGTCATGAGTGGCAGCCGCCGCTTACCCACCGTAGCTCCCCATCCATGCGAGGATGGTGGGCTGCGCGTCTGCATCGACATACCAGAGCTCAACCGAGCCGCCTCTCAGGAGCGCCTGCCCCTCGCGTGGGGCGCCAGAAGGTCCACCCCACAGCCACGCTCGCATGCCTTACGGTTTGTCAACGCGCTGCCACACGCCAGCGCCTCATAGGGAGCATCCTGGAGGCTCACGAGGCCAGGTGGTCCGCAGTCCTGGCGGAGCTGGAGATGGTCCGCGAGGAGCCACCAGCGCCTCCGGAGTCTCCCGAGGCTCCTGAGCCTGGGGGCTCGTGAAGATCGGCTTCCGCAGCCCACGACGTCCGCTACTTCAGCATCCCTTCGTCTTCAACATTATCAGGTGACATCCTTCGAGTTTCATTTTCAGCTGGGAGCGCCCCCCAGGGCTGCATCATTCCTAGGCCGCGTGGGTCCGTCCTTGCGGCGTGTATCCCTTTTGCTTCATGTTCCTAGCTTACTTTATTGGGGGCGCCCCTCGGGCTGCATCATCCCCAAGCCACTCGGGCTGCACCCAGTGGCATGTACGCCTCTTGCTTATTCGGTCGTATGTTTGACCCATCATGATTGTTATTTGGTTCCTATCCACGGCACCCCTTCTTCCTTCATGTCGGCCGTTTGCACGTTAAAGGGGGGGGTACCTGAGCATCGCGACTCATGGGCTCCTACTAGCTCTCCAGCCCTCACCCTCTGGCCTTGTCCACGGCATCACGACCTAGCATACCAGCGACGGCTGAGACACGCTCGAGGGCCGGGAACCGAGGACGTAGAGCGTCGACATCTAACCAAATCTGCAGGAACACATCACAAGTTAAGGCCCGGTGCGAAAGCAACCCGCCTTGAGGTAGGGCCCCGTAAGTCCCGCGCTGGCTCACGGGTGCCCAGATACACCTCGTCAGGCCCTACCGTGCCAGCCACGTGTCAGGGCAGGGCTGTACACGCCCCGGGGGCTCCTCCCGGAGGGGAGCCCCCTCCCATGCACCGTGGAAGCACCATGCTCCGCGCTGGCTGACGACACTGCCGAGGAGCAGCTATGCCCGTACACATACGGAAGCGCTATGCTCCGCGCTAGTGATAAACAACTAAGGGTGGCCCCCGGCCGCATCAACCTCAGGGAGCCCAGAGCTCAGTGTCTGGCCTCATCGTAACGCCTCCCCTCGGGAGTGCCGCGTGAGGGGGCTGGGCACGGGGGCTACGCCTGGGTCATGCCCAGACGCACGCCACCCAGCCAGGCCCCTCGGGCCTGGTTCACCGCACGTCCCTCATCGAGCCGAGCCAAGGTACGAAGGCCGTTTGAACGTCAAGGAGGATTCCTGAGCATCGCGACTCAGGAGCCTAACTTGTCACGTAGCCCCTCACCCCTTGGTCCCGTCCTGGTTTCCGGTCGGGGCTAGCAGCGGCTGAGGTATGCGCGGGGCCGGGCTCTGCCAGCGTAGAACATAAGCAAGTAGGAAGGAAAAGCGCAAATCTCAAGGAATTCAAAAGCAAATATTATAGTCCATAACTGTTTTCACAACGCCAAACGCAAGTTTAAACGCCTCCACGAGGCATGATGCATGTTGCAGGAGCTGAAAGCAGGACAGGAGCCACAAAGGAGTCACTTGTTGGCAGCACCGTCGCTGGCGGCGGAGCTGCGCTGGGCGGGTTCATCTCGTGAAGCCTCAGGATCGGCAGCGCCTCGCTTAGGCTTGGTATTGAAGGCCCGGAACTTCGCCAGCAGAGCCTCCGCTCGACCCTCCACGGCCTCAGCAGCGGCAGCGGCAAGCTCGCCGCTCACGGGCTCCAAAGAGGTCGTCGAGGTCGACGCCGGGTCGCAAGGTAGACATGGGTAAGGGCCGCCGTCAGTGTAGAAGACAGGACACGCGCCTTGGCCTCAGCCATGGGGCCAAGGCCCAGGGTGACATCTTCAAGGGCGCGGACCAGGAAGGGAAGCAACTTGGCAGGGCTGTCCTCGGCGCCGGCCAGCGGGCTTTCCAAGCCACTGTCGTAAAGCGAGCTCAGCAAGGTGCGAGCCTTCGCCTCCAGCTCCGCGAAGGCCACGCGGTCCTCGGCGAGGACCCGCGCCTTGTCGTCCAGCTCGATCCTCTTCGCCTCCAACTCTTGCTCCAGCGCACCCAAGTGGTCATGGCACCGATCAAGCTTGGCATCCCGGTCCTTGGCGGCCGCCTCATGAGCTTTCATGTCTTCCTCCTTCTCTTGGCGGACGCGGGCCTCCTTGGCAAGCTGGTCGCGCAGGCCCTGCAGCTCGCTCTCCAGCGCCTTGCAGCGACCTCATACATCGGCTACCTCCCCCAAGGCAGCGTCGCGAGCGGCCTTTGCCCCAAGGACGGCCTGTTTCTCCTCGTCGCAAGCCATCGCGGCTTGAACCAGTGCCGCTCGAATCGAAGCATCAGAGGGAACCCAGCCGGAGGCCAGCTCCAAGCGTCCGGCCACCAAGCGAGGGTCGGCGCCCAAAAGATCTTGCCCCAGCCGGTCCAGTTCAGCAGCAGCACGATCCAGGACAGTAGAAGGAGTCGGAGAGACAGCAGTTGGTGGAGTAGGAGGAGAGGACGGCATCGTAATCACAACATCATGAGATGGGACCTTCTGCGCCCCGATGACTGCGGTAGTGGCATCGAGCAAGGATACCTTAGGAGTCGCTTGGGCCATGGGGGCTGAGCTCGCCCCAGCTAGCTCCGCCAGGCCTCGCGAGGATGACCGGGCAGGAGAGGCCCGTGTCTTGCCGTCGCCTTCTTTCACGGACGGAGGCGCTGCCCAGGACGAAGCCTCAGGAGCTCCCTTCAGCTTCTTCGCCGCAGGCGCCAGCCTAGCCAAGGAATACAGATATCAAGCCCCAGCGACAAAGCAAGGAATAAAACAAGAATCTAGCACTTACTGGTCATCGCTCGTGGGCTCGAGCAACCTCCGGCCGAACTTGAAGCCCGAGAGCCGGCTGCAGGGATCAGCCTCAAGAGGCTCGGGAGTGGGAGGCGCGTCTGGAGATCGCCTCGGGCCGGGCAGACCAGCGGGACCAGCCCGTCCCCGTCCTTCTTGGGATCGAGGCAAGCTCGCCACCCGCCATCGCCATCCTCATCGTCGTCCGGCAAGAGGCGGAGAGCGCGGGACCTGCACCGGGGGAGGGGCGCTCTCGACTCCCCGTCGGTCGCCTCGGAGTCGGGCCCCTCTCCCCGCTCCTTTTCTTCCTCCTCTCCGCTGGAGTCGCAGGAGGACACGTTCACCATCGCCAGGGCCGCCGGGTCCTCGGGATCCTCCGCGGGCACAGGCGCGTCCCTGTTGAAAGCGGGCATGGAGTCCACCACCTGCTCCCAATCATCTCGAAGGAACAGGGGTACAGGAGTGCCCTCCAGCCTTGCCACGTCTCCCCAGACCAAAGATTGGAGGACCGCGGCCAGATCTTCGTCGGCCAAGACTACGGGGATCGGGCGAGGCCTCCACAGCGGAAGTGAGTACTGACGAAGCGGGGCCACCCGATGCTCCAGGAACTCCCTCAGGAGCGACGCCCCGGTCAGCTTTGCTGTCGCCATGTTGCCCGGCCACAGGTCCGCTTTCATCTTCTCCAGCACTGGCTTCGCGTGGGGATCCACGAGTCCCGCACGAGACCAATCGTCGATGGGCGTGGGCTGCTCCGTGGGCAGAATCAGCCGAGGATGGATGCGCCCAGCATCACCATGACCCACTTGCTCCTGAAGCCTTCAATCCTCTTCCCGGGCTTCGAGATGGTTTTGGAGCTGCCATACGCGACAAAGCTCACGCACGTGGTGATGGGGCCACGAGAGGCCCGGAGGTAGAAGTAGTGGCGCAGCAAGGCCACTGAGGGCTGCACCCCGACATGAGCCTCACAATAGTAGGCGAAGATCGCCAGGAGAAGAACAGAGTTGGGGTGGAGGTGCAGAGCTTGCAGTTTGTAATGGCGGAGGACAGAAAAGAAGAACTCAGAAAAGGGAGGCACCAGACCGGCAGCAATGGCGCTCACGAAGAGCGGATAGAAGGTGCTTCCTTAGTCCTCGGGAAGGGCGGAGCCAGCCCTGAGCACCGCTGCCCCGTCGTTGCCTTGTGCCGCCACCATCCAGCGCGCCCGTGCAAGGCTCTTCTCCGACACGTTAGGGGAGTCCAAAGCAGGCGAGTACCAAGCTCCGGCCGGGGTCTGGCGAGGCGCCATATCTCGCTAGGGCATGCGGTCGAAGTAGATCTGGAGATTTCGGAAGCAGGAAGGATAGGGCAAGAAAGGGGATCTGGGCAATGACTGGAGAAGGCAAAGGAGGTAAAGCCTAGACGGGTGCCGCTCTTTTGTCGATTTGCGCAGTTGCAAAGGCGTCGTGGGGAAGCAGAGACGCCCACGTCCAATCAACCGCCACGCGGCGCACAAGGCCGCAGGCTGTTAGGGCTCAAGGGCGCCAGCGCTTGCCCTTCGCTTCCTGCTCGGTCAAGTCGAGCGCGCCTTGGGCCCGGGCTCTTGTCGACGCTCGGGAACCGGGTACCCAGACTTGCTCGCCTGCGTCTGGGCGTGGCTCAAGGGGTGGCCCATCACGGCCCATCTTCATCGGCCAAGCTCAAGACCCTCGCGAGGGGCAAGCCTCATGGGCGGACGACAGAAGCTTCTCGAGCACGCCTCGTCGGGCTGGCTCGCGAGGCGGAGAGATCAGGAGGGTACCTCACGAGGTGCCCATGACGCAAACCATGACGACTGGGCGCCAGAGGTGCCAGCCAGCGAGAGGTCCTCATTTCCTCTTTGGTGCAAAGGAGGCAAGCGCAGGCGAGAGCATCAAGCAAAGGCAACCATTTCGGTGCAACAAGACCAAGACCATTACAACGGCAGGAAGGAGGTCATTGTGGAGCCCAAGCCGGTGTCACCGACAGAGCCTTTGACAGGCGAGGACCAACTTTAGTCAGGATAAGTGTACTAGATGTTCCCCTTCAAAATGGCCAATTGTTGGCGCCCTTCCCGCTCAATATTTGGGAAGAGGCCCAGGGCCTCTGCCTATAAATAGGACTGGCCTCCCACAGGGTCGAGGGATCGGGAATCCAGAACAGAGCTATAGGTCAAGCAATCTAGAGAGAGAGAGAGAGAGAGAGAGAGAGAGAGCGACCGAACTCCCCCTAGCAGTTCGTCGCACCGGCCAAGAACAGAACCTCACGAGGCTGTTCTTCATTGTATTATTCATCATCAGCCCCTGAGGCAATCCACCACACCACACACTGGAGTAGGGTATTACACCACAATGGTGGCCCGAACCAGTATAAACCTTGTGTCCCTTGTGTTGCTCTTTGTGTAGTTTAGATCCTTGCGAGGCGATGAGGTGCAGGTAGGTAGGGGGTGAGATCTCCGCGTGCACCCCAGAGTTCGAACCTAGAGGGTCTAAGTGAAAGTTATAAAGCCCGCGTATCTGATTGCCTCGTTTCTGCTAACACAACCGCCTCCGGGCACCGAGACGTCGGCTAAGGGTTGTTTTGTTAGTGCGGAAACACCCTGCATAGTATCTACCAAGGGGTAGAAGCCGAGGATGGGCCACTTTCAACTGATAAATGGTCACAATGGAGTCAAAATAATGATGTAAAGTACTTGGATACATAGAATCATTACACATAATCTGTGATTTTACTCTGGATATCGATCCTTAATTCGGCCACCCGTGCCCACATTAAGGCTCGGGGGCTACTGGGCTTTGTGCTCATTATTTATAAATATTAAAGGGGCACAACGATCCCCTGATCTGGTGTTGCCACCCGACCAGTGTCTCGGGGGCTACTGCATTGCCTATTCATTGCAGAAAATCCAAAGGGCTTAGTGTTCGGCTTGATCGAACTGTGGGAAAGCGTGTCTTCGGACAACAATATGTACCATCCGGACCTATCTAGCATCAAGCTAATATATCACGGCGACTTCTCACGGCCCTCTCTCAGGGGCCCGTCCACTTATCTTTATTATATATTACACTACGCTTCTATTCCTACGTATGCTGCCGAGCTAGGAGTTGATCCTCAGGCCGATTTCGCAAATCGACCTGAGTCTTAGGGGCTACTAGGATTAGCAGTTTTATGTTTTCCTTCAGGTGCATCTCGGGTTTTAGACCGACACACACCTTGAGGGCTACTGGATATACATATACTGGCTATATATCTCGGCAGAGAATAAATTGCACCAATAAAAAATATTCCCAAAAAACAGCCCGCGGTCGGGGTGGTGCACCACCTTGGAAGAAGTCCGTCCTAAAGCTTGGGCGCCAGTGGCTGGCTCCATAGAGGGCATTTCCGGCATTAGGCACAGCTAAACTCCTTCAACTTTTTAGAACCAAGGTGGTCTATGACACCTTGGATACAGTCCGGCGTTGGAGCTTGGATATAGTCCGGCGTTGGGACTCGGATAAAGCCCGGCGTTGGTGCTCGGCTGCAAAGTATACCTCGAATACAGTCCAGCGTTAGGGCTTGGACGCAAGAGGACACTGCCGTCCGGGAAAAACTTCAAACCCGAGGCGTGGCATAAAAATAACAAGGCATTGATAAAGGCCGGAAACTTAAAGGGGCTCCTCGGATACCCGACGTGTAAACTCGTCCAATGCATTTCGGCGATCCTCAAGATCGAAGATGAGAAGATTTTTTGAACCAGTTTTCAAGACCGACAACCGAAGATGAAGAACAGTTCGGAAGAATTGAGGAGCGTCCCCAACTTGAAGACCGGTTCAGGGGGTTACTGACGGTGTCCTGGACTAGGGGGTACTCATCACATCGTCTCGCGATCAGTTGGATTGGGTTGAGGACCCCCATGGCCGTATACTCATGGGCCAGTTCGGACAGCTGCCGCGTACAAGGAAGATTCCACAAGACTTGGTGATCAAGACAAGGACTCCTCCCCACCGGCGTATTTGGCTAGGACTCTTGTTATCCAAGGCCTCTGGTGCATTATATAAACCGAGGCCAGGCTAGTCGATAGATCATATACAACAATCATAATCATAGGCTAGCTTCTAGGGTTTAGCCTCTACAATCTCGTGGTAGATCAACTCTTGTAATACTCATATCATCAAGATCAATCAAGCAGGAAGTAGGGTATTACCTCCATCGAGAGGGGCCAAACCTGGGTAAACATTGTGTCCCTCGCCTCCTGTTACCATCCGCCTTAGATGCACAGTTCGGGACCCCCTACCTGAGATCCGCCGGTTTTGACACTGACATCGATAAAGAGCTCGGGGAGGACGACCGGGACACCTAGGCGGCCACCTCACCGGCGATGGGCGAAGAGGCAGGGAGAAACCTCGTTTTGGCCATTGGCTACTCGAGCTCCCCGTCACACAGGCAGAGGTTGAGGATGGAGGCGACGGCGGCGATGGCGGCGAGCTACCAATGGTTTCGAGCGAGGGAGGGGTGGTGTGTGTGTGTGTGTGTGTGTGTGTGTGTATGTGTGTGTGTGTGTGTGTGTGTGTGCGGAGGTTTTGGGTAGTGTGTGGTGTGTGTGGAGGGGGGGCAAGGTGGTGTTTGAGGAAATACATGATGGCTGAAAATTTTACCAAAGGGAGTAAAATGTTGGACTCTATGAAAATTTGGATCAAGGGTGAGCAGATAATTTTTAGATTGCGATGGATGCAGAGGCGGGAGTAAAATGCCGGGGCAACTGAAAATTTGAATCAAGGGCGAGCAGATATTTTTGAGATTGCGAGGGATGCAGAGCGGGAATAACAAGGCGGGGCTACTGAAAATTTGAATCAAGGGCGAGCAGATATTTTAGAGATTTCGAGGATGCAGAGGCGGGAGTAAAATGTCGGGGCTACTGAAAATTTGAATCAAGGGATTGAAGCAGAGCGGGAGTAACAGACATTGCACACGGTCTGCACATACTAATCGTGTGCTATCAAACATTAAAGCCTTCCAGGCGGTAGATATTTTCGAGATTACGAGGCAGTAGATATTTTCGAGACCTGGAGGCAAGCCTCATGGAGCCCAATCTACTGTGTTGATGTGAGTGATTGCAGGGCACAGGCGTGGCACACGGGTAATCTGACCGAACCGTGTCTGTTGTGTACCCAATCATAGACATTTTCTACATCCAACTCGTGTGCTGTTTATAAATTTGGCAAAAAGAGTAACACGGGAGAGGGTCAGTGATGAGGACATCAATACCATTGTTACACCCATAGCCCCTACTATTACATATAATGGACCAATTACTAGAGCTCGCGCATGCCAATTAAATTACCAGGTACTTTCGTTTCTTGGTAATGATTCTACTGTTCATGAGAATATGATGCTGCCTAAATTGGATACATTTGTTTTGCTTACAAATGAAGGGCCTAGCTTGGAGAAGGATGAACATTGGAGCAAGAACAAGCATGGAGTTGATGGCATGCGCAAGGGGAACAAGAACGGAGTGATTTCAGGACCTTGAAGCCACCATAAGGAGTGAATGAAGCCTTGGATGAAATATACAAGATGCCACTTCATAAATTTCGTCCAGAGGCTATTCTAGGTGCTGCGTCACCTTATTATTGGGCCAGGCCCATGTAATTTCGAAATACATAAGTATAGGCTGTTTTTAGAGTCCGTATGTGTGGGGAAACAAGAGATAGGGTTGTTTTCGGACCCCTTCCCCAAGGGCCACGAAATTCCCCCCCTCTTCCTCCATATATATAGCCCTTAGGGCACCGTTTGGACTTTGGGGATTTGTTAGTTAAAAGTTAGCCATTGCAACTTCGTGTACTTCGTTTGTGTCCAACGACCAGACTAAGACCGCTTACAGATCCCCACCTTTATCAATACTTCATATATACTCGCAATATTCAGATTGCTTTTATCATATTCTTGCTTGTTCTTCGATTGCTTGCAGGAATAGACCTTCATGGTCAGGCTGATCGTGCTTCCAGCATCGTCAGTAACCTCAGGAGATTGGTTTTGCGATTGCTAAGGCGCAACATCGTGCACGTTTGTAGTCGGATCATCAATGTCATCTTGACCAAATCGATAGTTATCATCTCATCAAAAGATCGGGACACCCTTGCCTCTATCAAGTGGTATCAGATTTCCAGGTTGCTCGGTGAGATTTTACAGTTTTTCATAGTTTAGATCGAGTCTGTTCTTCATACCTATAGTCCATGAAAAAGCCAAAAAAAATTAGGGTTAGTTCATCCCATCCGAACCAATCTGAGCCTTTGCATAATCTTTTCTGTATTTGCTTTGTTGAATTTGCGGTTGCATCGTCGTGTCAAGTTGTTGGTCTTAGCGTCTAGTCCTTTAGAGTTTCGAGTTCTGTTCACAGGTTGTCACGTCGCCGCTGCCATATATCACCACCGCATCATCATCGTCGCTGCTGCCATATACCACCACCGCGCCAACTTCGTCACCGCTGCCATATACCACCACTACATATTCACCGCCAATCCGAGTCCATATACGCCAACATATATCCGCCACCAGTCCGAGTTCCACCAAATTCATCTCCGCCACCAGTCCGAGTTCCACCAGTTTCATCTCCGCCACAAGTCCTATTCCGAGTCCAGTATTTTGTTACTCTGTTTTGGTTTTCCAGATCACGCCATACTCCGAGTCGTGACAGAGAAGGACTCCCCAACTTCCGTGCTACCCGCAATAGAAAAAGTCTGGAAAATTCTGGCTAGGCAGTTTTTAGGCCATTTGTAGACTTTTTCGAAAAAAAATTGTTGCGGAGCAAAAAAAAGAGGAAAAAAAAGTGCAAAAAAATGAAAAAAAAGAAAAAAAATTCAAAGTGTGCTCCTCCCTTGTTTACGTGCATCGCCGTGATTTAGTTGGTGTTCTAGGCTCGCGTCTCTAGTACGGTCTAGCCTAGGACCAGCACAGTACCATCGTTGAGTGTTTATTCAACTTTGCATCTCTGAATTGATTATTGCTGACCCTTTTTGCTACCATATTATAAGCCTTCCCAGCTCCACATACATCTACGTCATGCGTTTGACTCTCCCTGGTAATCGCTCTATCCAAGCTTTGAGAGTTTTGACTACAACGGTTGCCGATCATCGCCTGCTGCTGGGTAAGAACTGGTAAGAATTTGAGATTTGCTTGACGGTTTTGTGACACCCGCCACCACCTCTTGTTAGTAGTCTGTAGGATCATATTGTGTGTTTCTGTTGCTGCTAACCATGCCAGGATCACAAGCCGACGAGACTGACTGGGAGAACATGACAAATAAGGAGTTGCATGACAAATTTCAGCAAATGATGAGTGGACAGGTGCAAGATGTGCTAAACAGATTTGAAGAGGCCATGGAGAAGATAGATGGCATGGAGAAGACGTTCAAAACAAAGCTCGATAACAAGTTTAATGAATTGCTCGCTCGTCTTCCACCACCACCACCGGCTACACCTAACACACCTCTACAACAACAACAACAACAATTACCTCCACATCGCGAAACAGCCCTCCGCCGAGCGAGCCGTGTCCCTCTTGCGCTTGGCCAAACTGTTGGTGCTGCTGTTGATACTTCTATGGCTCCTGCTGCTGATGCGGAGGAGGATGATTATGTGGGAGATTACGAGGATGAAGTTGATCAAAATCAGAACTACGTGCAACCACCAGCACCACAACCACCAGGTCGTCCACATGCAAATAATGGCAATGTTAGGGCTCCCCCTCAGGTACGAAATCATGACCATCTCCCTAAACTGAAATTGAATATTCCACCATTTGAGGGTAGATATGTTCCTGATATATATCTTACTTGGGAGTTAGAAACTGAACAACGATTTACATGTTTACAATATCCCGAGGAGAGACGTGTTCCTGCCGCTGTTTTTGCTTTCACTAGCTTTGCGTGTGTTTGGTGGTCTGAACATTGTAGATTATATCCTGTTCTAGCTACTTGGGCTGCTTTGAAAACTGCTATGCGTACTCGTTGGGTTCCACCATATTATCAACGTGAATTACTTGAAAAATTGCAGTGTTTCAGACAAGGAAAAAATTCGGTAGAAGAATATTATCAGGAATTACAAACTGGCTTGATTAGATGTGGTATTGTTGAGGAGAATGAAGCTATGCTTGCACGTTTTCTGGGTGGATTAAATAGAGAGATTCAGACCATTCTAGACTATAAGGATTATAATAATATCACTCGTTTATTCCATCTTGCTTGTAAAGCTGAACGTGAAGAGCAGGATCGACAGGCATTGGCGTGAACTAACTTTTCTGCAAGTCGACCTTCATCATGGACACCACGTGCATCATCTACTTCCACTGCACCATCACCTCCTTCAGGTGCCACCTCCAACCGTGATACAAGAAAGCAGACACAACCACCACTATCTGCCAAGAGCACACCTGTCGGGCCTGCACAGAGCTCTTCTTCTTCCATGGCGTCAACAGGGCACACAAGTGATATTATTTGTCATCGTTGTAAGGGAAGAGGACATTTTGCGAGAGAATGCAAATCTCAGCGTGTGATGATTGCTACTGAGGATGGTGGGTATGAGTCCTCCGCTAGTGACTATGATGAGGAGACTTTGGCTCTTATTACACATGAAGAACACGGTGGAGATGATTCTGATCATGAGACGCAATACATGGCTGCTGAAGATGCTGACAGGTATGAATGTTTAGTTGCTCAACGTGTTTTGAGTGTGCAGGTTGCACAAGCTGAGCAAAATCAGAGGCATAATTTGTTCCATACAAAGGGAGTTGTGAAGGAACGTTCTATTCGCGTCATCACAGATGGAGGGAGCTGCAAAAACTTGGCTAGCATGGAGATGGTGGAGAAGCTATCTCTCACCACAAGACCACATCCACATCCTTACTACATCCAATGGTTCAACAACAGCGGCAAGGTTAAGGTAACACATACTATTCGTGTGCACTTTAGTATCTCTACATATGCTGATTATGTTGATTGTGATGTGGTACCTATGCAAGCATGTTCCTTATTACTTGGTAGACCATGGCAATTTGATAAAAATTCTGTACACCATGGTAGAAACAATCAGTATACTCTTGTTCATAAGGATAAAAATATTACTTTGCTTCCTATGACTCCTGATTCCATTTTGAAAGATGATATTAATAGAGCTAATAAAGCAAAACAGGAGAAAAATAAGAGTGAAAATCAGATTGTGGCAAAAGAATTTGAGCAACAAATGAAGCCTAATAATAAACCATCTACTGTTGCTTCTGAAATTAAATTGAAAAGTGCATGTTTACTTGCCACCAAATCTGATATTGATGAGCTAGATTTTAGCAAATCTGTTTGCTATGCTTTTGTGTGCAAAGATGCATTATTTTCATTCGAGGACGTGCCTTCCTCTTTGCCCCCTGCCGTCACTAACATTTTGCAGGAGTTCGCTGACGTCTTCCCACAAGACGTGCCACCAGGATTACCACCTATTCGAGGGATTGAGCATCAAATTGACTTAATTCCTGGTGCATCGCTACCCAACCGTGCACCATACCGTACCAATCCAGAGGAGACGAAGGAGATTATGCGTCAAGTACAAGAGCTTCTCGACAAAGGTTATATACGCGAATCCCTTAGTCCTTGTGATGTTCCTATTATTCTAGTGCCGAAAAAGGATGGTACATCGCGTATGTGTGTTGATTGTAGAGGCATTAATAATATTACTATTCGTTATCGTCATCCTATTCCTAGGCTAGATGATATGCTTGATGAATTGAGTGGCTCTACAATTTTCTCCAAAGTTGATTTGCGTAGTGGATACCATCAAATTCGTATGAAATTGGGGGATGAATGGAAAATAGCATTTAAAACTAAGTTTGGATTATATGAGTGGTTAGTCATGCCTTTTGGGTTAACTAATGCACCTAGTACTTTCATGAGATTAATGAACGAAGTTTTACGTGCTTTCATTGGACGATTTGTGGTAGTTTACTTTGATGACATATTGATTTATAGCAGATCTTTGGAGGAACATTTGGAACATTTACGTGCTATTTTTATTGCTCTACGTGATGCACGTTTGTTTGGTAACCTTGGGAAGTGCACCTTTTGCACCGACCGAGTGTCTTTTCTTGGCTATGTTGTTACTCCACAGGGAATTGAAGTTGATAAAGCCAAGATTGAAGCTATTGAGAGTTGGCCGCAGCCCAAAACGGTCACACAAGTGAGGAGTTTTCTTGGCCTTGCTGGATTCTATAGGCGTTTTGTGAGAGATTTCAGCACCATTGCTGCACCTCTCAATGAGCTTACAAAGAAGGATGTGCCTTTTGTTTGGGGTACCGCACAGGAAGAAGCCTTCACGGTATTGAAAGATAAGTTGACACATGCTCCTTTACTCCAACTTCCTGATTTTAATAAGACTTTTGAGCTTGATGATGCCAGTGGAATTGGATTAGGAGGTGTGTTATTACAAGATGGCAAACCTGTTGCATACTTTTCTGAAAAATTGAGTGGGCCTAGTCTGAATTATTCTACTTATGATAAAGAATTATATGCTCTTGTTCGGACTTTATAGACATGGCAACATTATTTATGGCCCAAAGAATTTGTTATACATTCTGATCATGAATCTTTGAAACATATTAAAAGTCAAGCTAAACTGAATCGTAGACATGCTAAATGGGTTGAATTCATTGAGACTTTCCCTTATGTTATTAAACACAAGAAGGGTAAAGAAAATGTTATTGCTGATGCATTGTCTCGTCGCTATACTATGCTTTCACAACTTGACTTCAAAATATTTGGTTTGGAGACCATCAAAGATCAATATGTGCATGATGCTGATTTTAATGGTGTATTGCAGAATTTTAAAGAAGGGAGAACATGGAACAAGTTCGTCGTTAATGATGGATTTGTGTTTTGTGCTAACAAGCTATGCATTCCAGCTAGCTCTATTCGTCTTTTTTTGTTGCAGGAGGCGCATGGAGGGGGGATTAATGGGACACTTTGGCGTGAAGAAGACGGAGGACGTACTTGGTACACATTTCTTTTGGCCAAAGATGAGACGGGATGTTGAGCGTTTTATTGCTCGCTGCACTACATGTCAAAAAGCTAAGTCATGACTCAATCCTCATGGTTTATATATGCCTTTGCCTGTACCTAGTGTTCCTTGGGAGGATATATCTATGGACTTTGTTTTAGGTTTACCTCGAACAAAGAAGGGAGGATAGCATATTTGTTGTCGTGGATAGGTTCTCAAAATGGCACACTTTATACCATGTCATAAAAGCGATGATGCCGTTAATGTTGCTGATTTGTTCTTTCGTGAAATTATTCGCTTGCATGGTGTGCCCAATACTATTGTTTCAGATCGTGATACTAAATTTCTTAGCCACTTTTGGAGATGTTTATGGGCTAAGTTGGGGACTAAACTTCTTTTAGTACTACTTGTCACCCCAAACTGATGGACAAACTGAAGTAGTCAATAGAACATTGTCTACTATGCTTAGGGTTGTTTTGAAGAATAATAAGAAAATGTGGGAAGAATGCTTGCCTCATATTGAATTTGCTTATAATCGTTCATTGCATTCTACTACTAAGATGTGCCCTTTTGAAATTGTGTATGGTTTCCTCCCTCGTGCACCTATTGATTTGTTGCCTCTTCCATCTTCGGAGAAGGTTAATTTTGATGCTAAAGAACGTGCTGAATTGATTTTAAAAATGCATGAGTTAACTAAGGAAAACATTGAGCGTATGAATGCTAAATATAAACTTGCTGGAGATAAGGGTAGAAAACATGTTGTGTTTGCATCTGGAGATCTTGTTTGGTTACATTTGCATAAGGATAGGTTTCCTAATTTGCGCAAATCAAAGCTAATGCCACGTGTTGATGGTCCATTTAAGGTGTTAGAGAAAATAAATGATAATGCATATAAACTTGAGCTGCCTGCAGATTTTGGGGTTAGTCCCACTTTTAACATTGCAGATTTGAAGCCTTATTTGGGTGAGGAAGATGAGCTTCCGTCGAGGACGACTTTATTTCAAGAAGGGGAGGATGATGAGGACATCAATACCATTGTTACACCCATAGCCCCTACTATTACATATAATGGACCAATTACTAGATCTCGCGCACGCCAATTAAATTACCAGGTACTTTCGTTTCTTGGTAATGATTCTAATGTTCATGAGAATATGATGCTTCCTAAATTGGATACATTTGTTTTGCTTACAAATGAAGGGCCTAGCTTGGAGAAGGATGAACATTGGAGCAAGAACAAGCATGGAGTTGATGGCATGCGCAAGGGGAACAAGAACGGAGTTACAAGTGATGATTTTAGGACCTTGAAGCCACCATAAGGAGTGAATGAAGCCTTGGACGAAATATACAAGATGCCACTTCATAAATTTCGTCCAGAGGCTATTCTAGGTGCTGCGTCACCTTATTATTGGGCCAGGCCCATGTAATTTCGAAATACATAAGTATAGGCTGTTTTTAGAGTCCGTATGTGTGGGGAAACAAGAGATAGTGTTGGTTTCGGACTCCTTCCCCAAGGGCCACGAAATTCCCCCCCTCTTCCTCCATATATACAGCCCTTAGGGCACCGTTTAGACTTTGGGGATTTGTTTAGTTAAAAGTTAGCCATTGCAACTTCGTGTACTTCGTTTGTGTCCAACGACCAGACTAAGACCGCTTACGGATCCCCATCTTTATCAATACTTCATATATACTCGCAATATTCAGATTGCTTTTATCATATTCTTGCTTGTTCTTCGATTGCTTGCAGGAATAGACCTTCGTGGTCAGGCTGATCGTGCTTCCTGCATCGTCAGTAACCTCAGGAGATTGGTTTTGCGATTGCTAAGGCGCAACGTCGTGCATGTTTGTAGTCGGATCATCAACGTCATCTTCACCAAATCGATAGTTATCATCTCATCAAAAGATCGGGACACCCTCGCCTCTATCAGTCACAACATGAACACACTTGCATGTGGACCAAATATATGTATGAAAAGGGTGGTTTGATGTTCGAATACCCAATGCACAACTTTGATGTGGCACCTGTCGCACAAAAGCACAGTATTGCTAGTCAGCCACCCCCTACGAACCCCACTTTGTGTCAGCGGTAAGGGAATCCTAGCTACGAATGCATGCCCCCAAATAGCTAGGTCTGAAATCTCACCCCACCATAACACAAACCTATAGGTAAAATAGATGGGACACTGTGCCGACCCACATGTGCTTGTGCTTGTGGCACGAGATGGGTGAGACCACATACGAACCACATGCGGGTGGCCCTACTATATGTATGAAAAGGGTGTGGTGTGATATTTAACTACCATTCACAACTTTGATGTGGCACGTGTGCCTCGCAAATTAACCGGACTTCCCTGACCCCACGGAGGTTGCAGGTAGTGCGAAGTAGCCCCCCACACACACGTCGGGGGGAGGGCATCTCACCAAGACGTATTGTAACACAGACCAAGCAGAATCCAACTTGGTCGTACAACCTCTCCTGCTCGTTATTGGTCAAAGTGTTGGACATCCACATGGCCCCGCAAAATGGGCTAGCTTGTCGCCGATAACCTTGCGAGAGAGTATTGTATGAAGACAAACCCACTCTATGCATGTGGCCCAAGTATGTATATGGAAGTGGTGTGTGTGGTGTTTGAATATGCAATGCGCAAATTTGATGTGGCACCATGCTTTGGAACCGTTAAATCCCCACACTGAGCAAGGGTTCACGACGCGTAGCCTGCGCTCAAACTTAATTAGGCTTGGAATGATCGACCTACTATATAGTAACTCGAATCAAAGAAGAAGAATCCACCCTGGTAACCTTTCTCGTCATTGGTCGAAATGATGGACGTCCACCCGGGGCCATGAATATATATAGGCTTGCCGCCCTTAACCAAGCGAGTGAGAGTGTGTCCAAAGACAACCATTGCATGCGTGTGTCTAGGACATATTTATGGAGGTGTGTGATGCATGCATATGTGTTGAATACCCGACCCAGTGCACAACATTGATGTGGTGCATGCGTTGAAAATCATAGAGGTCCCCACACAGAGCAAGAGGTTGTTCATGACGTTTCGTGTGCTCGCCCCCCCCCCCCTTCGATCCAGCGGGATGGATTCATGTGTACACATGCACTATTATATATATGTAATCTCACATCATGATCTATGTCATGAGACAAACAAAAATTAATCCCCTCCTAAGTCAAATTAGTTAATCTCTCTCGCTGTCGGTCAAAGTGATGGACCAAGCAGGCCGACAGATGGAAGCATTGTCGATAACCCCGTGAGTGAGTGCCATATATAGGACAACAACCATCACGCTTGCATGTGTGCCAGAACATATATATGGAGAGGTGTGTGGTTGTGATGTTTTGAATGCCCAATGCACAACTTTGATGTGGCATTTTCCTCAAAAACCACAAAGTCTCCACACAGAGTGAGGTTCAAGTGACACCTAGTATATATATGTTGGTCAGCACCCCCCTTCGACACGTAATATACACCTAGTAACACAGCCCTAAAAGAATTAATCCTCCTTGTTCGTCAAACGTACCTCTCCCTCGTTGGGTCAAAGTGATGGATGACGAACTCACGGGCTCAGCACAAAAGTGAAGTGTACGCCACACGCGAGTGATCATCCTATATAGGACTATGTACCACCATCTGCATGTGGCCCAAAGAGGTGTTTGTGTGATGTTTGAATACGTAATGCACAACTTTGATGTGGCACCACATATATAGGAAACCAAAAAGTCCCCACAGAGAGCGCGAGGTTCATGATGCGTGGTATGTGCTATATGTACGCCCACATTCGACGCATGGTATATATGTACTTCTACTGTATAGCACAAACCAAAAAATAATCATTCCTTGATTGTCAAATTAACCTCTCTCTCGTTGAGTCAAACTGATGGAGGACAACCTCGCATGCCCACAGATGGAAGCGCCACATGCGAGTGAGTTCCTATAGGGCAACCACCGCCTGCATGTTATTGTGTGATGTTTGAATACCAATATAATGTACAACTTTGATGTGGCACCTGCCTCGGGAACCGAAAAGTCCCCACATGCAGCGAGGTTATGACACTCATATATATATATATATATATATATATATATATATATATATATATATATATATATATATATATAGAGAGAGAGAGAGAGAGAGAGAGAGAGAGTATTCTTGTTGCCCCCTTTTTGACATGTACATACTCCTACCGTGCATATACCTAACACAAACCAAAAAAGAACCATCCTTGTTGGTCAAATTAACCTCTCTCTCGTTGTACGTTCAACTGATCGATGACGACCTCGTGGGCCCACACAGAGAGTCACATGCGAGTGAGCGTCATAGGACAAAACCATCGCGTGCATGTGCCCATGTGTTATGTGATGTTTGAATACCCAATGCACAACTTTGACGTGGCACATGCTTCGCAAACCAGAAACGCACTACACCATGATGCGTAGCCCCCTCACTTCAAGCCCGTGGGAGGGTGTGTACGCACGTGCTCGAACTTTGATACAGAATCTCACCATGATCCACACCACACACATGCCAAGATGAATCCACCTTTTGGTCAAATGCCTCTCGTTGTCGGTGGAAACTGAAAACTTCTGCGGGCTAACGAATGGGCACGTCGCTTATAACCGCGCGAGGGAGAGTGTCCGAGAGGACCACCAATGCCTGCATGTGGCCCGAACATGTATGTATGAAAGGGTTGTGTAATGCTTTAAATAACCAATTCACAACTTTGATGTAGCATATATGACTCACAAAATGATCAATAATCCCACACGGAGGTTCACGACTCGTAGTGTACTGCCGGACCCCTCCCCCCACCCCACACATACAAACACACACATACCTCACCACCACAACCACTCTGAGGCGTGCCAAACTTTTTCTGCAATGAACATGTGACCAAAGGAGTGTCGTGTTAAACAAACAGACATCATTTGACCATTTTATACATTGATTGATTTCCTAGGGATTTAATGTTCAAAAATCAAATTTGAGCTACATGTGCACCAAAATGGATTGCAAAATCATATGTGTCCCTGGGTGCATGTTTCCCCATGCAAGAGATTTCAAAACATTGAGAATATAGATTTTTAAAATTCAGTAAATCCAAAACTTAGTTGAAATTCATGAAACTTATCGCGGTGTCATATATGGGCACCAGTAGACTGTGATATGGTACTTTTTCGTCAAATTTGAGACAGGTTTTAATATAATCTTCTTACAAACGGGAGATTGTTAATAACCGGCAACCAATATCTCATACGGATTATTTATTCGGACCGTGTGCGTTAGACCATGCCATGCTTCAGTTAAGCGGCAGAATGAATCATCAAGAAACCAAAAAATATACGTGCTGCCACGCGCCCCATGTGCCGTGCGAGCAGGCGTGAGTTGGCGGGATGCATGCGAGCAGTCCACCACGCAGGGAGACCGGGAGGCATGCGTGCAGGTGTGCGTATTGACGGGAGGCATTTTTGCTGTGAAGTGTCACCGGGAGGCATGCAAGTAGCTGTGTGAAATGATGGTAGGTATGGCAGAAGTCCGCCGTGCAGGCTCAGCTGGAGGCGAGACAGCCTTTGACCACCGTCCGCCTCGCTCCCACTTGTCCGTATTAATTGCGCGCCCAAGCCGCCGGCCATAATAGGAGGCCCCACCCTCGGTCCACAGTGGTCACCAGCGTCTGGACTCTGGAGTGTATGAGGATGCCGCCGAAGCGCACCATCGGAGGGAGTGGCGACGCCGGGTCTAGTGAAGCACCCACGCAACACGTGAAGCTGGGCACACAGGTTGCCGTCGCCGCCGACGAGGTCTCGCGCGGGCAGCAGCACGACCTTGACTTCATCGATGCTGTCGTGCCCCCCCTAGCCGGAGCCATAGGTCAACACCAACTCCGGCAATGACTGCGACTCCGACGGAAAACTGTTTAGTCATCTATATACCCATTTGTGCAGCAAACATATCATGTGTTTTCTCTGGTTACTCCCCCCTCTCTATTTTTTTGAATACAAATCCTATGGTTATGTTCTCTCAGTCCATGAAATCAGAGTAATTAAGATCCGTTAAATGCATGTAGTGTATTGATTGTTTCAATGTTATCCTTATAGAGTTAGTGATTAATTGTTTGTTCTGTACAAATGATTTTTGCTAATAGTCCGACTAGGGTTAGCGTGCGTGCTGATAATTCATGGCCAGATCTTGAGAATTGATTTTGAATGTTCTACATATATGTTTGTGCCTTTTTTCTTCCAAATCTTGATTTTGACTGTCCTACATGTATGTTTTTGCCATTTTTTTCTTTCAGATTGGTATGTACACAAATGAGGCTCCGGCCAGCGCCACCGTCGGATGTAGATCTTGGACCCGGCTGCGCGGCCAGAAGCGGCCACGGCCCCTGGACCTGAATAACCAGTAGAATCTCCGGTAGACCGCATCAGCGATCTCCCGGAGGCATGCTTGGTGAGATCATCTCCCTTCTCCCCACCAAGGATGGCTGCCGCACACAAGTCCTCGCATCTTGGTGGCGCACTCTGTGGCGCGCCGCGCCTCTTAATCTCGACTGTCGTCAGCTATCTGTCGATGATGATTCTGAACTCCCCGAAGCCATCATCTCCTCCCACCAGAGCTTTGTTCGACACATCTGCATCCCAACATGCTACCTACTAGACATACCCTGCATGGTGGCTGCCTGGCTGACATCCCGTCAATTTGATAAACTCCAGCAGCTTGAGTTCTACCATTACTACAACGATAGTTACCACAAAGAGCTGCATCTGTGCCCTCACCACCAATGCCCATCTCATGGTTTTCCTCCTCTCTCCACATCGCCACCTTGACCTGGTGCCATCTAGCAGACAATCTGGTACAAATGCTTCGACTCCCACTGCTGAAAAAACTTGCGCTTATGCTGGTTCATCTGTTGGAGGCCTCACTGCACAACATCATCCACTCCAGTTGCCCTGCCCTGGAGCGTTTGGTGCTTGTTTTTGGAAATGGAATCCATATCCCTTGTCTCAAAATAAAGTCGCCTCACCTTGTAAGAATTGGAATTCGTTTTGAAGGACAAGAGCTCATCATCGAAGATGCCCCTTCACTTCAAAGGTTGCTCCTTGATTGTTGTTATAAACCTTCGCAAATAATTGTGGTCTTTGCGCCTAAACTGGAGACCTTGGGTGCAATTCGTTATCGTCTAAATGGTTCGAGATGGTGTTTGTCTCCACACCTATTGAGGCACTGTATATTATTCATGTACACTTTTGTAATTTGCATTTTTTGTTTGTGCACATAAGTTAAGTATCATCAATACACTTTTAGTGCTAATATTATGTTCTATGCTCAATGAAGAGCTTGTCCATCCTATCAGTGGTAGTGGATTCTGTCAAGACCTTATATATCAGTATGTGGGGTTTTTATCTCAACATCATTATTGCCTTGTTGCAATGCTTTCCATATCTGGAGAATTTGTATATAAAGATGACGATTTCACGCACATTGAAACCCATATATAATGTACTATAATTACTCGTTCAGCTATCGCTTTTTCAACATAGTCTTTTTTAGTCATTAACTGTTTTCAATCTTCATCTCTATTTAGGCACTAACACATGGAGAAAAAGGTATAACCAATCGATGGTTCAAGAAGCACCAGGATTTTCTCATATCTCATGACATTCGTTAGAAGACAGTAACGCTGGAAGGATATGCATCCAACAATGCAAACACTAGCTTTGTCACATTCTTCATGTTGAATGCGAGGGCGCTATTATCCGCGAGGATTAAGTTTTTCAACAAGAAATGTCTCATGAAACTGTATGTGGAACAACATAAAAAGAAGTTGCAGGTGGACCTAAGGGCCTCTGATCATGCTCGGCTTATACTTACAACAACTTGTTGTCATCATGGACCAACATATCTTTTGTACCATGATCTTGCTTTTATGGATCGGACCGATCCATTTGATTCTGACAGCCAAAAACTTTGGTTGAGTTAGACGTTATTGCCCTGCTCAATCCGGGTTATGTGTAAACCTGATGAATAATTAATCTTTGTGATTTTGTACCTTTGTAGGCTGGAGTTAGACACTATTGCCCTTTTCAACTAGGGGTTGACCCACATTTTCTTTCATACTCGGCGTGTGTGTTCGCATAGGTACTACCTCTGTCGTGGTTTATTCTTTATCGGCCCCATTCGTATTCTATAGTACCAAACTTTGACCTTTGATTTAACTAAGAATATATTAATGCATGTCATCGGAAATAATATTGTTGGACAGCTATTCCCGGCTATGTTCATCTGCTATATGCAATGATTATGCATGTGTTTGCTCACCATTTAGGCGGCTACAGTGGGCTCTGCTCGCGTGCCTCCGCCCGCTCTGCTCGCGTGCCTCCGCACACTCTACTCGTTGTTTAGGTGCCCTCGGGCCGTGTCCCTCTGCGCGCTCTGCTCGCCGTATAGGCGCCAAGTCTCGCTCAGGTCGCGTCGTCCCTCCGCACGCGCTCTGCCAGCAGTTGGGGCTGGCGCACGATCGCATTGGGAAGCTTTAGTTATTTGATCTTAGATTATGTTAATTAATTATACCTCCAGAGTCGGAATCATCCGACTCTGGAGGTATAATTAGTTAACCTAAACTATGATCTACGACGCCCGTTCCCGTCGCGCAACTCCATCTTGTCATCGACCGTTGGGGGTATGTCGGTATGTGTGGGTAACTAGCTAGCAAGTGGATTAGTAGCGAGTCGCCGCCGGCGGCCATTGCTGTGGTTATTTATAGCTAGCAGCTGGCTAGGGGATTGGGGATTTTAGCATTCACCCGCGTGGAGCGCGGGAAGCCTTCACTTGAGCGCGGGAAGACTTGAGAACACAACTCGACAACCATATGCGGTGTCACGTGTTACTGGACACGTGTTAACATAAGGAAACATATGTGTAACTTACTAATCATCGCACGTGAGTACTCGCACACACATCGTGTGTGATACTCCTAGCCATCGCAAGCAACTAGTATGCATTTTCAAAGTTTTTAGTACACACAGAATCGCACACGAATAACTCTAGACCTTCTGTGTTATATTTTCTCATTGCAAACAGTTCATCCGAGTGGGTTGTTTGCCGTGTATCACACACATCTTGTTTACATGAATCCTTTGTGTTTTTGGCTCATCGCAAACAGTTCATCCGAGTGGGCTGTTTGCCGCGTATCACACACATCTTGTTTGCATGAATCATTTGTGTTTTTTGGCTCATCGCAAACAGTTCATCTATGTGAACTGTCTGCCGCATATCACACACATCTTGTTAAGTTGAACCGTTCTGTTATGTTCCCTAATCGAAAAAAGTTCGTCAGAGTGAACCGTATGCCGTATATCACACACACCTTGATCTAGCTGACCGCTTCTGTTGCATTCCCTAATAGCAAATAGTTCATCGGAGCGAACTATATGCCGTATATCGCACAAACATTGATATGGCTGCCCGTTTATGTTGTTCTATCTAATCGAAAATAGTTTGTATGGATCAACCCTATGTGCCGCAACGCACACATAACTAAAATCTAAACTGTGTTTGATGTCTCCGCCATCGCAAACGTTTTGCATCTTTTTTGATGGTTTTTTACATCCCCGTCTGCGATTAATGCATCGCACACAGTTTCGTCAAAGGGTCTCTGGTCATAGTGTTGCATTAGCAGCATCCTGCAGAAGTGATGTACTCTGATTTTTCTTTGCCATCTTTGGCAATGCAAGCCTTCTTGAATATTTCAAACCTCTCTTTTGTAATTGTCTGATTATCCTTTACAATCTCGGAGTAGGGTTCCTCTTTGACGATGATCCGATGTTTCACCCTTACTTTCCAGGCGGACAATGCGCCACTAAACTTGCCCATGGCACGTCTGTTTATCTTCATTTCCAGGTCTTGCCATGGTTGAGTATATTTTATTTCATCCTGGCCCGGGAACAAGAATCCCTGGTGCAACTTCCTTAGGAGGGAGTGCTCCATATTTGGTATCTTCTTTAATTTCCCTTCGTTGATGGTGGCGGTTCCCCGTAGGATGCAGCCTATTTGATTGCCGTAGCACATGCACGCTTCCGCGGGCTCTTTTGGCTCGAAATTGCCGGAGTCCACCTCCGTGATCACCAGTCTAGTAGTGTTGAGCTGGTTTGGGCACTGTATCCTCTTCGGTTTCGGTTCTATACCGGCTTCGCCTGTCTCGGTGCTGGCCTCGGCGCCGGTCTCGATGTCGGTCTCAGTCTCGGATGTGACACGTACACAAAGCACACAGCAAACAAGCTAAACAACGTACACAACAAACAAGCTAAATAAAGCACACAACAAACAAACTACAAAACTACTACACACCAGCACAAACAAGCATAATACTAGAGCAAATGCACATGCACTACACGAATGGCTACACCCTACGCTTGAGAAAATGCTCGGGAGCTGATGAAGAAGCTAAAGGAGTAGCGAGTGGGACAGCTGACTCCGAAACTCCGGATGGATGAGGCGGAGGGGTTGGAGAAGCTAGCGGAGACTGATGTAGGGAAGCACCAAGAAATCTCCTAGCTCAAGTGGCGTCTCGAACTAACTCAGAAATAAGAAGATACTCAGCCGTCATGTAACGGGACATGGCGAAGATAACGCCGGTCATCTTGGGGATTGACCGACGAGAACTTGATCCGCCTAGGATTCTCGACAATGGTGGGATAGTATTGATAAGCACGGTTCTCTTGTACCATGCTCTCTTGATGGCGAAGGCCGGTGATTGCTGTCATTGCGGCAAGCTGAACGGCACGCTCGGGAGTAGACCGTAACCACTGTGGAAACTATAGGTGTGCTTACCAACAGGAATCGAGCCTGACAGATGGACATGGGCAACATACTCCAGGATTCTTCCTCTGGCAGAAAACTGGAATACTTGATAATTGGGTGGCCCCGTGCTCGTCCTCTTCCTCGTGATGCCCCCCCCCGGGGTAGAGGAAGCAGGGGAGGGGCCGCGCTGCCTGCGATGGCCCGGCCGGCTCGGGCCACCTCAGGCCAAGGCGTGGGCACCGGAAGCTTCAGGGCGGAGCGCCGCACCCGTTCTGCTTGGAAGGAGGCGGCGGATATGAGCGGGAGAGACTGCACCACGAGGGGAACAGAGAGGCATCGACGGTGATGGAGGAGATGAGTGTGGGTCTCTGGTGACTCCGGCGATGAACGGAGGAGATGAGGAGGCTTGCGGAGGTGTGGGGAGTGCCGTGGTGGAGTCAGATGAGAGGGAGGAGCACCAGATGGCCGGGACCACGAGGTGGCCGATAGGCAGAGGCATCGGCCAAACATGGAGGTCGCAGCCATGATGCACTCCGGTGAGGGGAAAGTGGGCAGGGCGAACCGCGGGGATGAGGGGGACTCAATGGACAGGTCAGGGAAGCGAGAGGAGGCTCGGTTTGGCCGGGGTAGCTCGACTCCGGCGATGTCCAAGATGGCAATGGCGAAACGAGGAGGGGGCCGAGGACTCTGGTGGTCGAGGAGGAACGAGGAGAGGCTTGGGGCTGCGGGAGGGGTCGAGGGTCCTTATATAGGCCACGGGAGGGGTTCGGGCACGCTCTAGAGAGCTCTAGCTCGATGCCAACGGAGGTCAGGGGCGGGTTGTGGCACGGGCGCGGTGATGGCGACTAAGCCATGGTGAGTCCGGACGGGGCATTGATGTAGGAAGATGCAGACGAGCACGGGCGAGCTAGAGGACATGATGTGGACGCGAGAGGCAGAGGGGAGCGGACGAACACAGCGCCACAGTTTGGCAGAGCGCGAGATTTGGCCTGTCCGACCCGTGGTCACCGTGCGCACTGGTGCAAATGGCGTGTTCTGACCGAACCGACCATGTCTAGTAAGATGACCATGGTACCCTGAGTTCAGGGGAAAAGAAGTGGTTTGCGGGAGGAGCCAAAACATTTTGGCAGCAAGGTGTTTGATGCCATTTGCAGAGGATTGGTCGGGAGGATTAGACTGAGATTTGACTAGGGTTTATCACTCACTATGTTGAGTAAGATGGCAAGGTTTCAGCTCATACCGAGGGGTTTAGCTAGTACTTGTAGTGCAACGTGCCATACTGACCAGAATAGCAAACTTTGAAGTAGCACTCACATACTAGCTTGGATTGGGCTGAAAATTGGCATGGATGGGTTATTTTGATCATATGAAGCCTCTGTAAATGTTTCATGCCATTTTGAAATACCAAAATGGGACTTGCTTCACAATGCTTCATTCTGATCAGAATTTTGAAAAAATTGCACAGGGCAAATGGAGTAATGGATTGAGCCAGAACTTGGTGGAGAGAGTTGATATGGATATGAGGATGTCCTGGTAAATTGTCAGCTTAATTGAAGCAATATAAAATATGGTTGCTTCACAAACTGAAAATTTGACCAGAAACTAAGATTTGGAGCTGGGCTCACATATATGAGTTACATGAGCTCATATTTGGTGGAGAGTCATGATTGGATCATATGAAGGGCCTTGCAAAATTTCAACTCATTTGGATATGCCTAGCTAGTACTTCCTTCACAATTACTTCCCTCAGAAAGGAACTTTGAAAAATTTCTCAGGAATATTTACAAAGCAAATTGAGTTGAATTTTGGCATGGTGCAATTATATGGACATGAAAAGATATCCAAAAGGTTTGGGGTCAATCAAGAAAAGATAGATGACACTTCCTTCTCAAACGACCACTTAGGGTAGAATCAGAAAAGGAATATTTGTGAATTATCTTTGATGATGCCAAGGAAGGATTTTTACATATTTGTGGAATATATGACCCAAAAATTTTATGAGAATTATTTGGGAATTTTGGGAGTGGTAGAAATATAGGTTGCTTCACAACCTAGGGTTTAAAGGGTTATCCTTTTAATAGAAAAATGAATATTCCCAATAAAAAGAATATTGGTTTAGGTCAAGGATGGAAATGACATGATCTAGGGATGATGATGAGGATAACAAGCCACTAGAAAACCAAGGAAGACATGATATTCCCAAGTTTTGGAACCACATAGCCACAGAAAAGCAATTCAAATCAAGAAATCCAAGAAAATCAAAGGAAAAAGAAAAGGGAAAAATCCAGGGTGTTACATGACGCCTCGTAGACGTTGCAATCACCAGAACCTTGTCCTTCATTGTTACTAGCCATTTTTTGTACGATTAAATCTAGTCAATTAATTCTAGACATAATAAAATGAATAATGACATAAAAAGGCCTATGTTTTGCACGAATGTTGATTCATTCCCGTTGTGACAAATCCCGGGCACTCGATATGTCCTAGTTTTTAGCACAACTCATGCCGAAATTCACGAAAAATTTCGGCATGACCTTTGCTACAAAGTGGACAAATCGAGCGCCTGAAATTTGCTAGAACAGAAATGAATCAACATTCCGGCAAAACATAGGCCACTCGGAATCATTCCCTGCAAACAACAAAAGGCCACTTGGGCATAATCAAACCACTTCAATGTTGCATATAACAGGACCACTTAAGAACATGTACATGAGCAACTAAAATAGTAGATATACATGAGCAACCACTATTAAGGAATTTGCATATAACATGACCACTTCAAATTTGCATCTCCTAGTGTTTGACACTTCAAGAAAATCTACACAAATCTCATGCTCTCTCAAACTCAATTCAAAAACCAAATATAGATGGATGAACCCTAGAAACCAAGAACCTTTACATATTTATGTCCTAAATTGTTGTCCTAATAAAAATTGTGTCCTAATATAAATTATGAACCCTAGAACTCAATTTCTGTCCTAAACTTCAAATTATGAATCCTAGAACTTAATTCAAATTATGTCCTCAATTTCTATCATAAATACATAACCATCTACAAGTACTAGCTAATTTGATGACCCTAACTAATTAGACGAACCCTAGCTAATTTTATGAACCCTAAAATTTGATGAACCCTAGGAACCCTAGCTAGGCAGAGGTAGGGGAGGAGGATGAGGAGGTGTAGGCGTGCTCACCTCGGGCGCCGAAGGAGTTAGGGAGCTGGAGGAGGTAGAGCGGCCGAGGGAGGGGGCGCGGGACGTCAAGGTCAGGGTCGGGGCTCGGGCGCGCGACGAGGGCGGGCACCAGACGGCCACCGAGGGCAGCAGACGGCGTGCGGAGGGCGACGAGAGGACGCGTGGAGGCCGACGGTGATGCAGGGTGACGATGGCCGCGACAGCAAAGGGGGGATTCGGGGGAAGTGGCCGAGGGGGGGGGGGGGGAGAAAAACCGCGCAGGGGTTAAGTCAAAAATAGCGGTAGCGCTGGCCCAGAAAAGCGCTATAGCTAACTTAGCTATAGCGATGGCTACCAAAACGCGCTACTGCTCTAGGCAATAGCTATTTATTTTCCTTTTTCTTTTATTTTTTTCCTTTTACTTTTCTTATTCCTTTTTCTTTTTCCCTTTCTCCTTTGTTTAAGGAACTTATCTATAGCGGGGGTACAAGGAATGCACTACTGCTACATTAGCTATAGCGCTTGTCCTGAAAGCACGCCACTGCTATGCCTTTCTCCTTTCTTTTTCTTTTATTTTCCTTTACATTTTTTTTCCTTTCTCCTTTTTCTATTTCTTTCATTTTCATTTACTTTTCTATTTGTTTTTCTTTTTACTTTATTTTCATTAGCAGTAGCGCTTTCTCCAGAAAACGTGCTGCTACAACCAACTTAGCGACATCGCGTTTACCTAAGCTCGCTACTACTATTCCTAGCCTACCGAGAACAGTGTGGGAATTGTAGTAGTAGCGCTTTTTCTTGCAGAGGCACTACTACTACCACCATAGCTGTAGCGTGTTTTGTGACCAAACGTCATGGGTAAATAGCAGTAGCACTTTTTTTACCAGTGCTACTGATAATCCACTATGTATAAGGTTTTCCCTAGTAGAGCTTGGTCGCGAGGCGGTGTACTTGGTGCTCGATCGCTTGTCGTGTATATTCACGCACCTTCTTGAGATAGCTCGCTCGTGCGCTCGCGTCCATGTTGATGCGCTCTTGTAGTGGTAGAGGTAGAATGTCCAATGGGGACAATGGATTGAATCCGTAGACGGCCTCGAAGTAGGAATTGTCGGTAGTCGAATGTCTTGCGTGGTTGTAGGCGTACTCGGCGATGGGTAAGCATTCCTCCCACTACTTGATGTTGTTCTTGATCAAGACATGGAGGAGAGTCGAGAGCGTCCGGTTCATGACCTCATTTGGGCGTCGGTTTGTGGATGTATGCCGATGATAATAAGAGCTTGATTCCGAGCTTGGTGCACAGGGTCTTCCAAAAGTAGCTAAGGAACTTGACGTTGCGGTCCAAGACAATCTTTGCGACATGTAGAGCATCGGTTGGTGTAGAGGGATACGTCACGAAACATCTTAGGCCAATAGTAGTTCTTGGAAAGCGTAGCGAATGTCTTGTCGCATCCAAAGTGACCCATAAGTCCTCCTCCATGAGCCTCTTGCAGAAGTAACAAATGCAGAGAAGACTCGGGTATACAAAGTTTGTTAGCTCTCATGAGATAATCATCCTTGATGTAATAGCGTTCCCAAGATGTATGCGTCAAGATTTGGCATATGGAATAGCAAAAGTAGGATCATGCGCATACAAGTCTTTTATGTGCTCAAAGCCAATGACATTCAATTCAAGTTGAGTTATAAGCATGCACTTGCAGGACAAAGCATCCGCCACAACATTTTCCTTACCTTTGATATAATTGATAATATAAGGAAATGGCTCTATGAACTCACTCCACTTGGCATGCCTGGTAACGAAATAATTGATAATATAAGGAAACAGAGAGTTGGTCTTTGGCGCGTTCCTGGTAACGAAACGTTATAGAAGACGAAGAAATGAAATAAAAATGTATTAAATGATCTATTTGATTCTTTTCTGAGGTGGAATGTGTGGGCCATGTGAGATGAGGTGGATATGCTGCATGTCAACAGAAATAACATAGTGGGGCTGAACTATTTAGGTATTATAGGTTTTAGAGAAAATGGTGGCTCCGCTAAGCTCATCTAGCATATCATCAAGGCGCGGAATGGGGTATCGATAACGAATGGTGATAGCATTAACGGGACGACAATTGGAACACATGTGAAAACTACCATCCTTTTTAGGCTCTAGAATAACCAGAACGGCACAAGGACTTAAGCTTTCATGTACATGTCCATTGTCAATGAGTTGTTGTACTTGCCTTTGTATTTCCTTGGTTTCTTCGGGGTTGACTCGGTAGGGTGCCTTGTTTGCTAACGGTGCGCCGGGGATGAGTTCGATGCGGTGTTCGATGCCTCGTAGTGGAGGTAGTCCCGGAGGTAACTCATCAGGGAAGACGTCCTGGAATTCCTGCAATAGATTAGACAACACTAAAGGTAGATGATGAGAATTTTTAGTTCTTGTCGCTTCATCTTTGCACACTAGGACATAGTTCATGACACTAGATGGGTTCTCACACACTTCTCTCATCTCTCTTTTGGTAGCTAAAAGCACTAAGTTTTTCTTGTTGCTCATCGTGGAGGCACTCAATTTGGGCTTGTGGCGCTCACTCTCCTTTTGGTGGCTCACCCTCTCACTATTCTCTCCATGATGGGTGGATGCTTGCGTGTCGGCGATCACTTGACTTGGTGACATAGGTCGTAGCACGTACTGCTTTCCCTTCATCTTGACACTATATATAGTAATTAGTTCACCCATTGTGGATAAAAACGCGATCGAATTGCCAAGGTCGTCCAAGTAGGAGATGGCAAATGGACATGGCACTAGTACAGCGAGGTGCTATAGAAACAGTTTTTAGCCCCATTCCCCGACAGCATTTGGAACCGTCACCTAGTGAGTGACCGCGATAGGGGGTCCTTCCCACACGACCCAGAATTCGTCGGGGATATTCCCTCCTGGCACACACGCTCGGCAAAATGAGGTCGTGTGCGCCGGCGAGCGATCAAATACGGTTATACATACAGTAGTGATAAAAAATTCAATTATACAGGAAGAAATCATTTCCGGTCGTAAGTTCATCCCACACAGCCAGTCCCTGCTAAACGTTTCCATTTGTACATATATATATCCCACACAGTCGCTCCAAGGAAAACGTTTCTGTTTGTAGGAACATCACACACAATTTTCCCCGTTAAGTCGTTTGTGATAGAGTTTCCATTGCACGCGGTATTAACAATTTTATCATTTGCGTTATTGACTGCATCACACATGGTGCGTAGAAGAAACTGTGTGGCAAAGGCTGTCCATCACACAAAGTTCTTATGTGGCAAACGTTTGCGCCAGGTGGCCTAACACAAACAGTTTTCAAGAGGATGTCGTGTGTGATTGTTCATTAATCCAACACGGTTTATTCCTAGAAACTGTGTGCGTTGCCTAAGGTCATCGTCCATGATGTTCTCTCAATAATCATTTGAAATAGAAAACCCAATTAACAGGCTAATTGTCCTATTATTAATAATCCATTTATTAATCTAATTGACATTTCATATTAAGCACACAATATGTTTCATTTTCATATTAAGGAAGCAAGATTTCATAATTGGAATACATCAGAGTACAACATCATATAGCTTCAGCTCTCAGCTACCCCATTACACAACAGCACCAGCACCAAGTTTCACATGCAACATCTATAACCTTCGAAATTAGCATCATAGACGATTGATGTCTACTACGCAACTTTATTCTTGTAGACACATGTTGGGCCTCCAAGCGTAGAGTTTTGTAGGACAGTAGCAATTTTCCCTCAAGTGGATGACCTAAGGTTTATCAATCTATGGGAGGCGTAGGATGAAGATAGTCTCTATCAAACGACCCTGCAACCAAATGCAAGAAATCTCTCGTGTCCCCAACACACCCAATACAATGGCAAATTGTATAGGTGCACTCATTCGGCGAAGAGATGGTGATAAAAGTGCAATATTGATGGTAGAAATATATTTTTATAATCTGAATAAATAAAAAAGCAAGGTACCAAGTAGTGAACAAGCACAAAAACGGTATTGCAATGCTTGAAAACAAGGCCTAGGGTCCATACTTTCACTGGTGCAACCTCTCAACAATGCTAATATAATTGGATCATATAACCATCCCTCAACGTGAAACAAAGAATCACTCCAAAGTTCCTATCTAGCGGAGAACATAAGATGGAATTGTTTGTAGGGTACGAAACCACCTCAAAGCTATTCTTTCCGTTCGATCTATTCAAGAGTTCATACTAAAATAACACAAAGCTATTCCTTCCGTTTGATCTATCCTAGAGTTCGTACTAAAATAACACCAAAGCAAATTCATATTCATAATACACAATCCAACACAAAGAACTTCAAAGAGTGCCCCAAGATTTCTACCGGAGAAACAAAGACAAGAACATGCATCAACCCCTATGCATAAATTACCCTAATGTCACCTCGGGAATCTGCGAGTTGAGTGCCAAAACATATATCGAGTGAATCAATACGATACCCCATTGTCACCACGAGTATTTCAATTGCAAGACATATATCAAGTGTTCTAAAATCCATCAAAGTATTCAACCTGGTAACAACGAAATCTCAAAGGGAAAAATTGAATTCATCACAACAAGATAGACAGGGGAAAACACCATATGATCCGACTATATTAACAAAGCCCGCGATACATCAAGATCGTGACATCTCAAGAACACGAGAGAGAGAGAGAGAGAGAGAGAGAGAGAGATTAAACACATAGCTACTCGTACAAACCCTAAGCCCTGAGGGTGGATGAGGGAGTCCTGGATTAGGGGGTGTCCGGATGGCCGGACTATGACCTTTGGTCGAACTCCTGGACTATGAAGATACAAGATTGAAGACTTCGTCCCGTGTCCGGATGGGACTTTCCTTGGCGTGGAAGGCAAGCTTGGCGATACGGATATGTAGATCTCCTTCCATTGTAACCGACTCTGTGTAACCCTAACCCTCTCCTGTGTCTATATAAACCGGAGGGTTTTAGTCCGTAGGACGAAAAAAACGATCATACCATAGGCTAGCTTCTAGGGTTTAGCCTCTCTGATCTCGTGGTAGATCTACTGTTGTACTACCCATATCATCAATATTAATCAAGCAGGAGTAGGGTTTTACCTCCATCGAGAGGGCCCAAACCTGGGTAAAAACATCGTGTCCCTTGTCTCCTGTTACCATCCGCCTAGACGCACGCTCGGGACCCCTACCCGAGATCCGCCGGTTTTGACACCGACATTGGTGCTTTCATTGAGAGTTCCTCCGTGTCGCCACCTTTAGGTCCGATGGCTCCTCCGATCATCAACAATGATGCGGTCCAGGTGAGACTTTTGTCCCAGACAGATCTTCAGATTCGGCGGCCTTGCATGCGGGCCAATTAAACAGCCATCTGGAGCAGATCGAAGCTACGCCCGCCATCAGTCAGATTTGGAAGTTTGAACTACATGGCCGACGTCCGCGGAGACTTGATCTTCGACGGCTCGAGCCACAGCCAAGCCGCTGCTGCACCACACGATGGGCATGATCTAGCTCTGCACGAACAGTGCCCTCGAGGTCAAGACGGTGTCCGCTCCGACCCTTAGCTCGAGCCGATCACGCATGTCGAGGACGGGTGGCTGGACACCGCCTCGGGGCTACAATCTCCATGGCGATCGAGCCGAACACCATACCTGTCCTTGCGGCTCGTGACTCAAGGTGCGGACTCCTCTCCGGACTCAACCTTCCGCTACCGCTAATCGAGTCCGATTGGGCGCCCGATCATGGAGTTCACCGCCCGCGGACATCTTTCAGCGCTTCGCCTTTGGCGACATTCTGAATTCACTAAAGTCTCTCTTTTATCGAGAGCCCTAGCCGGACTATGGTCAGCAAGGTTGGGATGCGGACAACGAAGAAATTTAAACCCCACCCACCACCCACTTCAGAGCCATCGCCGATGATTTAACCGACATGCTCGACTTCGACCCCGAAGACATCGACGGTATGGACGATGATGCAGGAGACGACCAAGAACCAGCGCCTACAGGGCATTGGAAGGCCACCTCGTCATATGACATATACATGGTGGACACCCCAAAAGAAGGGAACGACGATGGAACAACGGAGGATGACCCCTCCAAGAAACAGCCTAAGCGCCAAGCATAACAATGGCGCCGCTCTAAATCCCGCCATAGCAAAACGGCGATTCCGCACCGAGACAATAACACCCCTGACAAAGGCGAAGACAACCCCTCGGCGAGGATTCAGCACGACAGAGGATGGAGAAGCCAGCCTCATGAGAGAGCGGCAAGCAGAGAGGTAGAGGACGATAATTACATGCCTCCCTCCAAGACGAGGCAAGCCTCGACGGCACTTAATTTGTCGTGCCTGAGGATCCCGTCGAACAAGAGCGTTTCAAACGCAGGCTTATGGCCACGGCGAGCAGCCTCAAGAAAAAACAGCAACAGCTTAGAGCTGACCAATACTTGCTAGCTGACAGATGGACTGATGTCCTTGCGGCCGAAGAGTACGAACTCGAACGCCCCTCCAAGAGCTACCCAAAACGCAGGCTGCTACCCCGATTAGAGGAGGAAGCACCTAGACCTATATCACCAGCGCATGATGCGGCCGACCGGCCACCTCGTGGCCGTGAGAGAGAGGCCTCTCGGCCCTCCACTCAAGCCGCACCCCGACGTCACTCAAAGAATACCAAGGCACGGGGAAATGCGCCAGACCTGCGAGATATATTGGAGGACAGGGCAAGGCAAACAAGATCGATCTATGGATCGCGTGGGCGCCCCACGACACGTGACGATAACCATCATGCCGGATATGGTAAATCCGGCCGGGCCGAACACAGTAGACAAAGCTCATTTGAGCTACGTCGTGACATAGCCCAATACAGAGGCGCCGCACACCCACTATGTTTCACAGATGAAGTAATGGATCATCAAATCCCCGAGGGTTTCAAACCCGTAAACATCGAATCATACGATGGCACAACAGACCCTGCGGTATGGATCGAGGATTATCTCCTTCATATCCAAATGGCCCGCGGCGATGATCTACACGCCATCAAATACCTCCCACTCAAGCTTAAAGGACCAGCTCGGCATTGGCTTAACAGCTTGCCAGCAGAATCAATTGGTTGTTGGGAGGACCTGGAAGCCGCATTCCTCGACAACTTCCAGGGCACCTATGTGCGACCACCGATGCCGATGACCTAAGCCACATAATTCAGCAGCCAGAGGAATCGCCGACAATTCTCGACACGGTTCCTAACGAAGAAAAATCAAATAGTCGATTGTCGGACGCAGAGGCCCTTGCAGCCTTCAAGCATAACATCCGCTACGAGTGGCTTGCCGTGCACCTAGGACAGGAAAAGCCAAATCCATGGCAGCCCTCACGACACTCATGACCCGCTTTGCGTGGGAGAAGACAGCTGGCTAGCTCGTAGTAATAACATGACCAAGAGCCCTGTAATTCGGATACCAAGGACAGCATTGGCAGGTCGCGTCGCAACAAGCAAAAGCGCCGCGTTAACGGCGATAATGCCGAGGATACGGTAGTAATGCCGGATTCGAGAGCTCTAAACCCGTCGTGAAAAAAACCATTCAAAAGAAATACTCCGGCCCGTCCAATTTGGACCGAATACTCGATCGCCGTGCGGATACACGGCACCCTCGAAAAACCAGCCAACCACACCAACAGGGATTGTTGGGTGTTCAAGCAGCAGGCAAGTTAAACACGAAAACAATGACAAGGGGCTGCATAGCGATGACGAGGAGGAGCCCGGCTGCCGAACAATAGGGGATGAAGGGTTTCCCCACAAGTGCGGACGGTGAACATGATATACGCAACCCACATCCCCAAAAGGGAGCGGAAGCATGCACTCGTGGGGCGATATGCGTTGGAGCCAGCCGCCCCAAAGTTCAACCCATGGTCCTCCCGCCCGATCACTTTTGATCAAGGGACCACCCCACTAGCATCCGCCATGGCGGATTCGCCGCATTGGTTCTAGACCCAATCATTCACGGATTTCACCTCACTAGAGTCCTTATGGACGGCGGCAGCAACTGAACCTGCTTTATCGGGATACAAGTCGAAAAATGGGCATAGATCCTCAAGGATTAAACCCACAAAGACGACCTTTAAAGGTGTCATACCGTGTAGAGGCCAACCTGCAGGCTCATTTACACTTGAGGTGGTCTTCGATCCCCGAATAATTTCAAGCGGGAGTTAATCTTTGACATAGTCCCGCTTTCAGAGTGGCTATCACGCCTTTGCTTCGGACGAACCGCATTTGCAAAGTTCAATGCGGTGCCGCACTATGCATACCTCAAGCTCAAGATGCCAGGCCCTCGAGGAGTCATTACGGTCAATGGAAACACCGAACGCTCTCTCCGAATGGAGGAGCATACGGCGGCCCTCGCGGTAGAAGTAGAAAGCGGCCTCTCAAGGCAATTTTCCACTCCGGCCATTAAACGACCGGACACCGTCAAGCGCGCCCGGAGTAACCTACAACAAGACCGCCTGTCACGTTCCGAGCACGCGTAGCAATGTGGACCCAACCCCAGCCCTCACGAAATTGCGAAACCAGTACCACGCGTACATAACTACGCTCTGGAAATATCATGGGCATAGGGGAAGGGGCACGACCACGACATGCCCAAAATGCGGCTTAACCGCACAAGGGCCCCGATTTTGTCATTCTTTTTCTTCTTACTTTCAGGACTCCACTTTCAGAAGGCCTGTCCGCATGATAATTGCCGAACACACGATGCAACAGCCAGGACGCCAAAAGCTACGCCGAGTGTCCGTGGTCTCTATAACGAGCAAAGATACTTGTTTCACATATCATCCAAGCTTCGCCCACGAGGGGGACATGTCAAATAGTCCCATCTCTTGCTTATCGCACTATTTGTATCGCTCGCTTTTACATAGCCTTTTCAAATAAACAATGCATAGCTTTTGTCTATTATTTCATTCCTTTTTTATCTCAGATATGTTCATTAATGACATGTTGCACCCAGTACACTTTGGTACGGCTAAATACACCAGGGCTTAAGTACCCCAAAATACGGTGTGATAAGTCCAACACTTTCACAAGTGCGGCACCCGAACTTATAACATTATATGCATCGCTCCTAATCATGTCTTGGGTCAATAGTTGGGTTTGCTCGGCTCCCATGTTTTGGTACCTTACGTTCCGCTATATCGGCTAAGGTAGCACTGGATAACCACTCGCGATTGTGCCCCTGCTGAGCTAGGCTAAGCACCTCGGTGGAGAAAGCTAAACTGACCGTCATGATAGGGCGAGAGCTGGTCGCTGTTCGAGAGGTTTTGAGTCCCTAAAGACTTATGCCGCTTAGAGCGAGGAGTCGGCTTTGTCCGCCTAGGCGTGATAGCGCCTCAACTCGGTCTTCCGAATACTAGGGCTTCACCAAATTTAAAATTATAGAATTCTATGGCTAAGTGAGAGTGTTCAAGCATTATAGTCTGATTGCCTTGTTCGTTGTGTTGAGCGCCCCTTGAAGGACCCAATAATGGGAAAAAGAGCGCCAAGTTTATCCCTAACACCCCAAAGACTCATGCATGGGGGCGTGTTTACCACTCGCCATCTCTGAATTTTGATAAACAGCCGCATGTAAGGTAATATTTTAAATTCAAAAACGTTGCTTAGCGCATATGAACAAGTTTCTAGCGTACAGGATCACAAATGCGAGTTTACTCAAATATTACATCTTTGGAGCACTCATCCGCTATACGGCGGGCACGCTTCAGGATGCCCTCATAATACATTTCGGGCTTGCGATGCTCCTTGCCCGGCGGTGGTCCGTCTGTCACAAGCTTCAAGCGTCCATCTTGCCCAAAGCACTTTAGCACGGGCAAGGGCCCACGGCACCTTCGATGCATACGGAGCGCTTGATGACTTCAAGCCTTGGGCAGCATCCACCAGCCGCCTTACCAGCCAAGTAGCTCCTGTGCATGGCTTCCCGGACCACAGCCGGACTACGAGACCCTTCATGGCCTGTTCGCCACCTTATGGAGCTCGACCAGCTGCTTCACTGGTCGCTCAAGGACACCGGTGTCCGGCCTCAAGATATCGAGACCAGAACACCTTCTCCGCCGAGCTCCCTCTTCGCTCGGAGAATGCGGCAGCCGGACACACTCCGGGAAGATCTGCGAATGCTCCCCGGAGAGCTCCGGACTCGGGTAAGTAACAAGTAATTCACTTTCAGCGTGCTTGCTTTACATAAAGAATGCCTTACCCGCCGCTATCTTCTTCATTGCCTCAATTTCTTGAGGGCTTTTTGGCTTCGGCCTTGGCAGATTTGGCGCCTCAAGCGCCAAGGCGAGCTCGACTCTCGAGTCTTTGAGTCAAGCTCAAACTCTTGTGTTTTTCCACGAGAGCCTGGAGCTCTTGCTGCACCGCCACACCAAGCCTCCCGCTTCTCTCGCTCGGTGTGCTCCACGGCCGCATTCTTTTCGGCCTTGGACAGCGCTTCCTTCAGGGTCGCCACCTCGGTTGTGGCCCCGCAATACTCACGTTGGTCCTGTCATTTTTGAAACCACATCTTTTATATACTTACATAAGGTATTACTTACCTTCCTTGTCCTCGAGCTGCTTCTTGGCAAGGCCGAGCTCGTTCTCGGACCGCCGAGGCTCGCTTCAATGCATTGACCTCCGCAGTCAAGGCGGCATGTCAAGTCAAAGACAACACTGCATTCCCATATTGACATACTTATGTTAGACTCCTGCGTATATCTTTTTGATCCTTAGTTCGGCTTTTCTTTCCTAACACCAAATGTAGCGACCAGATCCGAATGGATCAAGTCTTTGTGCTCGATGTCATCCTGGATCGAGAATGCCGACACCACACAAGATTGAAGGATTTATAGCGAGTAGCAATCACACACTTATTACATCGTTGTCCACAAGGAACTTATTACAATAATATGGCTTAAGGCCATCTAATAATAACAGCGAAGGCTTGGAAGATAAGTGAGTCCATCAACTCCATCGGCATCACCGAGTATAGAACCACGACCTAACACCTTACTTGTCGTTGCTAAAAGTCTCGCAACGTGAAAGTTGCAGCCCAAAACGGGTCAAGACATGGAATATGCCGCAATGTAACACATAGAGAGTAATGAAGCAATAAGCCTATACTACATGCATATATGGTTGGTGGTAAGGCTCTCTGATTTACAATTTTGCATAAAGCTAGTTTTTCCCTACATCAAAGGAATAATTTTATTTAACTATCATGGTGGTTGTTAAACATTGAGAATGGTTGACAAGATCCTCAATCCCAATTAAAAAGTACTCATCAAAATCCCAATAACTTTTATTAGAAGTAACATGTTGAGATTCACATGATATTCAATTACCGATACTCAAAATTTGTCCATAACCGGGACACGGCTAATCATGATTAGTTTATACACTCTGAGGTTTATGACTTTTCCCCACAAGACTCGATCGCCTCCGCTTGGTTCTCGTGACTACATGGTGTTTGAGAGACGGATGACCGAGACATAGTCTTTCGAAGCGCTTAGCACCTTACATGTGGGTAGACCGTACCAACCTACATCCCCTACATCAGCTAGCCTACCCGTAAGAGTTTGCACAACTTAGTCAACTACGCCAGAGCCCATAATTGGCTTGTGGCTGCACACGAAGTTTCAGCTTGAATAATCTTATGATCCCTTAGAGCCTAGGTGGCGGTCCAAGAAATATAGGCAAGTCTGATGGAAACCAGGTGCCTCAATCCACCCAGATGTGTGTTTAGGTTGCCACCTTAGATAAACCATTAATTAACAATCTCACATCTGTCATGGATATTCACTCACCCAATCCACGCCTACTAGCATAGCATGGCATAATAAGCAAACGAGAAGTAACTCCCAAGGTTTCATAAGTAAACAGTAATATGTACTACCTCAAATCTACTTCCCAATCCCACAATTTAATTAGATCCTAAACATGCAAGTGTTTGAGGTTTGATCTAATGCAATAAAACTGGTAGTAGAAAAGGTATGATCAAGTGTTACTTGCCTTGTCGATGATCCGCGAGACCTAGAGATTCAAGTAACAAGCGGCGCACTCGGGTGATCTAACGCAGACAAACAACAAGCATACAATAAGTACTCATCTAATGCACGGGAAATCTCGAATAAAAGAACTAACCAGAGAGTTCAACTTAAGAACCCTGGTTGCAAAAGAATCGAATCAAATAAAGCATCGAAAGTCGAAACTCGAGAGAGAACGACTCGGTTTAGCAATCTGAAACTAGGTCAAAATTTTACAGTAGCAAAACTCTGTGTAAGTAGGTTAGTCGGAACGGCGGTTTCGTAACGAAACTCCAGGCACTTGAATCACCTGATTCCGATAAACGAGCGAGAAAATAAACAGATTTGAAAATCGGATCGAAAATCGAATCAGAAAAATAACGGATTAAATCCGATTAAAAGAAAACGACGAACGGAGTAAATAACGGACGTTCGTTAACAGAACTAATCCAACGAACACATTCATTGAAACGAACGGTTCGGTGAACGTTCATTAAATAAGAAAACCGAAAAGCAAAAAAAAACCAACTAGGGTTTTTTTTTAAAAACCGAACTTCTTCAAAAAAAACCAGATCGGGTTTTCTAAAGAAAACCGGACCGGGGCGGTGAGGTGCTACCTCCGCGGCTTCGTGGGCGGGCTCCGGGCGGCGAGGTCCGGCGGGGTCGGGAGGGCGGCGGGGCTCCGCGACGGCGGGGAACGGCGGCGGCGCGTCCTCAAGGCGGGGGCTCAGCGGGGCTCGGGTTAGGCGGGCGGCAAGGCGGATGAGGATAGGGGGGGCGGGTTTTATAGGAGGGGGGTTGCCTTGGGAAGGGGCAGGTGCGAGGGGAGCGGACTCGAGGCGGCGGCGGGCGGCGGCGGCGGGGAGACCGCCCGTGCGCGCGTCTTGTGAGGAAGGGAGGTGGGCAGGCGGTTGGGCTGGTGGGCCTCGGCCAAAGTGGGGGCGATTTTTTAGAAAACAAAACTAAACTAATTAAAAAAAAATACCAAACGAACTCCAATTTAATAAAATTAATTTTCCCGACTCCTAAAAATGAGTCTAACAAAATGAACTTTAAAAACGGGCAATATGCATATTTTTTTAAATGCTCATTTTGCCTAAAGCAAATAAATCTTCCAAAACCAAAATTGATTTATTTATAATATCTTCATTTTTCCTATATGTTGGGAAAGTCATATTATTCCTCTCTTTAACTTTTTATATCGGAAAACTTTATGAAGATAAATAAATAAATAATGATCCTATTTTCAAAATTTGAGAAATCCCAAATATGAAAATAATGAAACTTCCAACTCTCTCCGAGGGTCCTTGAGTTGCGTGAAATTTTCTAGGATCGGAAAATGCGAGAAAATATGATATGCATGATGACCTAATGTATAACATTCCAAATTGAAAATTTGGGATGTTACAAACCTAGCCCTTAAGATGAATCTCGCCCTCGAGATTCGGGTTGGCTAGAAAATAGGTGAGGTGGTCCTTAAGCAAAACTTCCTCTCTTTCCTGGTGGCTTCATCCTCGGTGTGGTGGCTCCAATTGAACTTTGCAAAACTTGATAACCTTGCTGCGGTAACTCTGCTGGCATAATCGAGAATCTTAACCGGTTTTTCCTCATATGTTAAGTCATCCTTCAACTGAATTGCTTCCAAAGGGCACTGTGTCTCTTACGGTACCTCTACTATCTCGGGTGACATTTCTTCAATCGAGAAACATGGAATACATCATGAACTCCTGACAGTCCTTCTGGCAACCCCAACTTATAAGCAACTTCTCCCATGCGTTGCAAAATCTTATATGGTCCAACGAAACGTGGGGCTCACTTTCCTTTAACTCCAAAACGCTTAACTCCTCGAAGCGGGGATACTCTAAGATATACTCTGTCTCCAACTTCATACTCAATCGCTTTGCGCTTTGAATCGGCATAGCTCTTTTGTCTGGACTGGGCTACCTTGAGCCTGTCTCGAATCAACTTAACCTTCTGTTCAGACTCCTTAATCAAATCTGGTCCAAACAACTGACGATCTCCAGTTTCGTCCCATGACAACGGTGTCCTGCACCTTCTTCCATACAAAGCCTCGAAAGGTGCCATCTTCAAGCTGGTTTGGTAACTGTTGTTGTAGGAAAATTCTGCATACGGCAAATTATCGTCCCAACTAGATCCGTAATCTAGTGCACAAGCTCTCAAAGATGTCCTCCAAAATCTGATTGACTCTCTCGGTCATCCATCGGTCTGTGGGTGGAAAGCTGTATCAATTCCAATCGGGTTCCCAATGTTTCGTGTAACCGGTTCCAAAATTTCAAGTAAACGGGTTCCTCTATCCGATACGATGCTCCTCGAACTCCGTGCAAACACACAATTCTGGTCATGTATATCTTTGCCAACTTAGCACTGCTATAGGTAGTCTTGACCGAATGAAATGAGCTACCTTCGTCAAACGATCGACTATGACCCAAATCGAGTCATATCCTGAACGAGTCTTTGGCAAACCTGTGATGAAATCCATGCCTAGTTTATCCCACTTCCATTCGGGTATCGGCAATGGTTGTAACAATCCTGCTGGCTTCTGATGTTCTGCCTTTACTTTCTGACATACATCGCAAATTGCTACATACTCCGCAATATCCTTCTTCATTCCGGTCCACCAGAAAGTATTCTTCAAGTCCAAATACATCTTGGTATTTCCTGGGTGAATCGAATAGGGTGAATCATGGGCTTCTTGCAAAATTAACTTTCTGATCTCTGGGTCATTGGGCACATAAACACGGTCTTCAAACCATAGGGTATCGTGCTCATCCTCACGAAATCCTTTAGCTTTTCCTTTGCTCATTTTCTCCTTTATAGAGGCAACTTCCTTATCTGCCTTTTGGGCTTCTCTGATTTTGTCCATCGCTGTCGATCGAATCTCCAATGCTGCTACATAGCCTCTGGAACTATTTCCAAACATAGCTCTCAAGGTCCTCGGCTAACTCATTGAGTATTCCTCCCATCATTAGGGTATTGACGTGGCTCTTACGGCTCAATGCGTCCCTTACGACATTAGCCTTTCCGGGTGATAATGCAATCTCATGTCATAATCCTTGATAAGTTCTAACCATCTCCTTTGTCTCGAGATTCAATTCTTCGTGTGAAGATGTACTTCAAACTCTTGTGATCCGTATATACTTCACAATGATTTCCAATGAGAAAATGTCTCCACGTCTTCGTGGCATGCACAACGGCTGCTAACTCCAAATCATGAGTGGCATAATTTAACTCATGGGGCTTAAGTTGTCGTGAAGCATACGAAACAACTCTTCCTTCTTGCATAAGCACGGCTCCAAGTCCTCGACGTGAAGCGTCGCAATACACCTCATAATCCTTAGTCCGATCCGCAATATCAAACTGGTGAGGTAACCAATCTTTTCTTCAACTCCTGAAAACTTGCCTCACAGTCCTCAGTCCATATGAATTTGTTATCCTTCTTCAACAATTCAGTCATAGGCTTAGCAATTCTTGAGAAATTCTCAATGAATCTTTGGTAGTATCCTGCGAGTCCAAGGAAACTCCGAATCTCTCCAACTGTCGTTGGTGCTTCCCATTTGGTTACGGTTTCAACCTTTGTGGGGTCAACTGCTATTCCTTCTCCGGATATAACATGTCCGAGAAATCCAACTTCCTTTAGCCAAAACTCACATTTGCTGAACTTGGCATACAACTGGTGTTCCCTCAGTTTCTCCAAAACCAATCGCAAATGTTCCTTGTGTTCCTCTTCATTCTTCGAGAAAATCAAAATGTCATCAATGAACACCACGATTTAACTTATCCAAAACTCCATAAACACTTTGTTCATCAGGTTCATGAAATAGGCTGGTGCGTTAGTCAGTCCAAATGACATAACGGTATACTCATACAGTCCATATCTCGTGGTAAATGCGGTCTTGGGTATGTCTTGCTCCCGAATCTTCAACTGATGGTACCCTGATCGCAAGTCGATCTTGGAAAACACTTTAGCTCCTTGCAAGCGATCAAACAGATCATTTATCATAGGTAGTGGGTACTTGTTCTTGATTGTTACTTCATTCAATCCACGATAATCAACAACCATTCTTAACGATCCATCCTTCTTCTCCACTAACAATACGGGTGATCCCCAAGGTGAAGAACTTGGGCGGATAAAACCTTTATCCAATAGTTCCTTAATCGCTTCTTGATTTCCGCCAAATCCTGTGGGGCATCCTCATGCGGTCGCTTCGATATCGGGCTGTTCTGGCGACATACTCGATCAAAACTCAATGTCTCTATCCGGTGGCATTCCTGGCAACTCTTCCGGAAATACATCAGGAAAATCCTTCACCACTGGTACTTCTTCCTGCACCACTCCTGATAAGCAATTAACTTGCGCTCTCCTCGGCTTGTGTCGTGATACATACTTAATCCTTCTTCCTTCTGGTGTGGTGAGCAAAATTGACTTTGTGGTGCAATCTATGTTTCCTCCATACCTTGATAACCAATCCATACCTAATATCACATCCAAACCTTGGGATTCCAGAACTATTAGGTCTGAGGGGAAAACATAGTGTCCAATCCTTAATGGCAGTCGATCACACCATTTACTAGCCATGTACTCAGCTCCGGGTGAGGTTACTAGCATGGGTGGCCTAAGGGCTTGGGTCGGTAATTTGTACTTATCCTGCGATGCACCAGTATCGAAAAGAACAACTGCAGTAAATGACTTAACCAAAAACCTACCGACATCGTGATCGGGCTGATCTTCAACCTCCTCCACATCAATGTGGTTCACCATCCCCGTTGAAAGGGTTGGGCTTCTTTCCGAGCTTCCATTGCCATTTCCGCTCGCCTTCGGGCGATACATTGGCATAATGCCCACTTTGCGGCACTTAAAGCAAGTAATGTGACTCAGTCTACCTTGGATGGTGTTGACGGGTTGGTGCGGTTCTGTCCATTGCTTCCTCCATTCCGCTCCCATTCTTGGTGCCATTATGGTTATGCGAATTACCTCCTCCATGGGTATGTGAAACTGAATTCCTGATTTAGGGTATAACGAGGCTTCATTGGGCTCCAGAGTTATACTTCCCTTGTCCATACTTCCGCTATGCAGTTCTCAATTTGCTGCTGCTTTCCTTCAATCATGAGGGCTCGGTCTACCAACTCCTGGTAGTTGTTGAAACTTGCTACCATCAACGGCATGTGAACTCATCATTCAGTCCTTCTAGAAACTTCTCCCCTTAGTCAAGATCAGTAGCAACGCTATCCGGGGCATAACGTGCTAATTTACTAAAGTCATCCACGATCGCCAACAGTCCTTCCTCCTTGGCGTAAGTTGCGAAACTCACGCTTCTTCATGGCCATGGCTCCTGCTGAAACATGAGCAAGGTCGAAAAGCTTGTCAAACTGGTCCCATGTGGCGGTGTCTACGGATAAGTGGCTGTAAAATTCTCCCACCATGCTGCTGCGGGTCCTTCAAGATGATGTGCTGCAAACTTCACTCTTTCACCATCATGCATCCTGCAGTGGTCAACTCCCTTCCTATCTTGCGGAGCCAATCATCTGCCACAATCGGCTCGGTGCTACTGGAATACACCGGCGGATTCAGTCTAAGGAAACGAGTCAGGTGATCCGCAGGTGGTGGTGGTGGCGGTGGGTTGTTGTTGTTGTTGTTGTTGTTGTTGTTGCCCTGGTTCTGCACCAATGTTTGAATCAGGGTATTCTGCTGTTGAATCAGTTGGGTGATCTCTGGCGGGAAAACGAATCCGGGGTCGCGTCTCGGAGGCATCTGATGGGTTTAGAAAAGAAGAGAAATTTAGAATAGAATGAGGTCTAAGGGGAATCACTACCCAAATGCACATGAGCAAATGCACACAAAATCACTTCATTCAATCAAACAAGGGCTTACAACGATCTAACTAGCGCAAGTGCGTGTACTAATAATGTTTACATGGAGGGAAATACTACTAATATGTGGGGGACTTCTATTAATTTGAACCGGTGGAAGACTCCATGATGTCTGCTCCAGCTTCGTCTTCAAAGTCGGGTTCACTTGGATCCGAATCGGTGTCGTCGATGTTGATGTAGTCGCTTGAGCATCCGACATACTGGTCTTCATTCCTGAGCGCCAACTTCTTCTTGAGTTCTTCGATCTCGTACTTAAGATCGTTATTGTGTCTTGCCGAGCTACGATCTCGCCCATGTAGTCCTTGCGTGTAGTCTTTAGTTCTCCTTCCAGTTCGATGATCCTTCCTTTGTCTTCTAAATCCAACATATCATTGCACATTTGGTTCTCCCGGCGTCGAATGTGCTGATTTAACTCTGGATGAACGCTGCAATGGACCTATCCTTCTTGGTGCCGACGACGTCCCAGCTTGTCATTTCGGCGTCCGCAAATCTGGTAGATAGTGTCCTTGAGGTCTTCTTGATAAACTTCTCCAATGCGTCCCATGGTGATGTGAGATGCCATGCTCTTTCCTGCACTCCAAGTTGGTGCAATCAAAACACTATCTATAGGCTTGGTGATTGGGGCGAATGTCCTTCCGGAACGTGAGCTTGAATCTTCCAGCCCTCCTCTTGAGCAGAGTGGCGTTGAAAGTCCCGTGAAGCTTGGTAGTCCAATGTTCGTACTTGGTAACTTCCTTCAAGTGAAATCCAAAAGGTGTGCCTTCATCCGGTTGGGTGTACTTGATCTTCGTCAAATCATCCTAAAGAGAGTAGAAAAGATGAGGAGTTAGAAAATGGGAAGAGAGTAGTGATCTATGGCTTTAACTTAGTGGTCGTGTCCTATAGTCAGCGTGTGCTCTGATACCATTCTCTGTAGCGACCAGACCCGAATGGATCAAGTCTCTGTGCTCAGTGTCATCCCTGGATCAGTAATGCTGACACCACACAGTACTTTGAAGGATTTATAGCAGAGTAGTAATCACACACTTATTACATCGTTGTCCACAAGGGAACTTATTACAATAATATGGCTTAAGGCCATCTAATAATAACAGCGGAAGGCTTGGAAGATAAGTGAGTCCATCAACTCCATCGGCATCACTGAGTATAGAACCACGACCTAACACCTTACTTGTCATCTGAAAAGTCTGCAATGTGAAAGTTGCAGCCCGAAAATGGGTCAGCACATGGAATATGCTGGCAATGTAACACATAGAGAGTAATGAAGCAATAAGCCTATACTACATGCATATATGGTTGGTGGTAAGGCTCTACGGTTACAATTTTGCATAAAGCTAGTTTTTCCCTACATCAAAGGAATAATTTTATTTAACTATCATGGTGGTTGTTAAACATTGAGAATGGTTGACAGCATCCTCAATCCCAACTAAAAAGTACTCATCAAAATCCCAATAACTTTTATTAGAAGTAACATGTTGAGATTCACATGATATTCAATTACGGATACTCAAAATTTGTCCATAACCGGGACACGGCTAATCATGATTAGTTTATACACTCTGCAGAGGTTTATGACTTTTCCCCACAAGACTCGATCGCCTCCGCTTAGTTCTCGCACTACATGGTGTTTGAGAGCGGATGACCGAGACATAGTCTTTCGTAAGCGCTAGCACCTTACATGTGGGTAGACCGTACCAACCTACATCCCCTACATCAGCTAGCCTACCCGTAAGAGTTCGCACAACTTAGTCAACTACGCCAGAGCCCATAATTGGCTTGTGGCTGCACACGGAAGTTTCTAGTTTGAATAATCTTATGATCCCTTAGAGCACGGGTGGCGGTCCAAGAAATACAGAGCAAGTCTGATGGAAACTAGGTGCCTCAATCCACCCAGATGTGTGTTTAGGTTGCCACCTTAGATAAACCATTAATTAACAATCTCACATCTGTCATGGATATTCACTCACCCAATCCACGTCTACTAGCATAGCATGGCATAATAAGCAAACGTAAAAGTAACTCCCAAGGTTTCATAAGTAAACAGGTAATAGGTACTACCTCAAATCTACTTCCCAATCCCACAATTTAATTAGATCCTAAACATGCAAGTGTTTGAGGGTTTGATCTAATGCAATAAAACTGGGTAGTAGAAAAGGTATGATCAAGTGTTACTTGCCTTGCTGATGATCCGCGAGACCTAGGGATTCGAAGTAACAAGCGGCGCACCGTGATCTAACGCAGACAAACAACAAGCATACAATAAGTACTCATCTAATGCACGGGGAAATCTCGAATAAAAGAACTAACCAGAGAGTTCAACTTAAGAACCCTGGTTGCAAAAGAATCGAATCAAATAAAGCATCGAAAGTCGAAACTCGAGAGAGAACGACTCGGTTTAGCAATCTGAAACTAGGTCAAAATTTTACAGTAGCAAAACTCTGTGTAAGTAGGTTAGTCGGAACGGCGGTTTCGTAACGAAACTCCAGGCACTTGAATCACCTGATTCCGATAAACGAGCGAGAAAATAAACAGATTTGAAAATCGGATCGGAAATCGAATCAGAAAAATAACGGATTAAATCCGATTAAAAGAAAACGACGAACGGAGTAAATAACGGACGTTCGTTAACAGAACTAATCCAACGAACACATTCATTGAAACGAACGGTTCGGTGAACGTTCATTAAATAAGAAAACCGAAAAGAAAAAAAACCAACTAGGGTTTTTTTTATATAAAAAAAACCGAACTTCTTCAAAAAAAACCGGATCGGGTTTTCTAAAGAAAACCGGACCGGGGGGGCGGTGAGGTGCTACCTTGGCTTGCCGGGCGGGCTCCGGGGCGGCGAGGTCCGGCGGGGTCGGGAGGGGGCGGCGGGTCGGGAGGGCGGCGAGGGGCTCCGCGACGGCGGGAACGGCGGCAGCGGCCTCGGCGGCAGCGGGGCTCAGGCTGAGCTCGGGTTAGGGGCGGCGGCGGCGGATGAGGAGAGGGGGGGGGCGGCTGTTTTATAGGAGGGGGGTTGCCTCTTGGGGAAGGGGCAAGGGGGCGAGGGGAGCCGACTCGACTCCGGGCGGCATCATGCGGCGGCGGAGACCGCCATGGGCGTCGCGAGAGGAAGGGGAGGTGGGCAGGGGCTGGGCAGGGCTGGGCCTCGCCCAAAGAAGGCGCGATTTTTTAGAACAAAACTAAACGAATTAAAAAAAATACCAAATGAACTCCGAATTTAATAAAATTAATTTTCCCCGACTCCTAAAAATGAGTCGAACAAAACGAACTTTAAAAACGGGCAATATGCATATTTTTTTAAATGCTCATTTTTGCCTAAAGCAAATAAATCTTCCAAAAACCAAAATTGATTTATTTATAATATCTTCATTTTTCCTATATGTTGGGAAAGTCATATTATTCCCTCTCTTTAACTTTTTATATCGGAAAAACTTTATGAAGATAAATAAATACATCCAATGATCCTATTTTCAAAATTTGAGAAATCCCAAATATGAAAATAATGAAACTTCCAACTCTCTCCGAGGGTCCTTGAGTTGCGTGAAATTTTCTAGGATCGGAAAATGCGAGAAAATATGATATGCATGATGACCTAATGTATAACATTCCAAATTGAAAATTTGGGATGTTACACCAAACTGAGCATCAGGGGCTACTGTCTATGCGGTAATATTTTTACATATCTTAAATACATACCTCAAAGCCTGTTAGAAGGCTGGCACAGGCTTCGGTCAGCCCGCTCTTGGCGGACTGAACCTTCTGGATCACCACACTCATAATAGTGCGGTGCTCCTCATCGATGGAGGCGCCGTTAAGCACCTCCAGCAGATTATCCGGCGCCTCCGGTTGGACGGAGGTCACCGGCGTCGTAGTTTTGCCCTTCCTACTAGGGGCGCTCACGACTCGGAACCACCGAAGGTTCGGCGGTGTCCGGCCTAGGGCCGGACTTGGAGCCCTTCGGGGTTTTATCCCCTTTTCGCCTCGAGTCCGGGAGGTCGCCTTGCGGCGCCTCCAGGACCACCTCCTCCTGGCTTGGCCCCTTTTGGGATGCCACCTCGGCGTCATCCGCAGCGCGAGGAGAGGAGGCGGTCGGAAGTGAAGTGATGTTCACATCCGACGAACCCAGGGAACCGCTCGACGAAGCGTCGAGCCCGGCCTTGGGCGGACTGCATGGTTATATTTGGCGTCAGAAGGTACTGTGCAATAAAGGAACGCCATGAGTTATTCTGGTATCCGGATACTTACGATCTTGCCAGGGGCTTGGTCCTGGATGGCCACTCCTCTTTGCCGTCGTCGGCGTTGGTGGAGTAGTCCGGAGGAAGAGTCCTTCCCTTCTTGGACCCTCCCCCCCCCCCCAAGTTGGGGCGGCCTTCCTTTTCTTCTCTCCCCCTGCTGGGGGAGAGGCCTCTCTTTCCTCCTCCTCATCTTCACGGGAGGAGTCCACCTAGGAGTCATCGGAGAGTCCGACACCACCTGGCGCCGGGAACTCCTTCGAGTTCCCATGGCCTTCTTCTTGGCCTTCTTCTCTGGCACCACGTAAGGTGCCGGAACCAGCAGCCCCATCAAGCGGGCATCCGCTGGGTCTTCTGGCAAGGGAGCCGGACAGTCAATCTGCCCGGACGTCCTCTGCCAATCCTGTCAAAGGTAAGGGAGTTTAGATCCCGCATAGAGTCAAACTATGAAAAACAAGTGTCCCGTAAAGGGCAAAATAGCTTACCGCTTTGGCTTGATGCTGCGCGCTGAATCCGCGATCCTCGGTAGTGGATGCGGGAGCCTCGGCGCCCTTGAACAGCACCTTCCAGGCATCTTCGTACGTAGTGTCGAAGAGCTTGCTCAGGGTTTGGTGTTGTGCCGGATCAAACTCCCACAAGCTGAAAGCCCGTTGTTGGCACGGGAGGATCCGGCGGATGAGCATGACCTGGACTACGTCGACGAGTTTGAGCTTCTTGCTTACTAGGTTTTGGACGCATGATTGGAGTCCGGACAGCTCCTCCGAATTACCCCACGACAAGCCCATCTCTTTCCAGGAGGTGAGTCGTGTAGGGAACATGGCGCCTCCGCACTCCGCTTGGCGGCCGCCCACAACCTTCGGTTTGACATTGAAGGTCTTCAGCCATAAACCAAAGTGGGGCTGGATGCAGAGGAAGGCCTTGCACACGACGATGAACGTCGAGATATTGAGGATGAAGTTCGGGGCCAGATCGTGGAAATCCAGGCCGTAGTAGAACATGAGTCCCCGGACAAATGGGTGAAGTGGGAAACCTAGTCCGCGGAGGAAGTGGGTGAGGAACACCACCCTCTCATGGGGCCTAGGGGTGGGGATGAGCTGTCCCTTGACGGGAAGCCGGTGTGCGATGTCATTGGACAAGTATCCAGCCTTCCTCAGCTTTTTAAGTTGCCCCTCCGTGATGGAGGAGGCCATCCACTTGCCTCCCGCTCCGGACATGACTGGAGAAGGTTGAGGCGGGATGTGTGGACTTGGGCGCTGGAGCTCGAGTGCACGAAAATGGATAAGCGAAGGAGGAAGAAGGTGTAGATGGAAAAGGTGGATTCTTATCCCCTTATATGGGCGGACGAAACTATGTGCCCCCACCAGCCTGGTAAAACTCGCTTATCTCCCAAGCGCCGTAAATTAATGGCACGGTTGGGTTACCCATGCCCGTATTGATGAGAATCCCGGAATAAGGGGACACGATCTCTGCTTCAACAAGACGTGACAAGGAAACCGCCTCGCTAAGTGCGCTGAGGTGGGACAGTAAAAAACGATTCGAATAAAGGTTTGGCCGTGGTGTGATGTCACATTGCGGAATACGCCGATGGATGGATTTGTGCAAATATTATTCTCTCTACGGTGGTATGTGGAAATTATTTTGCAGAGCCGGACACTATCCTTGTGTTCAAAATCTTCTACGAAGTATTCGGAGGAGGAACCTGCCTTGCAATGCCGAAGACAAACTGCATGCCGGACTCGTCGTCATTGAAGCCTGGTTCAGGGGCTACTGAGGGAGTCCTGGATTAGGGGGTGTCCGGATGGCCGGACTATGACCTTTGGCCGGACTCCTGGACTATGAAGATACAAGATTGAAGACTTCGTCCCGTGTCCAGATGGGACTTTCCTTGGCGTGGAAGGCAAGCTTGGCGATACGGAAATGTAGATCTCCTTCCATTGTAACCGACTCTGTGTAACCCTAACCCTCTCTGGTGTCTATATAAACCGGAGGGTTTTAGTCCGTAGGACGAAAAAACAATCATACCATAGGCTAGCTTCTAGGGTTTAGCCTCTCTGATCTCGTGGTAGATCTACTCTTGTACTACCCATATCATCAATATTAATCAAGCAGGAGTAGGGTTTTACCTCCATCAAGAGGGCCCGAACCTGGGTAAAAACATCGTGTCCCTTGTCTCCTGTTACCATCCGCCTAGACGCACAGTTCGGGACCCCCTACCCGAGATCCGCCGGTTTTGACACCGACAGTGGACTACTCCCTCCTCATCGTGGTGGCCGCCGGGATGATGAAGATGGCCACCGGTGATGATTCCCCCCCTCCGGCAGGGTGCAGGAAAGGGTCTAGATTGATTTTCGGTGGCTACAGAGCCTTGCGGCGGCGGAACTTTTGATCTAGGTTAATCCCGAGGGTTTTGGAATATTTGGGAATTTATAGGGTAAAGAGGGGGTGCGGGAGGCCACCGAGGTGGGCACAACCCATCTGGGCGCGCTTGGGCCCTGGTGGGTTGTGCCCCCCTCGTGGCACCCCCAGGTGCTGCTCTTGCCCATCCTGGGTGTTCTGGTCCATAAAAAGTCTCCAAAAAGTTTTGTGGTGTTTGGACTCCGTTTGATGTTGATTTTCTGCGATGTAAAAAACAAGCAAAAAACAGCAACTGACACTGGGCACTGGGTCAATAGGTTACTCCCAGAAAATGATATAAAGTTTCTATAAAATGATTGTAAAACATCCAAGAATGTTAATATAACAGCATGAATACTTCATAAATTATAGATACGATGGAGACGTATCAACATCCCCAAGCTTAATTCCTACTCGTCCTCGAGTAGGTAAAATGATAAAAGAAATAATTTATGAAGTGTGAATGCTAGCAAAGTTCACAAATTTGATCAATGACAGTTTCAATCACTTTTCCTAGCATTATAACAGCAATTCTTTCTTATAAAACTTCTCATGTTAAAGTAGCAACCAATTCACATGTTAAGGTTCAACCAATGAACTCTCTTGAAAGCCAACAACCTATGTTCTCAGTCACCAAGCAATTGCAGTTCAACTTATTCAACAGAGTTTAACTAAGACTCCACATACTCAACCATCGTATAGTCTTTTATGATTACTAACACTCACCACATACACATGAGCTAAATGTTTCAACCGGACACATAGAAAGACATGAGCTTATTGTTTTGCCTCCCAACGTATTCACCTCAAGGGTGATGTCAACAATAATAACTCATGCTACCCATATCCAACTGGATATATGTGCCTAGATCTTTCCTCACCACATGATGCTTGCCAAAAGAGAAAAATAAAAAGGAATAGAGAGAAAAACTTTGACTCTTTGCATAAAAGTAAATACTGAAAAGTAAAAGATAGGCCCTTCGCAGAGGGAAGCAGAGGTTGCCATGCTCTTATTTGTTTGTATGCTCAACCCTTTAGTGCAAAAGAACGTCACGTTATATTGCCTCTTATGATAGCAACCTTTATTATGCAGTATGTCGCTTTTATTCTTTGCCATCACAAGTTCGTACAACGCTCAATTTTCTATTACACTAAATGATCTCACACTTTTAGAAGCAATTTTTATTGCCTTATTGCACCGATGACAACTTACTTGAAGATTCTTATTCAATCCTTAGGTAGGTATGGTGGACTCTTGAAAATAAGATTTGGGTTTAAGGGTTTTTGGATGCACAAGTAGTATCTCTACTTGGTGCGGAATTTTTGGCTAGCAAAGATGGGGGGCAAGCACCACATGTTGAAGGATCTATGACAATATAAATTCTATGTGAATATGAAAAAACATAAACCATTACGTTGTCTTCCTTGTCCAACGTCAACAATTTGGCATATAATATTTTGATGGGGGCTCACAATCACAAAAGATTTCCATGATAGTGTATTTGCATGTGAAAGTTCTCTTCCTTCTACTAATTATTCATGAATTGCTTGTATGACAAACATTGTGATTGTCAAGCTTCAAAAGATTTCACTTTCCAAACCCAATGTGAGGCTACCATTACGTTGTCTTCCTTGTCCAATGTCAACAATTTTGGCATATAATATTTTGATGGGGGCTCACAATCATAAAAGATTTCCATGATAGTGTATTTGCATGTGAAAGTTCTCTTCCTTCTACTAATTATTCATGAATTGCTTGTATGACAAACATTGTGATTTTCAAGCTTCAAAAGATTTCACTTTCCAAACCCAATGTGAGGCTACCACTAGGCATGATATAATTTCAACTTCATGATATTCAATTCATTCAACAATTTACTCATAGGATATAAGTGAAGCACAAGAGTAAATGAGAAGCTACTCCAAAAAGATATAAGTGAAGATCATGAGCATAACATTTCTTTCTCTCAAATTAATTTAAGTGAAGCAAGAGATAATTTCTTCAAAAATACTAAATCACACCATGCTCAAAAAGATATAAGTGAAGCACTAGAGCAATTCCATAGAAAAGTGCTTTGTTGACGGGATGTGAATGCCGCTTACCTAGCCTCCCGGGCAACTATTTGAGGACTCTATTTTATTTAAGACTTTCAGATCTAAGAATTTTATTAAAACAGCAAGCAAAAAACAAAATAAAATGACATTCTAAGAATAGCACACATCATGCGAAGAATATTAAACTTAGGCTCAACCGACACTAACCGACAATTGTTGAAGAAGAAAGGTGGGATGCCTACCGGGGCATCCCCAAGCTTAGATGCTTGAGACTTATTGAAATATTATCTTGGGGTGCCTTGGGCATCCCCAAGCTTGATCTTTTGTGTCTCCTTAATTCCTCTCATATCACGGTTTTCCTAAATCTCAAAAGCTTAATCCACACAAAACTCAACATGGACTCATGAGATAAGTTAGTATAAATCAATGCAAAAACCTTATCATTCTCTACTGTAGCAAATTACTAAAATTATTATTTAACATTGCATACTAAATGCCTCTGCATATCTAATACTCCTATCCTCAAATAGAATCATTAAACAAGCAAACATATGCAAACATAACAGCAATCTGCCAAAATAGTACAGTCTGTAAAGAATGCAATATTCATCATACTTCCCTAACTCCAAAAATTATGAAAATTTTACCCCACTTTAGAAAATTTATCATAGCTTATTTTTCAAAAAAGTTTCAACATTTTATCACATTCTGACTTTTCTAGAGAATTTTTGCAACAGCGGTAAACTTTCTGTTTTGCAACAGCAACATGTAGACTTGCAAAATAAGAATAATAAAGGCTATCAATGCCTCTTTTATTGAAATAAAAGATGCAAAACATTATTCTAAATAACAGCTCCAAGCAAAACACATATCATGCGACGAATGAAAACATAGCTCCAAGTGAGGTTACCGATAATGTTGAAGACGAAAGAGGGGATGCCTTCTAGGGCATCCCCAAGCTTAGTTGCTTGGATATTCCTTGAATATTACCTTGGGTTGCCTTGGTAATCCCCAAGCTTAGGATCTTGTCAATCCTTATTCTCCTTATATCGATATCTCACCCAAAACTTGAAAACTTCAATCACACAAAATTTAACGGAACTTCGTCAGATAGGTTAGTATGATAAAGAGCAAACCATTTCACTTTTGGTACTGCCAAAGACAAGATTCATAATTGTTCTCACACAATGACTACTGTAGAATATCATTTCTACAATTTATATTGAGCAATATCAGCCATAGAAACTAGAAAACAAGCAAACTATGCATTGAAAACAGAATCTGCCAAAAACAGAACAGTGTGTAGTAATCTGTACTCCAACCATACTTATGCTACTCCAAAAATTATGAAACAATTAGGACCACGTGAGAAATTTTTATATTAATCTTACGCAAAAAGAATCAACTCAAAAGCACCCTTCTGTTAAAAGTGAGAATTATTTCCGTGAGCGCAAAAGTTTCTGTTTTTCAGCAAGATCAAATCAACTATCACCCAACATGATCCAAAAGGCTTTACTTGGCACTTTATTGAAACAAAAGCAATAAAACATGATCAATACAGTATCTTAATCATGTGAACACACGAAAACAGTAGGTAAAAGTGTTGGGTTGTCTCCCAACAAGCGCTTTTCCTTAATGCCTTTTAGCTAGGCATGATGATTTCAATGATGCTCGCATAAAAGTAAATAATTGAAACATGTAAAAGAGCATCATGAATCACATGACAAGCACATTTAAGCCTAACCCACTTCCTATGCATAGGGATTTTGTGAGAAAATAACTGTTGGGAGTAACAATCAACTAGCATAGGAAGGCAAAACAAACATAACTTCAAGATTTTCAACACATAGAGAGGAAACTTGATATTGTTGCAATTCCTACAAGCATATGTTCCTCCCTCATAATAATTCTCAGTGGCATCATTAATGAATTCAACAATATAACTATCACATAAAGCATTCTTTTCACGATCCACAAGCATAGAAATTTTATTATTCCCCACATAAGCAAATTTCTTCTCATCAATAGTAGTGGGAGCAAACTCAACAAAATAACTATCATGGGATTGAAAATTGAAATCATGATGACAAGTTTCATGGTTATCATTATTCTTTATAGCATACATGTCATCACCATAATCATCATAGATAGCAATCTTGTTCTCATAATCAATTGAAGCCTCATCCAAAATGATGGATTCATCATTAAATAAAGTCATGACCTCTCCGAATCCACTTTCATCAGTATAATCATCATAGATAGGAGGCATGAAATCATCATAATAAATTTTCTCATCAAAACTTGGGGGACTAAAAATATCATATTCATCAAATAGATTATCCCCAGGCTTATGGATTTGCATATCATTAGCATCATGGATATTCAAAGAATTCATACTAACAACATTGCAAGCATGCTCATCATTCAAATATTTTGTGCCAAACATTTTATTGACTTCTTCTTCTAACAATTGAGCACAATTTTCCGATCCATCATTTTTAAGAAAGATATTATAAAGATGATCAATAATATGATGCAACCTCAAATCCATTTTTTATGTAGTTTTATTTTCTATAAACCAAACTAGTGATAAAACAGAAACTAAAAGATTCAATTGCAAGATCTAAAGATATACCTTCATGCACTCACCCCAAGCAACGGCGCCGAAAAAGAGCTTGATGTCTACTATGCAACTATATTCTTGTAGACACGTGTTGGGCCTCCAAGCGCAGAGTTTTGTAGGACAGTAGAAATTTTCCCTCAAGTGGATGACCTAAGGTTTATCAATCCGTGGGAGGCGTAGGATGAAGATAGTCTCTCTCAAACGACCCTGCAACCAAATACAAGCAATCTCTTGTGTCCCCAACACACCCAATACAATGGAAAATTGTATAGGTGCACTAGTTCGACGAAGAGATGGTGATAAAAGTGTAATATTGATGGTAGAAATATATTTTTATAATCTGAATAAATAAAACAACAAGGTAGCAAATAGTAAATGAGCACAAAAATGGTATTGCAATGCTTGAAAACAAGGCCTAGGGTCCGTACTTTCACTAGTGCAACCTCTCAACAATGCTAATATAATTGGATCATATAACCATGCATCCCTCAAAGTGCAACGAAGAATCACTCCAAAGTTCCTGTGTAGCGGAGAACAAAAGACGTAATTGTTTGTAGGGTACGAAACCACCTCAAAGCTATTCTTTCCGTTCGATCTATTCAAGATTTCGTACTAAAATAACACAAAGCCATTCTTTCCATTCGGTCTATCCTAGAGTTCGTACTAAAATAACACCAACGCAAATTCATATTCATAATACTCAATCCAACACAAAGAACTTCGAAGAGTGCCCCAAGATTTCTACCGGAGAAACAAAGACAAGAATGTGCATCAACCCCTATGCATAGATTGCCCCAATGTCACCTCGGGAATCCGCGAGTTGAGTGCCAAAACATATATCAAGTGAATCAATACGATATCCCATTGTCACCACGAGTATTCAATTGCAAGACATATATCATGTGTTCTCAAATCCATAAAAGTATTCAATCCGATAACAATGAAATACCAATGGGAAAAACTCAATTCATCACAACAAGATAGAGAGGGGAAAACACCATATGATCTGACTATATTAACAAAGCCTGCGATACATCAAGATCATGACATCTCAAGAACTCGAGAGAGAGAGGTTAAACACATAGCTACTAGTACAAACCCTCAGCCCTGAGGGTGGACTACCCCCTCCTCCTTGTGGTGGCCGCCGAGATGATGAAGATGGCAACAGGTGATGATTCCACCCCTCCGGCAGGGTGCCGCAAAGGGTCTAGATTGGTTTTCGGTGGCTACAGAGCCTTGCAGCGATAGAACTCCTGATCTAGGTTAACCCCGAGGGTTTTTGGAATATTTGGGAATTTATAGGGTAAATAGGGGGTGCGGGAGGCCACCGAGGTGGGCACAAACCACCTTGGCGCGCCTGGGCCCCCAGGCGTGCCCTGGTGGGTTGTGCCCCCCCTCAGGGCACCCCCTAGGTGCTGCTCTGGCCCATATTGGGTGTTCTGGTCCATAAAAAATCTCCAAAAAGTTTTGCGGTGTTTGGACTCTGTTTGATATTGATTTCTTGCGATGTAAAAACAAGAAAAAAACAGCAACTGGCTCTAGGCACTGGGTCAATAGGTTAGTCCCAAAAAATGATATAAAGTTTCTATAAAATGATTGTAAAACATCCAAGAATGATAATATAATAGCATGAATACTTCATAAATTATAGATATGTTGGAGACGTATCAACGGTACATAGACATATGTATCTCATGTGGCGAACTGCTGAAGCGGAAGGCGAATATTGAGACTTCATTGATGTTGAAGGTCTTTGCAACTTTAGGCCAGTGCCTGTGGATGATTGATCGTCGATCCTTCGTCCTATTCGGGAACACTTCAATATTGAACCGTGGGTGTTGTATGAATACCTTCCTCGCCTCTTGACCATACAGGTGGTTTGAGAGGTAATCATCGGTGAACTGCTTTGGAAAGGCCTAAAAACAAGGATGTGCATAAATATCTTCTCTATATTGGAAGTGGGCAAAGGAATAAAAAAGTCAAGGTATAATAGCTAGTACCATTGCAGACTAAGGCATAGCCTACTGGTGGGAAGGGGCTGATGCCTTGCCACCCACCCATGTTCAAGGCATGGTACTTGCAATTTGGGTTTGTTGCACCAATTATGTTGTAGGGGGTTCCCTTACAGTCTTTCTGTCAAAAAAATAGTTAGTACCATCCTGTAGTGGACTGATGTCCTCTTCATTGTGCAGACAAATATCTTGTTGTTTTTTGTCGCTAATTTTTATCCTAACAATCTTTCTGAGTTTCTTGACTTGACTGATACTCATGGACAACTCATTTCCCCATATGCAAAAAGGGTCGAACAGCGGGTCAAAACCTCTGACAGCAGGACCTACATGTGCAAGACCAAATTGTTAAAAACCTAAATATTAGAATGGTTCCTGCAATTGCACAATAATGTGCTATTAGACAAAAGGACCATGCATGTGCAAACCTCGATTGTAAACCTCAGTGCTTCCCATTGTTTCCCTGCAACACATATAAGGTAGTTAGTGATCAGGTCAAGTGAGGATTCGCATGCTATTAGTAAAATATGTTGAAGAAAAATAAGTACATTGCAGATTCATCAGATTAATTCAAGCCACATGGAAAACCCATATCCAAACCAAGCATGATTAAGAACTAGGAAATATAGCAATTGTATATGTTTCTCATGTATTAAGTGCAGCCAAATTCGATTTATTCCTCACATGCACAACAATAAAAATTTCTACCCACGATTTATTCTTCACATGCACAACAATACAAAATTTTACCCACGACAATTGGACATCGCATTGCAGAATTGAACCAAGCAGTTAACTAAACACCACAACATATGAACCAAACATTAACTGAGTACCACATTGCACAACATAACATACTCCTAATAGAAGATCAGTTAGTTAACCAAACCAAGCATGCTTAACAACTTGGAAATATAGCAATTGTATTTTCTCATGTATTTAGTACAGCCGAATTTGATTTATTTCTCACATGGTATAGAACAACAGAATGCACCCACAACAATTGAACATCGCATTATATAATTGAACCAAATAGTTAATAAACACCACAACAAATGAACCAAACGTTAAGTGAGCACCACATTGCATAATGTATAACATACTAGAAGATCAGACAGTTAACCAAACCAAGCATGCTTGACAACTTGGAAATATAGCAATTTTATTTGTTTCTCATGTATTTTGTAAAGAAAATTTTGATTTATTTTTCACATGGAAGACAATACAAAATTGCACCCTAAAGAATTGAACATCACATTTGCAGAATTGAACCAAACAGTTAACTGAACACGACAACTAATTAACCAAATAGTTAATAAGTGAGCACCACATTGCACATCATATAGACTAGAGCAACAGATTGCATGGTAAAAGTAGATAGCACAATTCACTAGAATTTGTTAAGGAAAGCCAGTAGCTAGCAAACTTAACATGTGTCCTTATAGTGAGCTAATAAGACAAGCTACTCCCCATTGTCAGAGATATCGATGATGATTGGCTCCTTGGACATGGAAGAGGGTGAGGCCTTAGCATCATGGGTGCCCTCGTCGTAGTGGTGAGTTGCCTGAGCCGCTCCGGGCACCAACCTGCTGGTCTCGAGTTGAGGTAAGCACGTGCACGCTGAGAAAACACCTCGTAGTCTTTGTCGAAGGCACCGAGGGTGGCCTCGAGAAAACGCCATGAACTGTCATTTAAAGCAGCCAACTGCGTCGCGGCATGGGCATGCAAGGTGTCGATGGTGGCCTCGACGGCGAGGTGCTCCTCCAAGATCTGGGGGTCGGCTCGAATGGCATCCATCGCGATCTCATCCGCGCATGCTGCCGTGATTTGCTTCTCCGCTGCCAAATGCTCCTTGAGCTCCTGGCTATACTACGTGCGCCATGGCTTAGGGCGGCGCTTATTTGGTGGAGGAGTCGGTGATTTGGTTGGAAGGTGTTGCGCCGGCGGTCGGGGCATGTGGGATGTTGAAGGAGGAGGAGGATGGGGGTCGGGTGTGGATTACCTGCCTGGATAGACAAGGCTGAGCAGCGTGAAGGTGGGTCGTCGGCAAGGAGGCGGCGCTGCAAGCAAGGAGTGAAGGTTTCAACTTGGAAGGAAGGCGGAAACAGGGGAAATGTGGATGTTGGTGGGGGGAGTGGGGAGGAAGATATTTCCGCGGAAGCCAAAATTTTTGAATCGGTTCAGCGAAAAAACTAGCGCACAAAGTGTCAGCAGACACAGGCCCTTATTCAGAACTGTGTACGATATGTGAACATCACAAACGATTCAGATAGCTTAACCCATGTGTGATGAGTTTGAACGTCAAAAATTTTGGTTTGAATTTCCCTGGTTACTGTGGTCATCCACGTCATTGCATAATTTGGGTACACAAAGGAGATTATAGCACACCCACACTTCTTAATCGAGCAAGTTTAGCAATTAAAAGGAGCTAGCTGACCTAAACATTACTCTAACAAATTAAAGACCAACGCTCTTAATTAAACAAAACAAAGAGTACTACTACGGATGGGGCTCATCGATCTCCACCGCCTCCTCCATGTCCAGCTTGCGCCCGACGGTCTCCTGGGGAAGGGGCTCCATGGCGTCCATCGCACCATACTCGGCAAGCATCTGACCATCCGCGTCCGCCATCTCTTTGGAAAAGGCCGCCACAAGCTGGGCATGGGCGGCCACGATCTGGGCTTGGACGGGCTCTGTCGTGGCAAGGTATGCGGCGGAGGAAGAGACGGCTACTCGAATGCTCTCGACTATTGCCAACTCTTCGACCGTGGGTTGCTGACCGTTGTCGGAGAAGCTTCATTCGATTTGTGTGGTGACCGCCACGAGCTGGGCGTGGGCGGCATTGATATGGTCGTGGGAGGCCTCCATCAGGGCTAAGGCCTCCGCTATAGAACAGACAACTGTTGTGCCGCTCTCGCCAGTTGCTATCCCCGAGGCAGATGTTGCTGCCGCCACCTGAGAAGCAACAGCGGCCGTTTGGGCTCCCTTGGCCACCCGGTCGCAAATTGTGGCCGCGCTCATGCACCCTGTTAGCACGCGCATGGCGGTTGCGGCCGCGCTCTCGCCGGAGTGGGCTGCCAAAGTTTCCCTCATGACGCGGGTCCACGTCCCCATCTTTCACCGGCGACGACTGAACAATGAAATGATATTTGGGGAGCGAGCTAGTGTGCTTGACACGCCAGCTATGGACTATAGCCGATGCATCTTCTCGCGTAAGCCATAGGCGTACTATACACTGATGATGCTCCAAGATATTTTGTGCTGCCTCTCACACGGTTGGTGATAATAAACTGTGTGCGATCTACTTGATTTTTTGTCTTGATTTGAATTACATAAAGGGGTCACAGCAGCAATGGACGGTGTTTGAATTGCTAGAACATTTATCTTCAGTGAACATGCAACTATAGGTGTGTCATCAAAAAAGTTGGAATTATTCAGGGTTCGTTTGGACATTTTTATACATCAACTTGGTTTTCTAGGCATTTCAGGTGCACAATTCAAAATTAAACTACATGCACATGCTCCGGTGCACCAAAATGGGTTGTAAAATGGTATATGTGTCCATGGGTTGATGCTTATGTCCCATTCAAGAAATGGGGATGAATTTCAAACACCACGACATCATGGCTCTCTGGCAAACGTTGAGGTGCTTGCTTTTGTAATTCTAGTAAATACAAAACTCATCTGAATTCATGAACCTTGGCATGCTATCATGGAACGGCATCAACATGCTGGGGTAAAAAATATTGTCCCATTTCGGGCAGGTTATGGTATAAGCTTCTCACAAGAAGCCTCATGGTTCCGTTAGGGAAACGTGTCACCTTTGTGGACAAAACGATATTCGTCGCCTCTTCTTCCTTTCATTTTTTTCCTAGTGTCAATATAGAACAACAGGAGTGTCATGTTAAATTTTGGATTGTTTCGGGGATCGTTTGGACATTTTTATATGTTAACTGAGTTTTCCAGGCATTTATGTGCATAATTCAAAATTGAACTACATGCACATGCTCCAGTCCATAAAAATGGGTTGCAAAATCAAATGTTTGTCCTTGGTTGCAAGCTTAGGTCACATGCAAGAAATGAGAATGAATGTTAAACACCTTGACACTGTCGCTCGGCCGCTAACATTGAGATACATGGTTTTAAAATTCTAGTAAATTGAAACCTCGTCTGAAATTCATGAAACTTGAAATGATATTATGGAACGGCATCGACATTCCTTGGTAAAAATATTGTCCCATTTGTGGCAGGTTTGGGTATAAGCTTCTCGCAAACCAGAGCTTCTCTCACAACAAGTGTGATGGTTTCGGTAGGGAACGTTCTACCTTGGGGGACGCAACGATATCTGTTGCCTCTTCTTACTTTCAAATTTTTTCTCGTTTGTAACATCCCAAATTTTCAATTTGGAATGTTTTACAATTTTAGCTAAGCATCTATCCATTTTTGTTTGAATTGAGTGGCATTTGGAAAATTCAGAGGCATTTGAGTTTTATTTGAATTTGGATTCAACTTGGCATTTGAATTTCATTTCAAAAATACCTGACAAATACTTTGTTCAAAAAGTATGAGAGGAGATAACATGACACTCCAAAAAAGTCAGAAGAAAATGATGCCAAAAGTTTTTGAATTCAAACTGGAGTTTATTTGGAGTTTTCCAAAAAATGTTCTTTTAAGTTTCTGTTTTGCCTCTGAAAAAATGTTCATCTTGTAGAGTTTAATTTTCTAAAAATTTATATATATATATATGTCCTATATAAAGTTATACTATATTTTCTCTAATTTATTTTTCTTCTATGTGTAAAAAAGGGAAAACCCCCGAGCTGGTCAGGCCAACCGGCCCAGCCAGCGGCGCCTAGGCCCAGCCAGCCGAGTCGGCCATCCCAGCCCCACGGTGCATGCTCGAAGCCTCTCCCCTCGGTCGCCCGCTCCACTCGCTCTCTCTCTCTCCCTCACAGCTAGGTGGACCCCGCTGTGTCTTCAACCCCTCATCCACGTCAACCTCTCCAGAAAAAGCCTGGACGCCGCTATGGTTCCTATTCTTGCGGGATCGCGCACTGTCGGTGTACAAAAGTAGGGGCTCTCCTTTTAACCCCTTTACTTGTGCACGGGCAGTCGGAGTCGCGCCCGCGGCCACACTCAGCAGGGCAGAGGAGGGAAGCCGGAGAGAAGCCGGAGCACAAGACAACCAATGCAACTCCAAGGCCAGAGACAGAAAAAGCAAAGGGGCGAGGTGGACTCCCCCGGCAAGGCCCTTGCCGGGGCGGCATCCACGGCCCCGGCAAGAGCCTTGCCGGGGCAGCTTGCCCAACACCAGCAGAGCGAGCCACCCTTGAGCCCAAGAGTTCCAAACGCCGCCAACAGCTACATTGGAACCAAGTCTCGGGAGGCACCTCCATGGTGGCATGCAGATCTTTGTCAAGATCATAAATAGACGAGATCAGATGAGGACCAGAAGACGACGACCCTCGGCGGGATCCTTGCCGAAGGAATCCACAAGACCCCCGGCAAGATCCTTGCCGGGGACGACCACGACGCCCCGGCAAGACCCTTGCCAAGGACACCACCGGGGCCGCAGCCACGCCCATGTCTGCCAAGATGCCACCGCCGTCCCCATGCAGCTGCTAGCTCAACCAGCTGGGCAGGCACCTGCGTGGCGACGAGCGGACTCTATACCGACCCAGCAAGCACCTGCGTGGTGGCATGCAGATCTTCGTGAAGGCTCCACCACCGCGCCAGCCCAGCAGTTAGCCAACGTGGCACAGCAACACCTCGTCAGCTCGGACGCACGTCGGAACCAGGCGAGGCGGCGACAGCTGGGACGTGCTTCCTCGCCGTCCCCAATAAAGCAAGAGGGGCATGTCGGTAGCGCATTGAATGTGTTTGTCCGATGGTGCCAGAGGATAGACTCATCAACTGTACTCCTTTCTACCTCCGGTGTGCCATAGTGGCAACCCCTTTTGTCTATAAAAGGAGGCCCGAGGCTACCAGGAGGAGGATTAGGATCTTTTGAGCAAGTCACACCCCGTAGCTAGCTCAAGAACACAAGAACACTCAAATACATCCACCAAAGCAGGACTAGGGTATTACACATCTTCGTGGCCCGAACCTGGGTAAACGGTCTGTGTGCTTCCTGTCAGACCCGCTCTTTGCACAACCCCGCGCTCGCCAACTGTAGAAGAGATCCCAGTGATTCCATACGTGTCGATTTCCCCCGACATGCTCCGGAACTTGCCCATGCCCCAAGAAGATGTCCTATAAATAGCCCTAGCTCTCCTCCCTCGAACCCCCTAAAACCCTACTCCAAAACCCCGCAACAGCCCACGCCACCTCCAAACCGATCTCGCCTCTGTCGCTGCAGTTCATCACCTCCACCATCGCCGGTGAGATTTCCCCTGCTTCCAAGCTCTGCCAGCCGAACCCCATCGTTGGTCTGCACTCCTTTGACATCTTTTTGTAAGCCAGGAATGACTAAGCCGCCGCCACGAGCATCGCTGCCCATCGCCGGAGCGCGTCGGGCACAAGAGCTTGACGAGCTCGTTCCGCTCGTCTCCGTCGTCCTCAACCACATGCGAGACCACCCCCGAGCTCCCCTTCCTCCATCGCATCTCCCCGACGCCACCCACGCCTTCCTCGATCACCGCATCACCATCACCCGAGCCGCCTCCGTCGTCTCCGTCCGTCGTCGCCGTCGCTGTAAGCTGCCAATCCCCTGCACTGTCCAATCTAGTATGTATGGCTTAGATTAGTCTAAGTGAAGGGTTAAGTTTATTGTTGTTTAGATCGGTTTATTTTCTGGGTTAGTTCGGTTTATTCTCGGTTTAGTTAGGTTAGCTCGAACCGGTAGGTTTTCTTTTATTAAACGTGCGTGTTAGTTTATATATCACACGAGCGCTGTTTAGTTTCCGATCGCACACCTTCGGCCCAGTGATGCGGCTCGAAGCTATGTCGGTATTTCCCCAAAGAGGAAGGGATGATGCAGCACAACAGCGGTAGGTATTTCCCTCAGGTATGAAACCAAGGTTATCGAACTAGTAGGAGAACCAAGCAACACAAGGTAAACAACCCCTGCACACAAATAACAACCACTTGCAACCTGACGTGTTAAAAGGGTTGTCAATCCCTTCCGGGTACGGCACCTCAAGATAGGAAAACGGACGTGAGATAAAATTGTAGTAGATTGATAGGTCGAACGCCAAATAAAATAAATAAGAATAAAGCGCAGCAAGGTATTTTTGTATATTTTTGGTTTAATATATCTGAAAATAAATGCAGAAGAAAAGTAGATCGCAAAGGCAAATATATGAGAAAGAGACCCGGGGGCCGTAGGTTTCACTAGAAACTTCTCTCGAGAAAAATAGCAAACGGAGGGTGAACAAATTACTGTTGGGCAATTGATAGAACTTCAAATAATCATGACGATATCTAGGCAATGATCATTATATAGGCATCACGTCCAAGATTCGTAGACCGACTACTGACTGCATCTACTACTATTACTCCACACATCGACCGCTATCCAGCATGCATCTAGTGTATTAAGTTCATGAAAAAACGGAGTAATGCAATAAGAACGATGATATGATGTAGACAAGATCTATCTATGTAGAGATACACCCCATCGTTTTATCCTTAGTACCAACGATACATATGTGTCGGTTACCCTTCTGTCACTAGGATCAAGCACCGTAAGATCGAACCCACTACAAAGCACCTCTTCCCATTGCAAGATAAATAGCTCAAGTTGGCCAAACAAAACCCAAATATCGGAGAAGAAATACGAGGCTATAAGCAATTACTCATAAAATATATCAAAGAAACTCAAATACTTTCATGGATATAAAAAGATAGATCTGATCATAAAATCAAAGTTCATCCGATCCCAACAAACACACCGCAAAAATAGTTACATCATATGGATCTCCAAGAGACCATTGTATTGAGAATTCAGGGAGAGCGAGGAATCCATCTAGCTACTAACTACGGACCCAAAGGTCTATAAAGAACTACTCACGCATCATCGGAGGGCACCAATGGAGGTGGTGAACCTCATCCGAGATGGTTTCTAGATTGGATCTGGTGTTTCTGGACTCTGCGACGGGTGGAATTGATTTTCATCGACTCCCCTAGGGTTTCTGGAATATTGGGGTATTTATAGAGCAAATAGGCGGTCCAGGGGGCACCCGAGGTGGGCACAACCCACCAGGGCGCGCTTGGGCCTCCTGGCGCGCCCTGGTGGATTGTGATCTCCTTGGAGCACCCCCAGGCGCAGCCAGGGCCCATTAGGTGTCTTCTGGTCCATCAAAATTCCCCGTGAAGTTTCGTTGCATCTGGACTCCGTTTGATATTGATTTCCTGTGATGTAAAAAACATGCAGAAAACAGCAATTGGTACTTGGCACTATGTCAATAGGTTAGTACCAAATAATGATATAAAATGACTATAAAATTATTATAAAACATCCAAGATTGATAATATAACAACATGGAACAATCAAAAATTATAGATACTTTGGAGACGTGTCAAGCATCCCCAAGCTTAACTCCTACTCGTCCTCGAGTAGGTAAGTGAGAAAAACAGAATTTTTGATGTGGAATGCTGTCTAACATGTCTTATCATATTTCTTTTCTTTATAGCATGGACATTTGGACTTTTATATTGTTCAAAGCTATAGTCTAGTTTTGACATGATAATTTAAATACTCGAGCATGTCAACAAGCAACCATGTCTTTCAAAATATCAACGCTAAAATAAGCTATCCCTAGCCCATCATGCTCAATCATTGATCCATTCATGAAACACACTCGCATATTAGCTACACCCAATACTCAAGTACGATCATATTGTCTCCTAGTTGGTGCTTTTATAAGAGAAGATGGAGACTCTAATTCAAAAATAAAAATTGCATAAAGTAAAAGAAAGGCCCTTCGAAGAGGGAAGTAGGGATTTGTAGAGGTGTCAGAGCTCAAAGCGAAAAACTTAGAGATAAAAAATTTTTGGGAGGTGTATCCTTCCCACCAACGAAAACGACTTAGAGTTCCCAACACTTTCCATGCTAGAATATCATAGGCGGTTCCCAAACAGAAAATAAAGTTTATTCCTTTTTCAACCATACTTTCACTTTCCATGGCTAGCTGTCCACAGTTGTGCCCTCCATACCAACACTTTCCAAGGAATTTATTATTTGACAACATAAAGTAAATTCATTTTTCATTTCGGGACTGGGCATCCCTAATACCTTTTCCTTACTCTCGTGCAATGACAAGTGAATAAACACTCATCGGTAGAATAACACATGTAGCATGAAAAATATTAGCCACCTCTCACCGCTCCACGAGCGGAACGAACACACAAAAGAGAAGTTTATTTTGAAAATTAGAGATGACACATACAAATTTGCTTAGAACGGCAAAATAATACCGCATGTAGATAGATATTGTGGAATGTGGCAAAAGTGGTTTAAAGGATTTTTGACACACAAGTAGAGATCATACTTAGTGCAAAATGAAGGCTAGCAAAAGATTGAGAAGCGACCAACCAAGAAACGAATAATCTCATAAGAAAGCATTAAGCATAATTAACACTGAATAATGCACCACAAGTAGGATATAATTTCATTGCATAATTATTTACTTTCGTGCTTGCATAGGGAATCACAAACCTTAACACCAATATTCTTAATAAAGCATAATTACTCATCAACATAACTCACATATCATATAGTCATGTCTCAAAACTATTACTAAGAATCAAGTTTATTTTTCCAATAATCTTCATGAAAGTTTTTATTATATCATTCTTGGATATCTATCACATTGTAACTAATTTTCATAAGTTGCTTTTGATAAGCTCAAACAAATATAAGTGAAGATCATGAGTATAATTTTATCTTTCTCTCAAAATAATTTAAGTGAAGCAAGAGAGAATTTATTGAAAATTTTACTAACTCTCATATAAATCTAAGTGAATCAAGAGGGCATTTCTTCAAAAATACTAAAGCACACCGTGCTCAAATAGATATAAGTGAAGCACTAGAGCAAGTCCATAGCTCATAAAAGATTTAAGTGAAGCATAGAGAGCAATTCTAACAAGTCATGACATAATTTTGGCTCTCTCAAATAGGTGTGTCCAGCAAGGAATCAAGACTTAAAACACAAAATAAAACAATAAAAGACTCATATGACACAAGACGCTCCAAGCAAAACACATAGTATGTGAAGAATAAAAATATAGCTTCGAGTAAAATATCGATGGTCGTTAGAAGAAAGAGGGGATGCCACTCGGGGCATCCCCAAGCTTAGTTGTTTGCTCACCTTTGGATAATAGCTTGGGATGCCGAGGCATCCCCAAGCTTAGGCTCTTCTTACTCCTTATTCCTTCATCCATTGTAAGATAACTCAAAACTTGAAAACTTCAATCACACAAAACTCAACAAAACCTTCGTGAGATCCGTTAGTATAAGAAAATAAATCACTACTATAAGTACTGTATCAAACCAATTCATATTTTCTTCTTGCATTATATCTACTGTATCCAACTTTTCTATAGAAAAAACTCATCAAATAAAACCATAGAGCCATCAAAACAAGCACACAACGTATGGGAAACATAATCTGTCAAAAACAGAATAGTGTGTAGCAATCTGACTATGTAGAAAACTTCTGGAACTCAAACAATTCTGAAAAATGAGGACGACCCAAGTAATTTGTATATTAATCTTCTGCAAAAAGAATTGGCATTTTAGCACGCTCTGGTAAAAAATGAGAATTGTTTTCATCAGAGCAAAAGTTTCTGTTTTCAGCAAGATCGGACAACTATCAGCCAAGAAGATCCTAAAGGCTTTACTTGGCACAAACACTAATTAAAACACAAAAAACACAATCATAACAGTAGCATAATTGTGTAAACACTCAAGAACAGAAAGCAAAAGGCAAAAATAAATTTTATTCATTGGGTTGCCTCCCAACAAGCGCTATCATTTTACGCCCCTAGCTAGGCATAAGATTTCAATGATGCTCACATGAAAGATGGTAACTGAAACACAAAGAGAGCATCATGAAACACATGACAAACACATTTAAGTCTAACATAATTCCTATGCATAGGATTTTTGTAAGCAAACAAATTGTCAAGAAAAGAAAATCTAACATATGCAAAGAAGATGAAAAAAACATTGACGGTCTCAAGATAACAAGAGGTAATTTAGTAACATGAAAATTTCTACAACCATATTTTCCTCTCTCATAATAATTACATGTAGGATCATAATCAAATTCAACAATATAACTATCACACAAACTATTATCTTCATGATCCACATGCATGCAAACTTGATACTCTTCCAAAATAGTGAGATTAACATCAACTAAAGTCATGACCTCTCCAAACCCACTTTCATGAAAAATTTCATAAGATTGAACACTCTCCAAATATGTGGGATTATTTTTACCTAAAGTTGATGATCTTCCAAACCCACTTCCAGTATTATTCCAAACATTATTATCAATATCATAGTCATCATGAGGCTTAAATAAATTTTCAAGATCATAAGAAGAATCACCCCAATCATGATCACCGCAACAAGTAGTGGACATAGCAAAATTAGCATCCCCAAGCTTGGAGTTTTGCATATTATTAGCACAACTGACATGAATAGAATTTATAGTAAAATCACTGCAATCATGCTTTTCATTCAAGGAGCTATCATGAATCACTTCATAAATTACTTCATCACAATTTCCAGATTCACGAATCTCAAGAAAAACTTCATAAAGGTAATCTAGTGCACTCAACTCACTAGCAATTGGTTCATCATGATTGGATCTTTAAAAAACATTAGCAAGTGGATGAGGATCCATATCAATAGATTTTTAGCAAGCAAAGATGCAAGCAAAATAGAAGGCACATGGCAACACAAGCAAACAAGAGATCCGGCAAGAAAAAGGCAAACGGAAAGATGACAAATAAAAAGGCAAATATTTTTCTGAAGTGGGGGAGAGGAAAACGAGAGGCAAATGGCAAATAATATAAATTGCGAGGAGATGAGATTTGTGATTAGGAACCTGGTAGATGTTGAAGATCCTCCCCGACAACGACGCCAGAAATTCCTTTTGATGCGGCTCAAAGCTACGTCGGTATTTCCCCAAAGAGGAAGGGATGATCCAGCACAACAGCAGTAGGTATTTCCCTCGTGATGAAACTAAGGTTATCGAACCAGTAGGAGAACGAAGCAACACAACGTAAACAACACCTGCACACAAATAACAACCACTTGCAACCCGACGTGTTAAAGTGGTTGTCAATCCCTTTCAGGTAACGGCGCCAGAAATTGGCACGTGGATGGGAGAAAGTAGTAATAGATTGATTGATCGAACGCCAAATAAAATAAATAATAATAAAATGCAGCAAGGTATTTTTGTATTTTTGGTCTAATAGATCTGAAAATAAAAGCAAAGGAAAAGTAGACCACAAAGGCAAATAATATGAGAAAGAGACCCGGGGGCTGTAGGTTTCACTAGTGGCTTCTCACGAGAAAATTAGCAAACGGTGGGTTAATAAATTAATGTTGGGCAATTAATAGAACTTCAAATAATCATGACGATATCCAGGCAATTATCATTATATAGGCATCACGTCTAAGATTAGTAGACCGACTCCTGCCTGCATCTACTACTATTACTCCACACATCGACCGCTATCCAGCATGCATCTAGTGTATTAAGTTCATGGGGAAACAGATTAATGCAATAAGAACAATGACATGATGTACACAAGATCTATCTATGTAGAAATAGACCCCATCGTTTTATCTTTAGTAGCAACAATACATACGTGTCGGTTCCCCTTCTGTCACTGGGATCAAGCACCGTAAGATCGAACCCACTAGAAAGCACCTCTTCCCATTGCAAGATAAATAGATCAAATTGGCCAAACAAAACCTAAATATGGGAGAATAAATACGGGGCTATAAGCAATCACGCATTAAAGAGATCAAAGAAACTCAAATACTTTCATGGATATAAAAAGATAGATCTGATCATAAACTCAAAGTTCATCTGATCCCAACAAACACACCGCAAAAAGAGTTACATCATATGGATCTCCAAGAGACCATTGTATTGAGAATTCAGCAAGAGAGAGGAGGCCATCTAGCTACTAACTACAGACCCGAAGGTCTACAAAGAACTACTCACGCATCATCGGAGAGGCACCAATGGAGGTGGTGAACCCCATCCGAGATGGTGTGTAGATTGGATCTGGTGGTTCTGGACTCTGCGGCGGCTGGAATTGATTTTCGTCGACTCCCCTAGTGTTGCCGGAATATTGGGGTATTTATAGAGCAAAGAGGCGGTCTGGGGGGCACCGGAGGTGGGCACAACCCACCAGGGCGCGCCTGGGCCTCCTGGCGCACCCTGGTGGGTTGTGCTCTCCTCAGAGAACCCCCCCCCCCAGGCGCAGCCAGGGCCCATTAGGTGTCTTCTGGTCCATCAAAATTCTTCGTGAAGTTTCGTTGCATTTGGACTCCGTTTGATATTGATTTCCTGCGATGTAAAAAACATAGAGAAAACAACAACTGGCACTTGGCACTATGTCAATAGGTTCGTACCAAAAATGATATAAAATGACTATAAAATGATTATAAAACATCCAAGATTGATAATCAAAATAGCATGGAACAATAAAAAATTATAGACACGTTGGAGACGTATCACCCGGTAGCGCCGGTTAGATTTTGTTTTTGTTTTCGTTTCTGTTTCTAAAACAGAATAGTTATGATTTTGTAAAATCTATATATTTTAGGTTATTAAATATTTTTAGTTGATTCTTTTTGATCTAGTCTGCAAATTTCCTAAAGTTTCTGCATAAAATAGTTTCGGCCATGTTTTAGTTTTTAAAAATTGTTTTATATGAGTTTTAGTCAGATTAGCATTTCTGCTATAAATGAGCTAGGATTTTTTTCGTGAATCTTTTTGCCACTGCTTTGTTTTAACATTGCCTAGCAGTAGGATTAATTTGGGTACTTATAGATTTGATTAAAATTAGTTTTACATGAAAACAACACTGTTTTAGTTTCTTTTACTTTGTTGTTGTTTTCTGCTATTTTAATTACTTTAAGATTATTTTTTCTGTTGTTTTATCTTTAGTCGAATAGTTTCTATAGATTTAGAAGGTGAACTTTTATTTACAGAAGAAAATGTTTTATTTTATTTTTGTTTTTCTTTCTATCATTTAATAAAAACCTTATTTTGGCTTTGTTTAAGAAAAAATTTGTAGAAGAAAATTATTTTTTGAGTTTGTCTTACTTGTAGTAAAAACCTTGCTTTGATTCTATGACTTCATTGGTTTCATTGTTGGATTTCTTTGTGTGTATGATTTTGTGTTATTATAATTTAGTTGCTGTTGTAGTAGAAATTTTATGATGGTATACTTATTTGTGCTATGTCTGACTCTTTAGAATTCCCGGAGTGTAGAGCTTGCTATCACGAGTCACTAGCATTCGAAGACCGTCAGCAAGGCAAGTCTTGATCATGAATTTTAATTCCTATGTTTTATTGTATTAGTAGTATTTGCTCCCCACCATGCATGCAGTAGGAGAAATTGAACAAGTCTTGAGTAGTATCATGTGGTAGGTTGACCCAAAATCCCTTTGTTACCATTGCCCGGGACGATGTAGTTTGTTTTGCTAAGCTCGTAAACGGGTTTGGTTGAGCGATTCATAAGATGATGACAACCCCATGACTTCAAGCTCAAGATGAACTTCAAATTCACTACTAGGTGGAGGACGGTTGATGGGCACCCTGGAGCAACCAGCGGATGGCCGGGATGCATGGAGAAGCGCCATGACATCTTGCGGAAAGCTTCACCCAGCCACGAAGAGACGGATGGATACACCTTGACTGGAAGCTTACCTGTGCAGCTGCAAACCATTATGGGCTCTGGCTTGGTCGACCCTAGGCGTGACTCTGGCCGGACGGTGCTACGAGATGTAGAAGAACGGTAGGATTGGATGAGCACCGGCAGTGGCCCACAGAAACTCTATGGAAGACCATGTGTCGTTCGTCCCGTCTTCAAACACCCGGCAGTGCGAGGACATAAAGGAGGGTACGATTCTTGCGGGTAAAGTGCACAAAACTCTGCAAAGTGAAAACCTAACGATTAGTCATGTCCCCGGTTATGGAAGCTGATCCTCTGGAATTGGAGTATTTCAAAAATCTCAACACCGAACATAATTAATTAATTGATGGGTTATTAATGATTTCGGGTATGAGACACTGGTTGGCGGAACCATCTCAATAACAACCAATATTTTGCAGTAATTGCAAGCAAGTCCTTTTTGTTGTAGGAAAAAATTGGTTTTTTCGCAAAAACATAAACTTAGAGCCCCATAGCCAAATTGCATATAGTATTAGCATTGTTGTTATTGTTCTCTCTATGACTTGCGAGCATATTCAAAATGCTGACCTACATGGCTGCAACGTCTCATGTTGCAGAGGAGTTTTCCGACCAGGAGTGAGGCTACGATTTACGCTCGGTGATTGCCCTATGGAGTTGGATGGACTCGCTTTTCGTCTACGCTTTCGCAGCATTTAGTTTTTTCTCATGAGTTGGCCTTTGGCCGAATTTATTCTATTGTAATAAAGACTCTATGTGAGAATCGTGTAATAAATCAGGTGTGATTGAACTTTAAATTTTTCATAAATGTACTGTGTGTGCCAACATGATCTTGGGATGGTACAGATACACAGAGAATTGGCCGATTTTGGGTCAGGTCGCTACATCGTGTCAACATAGAACAACAGGAGTGTTGTGTCAATTTTTGGGGTTCGCTTGGACATTTTTGTACTTTAACTGAGCTTTCTATGCATTCATGTGCATAATTCAAATTTGCACTACATGCACACGCTCCAGTGCATATAAACAGGTTGAAAAATCAAATGTGCGTCCTTGGTTGCAACCTTAGGTCCCATGCAAGAAATGGGAATGAATGTCAAACACCTTTGCCACCGTCGCTCGCCAGCTAACATTGAGATACTTGGTTTTGAAATTCTAGTAAATCGAAAACTCGTCTGAAATTCATGAAACTTGACATGCTATCATGGAATGGCATCAACATGTAGTGGTAAAAATATTGTCCCATTTGGGGCAGGTTAGGGCATAAGCTTCTCATAAGCCAGAGCTTCTCGCAACAAGCTCATGGTTACGATAGGGAACGTTTAACCTTTCTGGACGAAACGATATCCGTTGCCTCTTCTTGATTTCAATTTTTTCTCTAGTGTCAACATAGAACAATAGGAGTGTTGTGTTAAATTTTGGAAATTTTCGGGGTTCGTTTGGACATTTCTATACATTAGTTGAGTTTTCAATGCACTTATGTGCATAATTCAAATTTGAACTGCATGCACATGCTCTGACGCATATAAATTGGTTGAAAATTCAAATATGTCAAACACCCTGCCACCATCACTCGGCTACAAACATTGAGATACCTGGTTTTTAAATTCTAGTAAATCCCAAACTCGTCTGAAATTCATGAAACTTGGCATGCTATCATGGAGCGGCATCAACATGCCGTGGTAAATTTTTTGTCCCATTTGGGGCAGGTTTGGGTATAAGCTTCTCACAAACCAGAGTTTCTCACAACAAGCGTGATGGTTTCGGTAGGGAACGTGCCACCTTTGGGGACGAAATGATATTCGTTGCCTCCTATTGCTTTCAAATTTTTTCTTGTGTCAACATAGAAAAATTGGAGTGTTGTGTTAAATTTTGGAATTTTTTGGGGTTCGTTTGGACATTTTTATACATTAACTGGGTTTTCTAGGAATTTTATGTGCAAAATTCAAATTTGAACTACATGCACATGCTCTAGTGCATATAAATTGGTTGAAAAATCAAATATGTGTCCTTGGGTGCATGCTTAGGTCCCATGCAAGAAATGGGAATGAATTTCAAACACTAGGGCACTGTTGATTGCCGGCAAAACATTGAGATACTTTGTTTTGAAATTCTAGTAAATCCATAACTCGTCTGAAATTCATGAAACTTGGCATGCTATCATTGGAATGGCACCCGACATGCTGTGGTATTTTTCGTGTCTTTGAGAGAAGGCGCACTCGAATAACAGCCAACAAAGGCATTTTCAAACAAATAACTGCCACTGTAACATCGCAAACGTTTTAGATTGAACACCCTTATGTAAACCGACAGCTTCCTTAGTAAGCCAATGGAAAATGTGTTGAGCAGGATTTCTGCAGCTCTTCATCGCAAATGTTTTAGATAGAACACCCTTATGCAAAGTGAGAGCTATGGCCTTCCGCAGTAAGCCAAGGGAAAATTCGCCGCGCGGGACTTGTGCATCTCTTCAACGCAAACAGTTCAGATTGAATAAGGTATGCAAAGCGAGACTTCGACGCTAAGCCAAGAGAAAATTTGGCAAGCAGGATTTGTACCTCCCTTGAACGCAAACGGTTTTTCGGATGACCCGTGTGCAACCACGTACAAACAATTTGGTAAGATTTGCATTTGTCATATTGGGTATATTGCCGTTTGTCAAACCGGAGAGATTGACATTTGTTGATCTAGTAACATTGCCATTTGTCAATCCTTGTAACACTGCGATTTGTTAAAATATGCAGCTAAAAATCACTAGCACTATTTAATTTTTGCAACTAAAATTCAGTAATTAAGCATAGATTTCATTCATAGATTAAGGAGTTGTTCTTAATTTATACAAACAGCTCAACTCGACAGCTAAACCGACCAAACTTTTCCCCAATTGTTGCCAACCACGTACTGAAATAGCTAGTTCAACTATATACTAGCTAATTTTAAGTACGTTGTACAGTTCCACCACATCTATAGTCAGATGAACTGAACAAAATAGCACCTAAATACGACTACTACTACGAAGGGGCTTTGTACTACTTCTGGCAGCTTTTCCTCTGCCGAGCACGCTCAGTAAGAGGAAGATGAGGAGGAGTGATGACCCACAAGTATAGGGGATCAATTGTATCTCTTTTCGATAAGTAAGAGTGTTGAACCCAATGAGGAGCAGAAGGAAATGACAAGTGGTTTTCAACAAGGTAATGTCTACAAGTGCTGAAATTGTAAGTAACGGAGTAGTTTGATAGCAAGATAATTTGTAACAAGCAAGTAAAGATAATAGTGACAAAAGTGCAGCAAGGTAGCCCAATCCTTTTGAGGCAAAGGACAGGCCAAAACAGTCTCTTATAGTAAGCAAAGCGTTCTTGAGGATACACGGGAATTTCATCTAGTCACTTTCATCATGTTGATTCGATTCATGTTCGCTACTTTGATAATTTGATATGTGGGTGGGCCGGTGCTTAGGTGTTATTCTTACTTGAACAAGCCTCCTACTTATGATTAACCCCCTCGCAAGCATCCACAACTATGAGAAAAGTATTAAGAATAAATTCTAACCATAGCATTAAACTTTTGGATCCAATCGGTCCCTTATGGAACAGCGAATAAACTAGGTTTAAGCTTCTTTCACTCTCGCAACCCATCATCTAATAAATACTCCACAATGCATTCCCTAAGGCACAAATATGGTGAAGCATCATTTAGTCGACATTCACATGACACCACTAAGGGAATCACAACATACATACTATCAAAATATCAAACACATATCAAGTTCACATGACTATTTGCAGCATGATTTCTCCCGTGACCTCAAGAAAAAAGTAACTACTCACAAATGATAATCATGCTCAAGATCAGAGGGGTATTAAATAGCATATTGGATCTGAACATATAATTTTCCACCAAATAAACCATATAGTAATCAACTACAAGATGTAATCAACACTACTAGTCACCCACAAGCACCAATCTACTGTTCCGGTACAAAGATTGAACACAAGAGATGAACTAGGGTTTGAGAGGAGATGGTGCTGTTGAAGATGTTGATGGAGATTGCCCTCCCCAAGATGGGAGAGTTATTGCTGATGATGATGACGATGATTTCCCCCTCCGGGAGGGAAGTTCCCCCGGCGGAATCGCTCCGCCAGAGGGCAAAAGTGCTCCTGCCCAAGTTCCGCCTCGAGACGGCGGCACTCCGTCCCGAAAGTCCTCTCCTCTTTTTTCTAGGTCCAAATGACTTATATACCATAAGATGGGCACCGAACGTGGGCCTAGGTGAGCACAACCCACCAGGGCGCCTCTGGGCTCCTTGGCATGCCCAGGTGGGTTGTGTCCACCTCGAGGGCCCCCTCTGGTACTTATTTGCTCCAATATTCCTCATATATTCCATAAAAATTCTCCGTGAAGTTTTAGCTTGTTTGGAGTTGTGTAGAATAGGTAGCCTGACGTAGCTTTTCCAGGTCCAGATTTCCAGCTGCCGGAATTCTCCCTCTTTGTGTGTACCTTGCATATTATGAGAGAAAAGGCATTATAATTACTCCAAAAAGCATTATTATGCATAAAAACATCATAAATAACAATAGGAAAACATGATGCAAAATGGACGTATCAACTCCCCCAAGCTTAGACCTCGCTTGTCCTCAAGCGAAACCCGAAATCGAAAAACGTGTAGACATGCTTAGAGAGAGAGGTGCCGATAAAAACAAAATTTGGACATAGAAGCATCATGTAGATTATTATAACAACAACAAAGTTAAACATAAAACTTTTATCATAGAACTTTTATCATAGACTTTTCATAAATAAGTGACAATTTATCACACAATTGAAGTATAAAGCATAAACTCTATTAGAAACCAACAAACTATGTTCCGAGTCAACTTTGCAACTACAGTTCATCATCTTTTCAGGAAGGGTCACGTATCGGAGCCTTTAGGCAAATCCACATACTCGACCATCATATAGACTTCTATGATTCCTAACACTCACCACATACACATGAGCAGAACGTTTCAACCGGACACATTGAAAGATGGAGGCTTATAGTTTTGCCTCCCAACGTATTCACATCAAGGGTGATGTCAACAATAATAACTCATGCTACCCATATTCAACTGGACATATGTGCCTAGATCTTTCTTCACCACATGCTTGCCAAAGGAGAAAATAAAAAGGAGTGGAAAGAAAAACTTTGACTCTTGCATAAAAGTAAATACATAAAAGTAAAAGATAGGCCCTTCGCAGAGGGAAGCAGAGGTTGCCATGCGTTTATTTGTTTGTATGCTCAACCCCTTAGTGCAAAAGAACATCAGGTTGCATTGCCCCTTGTGATAGCGACCTTTATTATGAAGTATGTCGCTTTTATTCTTCACCATCACAAGTTCGTGCAACGCTCAATTTTCTCTTACACTAAATGATATCACACATTTAGAAGCAATTTTTATTGCCTTATTGCACCGATGACAACTTACTTGAGGGATCTTGCTCAATCCTAAGGTAGGTATGGTGGACTCTTCTAAATAAGATTTGGGTTTAAGGGTTTTTGTATGCACAAGTAGTATCTCTACTTAGTGCGGAATTTTGGCTAGCAAAGATAGGGGGCAAGCACCACATGTTGAAGGATCTATGACAATATAACTTCTATATGAATATGAACAAACATAAATCATTACGTTGTCTTCCTTGTCCAACTTTAACAATTTTGGCATATAATATTTTGGGGGGCTCACAATCACAAAAGATTTCTAGGATAGTGTATTTATATGTGAATCTTCTCTTCCCTTATTAATTCTTTCATGAGTTGCATCACTGACCAATGCTATGTTTGTCAATCTTTAATAAAATTTCCTACTTATACTTTTCCTTATGTGGTGCCATCACCTACCATAATATTAGCATATGATCTTTTTCATTTATTTCCTTTCTTTTTATTGCAACATGAAAGTAAAGAAAGCAAAAACTCAAACTAAACTTTATTATATATCTCGCACACGATTACATGGATAGATCACTAAGCAAACTCTCGAAAAGAAAGGATTGAACTAAACTTTTATTCATCTAAAACAAAAGATCGAACTAAAATAAGTAAAGGCAAAAGATAGTGGAGATGATACAATATCGGGGCACCTCCCCCAAGCTTGGCGGAAGCCAAGGGGAGTGCCCATACCCGAAACTCAGTTTTCTTTTAGTGGTGAAGAAGAGGGTGGTGATGAAGTAGTATTCTCCAATATAAACATGAGTAGATCCTTCAAACCTTGAATCTCTCGAAGGGCTTGATGAAGTAACTCATTGTTTTTATTCACCTCAGCCATTATGTGTTTATTTTTCGGGACCCACATGTTTGTTCCTACACTGTTTTCTCTTGGGCGAGATATGTCCCAATTGGACGGTATGTGCCTACGAGGAGTATTCTCGAACCCATAATTATGAATAAAATTGCGAAAATTGTTATGATGTGACCTCTGTAAAGGCCTTCTTGGCCGGATTTCTTCTTGCACTTAGATGCTCTCTTGATTATTTGATGATCACATGGATTGATGAAGGTTCGGATGAGTGGATATGCCAGCCAATGTGCCTCTCTCAGGGGCCAGAGAGTGAACCCAAAAGGATTTTCCTCTTCTTCCTCCATAGCAACCTCTTTAGCTTCCTCTCTCCTTAGATCCTCCTGAACCACCCCTGCGTCTTCTTCTCCATTGTTGGAGGGTGAGGAAGACATGATGTTGGTCTAGCTGAATCTGTCAGAAAACAGCAAGGAAAAGAAAATAGAAGATTTCTCCGCGATACGGTGGTAAATAGGTTCGGGGGGTATATAAAGATTTTTTATCTTGGTAAACAAGCAAACGGGATAAAAACAGAGTCTGGAAGGTGCCCCAGGTGTGCACTACCCACCTAGGCACACCTGGCTTGCCAGGCGCTCCCTGGTGTCTTGTGCCCACCAGGGTATGCTTCCTGGTTGTTTCTTATTTTCCTAATTTTTCTTATATTCCAAAACTAACAGAACATATTTTTGCGGATTTTTCAGAGTCCATTTACTTAACGTATCACGTACCTCCTCTTTTTCACGATTCTGGAGTGTTTCGGAAGGACTCTTTTATGTGTTCTTCCGGTGTCATAGTTTGGATAATATTACTTTCAACATTAATGGGCGTACCTGAGATATAATGTTTTATTCGTTGCCCATTAACAACCTTCGGGTTAGTACCTTCGGCATTATTTATTTTGATAGCTCCAGATCGATAAACCTCCTAGATAACATAGGGTCCTTCCCATTTGGAGAGGAGTTTTCCTGCAAAGAATGAAACAAGAGTTGTACAAAAGAACATATTCTCCAACATTGAACTCATGCTTTTGTATTCTTTTATCATGCTATCTTTTAACTTTTTCTTTAAATAACTTGGCATTTTCATAAGCTTGGGTTCTCCATTCATATAGTGAGCTAATATCAAATAACCTCTTTTCACCGGCAACACTACAGGAATCGGGCACTTTGCCGTCTGCTATGGCTGACGGCAAAGGCATGCCTGGTGGATGGAAAAGGCCTTTGCCGTCAGCCAGCAGACAGCAACATGTCCGGCTGAATAAGCTATGGCAAAGGGCACTTTGCCGTCTGCTGGCAGACGACAAAGATGAAATGGTCTTTCCCGTCCGCCAGCAGACGGCAAAGGACCTGTACGGCACACGTGGTAGCTTAGGGCCGTTAAGGGGTTAATGACATGCTTTGTCGTCTGCTGGAAGAAGAAAAAGACCTTTGCATCTTTGCCGTCCGCCAGCGGACGGCAAAGTGCCCAAATATGCCAGCCCAGATGCCCCCCAGGTAGCTGCCACGTGGCAAGCTATGCCGTCTGTTGGCAGACGACAAAGATGCCAAGTTCTTTGCCGTCTGCCAGCAGACGGCAAAGCTGCCAAATAGGCCAGCCAGTGCACCCCAGGTTGCACAAGTAGCTGCCACATGGCAGCTTTGCTGTCTGCTGGCTGATGGTAAAGCTCTTTGCCGTCTAGCAGATGGCAAAGACCTTGTACAACCCCTATTTTTTCTATTTTTTTCTTATATATATATATATATATATATATATATATATACACATTTGAAAATACTTTCAAGAAGCATAACAACACATATACATACCAAATCATATCCCTGCCATATGGATATGATCATCCAATACATATACATACCAAATCAAAAGTCCATATGCAACATATATAGCTAGTCAACTTATCCAACAACAAGCATACAATGGTTTCATCCATACATAGATATATAGGTAGCAAGTTTCACATTGTTCATCCTACAAAATCAAAACAAAAAGTAAGCACAAGGAGAAGAGTAGACTCCATCAACGCAAGTTTCCTCATCGAAAGCAAATCTGCAAATTGGGAAAGAAGAAAGTTAGAAGAAGAAGAAGAAGAAGACTAGAAGAAGAAGACTAGCTAGAAGAAGAAGAATAGAAGAAGAAGACTAGCTAGAAGAAGAAGAAGAAGAAGAAGAATGTTTCTTCTTTTTCTTTTTCCCCTCTCCTCTTCTTTTATCTTCTTCTTCTTCTAACTAAGGTAGGCAAAATTTTCATTTTTTAGCTAAGCTAGGTAAAAACGCTAAGTGTAGGTCATTTTAGAGCTAAGCTAGGTAAATAGGTCATTTTGGAGCTTAGTAAGGTTATTATGTCATTTTTGTGGAAAATAAGCCAAGTCTATGTCATTTTGGAGGTAACAAATATTACCATGCCATTTTTTACCTAAGTATGCTAAGTATGTCATAAATGAACTCAAGAAGCTAAGTATAGGTCATTTTTTTAGCTAACCTAGGTAGTTATGCCACTTTTGACCTAAGTAAGCTAATTACGTCATAAATGAACTAGGTAAGCTAAGTATAGATCATTATTGAGCTATCCTAGGTAGTTATGCACCATTTCGGCAGCACCTCCCCGCTGTTCTCCTAATACACGTCTCGGCAATAAGCAGAGAGGATGTGTACCCGAAGAACAACTGGGAGGCACTAACGAGATTCTGCATCGGATCCGGAGCAGAGCATATGGGAATCTACACATACTCGGGCTGTCCATGGATAAAGTTGGACAATTCGAAAGAATCACGGTTATAAATATGCAAATGCATGCATATTTATAGATGTAACCTTTCGAACGGGAGATACATAGTGGTCACGCATACTGATGATTGCAGACACCTATAGCTAGCAAGTTTCATCGGCACGAAGACCGGAACAGAGCAAATGAAGGGAGGAGGAGGAGATGTCATTTGTGCTCACCCATGAACGCAGGGGCGGAGCTCGTCGAACACTAGACCCTCGCAGCGATGGAAAAACTGCACATTTTGAAAGATGAGTAACATAGCAATATTGTTTTTTCCGTCAACCTAACTAAATATTTAGAACAGGACGAGCGGGTTAGGGGGTTCCTCGGCTTCGATGGAACCCTAAATAGCAAGTATCATCGGTGCGAGATACATGTGGTGCTCGGTGTTGAACACTAGATCCACATCCCACAAGTGACGCCGGTGCCCAGTGTCCCGTGCGCAGCAATAGTGTCGGTGTTCTGGGAATGGGTGTCCCTAGACTTGCCTACCTGCAGCCCATGGCATGGCTTTGCTACCAGGCCTGTACGACCCATCTTCATCAACAAGGCATTCAAGACCCTCGCGAGGGGCCAAGACTCACGAGGCGAGCGACGCAAGACCTCCTCAGGAGCGGCCTCTCCAGGGAGGCTCACGAGGAGCGGACATATCAAGGCGGGGCAAACCTCGCGAGGCTCTCGTGACGTGAGCCATGATGATCGACACTAGGCGGGCGCCAGCGTGCAGTGTCCTTGTTTCCTCTTTGGTGCTGAGGGGGCAAGCGCAAGCGCGGAGTACCGAGGCATCAGGCAAAGGTTTCCATAGCAGTGCAACGAGACCAAGACCAGCAGGCCAGCAGGACGGAGGTCACTATGGAGCCCAAGACGGCGTCACCACTAGAGCTTTCCGCAGGCGAAGACCGCTTTTATCAGGATAAGTTGTACTAGCTGCCCCCTTTCAAATTGGCCGCTGTTGTTGGCTCCCTTCCTGCTCAATATTTGGGGAGAGGACCAGGGCCTCTATAAATAGGACTAGCCACCACCAAAGGAGGCAGCTTGATCTCATCTGATCGAGAGCCAATCCTTAGCCACACACCAAACACAAGAACACCCCAACCTCAGGAGGCTATTCTTCCCCTTGTACTATTCATCATCAGCCCAAGAGGCAATCCACAACCACCACACTGGAGTAGGGTATTACACCACAGCGGTGGCCCGAACTAGTATAAAGCTTGTGTCTTTGCATTATGAGTTCGTCGGGTTCGTCCGCGAGACCTTAGCGAGCTAGGGCGTAGATCGGTAGAGAGGAAATCTCCGCGCGCACCCCAGTTGTTTGAACCTTAAGGGTTTTGCCGGAACCCGTGATCCGACATTTGGCGCGCCTGGTAGGGGTGCGCCGTAGCTTCCCTTCCATTGATCGACGCTCCGTCGCTCCGTCGTCTCCATGGCAGATGCTCACCGCGCTCGAGCTGAGCGTCGGGCTGCCCTCACCGCCCGCGTTGCTCAGACGGCTCTCGTCGGTGGGCCACCTCATCGTTCCCCGTCGCCTGCCGCCAACACCGCCATCGGCCCGGCGGGGAACGAGCAGCAAGCGTCCTTGCTGCACCCGTCGGTGCGGCAGGACGGCCGCACCGCCACTCCATCGCTGACCCCGGCCAGTTCCTCGTCCCACGCACGTCGCGCTCCCATGGACGCGCAGGCCGCGCTCCTCATGGCGAATGAGCTCCTACGCTACCGCCCGGTCGACGACCTCTACAAGGACTGGCTCGACCGCGTCGCAGGGGGCTCCCCGGCGCCGTCCCTCTCTCTACCTCACCCTTCGCCAGCCACAGGCGATATGGCTCATGGAGCGCCTCCACCACCTCTGCCCCAAGATGGTGCCTTGGCGCCAAGGCGCACGGCCCCACGGCGCGACCCACCACGTCCGGTGCCCGCGCGTGAAGAGAGAAGCTGCCAAGAAATTCCTTGGCCGCGAGAAGCTGCACCTGCGCTCCCCGCGCCGCCTCGCCAAGACCGCGCGCTACCTGCGGTGGCGGCACGTGGGCCTCATCAAGACCAAGCTCCACCTCCGAGACGGGCCCCGGCAACCACGGCCGGCTGCCGCGCCTTCACCCCCGAGCTGCGTAGCGTCGCCTGGCCGGGCAAGTTCAAGCCGGTTCTGCCTCCTCGCTGCGACGGCACCCTCGACCCCGCGGAGTTCTTGCAGCTCTAAGAGATGAGCATCGAGGCGGCCAACGGCGACAAGAAAGTCATGGCGAACTGGTTCCCTATGGCACTCAAAGACGGCGCCCGTTCGTGGCTCCTGAACCTGCCTCAAGGCTCGATCTCCTCCTGGGACGAGATGCGCGACCGCTTCGTCGCCAACTTCCATGGCACGCGCGACCGCCCGCCGGCCGCGGGTGACCTGCGCCGCATCAAGCAACAACCAAGAGAGACCCTCCAGAAGTACATCCAGCGCTTCAACAACACTCGCCTCAAGATCCCCAAGGTGACGGACGAGGCCATCATCTCCGCGTTCTCCGACGGTGTCCGCGACGTCAAGATGAAGGAGGAGCTGGCTATCCATGAGGAGCTGTGCACATCTCAGGAGCTGTTCAACCGGGCGACCTAGTGCGCAAGATCTGAGGAGGGGCGCCTCTCCCTCCTCGAGCTGCCAGCTGTGGGCACAGAGGAGAAGAAGGCCAAAGCCAAGGACGTGAAGCGCAAGGAAGCAGCCATGCTCTCAGCGGAGCCGGACACCAAGCGAGGCAGGGACCAGCCTGAGTCATCCAAGAGCAGCCGACCATTCTGCGCCTTCCACAACCTAAACACCCACAACACCAGCGACTGTCAAGAACTCAGAGCCATTCACGAAGGACGCTTCGGTCGACGCCTCGAGCGCAGCGACCGGGCCTACGGTCGAGGAGGAGGGCGTGGAGGCGGACGCCGGGACGACCATGTCCCGCGCCAGGAGTGGCGCGACAGGCCTCGTGAGGACCGCTGGTAGGATCATCCTCGCGAGGGCGCCTGGAGGGACCAGCCTCGTGAGGATCGTCCTCAGGGCAATGCCGGTCTTCACCCGCTGCCGCTGATACGTCTCCAACGTATCTATAATTTTTTATTGTTCCATGCTATATTATATTCTATTTTGGATATTAATGGGCTTATTTATACACTTTTATATTATTTTTGGGACTAACCTATTAACCCGAGTCCCAGCCCAGAATTGCTGTTTTTTGCCTATTTCAGAGTTTCATTGAGAAAGAATATCAAACGGAGTCCAAACGGAATGAAACCTTCGGGAACGTGATTTTCGGAACGAACGTGATCCAGAGGACTTGGACCCTATGTCAAGACATCAACCAGGAGGGCACGAGGTAGGGGGGCGCGCCTACCCCCCTGGGCGCGCCCTCCACCCTTGTGGGCCCCATGTTGCTCCACTGACGTACTTCTTCCTCCTATATATATACCTACGTACCCCCAAACTACCAGATACGGAGCCAAAAACCTAATTCCATCGCCGCAACCTTCTGTACCCGTGAGACCCCATCTTGGGGCCTTTTCCGGAGCTCCGTCGGTATCGATCATGGAGGGCTTCTACATCAACACCGTAGCCTCTCCGATGATGTGTGAGTAGTTTACCTCAGACCTTCGGGTCCATAGTTATTAGCTAGATGGCTTCTTCTCTCTTTTTGGATCTCAATACAATGTTCTCCCCCTCTCTTGTGGAGATCTATTTGATGTAATTTTCTTTTGTAGTGTGTTTGTTGAGACCAATGAATTGTGGTTTTATGATCAAGTTTATCTATGAACAATATTTGAATCTTCTCTGAATTCTTTTATGTATGATTGGTTATCTTTGCAAGTCTCTTCAAATTATCAGTTTGGTTTGGCCTACTAGATTGATCTTTCTTGCAATGGGAGAAGTGCTTAGCTTTGGGTTCGAATTATCTAGTTTGGTTATGACCCTACTAGATTGATCTCTCTTTTTGGCTTTGATACGGAGCCAAAAGTCAACATACCAAGTACCCATCACAAACCCTTATTTCCCGCATTACATTATTTGCCATTTGCCTCTCGTTTTCCTCTCCCACACTTCACCCTTGCCATTTTATTTGCCCTCTCTTTTCCGTTCGCCTTTTTCGCTTGCTTCTTGTTTGCTCGCGTGTTGGATTGCTTGCTTGTCACGATGGCTCAAGATAATACTAAATTGTGTGACTTTACCAATACCAACAATAATGATTTTCTTAGCACTCCGATTGCTCCTCTTACCGATACTGAATCTTGTGAAATCAATGCTGCTTTGTTGAATCTTGTCATGAAAGATCAATTCACCGGCCTTCCTAGTGAAGATGCCGCTACCCATCTAAATAGCTTCGTTGATTTGTGTGATATGCAAAAGAAGAAAGATGTGGATAATGATATTGTTAAATTGAAGCTATTTCCTTTTTCGCTTAGAGATCGTGCTAAAGCTTGGTTTTTATCTTTGCCTAAAAATAGTATTGATTCTTGGAATAAGTGCAAAGATTCTTTTATCTCTAAGTATTTTCCTCCCGCTAAGATCATCTCTCTTAGAAACGATATTATGAATTTTAAGCAACTTGATCATGAACATGTTGCACAAGCTTGGGAGAGGATGAAATTAATGATACGTATTTGTCCTACACATGGTTTGAATTTATGGATGATCATACAAAACTTTTATGCCGGATTGAATTTTGCTTCTAGAAATCTTTTAGATTCGGCCGCGGGAGGCACTTTTATGGAAATCACTTTAGGAGAAGCTACTAAACTCCTAGATAATATTATGGTTAATTATTCTCAATGGCAAACTGAAAGATCTACTAATAAAAAAGTGCATGCGATAGAAAAAATTAATGTTTTGAGTGGAAAGATGGATGAACTTATGAAATTATTTGCTAGTAAAAATGTTTCTTCTGATCCTAATGACATGCCTTTGTCTACTTTGATTGAGAATAATAATGAATCTATGGATGTGAATTTTGTTGGTAGGAATAATTTTGGTAACAACGCGTATAGAGGAAACTTTAATCCTAGGGCGTATCCTAGTAATTTCTCTAATAATTATGGTAATTCCTACAACAATTCTTATGGAAATTTTAATAATATGCCTTCTGAATTTGAGACTAGTGTTAGAGAATTTATGAATTGACAAAAGAATTTCAATGCTTTGCTTGAAAAGAAATTGCTTAAAGTTGATGAATTGGCTAGGAACATTGATAGAATTTCTCTTGATGTTGATTCTTTGAAACTTAGATCTATTCCACCTAAGCATGATATCAATGAGTCTCCCAAAGCCATGAGAATTTTCATTGATGAGTGCAAAGAAAGAACTGCTAGGATGCGTGCTAAGAAAGATTGCTTTGTGAAAGCGTGTTCTCTAATTTCTATGAAAATAAAGATGAAGATCTAAAAGTTATTGATGTGTCCCCTATTAAATCTTTGTTTTGCAATATGAATCTTGATGATGATGGTACTGAATATGATCCACCTTTACCTAGAAGGCGTTCCAAAAATTCGGAGTCTTTAAATCTTGATGCAAAAATTGGTGAAAGTGGGATTGAAGAGATCAAAACTCTAGATATTAATGAACCCAGTATTTTGGATCTCAAGGAATTTAATTATGATAATTGCTCTTTGATAGACAGTATTTCCTTGTTGCAATCCGTGCTAAATTCTCCACATGCTTATATCCAACATAAAGCTTTTACTAAACATATCGTTGATGCTTTGATGCAATCTTATGAAGAAAAACTTGAGTTGGAAGTTTCTACCCCTAGAAAACTTTATGATGAGTGGGAACCTACTATTAAAATTAAAATTAAATATCATGAATTCTATGCTTGATGTGATTTGGGTGCTAGTGTTTCCACGATCCCAAATACTTTGTGCGATTTGCTAGGTTTCCATGATTTTGATGATTGCTCTTTAAACTTGCACCTTGCAGATTCTACCATTAAGAAACCTATGGGAAGAATTAATGATGTTATTATTATTGCAAATAGGAATTATGTGCCCATAGATTTTATTGTTCTTGATATAGATTGCAATCCTTCATGTCCTATTATTCTTGGTAGACCTTTCCTTAAAACGATTGGTGCAATTATTGATATGAAGGAAGGAAATATTAGATTCCAATTTCCATTAAGAAAAGGCATGGAACACTTACCTAGAAAGAAAATAAAATTACCATATTAATCTATCATGAGAGCCACTTATGGATTGCCTACCAAAGATGGGAATACCTAGATCTATCCTTGCTATTATGCCTAGCTAGGGGCGTTAAACGATAGCGCTTATTGGGAGGCAACCCAATCTTATTTTTAGTTTTTTGCTTTTTGATTCTGTTTAGGAATAAATATTCGATCTAGCCTCTGGTTAGATGTGTTTTTATGTTTTAATTAGTGTTTGTGCCAAGTTTAACATATAGGATCTTCTTGGATGATAGTTATTTGATCTTGCTGTAAATTCCAGAAACTTTCTGTTCACGAAAATAATTGTTAAAAATCACCAGAACGTGATAAAATATTGATTCCAATTGCTTATGATCAATAAACAAATTATCTAGGTCTTCCTATTTTGGCTGAAGTTTTGGAGTTCCGGAAGTTTGCGTTAGTTACAGATTACTACAGACTGTTCTGTTTTTGACAGATTCTGTTTTTCGTGTGTTGTTTGCTTTTTTGGATGAATCTATGGCTAGTAAAATAGTTTATAAACCATAGAGAAGTTGGAATATAGTAGGTTTAACACCAATATAAATAAAGAATGAGTTCATTACATTACCTTGAAGTGGTGTTTTGTTTTCTTTCGCTAACGGAGCTCACGAGATTTTCTTTTAAGTTTTGTGTTGTGAAGTTTTCAAGTTTTGGGTAAAAGATTTGATGGATTATGGAACAAGGAGTGGCAAGAGCCTAAGCTTGGGGATTCCCATGGCACCCCAAGATAATCTAAGGACACCTAAAAGCCAAAGCTTGGGGATGCCCCGGAAGGCATCCCCTCTTTCGTCTACTTCCATCGGTAACTTTACTTGGAGCTATATTTTTATTCACCACATGATATGTGTTTGGCTTGGAGCGTCTTGTATTATTTGAGTCTTTGTTTGTTAGTTTGACACAATCATCCTTGCTGTACACACCTTTTGAGAGAGACACACATGATTCGGAAATTGTTAGAATACTCTATGTGCTTCACTTATATCTTTTGAGTTATATAGTTTTTGCTCTAGTGCTTCACTTATATCTTTTAGAGCACGGTGGTGGTTTCGTTTTACAAAAACTATTGTTCTCCATGTTTCACTTAGATTATTTTGAGAGTCTTAAACAACATGGTAATTTTCTTAAATTGGGAAATTAATCCTAATATGATAGGCATTCAAGATTAGTAAAAAAAATTCTTATGAGTGTGTTGAATACTATGAGAAGTTAGATGCTTGATAATTGTTTTGAGATATGGAGATGATGATATTAGAGTCATGCTAGTTGAGTAGTTGTGAATTTGAAGAAATACTTGTGTTAAAGTTTGTGATTGCCGTAGCATGCACGTATGGTGAACCGTTATGTGATGAAGTCGGAGCATGATTTATATATTGATTGTCTTCCTTATGAGTGGCGGTCGGGGACGAGCGATGGTCTTTTCCTACCAATCTATCCCCCTAGGATCATGCGCGTAATACTTTGCTTTGATAACTTGCAGATTTTTGCAATAAGTATATGAGTTCTTTATGACTAATGTTGAGTCCATGGATTATACGCACTTTTCTTTCTTCCACCATTGCTAGCCTCTCTAATACCGCGCACTTTTCACCGGTATCATACACCCACCATATAACTTCCTCAAAACAGCCACCATACCTACCTACCATGGTATTTCCATAGCCATTCCGAGATATATTTCCATGCAACTTTCCACCATTTCGTTTACTATGACACGCTCCATAATTGTCATATTGCTTTGCATGATCATGTAGTTGACATCGTATTTGTGGCAAAGCCACCGTTCATAATTCTTTCATACATGTCACTCTTGATTCATTGCATATCCCGGTACACCAGCGGAGGCATTCACAAAGAGTCATATTTTGTTCTAAGTATTGAGTTGTAATTGTTGAGTTGTAAGTAAATAAAAGTGTGATGATCATCATTTATAGAGCATTGTCCCAAGTGAGGAAAGGATGATGGAGACTATGATTCCCCCACAAGTCGGGATGAGACTCCGGACTAAAAAAAGAGGCCATAAAAAAAGAGAAAAGGCCCAAATAAAAAAAATGAAATGAGAGAAAAAGAGAGAAGGGACAATGCTACTATCCTTTTACCACACTTGTGCTTCAAAGTAGCACCATGATCTTCATGATAGAGAGTCTCCTATGTTGTCACTTTCATATACTAGTGGGAAATTTTCATTATAAAACTTGGCTTGTATATTCCAATGACGGGCTTCCTCAAAATGCCCTAGGTCTTCATGAGCAAGCGAGTTGGATGCACACCCACTTAGTTTCTTTTGTTGAGCTTTCATATATGTGACGCCCGGATAATCAAGCTACAGTAAACCTCTGCTAATGGTGCCATGACACCTCGGTTACTGTTGCTATCCTCGCAATAACACGGAACCGTTCGAAATTCAAATTCAAATTAATGATAACAATAAAAGTTTTCAAAAATTAAAACTAAAATGTTCGGTGGTTGCCAAATATTACAAAGGTAATTGTGGTGAAGTAAACACATTTTTAGAAAATGTCTAAATAATTTAAACTGATTTAAAACAGAAAAGAAAATAAATAAAAACAAAACAGAAAAACTAAAACCTAAAACTAACAAAAAGAAGAAGAAGAAGAAGAGAAACCCCACTGGCTTCGCCCACCGACCACAGCCCCAACTGGCCACCACCAGCCCACCCGGCCGCCCACTACCCTCCCTTATCCACTCACCGCACCGCTTCACCCCCACCGACACCTCACTCTTCCCCCTCACGAATATCTCCTCCTCCTCTCCCGATTGATCGGGATCGAGGAGGAGGACGCCACTCGACACCACCTCGCCGCCCGAGCTCGCCGCCCCACGCCAGACGCCTTGCCGACCTCCTCGCCTCGCCACCGCCACCTCGACCGCACCACGCCGCGCCGCAGCCACCAGAGCGCCTCGCCTCGACCTCCCCATCGCCGGAAACCACCTCACCGGACTCCTCCCGCTCCGCCGCTCGTCCCCGTCGTTCCCCCCCGACCTTCCCCGAGCACGCTGCCCCGTCCCTGCTTACCCCCTGTGAGGCCCTCCTCCTTCTCTGCTCCTCACGCTGTCTCACTCGTCGCGCTTCAAGACGCCTCATCGTCCTCGCCACGTCCGCCCGTGCTCGCCGTGAGCACGCGCCTCCTCCTCCCTCTCCCTGTCCCTTTGCACGCTGGGCGCCATCTCGACCGCGCCCCGCGCCCTCCCGTCGCTGCTCGCCACAGACGCCACGGGCCGCGACCACGCTGTTGTCGTGGACCAGCGGCTGCGCACCCCGTGCCTCCCTTCGCTTCCCCCCGCTCCCCCTGCCTTTCCGGCTGCTCTTCCGAGCGCTGCTCGCTCCCCGCGCCGGTGCTACTCGCTTGCGGCTTGTTCTGCCGCAGCTGCGCCCGGCCACGCCCGTAGACCTCACCGCCGCCGCTCCGGGCACCACCCGCACCCACTGACCCCTCTACTCGTCTCGCGCCGTCGCCCTCTCCCCGTAGCCGCTCTCGGCTTGACCAAATGGTCGCCGGAGCCGCGAGTCCAGCGAGCCCCCGTCGCCTCTGTACGCCTCCGTCGTCACACGCTGGTTAAAACCAGCTGGTGGGCCCGGCCCTGTTAATTAGGCACTAACCTAACGCACCTAATACCCCATTGACTAGTGGGCCCTTTTTGATAAACTAGCTAATTAAAATTGCTGTTAATAAAACAACCAATGATACCTGGGCCCCACCCCCTGTTTGACTGGTCAGCGTTGACCTTTGACTTGCTGACTATGCATGCTGAATCAGCCTCTGGACCCCACCTGTCATACTCAGTAGCTAGCTGCTGCTAGGTGTAAAAGAATATTCCACAATTTATTATTTCGAATTAAATTAAATGCAGAAATTCTAAAATTTATTTAAATCTTTGAAAAATCATATAAAATAAACCGTAGCTCGGATGGAAAAACTTTATACATGAAAGTTTCTCAGAACGACGAGACAAATCCGGATACGCAGCCCGTTCGTCCGTCACACACCCCTAACATATCAAACTCGCAACTTTCCACCTCCGGCTCCTCCGCTGAAAACGCGAAACGCCGGGGATACTTTCCCGGATGTTTCCCCCCTTCACCGGTATCACCACCACATACCGCGTTAGGGCACGCCTAGCATCACGCTTTGCTTTGTCATGCATCGTCATGCATCTGTTTGCTTAAATATTCATTGTTTCTTCCCCCTCTTCTTTCGCTAGACACCGAGACCGACGCTGCTGCTGCCAAGACGACGACTACGGAGTTGATTTAATCTCTCTTGCCGAGCAACCAGGCAAGCCTCCCCCTTTGATCACCAGATATCGCCTACTCTTCTCTATACTGCTTGCATTAGAGTAGTGTAGCATGTTACTGCTTTTAGTTAATCCTATACTGCTGCATAGCCTGTCCTTGCTACTACTGTTGTTACCTTTACCTGCTATCCTACTACTTAGTATAGGATGCTAGTTTTCCATCAGTGGCCCTACACTCTTGTCCGTCTGCCATGCTATACTATCGGGCTGTGATCACTCCGGAGGTGATCACGGGCATATACTATATACTTTACACTATTACATTACCTGTGATATCTTGTTCGGAGATGGGGGCTGAAAGGACGGTGGCTCCATCCCGTAGAGGTGGGCCTGGGTTCCCGACGGCCCCGATCGTTACTTTGTGGCGGAGCGACAGGCAGGTTGAGACTACTGGTGAGAGGTGGGCCTGGCCCTGGTCGGCGTCATGGATACTTAACACGCTTAACGAGATCCGGGTATTTGATCCGAGTCCGCCATTTGGTCTATACGCACTAACCATCTACGCGGAGTAGTTATGGGTATCCCGTGTCGTGGTATCACCGGCACTTCGTGACGCCAGCGATCGAGCGCGCTACTACGGATTGGAACGTAAGCCTGCTCTTGTATTAAGGGGCTAGTTCGCTTCCGCCGCCACGCAACGTCTTGGTGTGCTAAGGCGATGGGCCTGCACTTCGTGAGCTTAGGTTTAGACCGGCGTGCTGGCCTCTCTGTTGTGCCTAGGTGGGGTTGCGACGTGTTGATCTTCCGCGGCCGGGCATCACCCAGGAAAGTGTGTCCGGCCAAATGGGATCAAGCGTGTTGGGTTATGTGGTGCACCCCTGCAGGGAAGTTAATCTATTCGAATAGTCGTGATCTTCGGTAACAGGACGACTTGGAGTTGTACCTTGACCTTATGACAACTAGAACCGGATACTTAATGAAACACACCCTTCCAAGTGCCAGATACAACCCGGTGGTCGCTCTCTCTCAGGGTTACGAGGAGGGGATCGCCGGGTAGGATTATGCTATGCGGTGCTACTTGGAGGACTTTAGTCTGCTCTCTTCTACATGTTGCAAGACGGAGGCTGCCAGAAGCGTAGTCTTCGACAGGATTAGATATCCCCCTCTTATTCTGGCATTCTGTAGTTCAGTCCACTGATATGGCCCTTTACACATATATCCATGCATATGCAGTGTAGCTCCTTGCTTGCGAGTACTTTGGATGAGTACTCACGGTTGCCTTGTTCCTCCTTTTCCCCCTATCTCTACTCGATTGCTGCAACCAGACGATGGAGCCCAGGAGCCAGACGCCACCGTCGATGACGACTACTACCCCGGAGGTGCCTACTACTACGCAGCAGCCCGCGACGATGACCGAAGTAGTTAGGAGGATCCTGCAGAGGCCCGCGCCTCTTCGATCTGTATCCCAGTTTGTGCTAGCCTTCTTAAGGCAAACTTGTTAAACTTATGTCGTAGACTCAGATATTGTTGCTTCCACTGACTCGCCTATGATCGAGCACTTGTATTCGAGCCCTCGAGGCCCCCCGGCTTGTATTATGATGCTTGTATGACTTATTTATGTTTTAGAGTTGTGTTGTGATATCTTCCCGTGAGTCCCTGATCTTGATCGTACACGTTTGCGTGCATGATTAGTGTACGATTGAATCGGGGGCGTCACAATATACTTATAGCTCTAGTGCATCCGTTACATGGCAATCCCTACTCACTCACATTGATATCTATTAACGGGCATCTCCATAGCCCGTTGATACGCCTAGTTGATGTGAGATTATCTTCTCCCTTTTTGTCTTCTCCACAACCACCATTCTATTCCACATATAGTGCTATGTCCATGGCTCACGCTCATGTATTGCGTGAAGATTGAAAAAGTTTGAGAACATCAAAAGTATGAAACAATTGCTTGGCTTGTCATCGGGGTTGTGCATGATTTAAATACTTTGGGTGGTGGAGATAGAGCATAGCCAGACTATATGATTTTGTAGGGATAACTTCCTTTGGCCATGTTATTTTGAGAAGACATAATTGCTTAGTTAGTGTGCTTGAAATATTATTATTTTTATGTCAATATTAAACTTTTGTCTTGAATCTTTCGGATCTGAATATTCATCTCACAATTAGGAGAATTACATTGAAATTATGCCAAGTAGCATTCCACATCAAAAAATTTGTTTTTATCATTTACCTACTCGAGGACGAGCAGGAATTAAGCTTGGGGATGCTTGATACGTCTCCAACGTATCTATAATTTTTTATTGTTCCATGCTAAATTATATTCTGTTTTGGACATTAATGGGCTTATTTATACACTTTTATATTATTTTTGGGAATAACCTATTAACCGGAGGCCCATCCCATAATTGCTGTTTTTTGCCTATTTCAGAGTTCCGCAGAAAAAGAATATCAAACGGAGTCCAAACGGAATGAAACCTTCGGGAACGTGATTTTCGGAACGAACGTGATCCAGAGGACTTGGACCCTATGTCAAGACATCAACCAGGAGGGCACGAGGTAGGGGGCGCGCCTACCCCCCTTGGTGCGCCCTCCACCCTCGCGGGTCCCACGTTGCTCCACCGATGTACTTCTTCCTCCTATATATACCTACGTAGCCCCAAACTACCAGATACGGAGCCAAAAACCTAATTCGACCGCCACAACATTCTGTACCCGTGGGATCCCATCTTGGGGCCTTTTCCGGAGCTCCGCCGGAGGGGGCATCGATCACGGAGGGCTTCTACATCAACACCGTAGCCTCTCCGATGATGTGTGAGTAGTTTACCTCAGACCTTCGGGTCCATAGTTATTAGCTAGATGGCTTCTTCTCTCTTTTTGGATCTCAATACAATGTTCTCCCCCTCTCTTGTGGAGATATATTTGATGTAATCTTGTTTTGCGGTGTGTTTGTTGAGACCGATGAATTGTGGGTTTATGATCAAGTTTATCTATGAACAATATTTGAATCTTCTCTGAATTATTTTATGTATGATTGGTTATCTTTGCAAGTCTCCTCGAATTACCAGTTTGGTTTGGCCTACTAGATTGATCTTTCTTGCAATGGGAGAAGTGCTTAGCTTTGGGTTCAGTCTTGCGGTGTCCTTTCCCAGTGACAGTAGGGGTAGCAAGGCATGTATTGTATTGTTGCCATCGAGGATAACAAGATGGGGTTTATATCATATTGCATGAGTTTATCCCTCTACATCATCTCATCTTACTTAAAGCGTTACTCTGTTCTTTTGAACTTAATACTCTAGATGCATGCTGGATAGCGGTCGATGTGTGGAGTAATAGTAGTAGATGCAGGAAGGAGTCGGTTTACTTGTCTCGGACGTGATGCCTATATACATGATCATACCTAGATATTCTCATAACTATGCTCAATTCTGTCAATTGCTCAACAGTAATTTGTTCACCCACCGTAAAACTTATGCTCTCGAGAGAAGCCACTAGTGAAGCTTTTGGCCCCCGGGTCTATTTTCCATCATATTAATCTTCCAACACTTAGTTATTTTTATTGCCTTTTATTTTACTTTGCATCTTTATCATAAAAATACCAAAAAATATTATCTTATCATATCTATCAGATCTCACTCTCGTAAGTGACCGTGAAGGGATTGACAACCCCTTTATTGCGTTGGTTGCGAGAATTTATTTGTTTGTGTAAGTGCGAGGGACTCATGCATGGCCTCCTACTGGATTGATACCTTGGTTCTCAAAAACTGAGGGAAATACTTACGCTACTTTGCTGCATCACCGTTTCCTCTTCAAGGGAAAACCAACGCAGTGCTCAAGAGGTAGCAGCCGCCACCACCAAGAAGGAATGACGACCACCATCAAGACGAGGGGGCTGGGGGCTTCCAGGAGCCGCGTGCAATCGCCTGCATCTTGGGCAGAGCTCAGGCCCCAACCTCAGAGCGTATCTTCAAACAGTTTGCTCGTGAAGTGAACGCAGTCCTCCCCAAGCTCGAGGCCACGCGCCCGCTCAGGTGGTCCCAGTGCGCAGCCACCGCTGGCGCTCTCCCAATGCTTTGTTCACCAGTCATCAGCAACGTGCAAGTTACCAAGACCCTCATCGACAGCGGCGCAGGGCTCAATGTCCTGTCCGTCGACACGTTCGACAACCTCCAAGTGCCATATGACATGCTTCATCATACCAAGCCTTTCTCAGGAGTGACCGACGGCTCCGCCACACCGATAGGGCAAGTCCGCCTCCTTGTCACCTTCGGAAAATGCAAGAACTACCGCACCGAGCTCATCGACTTCGACGTCGCGCACATCCGTCTGCCATACAATGCCATCCTCGGGTATCCAGCCCTGGCCAAGTTCATGGCGGTGACACACCACGGCTACAATGTCCTCATGATGCCAGGAAGCGGTGGAATCATCACGGTCCCGTGCGAAGAAAGAGACGCAGTGTGCTCCCTCAAGCGCGCTTTTCAAGCTGCAGCAATCGACGACCCCGACAGCAAGGGCGAGGGCCCTCCTGAGGCCCTCCCCAAGAAGAAGAAGCAGCTGCGCCATGCAGGATCTCAGGAGGATGGCATCGTAACTAGAACCTCGTCAAGATTAGCGCCCGCTCCAGGGGTGCCTCCCTCCATCGCATAGGAAGGCGTGCCCAGCGCCCTCCTCAGACACGGCTCGCGGGCTCTCTCCTAGAGGGCCTCAGACCTTGCCAACATCACAAGGGAGGCGCTCGGGCACCACTTGGAGGCATGCTTCGCGACACGTTTCCCTCAGGAGAACACAGGGTAAGGAGCGCCCATCGCTCAGGAGTTCATCACCAAGATCACTCAGGAACTGCAAGACGCACGGTCCATGCGTGGCGACCGCCGCTCACGAGGCACGGCTCCCCATCCAGGCGAGGATGCGGGGCTGCGCGTCTGCGTCGACGTACCAGGGCTCAATAGGGCTACTTCTCAGGAGCTTTCCTGGCCTTCGCGCGTGTGCCAATGTGAGGGTCCACCGCACAGCTACGTCCGCATGCCTTTTGGCTTGCCGAGCATGTCATTCATCTACCAGTGCAACTTGCGGCGCGCCCTGGCGGCTTAGGAGGCTAGGCACCGCGCCATCCTCGCGAAGATGGAGATGGTCCTCAAGGAACCACCTGAGCCCCTAGAGCCTCCCGAGGCTCAGGGCCCTGGTGGCTCGTAAGGAACGACCTCTTCGCCGCGTGCCTTCAGCTGCCCCGACATCTCTTCATCAACATGACCAGGTGACATTTTCCAAGTTCATTCAGCTGGGAGCGCCCCTCGGGCTGCATCATTCCCAGGTCGCACGGGTCCGTCCCTATGGCATGTATCCCTTTTGCTTATGTCTTTAGCTTACCTCACTGGGGGTGCCCCTCGGGCTGCATCATCCCCAAGCTGCTCGGGCCTGACCCAGTGGCATGTATCTTTCTGCATTTACCCAAGCTGATTTGCCTTCCATGCTTAATCTTCCTATGATTATCACCTGCTCGATTGCCACCCGCCACGGGTACATCCTTCATCATGCAATTCGCTTGCGCGTTAAAAGGGGGGCTCCTGAGCATCGCGACTCAGGAGCTCTTACTGGCTCTCCAGCCCTCACCCCCTGGCCTTGACCACGGCATCGCAACCTGGCATACCAGCGGCGGCTGAGCTCGCTCGAGGGCGGGGACCTGAGGACGTAGAGCACTTGCACCTAACCGCCTCGCAGGAACACACATCTATCAAAGACTCAAGACCAGGTGCAACCCGCCTTGAGGTAGGGCCTCGTGAGTCCCGCGCTGGCTCACGAGTGCCCAGATACACCTCGCGGCCCTGCCGTGCAAGCCACGTGTCAGGGCGGGGCTATACACGCCCCCGGGGCTCCTCCCAGAGGGGCCCCCCTCCCACGCACAAGTGGAAGCACCATGCTCCACGCTGGCCGTCGACACTGCTGAGGAGTGGCTATGCCCGTGCACAAGCGGAAGCACTATGCTCCGAGCTGGTGATAAACAACTGAGGGCAGACTCACGGCCGTACCAACCTCAGGGAGCCCCAGAGCTCAGCGTCCGGCCTCACTGCAACGCCTCTCCTCGGGAGAGCCGTGCGAGGGGGCTGGGCACGGGGGCTGCGCTCGGGTCACGCCCAAGCGTACGCCACCCAACCAGGTCTCCCGGACCTGCGGGCTGTGCTCGGGTCACGCCCAAGCGCAAGCCACCCAACCAGGTCTCCCGGACCTGGCCGTCGCACGCCCCTCCCGAGGCCTCGGTGAGGGCAGGTATGGAGATTGTTTGCACGTCAAGGGGGACTCCTGAGCATCGCGACTCAGGAGCCTAACTGGTCACGTAGCCCCTCACTCCTTGGTCCATCCTGGTCTCTGGTCGGCCCAATGGCGGTTGAGGTATGCGCGGGGCCGGGCTCTGCCGACGTAGAACATTAATGGGATAATTGATTTATGCCCCTAGTTGTGTCCCACTCGTTTGTTTTACCCCTAATTCCCAAAAGTCACCGGTTCTGTCCAAATCACTTTGGTCCTCTTATGCTTTTGCCCTTTGACCGTTTGACCGTCAGTTTGAAAACTTCATAACTAATTCATACTAAATCAAAAAAATGCAAATAAGATACCAAAATGTTCAGAAAAACATCACCTATATGTCAGTGTCATTTGCATTCATGAAAAAAGTGTTTGAAAGTGCCCATCCGAGTTTTAGCTCTTATGCTACCACCATGAATAGTAAAATCTAAAAAAGTTCAAAAAAATTCAAAAATAATTTGGTGGCAAAGAATGACAAATGTTTTAAGTGCCTGCCAAGTTTCATCAGGGAATAACATTCATGGGTCCGCGGCAAAAAAAACAATCAGCACTCCAAAATAGATTATTTTTTTGCCACGACTTCCACGAATGTCGTTCCCTAATGAAACTTGGCAAGCACTTAGAACACTTGTCGTTCTTTGCCACCATATATTTTTTGAATTTTTTTGAATTTTTTAGAGTTTACTATTGATGGTGGTATCAAAAGAGCTAAAACTCAGATGTGCACTTTCCAACACTTTTTTCATGAATGCAAATGGCACTGACATATAGGTGATGTTATCCTGAACATTTTGGTATCTTATTTGCATTTTTTTGATTTTGTATGAATTAGTTATGAAGTTTTCAAATTGACGGTCAAACGGTCAAAGGGCAAAAGCATAAGAGGATCAAAGTGACTTGGACAGAACCGGTGACTTTTGGGAATTAGGGTAAAACAGACAAGTGGGACACAACTAGGGGCATAAATCTAATTATCCCAACATTAATCTATCCTCGCATACTCTCCCTATAAGCTGTTTGCGCGTCAAGGGGGACTCTAGAGCATCACGACTCAGGAGCCTAACTGGTCACGTAGCCCCTCACTCCTTGGTCCGTCCTAGTCTCCGGTCGGCCCAATGGCGGTTGAGCTATGCACGGGGCCGGGCTCTGCCAACGCAGAACACAAAGCAAATAGGAAGAAAATCGCAAAATCTCGAAGCAAATATTACAAAACATATTGTCCTCACAATGTCAAATGAAAAGTTTAACGCCTCCATGAGGCCTGATGCATATTACAGGAACGAAACAGGAGAGCAGCCGCAGGTCACCCCTGGACACCGCCATCACCTGCAGAAGATGCTCCTCCCCGGGTAACGTCGCCTTCACCTGCACCACCAGGTGCAGGATCGGTGGCATCGCCGGACAAGGGTGCGGGAGGCAAAGCCGCGGAACTTCTTCAGCAGGGCCTCCACCTGACCTTGCACAGCTGCGGCGGCGGCTGCAGCGAGGATCATCGACCACAGAGCTCCAAAGAGCTCGTCAAGACAAGCGTTAGGGTCGCGAAGGTGCAGATGGCTGAAGACGCGAGTCAATGGAGCTGAAGACAGGACACGAGCTTCTGCTTCCGCCATGGGACCGATACCATCCGCGACTTCCTCGAGCGCCTTCACCAAGAGGGGAAGCAGCAGGCGGGGCCGTCCTCGTCAGTGGTCAGCAGCCTCTCCAAGCCGTGCTCGTAGAGCATCTTCAGTGCCACCCGAGACCTCTCCTCGAGGTCGGCAAAGGCCACGCGGTCTTCAGCCAGGACCCGTGCCTTGGCATCAAGATCGGCCTCCCTCGCCTTCACCTTCCGATCCAACTCTTCCAGCCGGCTGCGTTCGGTGGCCTGCGTCTTCCCCAACTCCCCCAGCTCAGAGTCACGGTTCTTGACGGCGTCCTCCTGGGCCTTCATCTCCTCATCCTTCACCTGGCGGCCGCGTGCTTCTTTAGCGTGCTTGTCAAGCAGGCTCTTCAGCTCGTCCTCCAGCTATCGGCAGCGGTCGCGTGCGGCCTTGGCGTCCTTTAGTGCCGCCTCACGATCGACTGCAGCATTGGCAGCGCTCTGCTTCTCCTTTTCGGAAGACCGCGCGGCCTGGCTCAGCGTCACGCGAACCACCGAGTTGGAGTGAAGCCAGCCAGAGGCCAGCTCCAGGCGCCCGGCCACCAGGCGCGGGTCCGCGCTCGGGAGATCTACCTGCAACTGTGTCATCTCCAAAAGAGCACGCTCCAAGACAACAGCAGAGGCAGAAGAACCTGGGAGTGGAGGTGCAGTATTAGGAGGAGACAACGCCGTCACCAGGGCCTGGGAGACTGCAGGTTCCGGAAGAGTCGGGACCTCTTAAGCCGGGCCAGACGCCGGCAACTCCGGGGCCAGCGGGGCCATGGGGGCTGACTCCTCCCGGCGATGCTCCTCTTGTCCTTGCAAAGACGACCGGGCTAGGGAGGTGCGAGCGCTCGCGTCTCCTTTCTCAGCAGAAGGGGGCGCAGCCGCCGTACCCTCTTTCCTCTTCTTCGCCGCAGACAGCGGCCTGGACAGCCAAAGACGAAAGTCAGGAAGCAGTGACATGAGCAAAAACAAGACGAAGATCAAGCACTTACTGGTCCACCGCGGTGTATTCCACCCTCTGCTTGAGAAGCTTGAAGTCTGAAAGTGTCGGGGCCTGAGAAGTGGGTGCGTGGGCTCCGGCGGTAGAAGGCGGCGCAGCAGAAGGGCCGGAGCCGGCCCCGGGAGGCGTCGAAGACAGGGGCAACATCTCGAGGAACCAACGACGACATGCTCTTTGTCGGAATGACGGGAAGTTCTCCCTCCTCCTGGCGGGAATTGACCTCGGCGTCGTCAGGAAGGGCGCGGAGGATTTCGGCTTTGCTCAAGGGGGAGTTTTCCCCCATCTCTTCAAGGGTCCCTTCCGAGTCCCCCTCCTCTTCTTTCCCCCGCGGGACTCGTCAGAACATAGCTCCACCGGCTTCGGCGCCGCCGGGGCTCTGGAGAGCGAGCGAAGGCGGCACGAGCCCGCACGCGTCGAAGGTCGGCCTGGAGACCACGAGCGACTCCTAGTCCTTGCGAAGGAACAAAGGAGTGAAGGCGCTCGGCGGGTACTCCTGGTTATCCCCAACCAAGAGGCGCATGACATCAGCCATTTCGTCGTCAGGCAGGGCTCCCGGCCTCAGGCGGGTCTTGTCTTCTCCATCTCCAAGCTTCCACAAGGGGCGCGCTCGCGCCTGGAGTGGGGCGACGCGCAACATCAAGAATTCCCTCAGGAGCATGGCCCCTGTGACCTTCACCGCCTTCGCGTTGCCCGGCTTCAGGTCGGTCTGCATCTGATCCAGCGATGGCGACGCTCGTCAAGATAGCTCCGCACGGGGCCACCCCTTGTCAGACTGGGGCGCCTCAGTCGGCAATGCCAGGCGCGAGTGGGCGCACTTAGCGTCCATCATGACCCATTTGGCCCGAATGTTGTCGGCTCTCTTCCCGGTGCTCAAGATTGAGTTGGCCTTGCCGGATGCGACGAAATTGGCGCACCCAGAGACGTGTCCATAGCTGACGCGAAGGAAGAAGAAGTGGCGTAGAAGCGCCACGGACGGCATCACGCCCAGGTATGCCTTGCAATAGTAGGCGAAGATGGACAGGAGGAGGATAGAGTTGGGATGGAGATGCAACGCCTACAGCCCGTAGTGGTCGAGGACCTCATAAAAGAAATCGGAGAAGGGGGGAACCAACCCGGCGGCGATGCTGCTTGAGAAGAAGGGGAAGAAGGTGCTTCCCTCAGGCTCCGGCACGTCGGAGGCAAGATGGAGCTCCGTCTTCCTGCATTCATTGCTCTCCCCCGCCGTCAGCAGGCGCACGGAGGCGAGGCTCTTTTCTGTGACGGTGGGTGCTTCAAGAGCTGGCTCGTACCAAGCTGGCACCGAGGAGGACTTGACCTTGCACGGCGCCATGGGTCGCATATGCGGAGCGAAATCAGAGCAGATCTGGAGGTATGAGCAGCAAGGAGCGAGAAAGGGGATCTGAGGCTAGGCAAAGGGGAACAGTGAAGGCAAGCGCTGCCTGCGCCAGCCTTTTGTCAAGTCGAGCAGTTGCCGAGGCCACGTGGGGAAGCAGAGACACCCACGTCCAATCAACCGCCATGCGTCAACCGAGGCCGCAGGCTTTTGGGGCCCGCGGCGCTCCGCGCATGCCTTTGGCTTCGCCTCGAAGCCAAGCCCAAGCGCGCCTTGGGCCCGGGGGCTACTGTCGGCGTTTTGGGAACGGGGATCCCCAGACATGCCTACCTGCAGCCCACGGCATGGTTTTGCTAGCAGGCTTGTACGGGCCATCTTCATCAACAAGGCATTCAAGACCCTCGCGAGGGGCCAAGCCTCACGAGGCGAGCGACGCAAGACCTCCTCAGGAGCGGCCTCTCCAGGAAGGCTCACGAGGAGCAGAGATATCAAGGCGGGGCAAACCTCGTGAGGCTCTCGTGACATGAGCCATGATGATCGACACCAGGTAGGCGCCAGTGCGCGCAGCGTCCTTGTTTCCTCTTTGGTGCTGAGGGGGCAAGCGCAGGCGCGGAGTACCGAGGCATCAGGCAAAGGTTTCCATATCAATGCAACGAGACCAATACCAGTAGGCCAGCAGGACGGAGGTCACCGTGGAGACCAAGACGGCGTCACCACTAGAGCTTTCCGCAGGCGAAGACCGCTTTTATCAGGATAAGCTATACTAGCTGTCCCTTTTCAAATTGGCCGCAGTTGTTGGCTCCCTTCCCGCTCAATATTTGGGGAGAGGACCAGGGCCTCTATAAATAGGACTAGCCCCCACCAAAGGAGGCCGCTTGATCTCATCTGATCGAGAGCCAATCCTTAGCCACACACCGAACACAAGAACACCCCAACCTTAGGAGGTTGTTCTTCCCCTTGTACTGTTCATCATCAGCCCAAGAGGCAATCCACCATCACCACACTGGAGTAGGGTATTACACCACAACGGTGGCCCGAACCAGTATAAATCTTGTGTCTTTGTGTTGTGATTTCGTCGGGTTCGTCCGTGAGACCTTAGCGAGCTAGGGCGTAGATCGGTAGGGAAGAAATCTCCGCGCGCACCCCAGTGTTCGAACCTTGAGGGTTTTGCTGGAACCCGTGATCCGACAAATAGTTCTGGGGGCCAATGACGGTCGAACACCTTGGCGAATTTGTCTGGCAGCCTTTGCGATGAGGATTAAAGCCAAGTTTTGAAACTTCCAACAACCAAACCGACTTGAGTCAGTTTGGGTGTTTCAAGTTTCAACACTTGACTTTTAATCGTCATCGCAGAGGCTGCAAGACAAAATCGCAAAGGTGTTCGACCGCCATCGACCCCGAGAACTGTTGCTGTGGGACGCTGGACGCCGGTGCACTTGTGGGACGTGGATGTAGTATTTGACACCGATGGCCACATGTATCTCGCACCGACAGTACTTCCTATTTAGGGTTCCATCGACGTCGAGGAACCCCCTAACCCGCTCGTCCCCGGGCGCCCTCTTGTATGGCGACGCACGTTCGATGCGTTAGCACTCGAACTGGGGGATTCTCTGCATGGGCGACGGCGTCGGGACCGGCAGGACCCACTGGCTCCACCATCTATCCCCTCGGCGACTGATGATCCACGACCCTCTTCCTTCTTTCATTTTTCCTCTTCTTCTACTTATTCTTCTTTTTTGAACTTTCTTCTTCTTCTAATTATCTAAACCTAAACCTAGCACTAACCTAAACCTATTAATAACACCTAAACCTAAACACAAATAACAGTAAAAAATTCACTTTGGCTCCAATGGTGGTGGAGGAGGCAGCGGGCCCCGTGGGCGGCGAAAGGCAGGGGGGGGGCAGCGGGCGGGCGGGGCGAGGGGCAAGGCTCGGGCCTGTGGGCGGTGCGCTGGTGGTGAGGGCCGGGAGAGAGAGAGAGAGAGGGGGGGGGGAGAGAGAGGGGTGGGGCGCGGGCGCGACCCCTTTTCTGCTAGGTCATAGCTCTTTGCCGTCTGCTAGCAGATGACAAAGAGCCTACCTAGTGGGGTGGGACCGGGGAGAAACGACTGTTAAAACGGCCACTTTCTTTGCCGTCTACTGGCGGACGGCAAAGAAGCTTTGCCGCCCGCTAGCAGACGACAAAGAAAGTGGCCGTTAGGTCATTCTCGTTAGCCCGCCACCCATCCTCTTTGTCGTCTGCTAGCAGATGGCAAAGCTTCTATGCTGTCAGCTAGTAGACGGCAAAGAAAAGGCTGACGGCAAACACCTGCTTTGCTGTCCGCTGCCACTTTGTCGTCCGCTTTTCTGGTGGCTGATGGCAAATCCTACCTTTGTCATCTACTAGCGGACGACAAAGAGTGGGCAAACGACAAATTTGCTAATTCCAGTAGTGCAAGTTTGAAATCATAGTTGAGTTCTTTGATTGCCCAATATGCTGCATGTTATAACTCAAGAGGCAAATGACAAGCTTTTCCATAAACCATTTTGTAAAGAGACATACCCATAGGATTTTTTATGCTGTTCTATAAGCCCAAAGTGCATCATTAATTTCTTAGACCAATTCTTTTGGGACCTATTGACAGTGTTTTGCAAAATTAATTTTATTTTTCTATTGCTAAGTTCAACTTGACCACTAGACTGAGGATGATGGGGGGATGCAATTCTATGGTTAACATCATACTTGGCAAGCATTTTACAGAAAGCGCCATGAATAAAGTGTGAACCACCATCAGTCATTAAATATGTAGGGACTCCAAACCTTGGGAAAATAACTTCCTTAAGCATTTTAATAGAGGTTTTGTGATTAGCACTACTGGCTGGAATAGCTTCTACCCATTTAGTAACATAATCAACAACAACAAAAATGTGTGTAAACCCATTAGAGGAAGGAAAAGGTCCCATGTAATCAAATCCACAAACATCAAATGGTTCAACAGCAAGTGAATAATTCATAGGCATTTCTTGACGCTTACCGATACTCCCTATTCTTTGGCATTCTTCACAAGATAAGACAAATTTATGGGCATCCTTGAGGAGAGTAGGCCAATAAAATCCAGATTGCAATACCTTGTGAGCAGTTCTGTCTCCAGCATGATGCCCTCCATAAGCTTTGGAGTGACATTTCCATAGGGTTTGTCCTATTTTTGCTCGGGTACGCAACGTCTAATAATACCATCTACTCCTTTATAAAGATGTGGGTCATCCCAAAAGTAGTGTCTTAAATTATAGAAGAATTTTTTCTTTTGTTGGTAAGTAAAGCTAGCTGGTAAATATTTAGCAACAATGTAATTAGCATAATCAGCATACCAAGGAGTGTTATTAGAAACATTTATTGTAGCTAACTGCTCATCAGGGAAACTATGTTCAATAGGTAGTGGGTCATCAAGCACATTTTCAAGCCTAGACAAGTTATCAGCTACTGGGTTTTCAGCTCCTTTCCTATCAGTAATATGTAAATCAAATTCTTGTAGCAAGAGAACCCATCGAATAAGTCTAGGTTTCGCATCTTTCTTTTCCATAAGATATTTTCTAGCAGCATGATCGGTGTGAACAATTACTTTTGAATCGACAATGTAAGATATAAAATTATCACAAGCAAACACCACTGCTACGAATTCTTTTTCAGTAGTAGCATAATTTCGTTGTGCAGTGTCTAGAGTTTTACTAGCATAATGAATAACATCCAATTTCTTATCAACTCTTTGTCCTAGAACAACACCGACAGCATAATCACTAGCATCACACATAATTTCAAAAGGCAAGTTCCAATCAGGTGGTTGAAGAATAGGTGCAGAAATTAAGGCTTTCTTGAGTGTTTGAAAGGCTTCTAAACAATCATCATCAAAAACAAAAGGAACATCCTTTTGCAAAAGATTTGTGAGAGGCCTAGAAATTTTAGAAAAGTCTTTGATAAATCTCCTATAGAAACCAGCATGGCCTAGGAAACTAGGAATACCTTTGATATCTTTAGGACAAGGCATTTTCTCAATTGCATCAACCTTAGCTTTGTCCACTTCAATACCTCTTTCAGAAATTTTATGGCCCAAAACAATACCTTCATTAACCATAAAGTGGCACTTCTCCCAATTCAAGACAAGATTTTTTTGCTCGCATCTCTGCAAAACTCGATCAAGATTGCTTAAACAATCATCAAAAGACTTCCCATAAACAGAGAAGTCATCCATGAAAACCCACTGGTACAGCGAGGTGATATACAAACGGTTTTTAACCCCTTTCGGCGATGGCATTTGGAACCGTCGCCAAGTGAGTGTGGACGATAGGGGGGTCCTTCCACACGACCCAGATATCATCGGGATCCTGGGACACGGGCTGGGGCAAAATGAGCTCGTGTATGATCGGGTGAGGCATCGAAACCCAATCATTTCCGTTTGTATGTACATCCCACACGGTGAATCCCAGAAAAACATTTCCGTTCGTATGTATATCACACACAGTCAATCCAAAGATTATGTTTCCGTTCTTATGTACATCCCACACAGTCAATCCATGGAAAACGTTTCCGTTTGTATGTACATCCCACACAGTTTTATGTATAGGCTCGTGTGTGAAAGGTGTAACTATCACACACGCTCTGCCTTGGTTAACCGTTTGCTTTTATCAACTACATCACACACTATTCGTGTAATAGCCTGGCTTATTAGGGATGATAGACTACTCATATCAATAAGGAATTCCTTCTTTTCCGGGAGCCCATTCGGACAGAACTCCAAGCGTGCTCAGCTTGGAGTAGTGTCGAGATGGGTGACCAACGAAGAAGTTGCTCCGGTGCGCACGCAGTGAGGACAAAGTGCGCGAAAAGACTATTATTGATCTGTGGGGCCGTCTAGATCCCGCCAGCGAACGACCACCGGCGGGTGTGTCCGGGCGCTACAAGTTGGTATCGAGCCGACCCTCGCGGTTACGGATGGTTGCGGACAGGTGCGTGGTCATGTTGTTCATGGCGTTTGTGACCCGTCGTGGCACCCGACATGGCACATGTACCGGGCCCGGAAGCACTGACGTTTGTGCCAAGAGGAGCGTTCACGTGGCCCGACGAGGGCGTCGGTTCCTCCGAGTGGGGGTGTATGTAATAGCCTGGCTTATTAGGGATGATAGACTACTCATATCAATAAGGAATTCCTTCTTTTCCGGAGCCCATTCGGACGAACTCCAAAGTTAAGCGTGCTCAGCTTGGAGTAGTGTCGATGGGTGACCGACCGAAGTTGCTCCCGGTGCGCACGAGTGAGGACAAAGTGCGCAGAAAAGACTAGTATTGATCTGTGGGGCCAGTCTAGATCCCGCCAGGAGTAACGACCACCGGCGGGTGTGTCCGGGGCGTTACAATTCGATGAGGAAAACTATGTGGCATTGGGCTATCCATCACAAGCGCTTTTACTGCCAAAACCGTTTGCAAAGTTCCATGACCGTCTGTTCTCTTTTTACATCGGACACGCTGTTTTCTTTCTAACCGTGTGCACATTATTTTATTAGCTCCTGTATATTTTTATTTTTGCCTGTAATTTATTATTAGAATTGGAAATTTTGAAATATTAAACGTTCAATTCAAATTCCCAGCACAATGGTTCAAAAACGAATCCATAAATAAAATTGCCAGTACAATATGTTCAGTAATTACAGGATTAGACAACAATTAACTATGATGAACCACAATATTAAAGGCGGTAAAGGTGAAGAGACAAGTGTAAATCACTTTGACTACTGATGGTGTTGAAGAAGCAGAATGCCCATAATGTGCCTTCCTGCATGCCATATGCATGAACCACTTTTGTCCAACCCCTTGTGACGATCGCCTGCCCATCCTTCACCGCCTTCAGGAAGACTTCTAGAACATTATCATGGCAGCATGAATTATATATCTTAACCTTAGTTTCCTCCACTCCGGTCATGTAGTTTGCAAGGTAATCATCAGTAAATAGCTTCGGAAACCACCGAAAAGAGAAAAATATCAGATACTGAGGTCTAATAGAGTAACTTGTTGTGGGCAGGGGGAAAAGGAAACACATTACTTACCATCCTAAAGTTCATTGTTGTCTTGGACAAAGTGTAAATAACGAGTTTAATTCCAATCACCCGTTTCTTTCGCCTAACAATCTTTCTTAGTTTCCTCACTTGACGCTTGGTCATGAATATCTCATTACCCCATACGCCAAAGGGATCGAAGCGTGGATCAGTACCGCTCATATATGTACCGACAAGCAACCAGTAAATGTTAGAAGCTAAACTGAGATTGCACAAATGATGTAAAATACAACTACCTATGTTCCGAAGTACAAGTATTTTTTTTGAGATTTCAATATGGACTACATACGGATGTATAAACAATTATAGATCTAGTTTAGATTAGAATCTAGATTCACTCATTTTGCTCCTTATGTAGTCTATATTGAAATCTCTAAAAATACTTATATTTAGGAATAGATGGTGTATAAGACATGGGATGCAGCTAACCTCGACGACAAACAACAGCAGCCCATTGTAGCCCTGTGTAAGTACATGGAAAGCCAATGTTAACTACAACAGGGTTAACATCCACCAAAAATAGCAAATGGTAATAAAACGGCAGCATCTGTAGTGATATCTTCATTGCGAAAGAGTAGCACGACAGCAAAGGGACGGATTAAAAAATGGATACAACTGTTAATTGCAACAGGCTTAACAACATCATAATTCATGTTTTGTAATTTTATAGCCAGTGAAATACAACTCTTTAAAAATGGATACAACTGCTAATAGCAACATGCTTAATGGCCATTGAAATTGGCACTAATAAAAATGCAATTGGCAGAGTTAAACATCAGAAGGCAGGTGCTGCCAGAGCACATAATGGCCCAGGTGTCTATAAAAAGGTAGGGAAAATAGCTAAAACATGTTAGGCATGTTTACTACAACATGCTTAATACATTGACCATACAAAACATAGCCATTAATTGCAACTGGTATTGGTAAGATTGAACTGGTGAGTACATACTCGGTAAGTCCTGAGAGGTAGTTGCTGGTGCACTTCTTCTTGGCCAGAGCCCGCCCAAAGTCAGCGGCGGCGGAGGCAAGCTGTTCCTCCGGGTCGAAGCGTGGATCAGTGCCACTGACATGTGTACCAACAGGCAACCAGTAAATGGTAGAAGTTAAACCGCAATTGCACAAATGATGTGAAACACTGTAAGACATGGGATGTAGCTAACCTCGATGGCAAACAACATCATCGGCCGTTATGACCCTGCGTAAGTACATGGACATGCATGTTAAGTACAACAGGGTTAGCATCCACCAAAAATAGCAAATGGGCAGCATCTCTAGTATATCTTCATTGCGGAGAGTAGCATGGTAGCAAATGGACAGATTAAAAAATGGATACAACTGTTAATTGCAACAGGCTTAACAACATCCTAAGTCATGTTTTGTATGTTTGTAGCCATTGAAATACAACTTTTAAAAAATGGATTCAATTGTTAATTGCAACAGGCTTAATAGCCATTGAAACCGGTACTAATAAAAATGCAATTGGCATAGTTAAACATCACAAGGCAGGTGCTGCCAGATTAGAGAATGGCCCAAATGTCTATAAAAAGGTAGGGAAAGTAGCTAAAACGTGTTAGGCATGTTTACTAGAACATGCTTAATACATCGACCGTACAGAACATAGCCATTAATTGCAACTGGTATTGGTAAGATTGAACTGGTGAGTACATACTTGGTAAGCCCTGAGAGGTAGTTGCTGGGGCACTTCATCTTGGCCAGAGCCCTCCCAAAGTCAGCGACGGCGGAGGCGAGCTGTTCCTTCGGGTCGAAGCGTGGATCAGTGCCACTGGCATGTGTACCTACAGGCAACCAGTAAATGGTAGAAGTTAAACTGCAATTGCACAAATGATGTGAAATACTGTAAGACATGGGATGCAGCTAACCTCGATGGTAAACAACAACATTGGCTGTTATAACCCTCCGTAAGTACATGGACATGCATGTTAAGTACAAGAGGGTTAGCATCCACTAAAAATAGCAAATAGGCAGCATCTCTAGTGATATCCTGAGTCATGTATTGTAAGTTTGTTGCTGGTATTGGTGAAATTGAGCCGGACACGGTAATATTTGAACATCACACAGTGTGCAGTACCGAAATAAACAAGACATGAACATGCTTAATACATCAACCGTACAAATCATAACCGTTGCAAGTGGTATTGGTAAGATTTAGCTGGCCAGATCTTACCTGTTAAGTCCTGAGGGGTAGTCGCTGGGGCACTTCATCTGGGCCAGAGCCTGCACCATGTCGGCGGCGGTGGAGGCGAGGTGTTCCTCTGGGTCAACACGCACGGCAACCATCACGCCATGGACCGCCATCAGCTCCTGGCGGTCGGGATTTGGAGGCATGAGGATGTTTCGCAGGCGCCATTTAAGCAATCAGGCCAGGGTTTTGATAGAGATCGGTGGGTTACCTGATAGGATCCAAGAAGAACGTAGATGTGGTTGAAGTTGTGGTTGAAGCTGTGGTTGCGGCGGCGGCGGTTTGAGATGCCGGTAGGGGCGCGCGGGGGGATCGAGGGTGGAGATGAGGCGGTATGTCGATTGTTGGAAGAAAACTGAATGACAAACTACGACCAAAATTTGGATTCCCCTTCAATCTAGGTGATTTCCCTCTTGAAAGCATTGAACATCCTCGGTGATGGTTCGATTTATGAAGGGCGTGCATGATGACATAAATCAAACCTTCTCAGCTTTTAACCAGGGCACGGTGAGGCCATACCATGGCACCATGCCAGGCATCATGTTTCTCAAGCACGTATTTCTTTGTTCTATAGTTGATATCCTAGTAAATGACGTGTTTGTGGTTGACTATTGCCACTCATTCCATTGAAATCTCTGCCATTCCTTGTAAAGGCTTGAGAAATTACTAAATACCACGAGTATGGTTTTTCCAGGCTGTTCTTGTGCACCTTTTCAAGCACCAATTGTTTGAATTTGAATTATGTGCATTAATGCCTAGAAAATGCACATAATCCCCTAAATATTGTAAATGAACCCGGAAAAGTGTCAAATTGGAACACGGTGATTAGCAGGGTGTATGTTCATCATAGAAAAAACTGATGGATGACGGACAAAGGAAATTTGGATTCCCATTCAATCTCGGTGATTTACTATCGCACACGATTCATCTCCGTCGCCTCTGCGAACCGTGTGTGTTCACTCACACATGCAAAAGGAAAAAAGAAAACCCTCGCCCACTTCGTCCCCACTCACTCGCCACAGACTCCTCCGCAACTATGCACCCTAAGCTCGACGGTTGTTGGCGGCGGGCGTAGGTCGCGCTCCAAATGGCACGAGATTTCGCCCCTACCGATTTCCGCAGCCTATCTGCACCGACATTCTAGACTCTGGTCGACTGGGGTTTTCTGCGGGATTGGGCCAAGGATTTTTCTCATGGAGAAGGTAATCAACTTAGTGAAATATTCACTCATATCTTATCACAGTCCGTCCGTCGCTGTTAATCAACCGGCAGAAATCGCCGTGGAATCATTTTTGTTCTAGCTGATTCATGGGTGTTCATTCATGTGTCCACCGTGGGAGCACAAATCGGGCAACTGTGGTCGTGGAGTCGGAAATGAAGTTCTATCTCACCATTCTGGATGACTTCAGGGAGTGCTCGATATGTTCAATCTCAACCTACCGCGATCAACATGGCCTAAATTTGTGAACATATACCGTCTATTGCTACATTATCTATATATTTGCATCAAATCTTTGTTACATTATCTATTTTTAATTCTATATTTTTGTACTTTGCTTTCATCTATATATTGATCTGTTCTATCAGTTACTCCCATATTTGCATCTTGCTATGTTATTTCAATATATCTAATTTACGGTCTTAATTTTCATTTCAAGCAGTACATCCCTTGCTTTGCAAGAACATGAGTAGAAGGAAATCTTGGGCTTTACTTTGTTGATGACTCCCAGGATGTCATATTGACAATGCAGCATGGATTTACAATGACGTTTAGCATAAATCTTGATAAAGATGGTCACTCCTATTCCAATGCGGACCTTTGGAGAAAATTCTAAGTGTTATGAACTGAAAGCTGGCAATAAAATTCTAGTCCGTGCACCACAGCCTGGTCTAATTAACATGGATGTTTACTTCCCCAACACATCAGCCGATCAAAGTCTAATCGAGGTTAGTGTCCTTTCAACTTTCTCCATGCTGTCATATTACTTAGCAAAATCGGGGTATTTGTTCTAACTAATTGATCACTATTTAAGCAACCAATTGTGATTTCATATTCAGACTCCGTTCCTAGGCAGTAACAAATTCTATTTACCAATTTATGCACACTATATATTCTTCTGCCATGTTCTGAATAAATAATACCTTTCCACCTTTTAAGCAGGATATGTTGGATGCATAGTGAACTATCTGTTTGTTATTCAAATTTCATTGGAAGGACTTGAAGCATGTCATAAACTTTGTTCATAATCTGATAGAGATAGCACAACGTATGAAAGCTGGATTTCAGATGGGATTAATTAGACCTATGGTGTACACACTGAACAAGACCAATTCTGTGCACAAAACGCTAGTAAAATGTCTTATTTTAATGTTGATGCTCATAAACTATATATATATTCAACGATATGTTACAATTGATTTTTATTCTACATGTCAACAGAAATTGCCCGTTGTAGCAGTTCCTGGATCGATTTATCGCCGTGGTCGAATTACACTTGTGTCTGCTAATAACGCCAAAGTGATTGCAAGGTACTGCATTTCCTGTATTGGAAAATTGGAGACACTGTTCTACTCATGCTCTACCAAGGCACATGAGGGATCTTCCTTTTCATTGACGAGATGTCGAGTCGCCGTGATCAAGCTGCTTCCAGCGGATAGTTGTGGTTGTTGGCCCTCAGCCTCTTACAATGTGCTAGCTGTTACTATGTTAAGTATGTAGATACAAACCATATGGTTGTTGGCCCTTAGCCTCTTAAAATGTGATAGTTATTACTATGTTAAGTATGTAGATATGGACCATATGGTTGTCAAAACCCTGTTACGAAGATCCTCCTTTTGTCGAATAGTGTAATCACTATATATATGTTACTCAAATGTTGTTACCCAAGTTCTTAAATTTTCATGGAAAGTATTAGTATCGTACACAGTTCATTGAATTTAAGCGTGTGCCCGATGTCCAGAAGGCATTTCAATATTAACTGACCATATTGCAAATTCACACACATGTTAACATAAGGAAATGTATGTGTAACATACTAATCATTGCACACGAGTACTCGTAGACGCATCACGTGCGATACTCCTAACCACCGCAAGCAACTAGTTTGCATTTTTCAAAAAAATTGTACACATAGAGTCGCACACGACCTAACTGTATTAACCGTCTATGTTGTAATTTCTCATCGCAAACAGTTCATCCGAGTCGGCTTTTGCCACGTATCACACACATCTTGTTTACATGACTCGTTTGTTTTCTTTTGGCTCATCGCAAACAGTTCATCCATGTGAACTTTATGCCACATATCACACACATCTTGTTAAGTTGAACCATTTCTGTTGTGTTCCCTAATCGAAAACAATTCGTCCAAGTGAACCGTATGCCGTATATCGCACACACATTGATATGGCTGCCTTTTTCTATTGTTCTACCTCATCGCAAACAGTTCGAATGGATTAACTGTGTGCCCTGCATCGCACACACATTGATATGGCTGCCCGTTTTCTGTTGTTCTGCCTCATCACAAACAGTTAGAATGGATTAATTGTGTGCCCTGCATCACACACACAACTAAAATATGAACCGTGTTTGATGGCTCCGCCATCGCAAACTTTTTGCACCTTTTTTGACGGTTTTCACACCATCATTTGCGATTAATGCATCGCACACAGTTTCGGCAAAGGGTCTTTGAACGTAGTGTCGCGTTAGCAGTATCCTGCAGTAGTGGCCTTAACAATCTGTTAGCAAAAGTCAGAGAATATAGCAGTCATACATCTTTGAAAAGTAGCAGGTGCATTGCGTAAACCGAAATGCATATGTCTATAAGCATAACAGTGGTACGCGTCGGTGCTATACAAACGGTTTTTAACCCCTTTCTGCGACGGCATTTGGAACCGTCGCCTAGTGAGTGACGGTGATAGGGGGGTCCTTCCCACACGACCCAGAAACCGTCAGGGATAGGGATCTACAGTACTCCTACTCGTTTATGCTCGCATTGCCATCGCAATCTGTATTCTGTGGTGCTACTTTTACGATGCGCGGCCCATCACAAATGGTTTACTATTATAGAACATGTATGATAAGCATACAATCACACACTTTGCTTTTTCCCAAACCATATGCGATAACTAATTAAGAAGATTATCTAATCATCGTACGAGTGTCGGACAGGATTACGAAACGTCGAACCATCGTAACATCGTCATACACGACAACTATCGCACACGCTATTCTATGGTGCAACATTTACGATGCATACTTCATCAGAAATAGTTCATGGTTGCGAATCGTGTACGATAAGGCAACTAACACAAACGTTTAGTTTTCCCGCACCATTTGTGATATTGTCTGACATTGCACACGCTTTGTAAACAACAACTTTGTGCATGCTTACACACGTTTCCTCTCTGTGAACCATCTCAGGTTATGGTGTATATCGCAAACATTTGTGTTTTACCAACCGTGTGTGCTGTAACGACATGGAAAGCGTAATTTCACCGCAATTTAATTGCTGCTATTTCAAATTGTACCGAATTTGAATTTGAATGTATGCTACAGCTTTATTCATATCCACCAGGTTCAAACAACCAATGAATTATTCGATTCATAGGTACATATGTTCAAGAATTACATAAGAACCAAATAAAGAATGGTGAACCACAGTTGTATACTTGTACTATTAAAGACGGTAAAGAAAGAGGCGAAATACATTCTGGTTGCTGAACAAGGTGAAGCGGAATGCCCATATTGTGCCCTCCTCCATGCAGAAGGCATGCACGACTCCAGTCCAATCCCTTGTGATAGCCGACCGCCCATTCACAGTATTCATGAAAATATCTAGATTATCATCGTGTTCTGGTAGAAATACTTTAACCTTTGCATACCCACCAATCATGTAGTTTGAGAGGTAATCTTGAGTAAACTGCTTTGGCAACCACTGCAAAGGAAAAAGATTTAGACATTGTCATCTAACACAACTCATTATGGGCAGTAAAAAGAAGGATGAAGAGTTCTTACTTACCATCCTACAGTTTGCTGTTGTCTTGGAAAAAGTGTAAACAAATAGTTTAATTGCCATCTTTGGTCCCATTTTACTAACAATCTTTATCAGCTTCCTCACTTGATGCCGGCTCATCGATATCTCATTGCCCCATACGCAGAAAGGGTCAAAGCGCGGATCTTTACCAATGACATATGTACCTAAAAGCACCAAGTTAACATT